>JAXQGL010000043.1:0-600000 GCA_037039815.1 Umbelopsis sp. M5902
AAAGTTCCGAATCGGGGAATCGAACCCCGGCCGACCCGGTGAGAGCGGGTAATCCTGACCACTGGACCAATTCGGATTTCTTGAAAATTCTATTTTTTAAGCATATAAGTTCCCTAAACTTACTTGGCGGGAAACTCTACGCTCATCTTGGTAATGACAAGTAAATCTTAAAAGAGCGAGAAGCTTCTTATGTGCTGAAACCATGATCTAAAAGGTCATACTCAAAATACTGTCAAGCTTAATGCGATTTGTGCGAGCATTGGACCAGGTATCTCGCGCTCGTCATCGAGCCCGACAGGATGCTTACAATGGCTCGACTATAACAAGCAACTATTCTTATGCTTTGTACAGCGTTTTTACCATTAATTCCACCGAAGATCTTGTCACATTTCAGCAGAAAATGCCGGTAAGAGAATATTCAACAGTGGCGCTATCTTCTTCTCATGCTATAAATGTGATTATAGATTTTTCAATTGCGAACAAGTCAACCTCATCGAGTGTGCATAAAAAAATAAGCATAATATCTAACCTATTATCACTATGGCAGGCATCTTTTGCTTGCTTCAATCACATATTGACGAAAAGACATATGATTTTGAAATACTGTCCAGCTAAGATTCAAATAGGCGTATATGTACGTATTCCTTCCATAAGTCTATCTGAGGAAACTACATGGAATAATGGTGATTTCTTAATTTTCAGACAATCATTTATGCCTAAAATTTGAGCTATTGAACGAGATGGAGTATAACAGCGTCGCTGATGAGTTGGAGTTGCAGACGAAAAGCAATACTGTTAGACTCTGAGCAAAACCCATCTGGCATAGTCGGATTGAAAAATTCATGTTGGTCACAAAGATGTCCAAAGCGATCCTCTGATAGTATATCAGCTCTTAAAAAGAACCGCTTATCTTAGCTTTATGTGATCACTCTTGTGGATAGATAAGCGGTTATTTACTTTATCAAAAGATCGAACAACAATTACGAAGAAAAAATATGGAAGTATATGATCAAACAAGCTTGCAGTTAGCATATCATCAATAGGCAATTGATTTTGCAACTCGCTGATATGATAACTGAACAATATAATAATTGACAATAGTGCACTGAAAATCGTTTAAAGTGTTTCTCTTTATCAACCGCATTGTACATATGTAATATTTATGTCTTTTTTCACATATTCAATTTTTATATTTAAGCCCTATTATATTATTTCATGCATCATTTATCAAAACCTAAAGACTGTTAATACCATTGCTTTCAGATATGAGGTATACACATTGAGCTGGTCACACAAAAAGATTTAATATCAAAAGATAACATTACCATTAGCAGAAACTACGCCCGAAGTTTTCCGGTTCGCGATTGGGTATATAAAAACTCCCTGTACTTGTATCTGCAAACTGCAAGCTCTCATGAAATACCTATCTTTATTGTCTGGTGCTGTGGCAGCAGCTCTGTCGCTGCCTGCTCTCCAAGCAGCTCCCTCACATCATTCAAGTCGTGGTCATCATGGTCCCATAGCTCCCAAGGTCATGCTTATTACAATGGTACAATGTGGCTGCTTTGTTCTCCATTATCTTGTAGCTACATAAACTAAACAATTATGCCGATATATTATGCAGTTCGCTCCCGAGCAAGCTGTTTGGATAGAGCCCCTTAAATTGGTAAATAATATAACTGTACCTGGTTTGTCACCACTTTTTCCTCATGCAAGCTGCGACAAAAACTATGATGTTTGTTTAATCACAACTGGCGAAGCTGAAATCAATGCTGCTGTATCAGTCACAGTAAGTTGCATTTATAAAATGTTAAGCCGGCCATATCTATTTTAACACATTTAATATAGTCCCTGGCATTTTCTCCTCTGTTTGATTTAAAAAAGACATATTTCATGATTGCTGGTATTGCCGGCATTAACCCTGATGTAGCGACCATCGGCGGAGTCAGTTTTGGCAGATTTGCTGTACAACTAGAGCTAGAGTATGAAATTGATGCTCGAGAAATGCCATCAAATTTCTCCACAGGATACTGGGGACTTGGAGCGGATGCACCTGGGCAGTACCCTGTCAACATTTACGGTACCGAGGTCTACGAATTGAATCTTAACCTGCGAGATAAGGTCGATATCACGTTTCCCGATAATTTACCAAAACTAGCTAATTGTGTTACTTAAACGTTATCGCGTGTAGGCTATGAACCTCGCACACGGATTGAAACTCAATGATAGCGATGTTGCAGCTGCATACCGAAAAAAATTCAGCTCTCCGGCTGATAAATACCCTAGCATTGTGGCGTGCGATACTGGTTCCAGTAATGCATACTGGAGCGGAAAGCTGTTAGGTGATAGCTTTAGCAATTACACGAAGCTGCTCACCAAGGGAATGTAAGTTATTTAGCGTTATATTTATTACTCTCTCCAAAGGTCACTTTATTAATTTTCTATTATTCAAGGGGATTATATTGTGCTACAGCTCAGGAAGATAATGCGACCTTGGAAGCCTTGGTCAGGGCAACATCGGCTGGTCTAGTGGATTTCTCTCGTATCGTTCTTATGCGGTCGGCATCCGATTTTGACCGTCCACCACCAGGGGAAACTGTTTTGTTTAACTTAGTTTATGCTGATCAGGGTGCTTTTGAGATCTCCCTCCAAAACCTTTATATTGCCGGTTCACCTTTTGTTAAGGATGTCGTGAAGAACTGGCATGAGTATGAGCATGGAGTCAAACCAAGCAATTATATCGGCAACATTTTTGGGACTTTAGGCGGCAAGGTGGATTTCTAAGACGATATTTATTTTGTTTTTAAGCATCACTTTGTCAAATAAAGTGCCTTGACAGGCTAAACTATGAATGTTGACATAAGAGCATTACCCAAGTTGCCCATATTATTGGTTTCCATCTCCAGATATATTTTAGAGGTTTTTAGCGGAAACTTTTCAGCAAACCTTAATATTGGACCCATGATACCTTTCGGTTTATTCCAATTTTTTTTATCTCAACACAAATAACAAGAGTTACATACATCAAGAGGCAATGAAGAGATATTATATTGAAGTAAAGATGATATTCAGGAGTGCCTACTCTAGATTGGTATGCTGCACAAGTTACAGTGATCCCTTGACGGCAGCAATGGGCTACACAGATGCTATGCGTGATTATGATCTTCACAGTATATCGACACTCTGTAAATGCAAAAAAGGAGAAATGAGAGGTATTGACAAGGTAGATAAAATAATCCAGGCGCTGGTCGTAAAACACCTGCACGGTGGTTGAAAGGAATTAGATAGGGTGTCTGTTTTTGACTTTTTTTGGTGATTTTTACTAATAGTAGACGGTGGAAAAACGCCATGCGACGATATAATAATTATGCGTTTACTGCGGCTTTAAGTTTTTCGTTATGGTTCTCCGAAGCATGATTCGATTGGTTCTGAGCCTTTCTCTGTTCTTCGCCTTCAAAGAAACGGGTAAGCTCTGCTTCATTGATGGGGTAGGTGTTCTGTTGGGTAGGGAAAAGTCCAGCTTTGACTTCCTCATGGTATTCTCTCATGCCTTCCACCATCATTTGACCAAGTTTGGCATATTGCTTTGTAAACCTATAATGGAACCAACAGTTTAGCCATTGTCATCGATGGAGGGATCTATCGAGCAAAATACTTACTTTGGGATAAATCTATCAAACACACCAAGAGCGTCATTCTGAACAAGAACTTGTCCTGAGCAGCCTTTGCCAGCACCAATTCCAATAGTGGGGATTTCAAGCTGTTCAGTGATATAAGTGGCGATCTCCTCGGGCACAGCTTCCAAAACAACAGCAAAAGCTCCAGCGTTTTGTACTGCGACTGCGTCCTCAAGCAGAGCTCTTGCTTGCTTAGCGGTTTTCGCCTGCACCTTGAAGCCACCCAAAGCAGCTTGTCTCTGTGGCGTAAGACCCACATGTGCCACGACAGGCACACCGACCGTAGTTATGCGTCTAATTGTTTCTGCCATTTCCTTTCCGCCTTCGAGCTTCACTGCCTGTTGAAAAGCACGTCAGTCACAGAAAACTCAGCTAATAGTCCCAGTTCGTAGCATCCTTACCTCAACGTTCCCTTCTTTAACGAAACGCAAAGCTACCTTGACAGCATCGTCCGGACTGGACTCGTAGCTTCCAAAAGGCAAGTCTCCAATAAGAAATGGAGCCTTACACCCGCGCGCTACAGCTCTACAGTGATGCAGCATTTCCTAATTACGATATAATGAGTCTCTTGTCATCCTGTTATAATAGAATCTTAGAGCCACTTACATCTACTGTGATCGGATTAGTGCTGTCCAAACCCAAAGCGACCATAGCCAGCGAGTCACCAACAAGACAAGAATCTATTCCGGCTCTGTCGACCATGAGTCCGGATGGATAATCCTGTGCCGTCATCATGGTTATAGGCTCTTTTTGTTTAGCCATACGCCTCAATGTGCGAATAGTGACCTTTGGTCTTTCTATTCATGGGAGTAACCATAAAAGGGAGCGAGTTGTCAAAAAAGAAATTCGTGACTGCTCCTGAATTATATTACAAACTTACTGAAGGTGTCGCTAGGTTTTTCATGTGGTATCGAGCTGTACAGTCGCTGAGTTGGTGTAGCCAGCCTAGCGTGCCATGTAGTACGAATTGGCGCATGATAATTGACTGCCAAGATCGATTTGAACACTGTTGAAGTCGAGATTAACAGTCGTTGTGCCATGATGTAGAATGTCCAAGGAAAGAAGAGTGTCCTGCCAATGCCAATTACAAATTTTAAATTTTTATACACTTCGCGGGGTAGCGCTGACCAATCATAATCAGTGGCGCCGTAAAAAATCAATTGAACATGATGAATGTGAGATTTCCTGAAAAAAGCAATAAGTATATATTACCAATTGCGTTAAGGATATAATATTATCCACTACCGCTGACTATGCCACAGATTTTGCAAACCTATTCAGCATTACTGCAGAGCTTGACCAGTAGGAAATGTATTTATGTAATGTTTCGGTTCGGCTGCCAATTTTGTCTGTGCTTCGATCATGTCAATTACCTTCATGTACTCACAGCGGTTGTACTTCTTCAACTTACAAATCACGTATAATTATTATTAGAAATGCTTTGGATATGTTGCAGCCCCCTTTCCTTGTCATCCCTGTTTGGGAAGTAATAGTGACAGCGAAAGTCTGCACTTCCTTCCATAACGATTTGTGGCCTCACAGCCTCAGCGGTATTGTGTTACCTCAGGACATTCAATGCTAGATTGTCTGCTACTTGGTCCGATGCCAAGATCAAAATTGATACCTTGAAATGCTGCTTGTTACGTTCGTGATGCATGATCAAATTCGTGGTATGATGCATAGATCGTATACAAGCAAGGCATTAGAATTTAAGGCATCTTCAGTCATTGTCATGAATAGTGTCATGTGAAACTAACCGTTAACAACGACAGTATTTTTGGTTGGTTTTTTCATCAAATCATCAAGGTCACTTTAGTTATCTTAAACATAATTGTCAGAGCTTACATATGATAGATATTACAAACTGAAAGGTTCAAATAATGGCTAGTTTGAAAACATGCCTAACACTCCTTTTGAAAGCTGTAAGTATGGTTGCAACTGTTAAACGAGGCTGAAGTAAATTGTCATGGATGCACTTTGTAATTCTTTAATGGAAATTGGTGAAATCTGATTTATGGACTAAGGCAGTAAGTAGGTATTTCTAGATATCAATGTCGTCGCTAGCAAACATGCCAGAACTGATGGTAACACGCTCGCCTTCTTGGAAAGCAGGCATACCCAAGTAAGGGCAGGTTGAGCAACGGAAAGCATCACCAAGGGCGCAGCTACCGCAGCCACCGACCTTTTTGGGCGTAGGATCCACCTCAACAATTTCATCATCCTCAGCTTCATCCATCATATCCAAGGTAACTACATTATTAGAATCTTCCTCATCCATCATATCAGCACGACCACAAGTACAGTTTTTGCAAGCTTTACGTCGTCCGTCCGTCAATTCACAATCGTCAGGGCCTGTAAGTCAATAAATGGATTAATCAATCTATCAGTGTTAACACAAGCCATTATCAACTTACGAGTCAAAGTCTCCTTGTTGGGCTTTACTTTATCCTCCTCATCCAAAAGCAGGTCTTCATCTTCAAGTTCAACATCAGCATCGTCTGACATGGCAATGGTCCAAACCTTCTTCTTATCTTCAGTCTTTGCGGGAGACTTCTTAAAGTTCAAGGCGAATTTCTTCCCAACTTCATAAGCAGGCTTCTTTGCGACAATGGTTACAGTTCCAAACTTTCCAGAAAGTCTAGAAACTGCTTGATCAACTCTCTTAGCGACACCCCAAGCTTTAAAAAATTCATGCAGTGCTTCGTCTGATACTGGTGCCGAAGATTCGACAGTGACATCGACGAAACCAGCAAGCTTAAGCATTGAGATGATGTCTGATTCTTTGCGAGTGATAGGACAAGAAGTGTTGCTAAGATCACCGATCACCACTGGTTCAGAGAGATATATTTGACCGCCTGGTTTGAGGGCTTTCAAATATTGTGATAGTGCCTGAGCAGAATGTGATGAGACAGAAGGGAATACCAAGTTGGAGTGTATAGAGTTGTATTTGCCGCTTTGCAAAGGTGCTGATGATGTATATGGTCGTTTAGTAAAAGCAATTGATGCTGTCAGTAGTTGATAAGAGAAATAATTACCTTCCGAAACCCGTTCCATAGCCTCAAATGCAACAGCACCTTCAGATCCAACTTGGTTTTGGAAAGAAGACTTTGCATTCATAAGATGCGTCTGATCGGAGGAACTAGGGGCGACAAACAACACTTGATCACCAGAGTTAACTATCGCCGTAGGCATTGTTGAATATATTGTTGTGAAGTATGTGAGATCTTAAGTTCTGAGAGATATTGAGAGTGGGGATAGGTGATAGAAAGAAAAAAAGTGAACGGCTTACAAATAGCTAGCGTATTCGCCCGATGGGCCGAGTGTATAACACAAAAAATTCATCATGTGACTGATCCGGATCTGAAAAAAGGGATAGAGTTTTGTGATTGGTTAGCTCTGCATCAAAGAGCAGAAAAAGCAACATTTCAATATGATAACATACGGTGTTTTACTGCATCAAATATCTTGCGCCAGTATTTGCTTACTGGTAATTAGTAAAACAATTCATGTTGAGAAATATATCATATAATTCATTTTGATAGTTATATTAGTACAATAATGAGTTTATTCGTTTGAATGACAATTGCTTTTCCATTGCACATTTATATTGGTATCCCGGTCGATGTTACTGGTCTGCGCCAACCCTTCGTGATTTGATACTATCTGATGTGGCGGGTTCTTTGGGCACTGTGTCAATGGGATCCTTATCGTTTATTTGGTATAGTAGTGCTCCATCCTCACCAAACGCTTTTACAGCTTTTCGTTTGGCGCTTTCCGAAACACGGAGTGGTGAGCTTGTTCTGGCGTTAAGGAAACCAGAAAATGTGGGTCGCTTCTTGGGTATGAGCGGTCGACTGGTTCGTCGTATAGATGAAGTCTTATTTACAGATGGTTTGCTTGATTTTTTCTCAAACAGCGTCGCCACAGCTTCAGTGGAAAGCGAGGTTACAAGAGGCTTTTTGCTTCCGGTTGTGAAGCCTCCATATTTAGTCGTTATGTTATTGACTTCTTTCATGATCTTCTCGGTGTCTACGTCGGATGCTTGCAACAAGGTTTCTAAAACGCTGCCGCTTGGAAGAGTCTTATTTTCGGCATGGTGATCTTCATGTAACTGACTATCCAAATCGACATCGAACATTGACCCTGCATCCTCAAAGTCTTCAAGCCATGTTTTAATCTCTTCGTAGGATTCCACAGGGGTACTGGGTGATTCAGTAGGTTTCTGTTCTGAGAAACGCATTGATTTAACTTCCATGCTCTCAAGTACAATAGGGTCGATTTCAGGACCGAAATCTTCTTCTGCTTCCCCACAACTTTTGGATAGCACAGAAGTAGACGCTGATTCATTTTTGGATGACGGAGAGCACTGCAATCCATTCTCAATTGCGTTAATTCTCTCTAGGGTTTCGTTATCAAATTCAATGTCTTCGCCAAAATCTTGGCTATCGACTGAAGAAGTTATTGGGGAGTGTTGTGGAGTAGCGTTGTCGTCGGCGTCATTGACGGGGGAGGCGTTCCCAGCGTCATGATGAGAAACAGATGATGTCCTTTTAGTAGAAATCGCTGGTGGGTCGTCGTGGTCGATATCACCCACTGAAGTGGGTGGCATTTTGTGCTCTTGTAAGTCATCCGAATGTCGCGACAAGGTAGCAGCAGGAATATCGCAATGAACAATCTTTGTGTTTGTATTCACTGTTACTATGTCAGTGTCGCCCTTTGAAGGAGTCAGAGACTCATCCAGGTTCGAATTTTCCTTCCTCTCTTTATTATCTTCAGTCACAAATCTTGTCTTTACGATATTGCCCTTTTGAGTCGTTATTCGTATGTGCTTTACGATATTGGAAGCATCTGTCAGAGGCGCAGCAGTGCAAAGACTTTTGGCGTTTGCAAGTACTTCAGAAGCAAGATCTTCTTCTTCTATTGGGTCCTTGTATACTTTGAAAGCAGCAATACTATCTTCGGCGTCTTGCGAAAACATTGCTGAAGAGGTTGAGATGCGAAAGTGAATAGTTAGCTTTTCTGTGAGCGCGCTCCAACTCAATTTTTTAGAATGTAAGCCTGTACACGTGACATGTACAAATCGCGCGCGCCCACGAAAATTTTCATTCTGCCAATTTGAAAGTGGCTGCTCATGCTGAGTACCGAAGGTAGGCTTTCAAATGCGCATCTATATAGTAAAAAGCCATATGGGTTTAAGCACATATTTTCATGATATTCAATAATTTCAGAGCATGAGAAGTTCCGTATTAAAACGATTTTTAATTAACTCGTTGGAATACTTGTATAAATCACTAAACGGCTGCATTATATTTGTTGCAGAAGTATATCAGTGTCAGTATAAGAGAAAATTATACAAACGTAAAGGTGATATAATGGTGATAAAGCGCAAGTGGTAAACAGGAAAGGGGATCACGAGAGCTGCAAAATGGAGTATTTTGCATGGTATCAAGGATAGGTTGTAGGGATAAAAGAAAGGGAACATGAAGAAGCGGGAAGGGTATTGACGTTCTTATGAAAAGTATGCTAATATGTGGATGCAATAAAAGAAAAACTTGGAAGGGCATAAGAAAACAGATGTATCAAAGAAAAAGAATTAGCCATGTCACACTCCCGCTACGTAGTTTGGCAGCTTATGAGATGACCTTGGCAAGATCCTCAGCGGTCAAAATTGTAGCAGGTGAGTTGATAGTCTTGCCGGAAACGCTCTCCAGACCTTCACCACCATAAGATACCAAAGGTGAGACTTCGACTTCCAAAGTCTCATCACCAACAACCTTAGCACCAGCAGCTTCGAGGAAACGCAAGTTTTGAGCAAGAAGATCACGTCGAGATGTTTCAGGGCAATCGACACCTGAGCCAGGAGCATTCTTAAGAGGTGAGAATTCTTCCTTACGATCAACTTCCATAACGCTAAGGTTTCGTGCGTAGGGGAAGACATCAAACACAAAGCATTCCAGTTTCATGCCATTGTTGGCCTTGGGGGTAACAAACTCGCCAGACTCCAAGTCGGTATGTTTGATCTTCTTTCTGGCAATGTGATATTCCAGTTCATGAGCAATGGTGAGAACACGCTCGAGGAATTCTGTGGAGAAGAAGTGGTTGACAATGTTGGCAGCATTGAAAGCAAGAGAGCCATCTGGATTTCGCTTCTCAGAGAGTTCCTTTGAGATTTCGGAGTACTCAACAACACCGTATTTCTTGTTTCTCAGACAAACAACACCGACAGGCTCCTCTGGCTTGGACTTGGGTACGACCTTGACACCACAGTCAGTGTTCTTGGACACGCAGTAACCAATGAAGATGGGATCAGCAACTTTGGCAAGGCAGTTGTCGACACAGTAGCAGTGGGAGTACAAGATGCCACGTTCCTTGAGTGACTTAATGACACCCTTATTTTGAAGTGCATGGTAGATACCACCGTTGCCATCGGGAGCGACAGCAACCTTGTGCTTCTCTTCCATAAGGATCTTGCCCTCCATGGTGAAACATGGCAAAGTACCTAAATATAGGTGAAGTACAAGTAGGTCATGGTTAGTTTATGGCAATTTACTGGAACACAGCCGCGCTCCGCCACCGACGCAAATCCTAACGAAAAGGCTTACCTTGCTCAAAGAAGAAAACATTCTCTTTGCTCAAACCGAAAAAGTTATTCTTTTCAAAGAAAGAGTAAATGGGAGCGTGGGTGGGACCAGAGGTCATGATATACCAGGGAATAGTGACATCTTGTTGCACATTATGGCTCGCACGTGCCAATTCCTGCAATTTAATGATACGTTCGGCTTGGAGCTGGAACAAGGTCTTGCCAGAAGGCAGGTTGATGTCATAACATCCCTTGGGAGCAGAGCTGCCTAATCTAGTACCTTGACCACCGGACATCAAGATGACAGCAACCTTTCCCTCAGCGATCAACTTCAATCCGAGGTCACGCCATTCCTGGATCTTGGATTGGTCCGCGGTCAAAACTGATTCACAGACTTCAGTAGGCAAGGGATCAACAGTAGCAGCTTGAGTAGAAGCGGAAGCAGCGACACTCTTGACGGCGGTATCGTAGATTTGATTGACTCTGGTAACGTCAAGCTCGACAAGTTGGCTGTAGAGTGCTTGTTGTTGCTCAGATGTCAAAGTATCCCAAAATGTAAAGACATGACCTTGGCCGGCAGCATCGAAAGATGCTCTGAGACTTGTGACGTCGGCTTCAGTGAAGATAGTTTGTGTCATTCTGGAATGAAGATTAGATTGAAGGAGAAGAGTCATCTACTGGCTGTTGTGGCTACCACTTTATAGGTGAGGAGCCCATAAGTTCTCCGATCGGAGTTGGCCTCAATTTTTTTTTGGCCAGGTCCCCCAGTGCTCGTGCTACGATCATCCACTTAACGCCGTTCAGGGCAACACTTGTGCGTCACACTTTCTTAATAACAGAATCATTTTTCCTATGCTAGCATCCTATTGCTCAATCATAAGCTACACTTGAGACAGAGCGTAATATATTCATTTTCATTTGGGTTCCATTTTTAGAGTCAAAAATAGATCCTTCAAATCCTTGGTGTATGTTCTACACTTCTCCGCTCCGATATTATTACTTGCCCAAAAATAAAAATAAATGTGATTAAATGAATCAGAAAATCTGACCGCGGCCATAGCCACACCTAGCCACACAAAATTAAAGCTAGCCAAGCGATTTTGCGATAATATTATTATTTCATTAATTTCATCATTGCTATTGGCCCAACATGATTATGGCCTTCTGACGGATGGTAAAAAAGTATGGCTCAATTATCTGTGTTGTGGCTCAGTTTCCTGACCTTAGGCATAGGTTCCATGCTGCTTCCTTCCATAACAAGATATTTCATTAGCTCGGCAACCACCAGCACGTTGAAGCTATTTCCAAGAGTTCTATATTTTTGTTTTAGGCTCATGGTCTCAGGGAAACCAAAAGACGCCGGGAATCCCATTAAATTAGCCACTTCTCGAGGGGTAAAATAACGTAATTGAAGTTTGCGTAGGTCTTCCAAAACCTGCTGTTCACTATCCGCGGAAGGACTAGCTGACGTGCCTGATGCATTGATTCTCCGTGCGGAGTCTTTCCAGTCTTGCAATAGATTGAAAGTATCATCGGTCTGACGGAAAGCCAAAAAAGAAAGCGCGTTAGTAATGACAGCATACTCGCGCTGCAAACGAATTCTATAATAAAAACCAAATTCAAAGCCGGCAATAAAGTATACGTACATTACCAGCCTCATTCATCTGTAATATTGAGCCAGTTGCTTCCACATAATGGTAATAACCTGGAATGTAGTACAAACGTCAAAAACCGCCGATTCAGAAGGCTGGATTGTGTCACGTCATTATATGGTCATGTACCTTTGGTAAAGCAACAACTTCTAAGTGAGTTTGGTTTGACAATGTCAAACGCGTGGCCATGCTTCAAAAGCGTCTATTTATGGAAATCACGAATTATTAGACACGGACATGGATACTACGTGTTTGCACCGCAGAACGAACTTTAATACCTTATCGGGAACCTTATATTGATCAAAAGACTGCTCCTTCACGAGAAACTCACAAACTGGTCGCTTATTAACTTTTCCGCTTCGAAGGATGGCCTCGTCGTCTTTTATCACTAGTCCGCGCTCGTCGGTAAACTCCGTGGCTAAAGTTTTGGATGCAGGCACATATCCAATAATAGTAGCAGTAGGTTCAATCATAAATGTCAATGGTTTAGCTTTTGCCTAAAAGGAATGTGATTTTTCTTCAATATCAAATTCAACATGTTTTGTAACTCCTTGTATGCAACTCCTTACAAGTAAGTAATATCGTAATCTAGAATTCGGTATCCCCATCTGGAGTGGATTCAATAAAAATTCCTGATATGAGTAATTGCAAGCTTCTAATTGTTGTATCAGAACCTGTCGGGAATCTGAGCTCTGAAAATGTATTGTTAAAATATAAGCTTCGAGGAAGCGACTGTCAATGGATATTCTATAATCTTACATCAAAGCCTTTGACATTTTCAACTAAGATGTATTTTGGTGGATTTTTCATATTTGGTAGCATATTCATCAAGTAAAGAAAACTTTTCGATCTTGGATCTTTAGAGTCTAGTTTTAAGCCTGTTCTTGTGTCTATGAGAACCTTGATGTTAGCATAAGTGCCAGCGTTTACTTGGGCGACTACTTGACTTTGCATGATATCATACGTGGCTGGCAAGGTGGTGACATCGTCCAGACGTCCGCTTTTTGCGCATCATAAAATTCTAATGGGAGTGCTTCGATATTTCTCTTCCAAACATTATTAATATCAACGTTTAACGGAGCACATTGGTCAAAATTGAAGCAAAGGGTTTGACATACTTGTGCAACAGCAGCTTTGCCGTGATTATGAGCGTATACCTATCAAACTGTCATCAATCTCATAGTCTGGCACCGTTTACCATATCATTCTAGCTTTTAGGATGCTTACTTCATTAGCAGTGGTGTTAATGTCGAAAGCTCTAAGGATTTTGTAGTCCCAGCCTGCTTCTTTGGCTGCAAAATGCTGCCACAGCAGCGTTCCTTCCCTTAACATCAATGTTGCACACTCTCCATTTTAACATTGCAAGACATACCATGCCACCAATCCCAGAGTAGAACTCCAATACTCTCAACGTACTCATGTTCTTTAGATTTAGGATATATCCACTGGAACTTTTAACATAGAGTTGAGCTTTTTTTTTTCCTCAAAAAAAAAAGCCGTCCTCCATCATAACTATCGCGTATCACAAAGAATGTTCCTTATGTAATTTATTAAAGATGATCATCCATTTCGCAGGTATAAAGAGCTATTCTGCTAAGAGTGGCTATGGTTTGAGACAGATTAACTAGAATTTTCGTACATTACTTTTACTCTGGTTAGGCGCCTGGTAACATGTTCTGTAGATGAGGACAATCAACGTTTTGATTAGTTCCATGAAATGCTTTGCCGCAGCCATTTGCGATACTACGTACCAGTATACGCTCGGTCATTGATATCTTGGGCTGTGGGCCTCGTCCGTTATCAAGTGGAGTGTACTGAATCTCGTCATTATCATTATCGCCAAGAACCATGGCTGCCGAATTATCACTATCTCTCCTCCACTCGCGGCCTCCGTTTGGTGTTGAATTAAGATCAGATGTCATTGACATACGCTTTGTCGGCTGCTGGTTTGTTGTCTGTTGTGCCTTCTGTGGTACATCGACAAAGTCCCGGCCTTGTAAATTTGTTTCATCGTCTGAATCTTCATCAACCGCAGAGGTGACACCTCGAAAGTAAAAGCTAGTGGATGTGGCCGTTCCACTACTGGCTCGTGGCACTTTGTCATGAGCAGACTGATTCGGTATATTTACGTTGGGAAACACTTTGGATAATCAAGAGAAGAAGATTGAATTAGTAAAACATTTTAGTGCATTTAGCAATTATAACGAGATTGGTTATCCATGCAAACTGAAACAAAAAGCCATCTTTTTCCCGAGGTCTTGGTATCCAAGATAGGTAATTTTACTACATCACTGAGTGAGAAGATCACCAACATAATGGTACCCGCTCATACCTGTGTATTTTCGTTTATATCAAGATGGTCTTAAAAAAATAGCCAAAAATGTTAACTACAATCACTTATCGGCGGTGATCTCTGCTGTTTAACATGAAAATGAAAATTTCAAACGCCCCATTCAGTATATTCTTAAACAATTTCAGTAGCACATCAGGCTATGATTGTGATACGAAAAATCTTTTTATTACAGCTGTAACTAATCTCGGACTTCATCATACGTGCCTTCCAACCATCTGCCAGCCTCATTTACATACTTGGCAGCTCTTGTCTCAGTTTCCTCGATCAAGGAAAGGTCACCTGCGTCGATGGCTTCAGCAATAGATGGGAAGGTTTGTCCACTATAACCGGTCCAAAGTCCAGGAGCATACACGGTATGTTTAAACCAAGTGCGACCCTTGATACCTTGGGGATCCAAAAGACCACGTTCAAATTTGGCAAGACGATCGTTCATCTTCTTGACACGCGTCTCCATTTTTGAGGACAATGAGCCCTTTGACTTCAACTTATCGTTCACCTTCAGTCTAAGCTTATCTACGCGGGCTTCAAAGTCGGTAGAAATCTGTTGTAAGACGGATGCAGCAGATTCGAGCTTGTTAAAGGTGAGAGGGAAACCGTATTTGTTAAGAGCCTTAACATAGCCTTGGATCTCGACAGCATAGTCAGCAGGACTCAAGGGGAGGACAACATCATCAGCCAAATGCAAGGCCATGAGACCCCAAACTTGAACGAGGGCACGATGATAATTGAAGTCTGGGTCTCCAAACTTCTCCATCCAATGGAAGCTGTCGTAATTGCTGTGATAAACACCATAATCACCGCCGAAAGCAAGGTTCACACTGCTAATACCAAGGTAGTCCAAGAAGCCAACAAAGTCAGACCCGGATCCAAGAACACCGATCTGGGGTTTGGAAGCCTCGGCCATAGCCATATCTTCGCCGCCAACAAAAGTACTGTGCGACCACTCCTCGTAAATGCTGTTGTTGGTCTTAGGGTCAGTGACTTGGCCAGCAATATCATAAACCAATTGATTCAATGATGGAGATGCGGCAGCAGAAAAGTGGGGTCCAGACACAGCGGTATCGACATTGATATATACAACACCTTCCTTACTCAACCATTCGGCATGATCCTCGACCCATTCGGTAGAGCCTACCAGACCATACTCTTCAGCATCCCATGAGGCGAAAATAATGGAACGACGAGGACGCCATCCTTTCTTGAGTAGCACACCGAAAGTACGAGCAAGTTCCAACATAGCGGAAGATCCAGATGAAGGGTCCACAGCGCCAAACACCCAAGCATCACGATGATTGCCCAGAATGATAGCACGGTCCTTTTCTTCAGTACCCTCAATTTTACCAATAACGTTCCAAATAGGTGTAATTTTGTTCTCAACATCATTTACAAGGTTCACTTCAACCTCAGAGGGACCAACATAGTATCCGACTTCGGTAAGACCACCACGCCAATCTGCCTTAGACTTGGGACCATGTCCATCCAAAGCCTTCAAAAGAGGAAGTGCATCTTCCCACGAAATTGGAAGCGAGGGAATCTTGGGAATACTGACAGTCTCATTGATAGGGAGGCGAGTGACATTTTCCTTAGCAGCATAGCCTGGAGTCAGAGGGTCACCGGCCAATAGGGACAAGAATTGTACAGATCCACGTTGGACGGATGATGGTGAGCGCCACGGGCCATCAGGGTAAGACTCGGCTGGGTTGGACGACTCATCCTTATTCAACGGGCCATCATCAATGGGATCAGAGTAGATCAAGGTGCCAACACATCCGAAGTCTTGAGCAGCCTTGACTTTCAAGCCACGGAAAACTCCGCCATAACGGACAAGTGCAATAGTGCCAGTGAAATCGACGCCAGCAGCAGCGAGTTCCTGGAAATCTGAGAGTCTACCGTAGTTGACATAAACGATGGGTCCAGTGACATTACCTGCGGCAGAATAGCCTATAGTGAAAAAGACATATATGAGAACGTGCGTACAATTAGACATTTTGGTACTCGCAACATACCATGGAAAGTTGGTACGTCATCTTGTCCTTTGCTTGTTTTATCTTCATCAATATGATCTTCGCGCAATTTGGCTTCATATCTGAATTTCTCGGGTCCAGATACAATAGCTACACGACGATATTTGGGGTAATTCAGAAGTGGCCAGTATGTCTCGATCTTGGTATCGGAAATGCCAAATTCAATAAATTTATCGCGAGTCCATTCAGCTTGAGCCTTATCAGATGGCGTACCGGCCAAATGAGCTTCAGAGGTATAATGATACAGATAGTCTCGAATGGAATCGTTGGAGGGAGTGTTCATAATTACATCTCGGGCATCATTAAAAGATACGCCTATTTGGGTATTACATCAGTATAAAGATCGGCGTTTCACAAGTCATACCAAACCTCTTCAACTTACTGCTGCCCGAGCCTCGGAGCCAAAAAGCAACCATGCCACCCAACAAAACGGCGAAAAGAACAAAAAACAGAACGCTAAGTACAATTTTTACAGTTTTATGCTTTGGGGGTTCAATAGTCATGCGGTTGCTGTCAATGAGTGGGGTACGCTCGTCACCATTGCCACCAAACTTATTGTGAAAGGTGTCTTTGATACGTTGTGTCCATGACGGCTTGGGGGCACTGTTCTCAGCTTGCTGAGCACTTTCCTCGTCACGAGGAATGCCACTATAATTGTGGGACATTGTAGAAGAGAGAAAGCAAGGAATGCCGAAACTCAAGGGTTCAGTCCTATATAATGAGTCCGAAAATTTGGACTCAGGGAAAACACTTTGCCTTTGCTATCGCAATTTCTTGCAGTAATGGAAACATTTCGCACGCTTACAAAATTGATAGTGTCTATGCTTGTACATCCTCCGAACTCTCGGACTTTAATCAGACATATCCATATCCTCCTCTTCATCGTTAGATGTTTCTCGTTGTCCAATATATCCTTGGAGACTTGAGTCTGAGCTGGGATACGCGTAAGTAACGTTTGCGTCATTGGTAGGATCAGCGTTCGAATGTGGATAATGCCAAGTATTCGAAGAATTAATGTGACCATCGGGTATTGATGGATCGTCATAGGTATAGAATGACAATCCTGGGTATGTGACAGATTGAATTTTAGGCAAGTATTTACGCTTTTGTATAAGATACAGTTCTTTCTCAAGCTGGTTCGTCTGCAAATTAGATGCCGGAGTTGAATGTTCGTTGTTCAGCTTATCTTTGGTATAAGAATTTGTCTCGCCGTTGTAAATGGCCAGCGGTGCTTCATTATCGACGTTCGCTTCCACTGAAACGGCTGATTAGAACTTATTTTCATAAGAAGTGCTTAGCTGAAATTGAAATGAATTACCTTCTTCACCTTGGTAAACAAGATAACCGGGGGGATATCCGTATGCTCTCATGTTTCGATAATATGGAGGTTCTGATCCTTCTATATCTAAAGCTTCCTGTAGGATTTGTGACAGTTTGCCAGGCTGTAATGCCGACACTGCTTCTCGAAGACCGAGGTCAATGAAAAATCTTGTAGACGAAGTAGAGGCAGCACCCTGTCCATTTTGCATATATTCTTTTCTGTTGGCGCGTATTACTGCCTCATTACGCGGCTCTGGACATACTTGCAAGCTGTGCTCCGTGCTATTACAATTGAAGCATTGATTTGCCTGTCTGCAAAATATTTAGTAAGAATGATTTTCGGTCTTACGTTTGCTTGTGTACAGCACATACATTTCTTTAGGAGGTTCACCAATGGCTTTGTGAGTTTGTCTCGTGTAATCCGGAACCATGTCTCCTGATAGGTTATGGTTCTTGGTAATAACTTGATCATCAACAACAAAGCTGCCATTGTGATATAAAACTGGTCTAAGTTTAACAGGTTTCGTTAGAGCCTTATTCTGGGGTTCATGGTCTTCATGTTCGCCATCGTGCCCAAAGTGTTGAAATCGTGGCGCATAGGGGACGTAGTAATTGCCGCTTTGCTCGTCAGGAAGTTGGCTAGCATGTTCATTTGCCTCGTCTTTGCAGCCTTCGTTTCCAAATCGATCGCTTTGAAGTGTGCTTGGCGTGGTTGTTCGCCTCTGCCTAACTTTTAATTTGTCTGCACTAAGTTCCAAGTTATTCTTTGTGCGTTTCAAACAGTGCTCAATGTATTCTATTGGTATGCCTGCCAATTCAGGGACCATGTTGGACAAAATGTTCAAAAATAGGAACCCGTCGCTGGCATTTCGAAGCATCATTGACAGCAAGTGATCTTGGTTTTGCGATGGCGTGGTGAATACTTGTTCTAGTGTTTTAACTATTTTTTTGGCTTGTGCACCAGATTCACTTTGGCCTTCTAACTCTGAGATCATTACGCTCCCAAGTTGTCTGGAAATAGTCGTAATAGTGCACCAAGACCTTTTAAACAGTTACGTTGATAATGTCAGCTCAACAGGGCAAAATCTTCGGACACGAAGAAATTAGATGCATGATTTACCAAACAATTGAATTTTTGATACCATACTCGAATACGCCATGATTTCACATCCATCTAGTTTTGTGAGTTTTTCCTGATACCAACTTGCGTATATACCACATCTTTAGTGATATTCGTATATGATGTGCTAGCAATTATTTGGATGTCATGGATTTTATTTGACTTCCTATAGATTTACATCATGATGATAATATTAAATTTACATTTGTTGATTTACATAGACGATAAGCAATGTGTAAGTAGAATGGTTCCTCGACTGCTTTAGAAACCACCACCGCCAAAATCACCTCCACCAAAGTCGCCACCTCCAAAGTCACCACCTCCAAAATCGCCGCCGCCAAAATCGTTGTTACCGTAATTATTGCCGTTATCATCGTAGTAATTGTTTTCAACATAGGTGTTATGATCGTCATGGTCGAGCATTTCGCCGGCCATGAGGCCCAGAGCACCACCACCTAGCATACCAGCGGCTAAAGGCATGCCCATACCCATGCCTCCCATTCGTCCGCCGCCGAGACCACCTAGACCGCCTCCGCCAAGGCCGCCAAACTTGCTACTTTGTGGCTGTTGGACATACTGCGGCTGTGAGGAGTAATATGGTTGCTGGCCATAAGGCTGTTGATAACCAGCGGGACTTCCTTGATAAGCGCCTGCTTGACCACGTTGGTCAGGTATAGGGTTATCAATAGGATGCTCCCATTGTCTATGTGCTGTAGGTGTATAAACATAGAACCATCGTCCACTGCTTGGGTCTTGTTGAGTGATCCAACCCGAGGGTAATCGTCTAGTGTCAGGGTTTCCCGAGTTCTGTGGTGGAGGAGGTGCATACTGTGGTTGTGGAGAAGCACCACTTGAATATGGCGGTGGATTACCACCGTATGAAGAATGTTTGTGTTTTGAGAAAAGTCCCATGATATAAGTAGTGTTGAATGAAAAGAACGTAGTGGAACTTGAATGTATTTCAGATGTCTTTTTAAGTTGTTCCCCAATCTTCTTGGCAAGTCACAGGAAACATCGTCATTTGCCGTTTTTCATTGTCATAATCAAAGCTAAATCAGGCAGGATGAGCCAAGATTTCCTGGAAGAGAAATGACCAATGAGGCACTAGCTAAATTATTCAAGCCAATCAAATCAGTTTCAGCCACACCAAGCCACATTTACCGATCCACTAGCCGAATCCATCATTTCCACGTTATTTTAGAAGAACAAACGTAAGAAAACCATTGATTGGTAATGAGAAAGCAGTCGTGCATTTGAAAGATGGGCTTGTTATATAATGGATTGCTTTGCAATGCTCGTCTATCCTAGCCGTCATAAACTATGGTGCAAATCTCTCCTCTACACGGTTTGAGGGTAATAATAGAAAGAGCTGACGCCAATGAGGGCTGACTGACTTTGTTAGAGCCATACCGAATTTATCATTCATCAGAAAGGAGAGGCTGCAAATTGTTCGAATGTGAGCATTAAAGGGAGCGTCGCCCTTATTATAGCGGAGGATAATTGTACTAAATTAAAACAACTCACGACTTCTTCAAATTGTCAGTACTAAAGGTTTTTCTTCAATAATGTTATGAGCCCTCTAATAGGCATGAACGATAATGAAGACACCTTGACATGGTATAACGTTGGCATAGCATCGCAATTCTTAATTGTGCTAGGTAGGCATTACGAATTTTCAAGATGTCAAATGTCATAAAAAACTTCTAATTGCCAGACTTGAATCATAAAGCTATAGTCTCCCATTATCTCAAATTACAGTTAGAGAGATCGCTTATTATTTCTTCTGTTAGATGCGTCTTACAGCTTACGTTGATGGTAAGAAGTTTGTTGAGGCTCTTTGCGATCAATCATTGAGCAAGGGGTTAACAGATTTAATTTCACATCTTCCAAATTTGGGTTATTGTAGGGTGCTGTCCTCGAAGATGTATTTAGTAGGGAGGACCCATACACGACTGCTCTCATAGTTGGTAAGTGAAGCAGAATATGTTGACCGTTATCAGCTACCAATATATTTATTCATTACTTTTAGGTGTTTTAATATCATTGAGTTCAATAGAAATCGTGTATAACAAGTCAAATTTGACATATAAGGGCATGGTAAGCCTTGCACATCAGATATATTAGTGCCCAATAATGAAAGACACGAATACTAATGACGCTTTTCTTTCTTTCCAGTTTCTCTCAGTGCTGGTATCTATAGGTACCAGTACCATAGCAATCTCAATTATTGGAACGAAATTTGGATTATCAGAAACTCCCTTCTGGAAACCGACTAAATTTATACCAACAGTTGGCATGATAGTCTCCAACTGCATGAGCGCGACCGCAATCGCCATATCGGCATGCTTATCCTCTTTCAAATTACGTAAAGATATCATAGAGACCCGGCTGTCTTATGGAGCCACTCGCTGGGAAGCAGCAAGCTCCATTGCAGTAGAGTCTGTGAGAGTGGCTATGTTGCCTACTATCAATGGGATGTCCATACTTGGCCTGATATCTATTCCCGGAATGATGACGGGTCAGATCATGGCAGGTGCTTCTGTCTTTCAGGCTACCATGTACCAGCAGATAATGATGTTCATGATAAGTGCTTGCAGTGCCTTTTCAGTTCTCTATTGTGTGGCAGTAAGTGATTTGGAACAACTGTTGAAAGATTGATAGGATTCTCACTCTAATGCTTGTTAGATCTGCGTAGGGATTGCTATTGACCGTGAGCATCGTTTAAGGCTAGAAAGAATCTCAGATAGCAATCAGAGTTTATGGCGAGAGTTGAAATCTCTTATATGCCAGACTTGATATGAGGATGAATACGAAATGACCTTAGAATAGCATTTTCTTTCTACGTCTCTGTAATAACACATAGCAATTAGAACATTTGTATAATAGTTGCAACTCATCCTGAAAGCTTTCCATTTCTAAACATGCGTTACTTCGCATAACATACTGCTAGTATCCTTAAGTGAGTAAAATCATTTGTAAAATAACAACAATAACGAAACATTTCAACTAATAAGTTTTCAGTAAATGCTGTACAAAGGGTATATGGTAGCCATACTTGACAACGTTCGACAGCCTTTTTGAGAATGCTGTGATTTAAAAAACTCAGTCGCGTTTTTTTGCAAAATTTCGAAGTTGAGAGGCGACTTTACAACTTTATACCATGGCTAGTAAATCAAACTCGTTCACGAGCGACGATTACGACAAGCTTGATATGGACAGCGACCAGTCCTTGTTGGATTCTCCAGCAACTGAAAGCTACGAGAGCGGCTCGTTCAACTGGGAAAAGATTACTGGCCAAAGCAATCTCAAAGAATTGAAAGAATCTCTGAATGATCAAAGTGGAAAGGTAATTCTTGAACCTAAGACTGGATAACCTGATTCACAGAGACATATTTTAGAACTGACAATGCTATGTATTGAAGGATTCGAACGGTAGCGATAGTGAAAACGTCGCACCGCCTACCAATGTATCTGAAGTATGCGTCAGAACAATGCTTCCTCCTGAGACGCCGCAAATTCGTTAATTTTATCTAATTCACAGTTCTACCATGCCGCATTCGATATTTTTCAAGAATATCAACATCAGTTGAAGGCTTCCGACCAAATTTTAAAGGAAGATAAGAAGAAGTCAAGGTACAAATGAGAAGTTATAGTTTTGAAATGAACTTTCAACTGACCAGCTCTCAACAAATTTCAATGGCAACGAAAGCAGATCCAATGCTATGAAAGAAAGCATCCAATACTCCAGAAAATATTCTGAGCTCCTGCTTATGTTTTTGGATAATCAGGTTTGAAAAAGATCTGTTACTACGCTATATTATTCTTATCGCTTACATGCTTGAACGCACATAGGAAGCTAACAAAGATGACATTGCTCAGTTCCGCAATGTTTGGTATACGTGGCGATTATGTGAAATTTTGTATTTAACCGAGGATCCAGCACCACCATTGGCCACTAGCTTAGCAGATTGGCTTGAGAGCCAAGATTCAGGTAAATGAAAACACAATCAGAGACTCCATCTCTCACTTAATGTTCATCGCTCCTTTTGAAGATTTTACCGCTACTGTTGAAAGCGCACTTGCAAGTGGCCCAAAAAATGACCAAGATCTACCATGGGACATTATCAAACGGTGATTAGTCAATTATGATTGCAATTGAGGTCGTACTTGAATGTCTTACTGACAATTAATCAGATCTGCAATTCGAGGAAATCTGCCTGCAGTAAATGCTTTGTTAGAGAATGCAATGGATGGATGTACAGAATTTTCTCGAAACTTGGTAAAAGAGGTGAATACGCTCGTGGAAGATAAACCGGATCTACCCTGTAAATCGAATCCGGCAATAATAGCCAGCTATATTCGAAGTTGGCGTTCATGGGATCAATTGGTTCAAGACAAACTCATGTCACTAGATCCGCGATGGGGAGACAGTGATGAAACAGAAATACAAGGAGGAGATAAAGCTGTCATACGACATTTGCACGATCTTTTGGAAATCATTATCGGCACGCATGATACAATCCTTCGTTTTAGTAAAAATTGGCTCGAGAGTCTAGTGGCGATTACGCTATACGCACAACCAAATATTGCTAGAAGTAAGATCCCATCTCTTATGGATTTAGTTGCCGACCTGGATATGGATAATAGTGACGAGTTGGAGGTTTATCATTCTTTCCTATGCTTCGATATTAGTATGGGTCTTCAACTCTGTAAACAAGAGTGGTTGACAGTACATTTAGAAGATCTTCTCAAGCATGCTGGATTCCTTACGGAATATCATGAACCAGATGAGGCGGGTATCGAGGAGTATTCTAAAGCAGAATATGCCCAGCATCTAGTTGATGCTACTGGTGATTACGAATTAGCGATCGGGTACTTATCGTATTGTCCAGTTAATGGAGAGCATTGGATTAAAGAGGTACGCTCCACAATGTATTTTGAAAGTGGATATTGATATAGTTGAGCATACAGTAACATGATTTATCACATATTAGCTCATTCAAAATGCTGAAATCAACTCTACGGAAATGGCAGAAAAATTATATAAACTTTGCAAGGAAAAGGGAATTAAGGGAGCCACTGGCTCTATATCAACCGTGAGTTTACACGAACTTAATATGTGAAGCTGTCATCGTGCCAACGACATGTAGTGATGCTGGTTTCATAGGCTCTCGCAGATCAGTTGATAGCAGACAAAAAGTATGCGGCGGCAATCGATCATTACTTAGAAGCAGGGAATACTGATAAGGCAGAAGCTGCGGCTGGTCTTGTATTAGATGAATATATGGCTACTGGTAAGTGATAGTCAGCATATTGATGTGTTATGTTCCTGTAGTTGTGACATCGAGGTGCGAATTAGGACAAATCGAGCCGTTAAAAGCAATCCGAACACCTGATAGTGGCTATGAACCCAGCAACGACTACTGGGTACTGGTCCAGTATAATGAATTCCATCGCTTGTACAAGGTAAGGCTGAAATTGCTGTTGTTGAGAAATTGTGTCCAAATGTTGACTTAAAGCGTTTAGCAGTGTGGCGATTATGACAATGCATCCAAACTTTTGTCCAAATTGTTGAATTCGCCTTTAACGCCAGTGAAATTTTGGCCAGCGTTGTTGCTTGATTCTTTGGTGTTTCTTGAAGGTAAGAGCAGTGCTTTATGATGTCATTTACGAGCTTGTTTTTTGTATTCTACTAAACTATGAAATATAGGCGAGGACATGTACTTTGATGAGGAGCAGACTTATCAGATGATGGGTTGTTTAGAAGAACTAGTCAGCACAGAGGACCGTGACAACCACCTACAGACACTAACAAAACGTATAGAACATGTCAAGGCGGACGCAAAAGACAAGGATGCCAACAGCATTATCGAGATGTTACGCTTCGCATTATCGCGAAATTTGGCTCGAGCCGTTTCTCATTAGTGGCAAGCCAGTTTATACTCTTGTACATACCTTTTACATACATTAGTCTTGCATTGTTGCAAGTAATCGCTTTGAAATACAAATTTTGCACTATCCTTCGTGATCTTTAGCAATTCATACAATGAAGGTATGAGAGCCTTGCAGGACATCAGACGCCAAACAAACCTGCGTAAAAGAACAGTCGAATGGCTTGATTGATAATGTTGGCAGGTTTTAATGAATCATGGATATGGGAGTAGCCTAACTGGCAATGTGATTATAATTACATGTTCGATATCTACAGAGTCTATATCTTTCCTATTTTTTGCTTTTATTCTCCTTCTTGTCCTTTTTTGCCTTTTTCTCCTTCTTATCTACTTTTTTATCTTTTGAAGCACTCTCTTCGCTTTTTGATTTCTTTTCCTTTTTCGACTTTTTATCCTTTTTGTCGCTTTCATCACTTTCAACATCTTGATGTTTTCGCTTTTTGCTCTTATCCTTCTTCTCCTTTTTGGCTTTTGGTGCACCGTCAGACTTCACTTGCATAGTCATTTCGTTTGTAGTCGACTTAACAAAACCAAGTCCGTTGCCGGTGACTAGTCCATTAGTTCGTGATTCTAAGCCAAATCCTAAAGATGATGAGGATTCAGTCGATCCGGAGAAGCCAAGTCCACCAAAAGATGGTCTAGTTTCCTCTTCATCCTCGTCTTTGTCTTCTTCAGAGCTAATATTAGTTTTGAAACCACTAGAAGCTATACCGGAGGCTTTGATTTTTTGCATTTTCAGAGCGAAGTAGTCTTGCACATTCATCTTATTGACACTCATAGGTACTCCGGTTGGGTTTTCAATAGTAGTGATTTCAACTTTTTCTTCAGTTACAGTTGGTGAAGAATTCGCCGACGCACTGTTGGATTTGATGCCCAAAATCTGGCTCATACTTTCAACATCTTTTCCGGATGCTAATCTCTTTGCTCTAAGAAATTTGGCTCGAGCACTGACAAAGCAACTTAGTGAATTTCGGCTTGCAACATGATTTTCATATAATTAGTCTACTTACGCATTGCGATGAGTCACAGTTGTGGTTACAATGACAGCACTATCGTCTTCTTCCTCACTGCTGTCTTTCTTAGACTTTTTAGACTTCTTCTCCTTCTTCGATTTCTTTTCCTTTTTATCCTTCTTGTCCTTCTTTGACTTTTTCTTTGCTTTTTTAGCAGAAGTATCACTGTCCTCAGAATTGTCTTCTTTTGATACAGGAGAAGCTGCACTGCTTTGTTCACTTTCTACACGAGAATTGAGATCAGCCAGTAGCCTCGAGAATGCATCAGTATTGTCGAGCCAGTTGTCCATATTCTTCTTGTTAGCCCCAATACCAAAGTTGTTGTCCTTTAGTCTGACTTTGACGTGCTCGGTGTGACCGTCTTCGTTAGTTCCAAGGCCTTTACCAGGTGCCCAACCCATCTTGGTCAGCATTTTATGACCAAACTTGCCAGTATCTGTGACCATGGCAAAGGGGTAGAGTAGATAGAAGAATTGATTAGCTCGAGGTGCATTTCGCCCAAGTCATAGCAAAGCCTGTGTTACTAACCATTGCTCCAGTGAAGGTTGTTGGGATCAGCGCCAATGCGCTGCTTCGTTCTTGGTCCAGCTAAGCCCATGGTAGGTCAAGAATGAAATGGTGAATCGACAGCTTGAGATCCCCCGACCTTTTTTTTTTTTTTTTTTAAATAGCATAATTAAAGGATTTTTGATAATTTCACAGTCACGAAAAGGAGTGCTGGATCGCACAGTTTTATGGCAAATCATTTTGCAACTAACAACTGCGAATCAATCATATTAAGGGCAGAGATTAGTGGCAGTATTATTAGGATATACTCAGTTACATAATATGCTTGATCTAAATATAATTCTAGGCAGCTTAATTGTTATTAGCATAATTACGAACGCGCATAATTAAGCCATTAACTTCATCACGACAGCCTGCAACGTGTTTGGTGATATATTCCGATTCTGCTAAATATGAAGAAATTTCTTTTCGAAGCTGTTGGACTTGATTTGAAGTCTTTTCAGCAAACACTTTATGAGCTCCAGCCATTGATGCGCCTAATCGATCGATTTCGCTCACTAGTTCATCCCTGGAATCGATGATCTCTTGAATTTGTTTTTGCACTATTTTCATCGATCTCTCGCTGTTCACTCTAATATTAGTAAATTCTTGTTGTAATTCTTCTAGATCATGCTGTAATTGTTGAATGTCGTTTTGATATTTGTGTTGCATGCTTCCATATGCCTCCTGTAATATCAAATGTTCTCTTTCTGACCGCTGGGTATTTTCTATAGCACTATCTCTAGCTTCCAGCAATTCCTTTTCTTTTGATGCCAACTCTTCAAGCTGTTTTCGTGAAAGGAGTGCCTCATCACGTAACCGCTTGACCTGCAATTCTTTGTCGGCTGTGCTTGCTCGCGTAGCATCTAATAACTGCTGCTTAGATTCTAATGTCTGCATTATAATCTGTATCTCCTTTCGAAGTTTGGTATTTGACTCCATAAATTGTTTAGCACTAGCCTCATTACTTTCTTTTGCGTCTTGAGACGTCTGCAGCTGTAATAAGATCTGTAGGGTGAGCAATGGTTGACATTCGTGTACTGCAGGAACCGGCTTTATTTACCTGAGTCTTAGACGTTTCTAATTCCTTGAGCAGCAAATTTAACTTCTCGTTGAGCTGCTCAATGACCTTGGTTGAACGCAATGTAGCAGGCGTTGAGGTAGTCGCAGTTAGTGTCATTGTCAAGGTAAGAAAGGTCCATAGGCTTGGAAATTGTGTGACTTGCGCACAGGGTTTGGCCATGCTATTACCTCTTTTGGAAGCATCTCTCATCGGTCTCACAAAACTTGCACTGTTTCCGGTGGATCACAATCTGGCTCCACAACGCAAAAATGAAAGCAAAAGCCTTGTTCGATTGCACTGCAGATGACATTGGAGAACTCTCGTTCAGTGAAGGAGATGTCTTGGTAGATGTCGTTAATTCTGTCGAAGACGGGTGGTATGAAGGTAGAGTTGAGGGCAGTAATATCCGAGGTCTGTTTCCATTCAACTACGTTGAGATTCTGGAGGACCCTATTGTAAGCCCTATGGCCATCAAAACAAACAAGGAGGGACCTAGGCAAGGGCAATATGACAACTTGTCGTCCTCACAACCATCGGTGGCACCTTCGTCGTCTTGGTCAATCCTCACTAAAGATGAAGAGAACGAAGCGAGAAAAGCGACACCGACAGACACTAGACAGATACCCATTAGCAAACCAAAGGAAGTCAAATCTACCAGCAGCATTCCCAGCTCATCTGCTTCCAGCTCACCTAAACCTAAACCTATGCCGGCAGTTAATGCCTTTGCCCGCAATCAAAAAGTTGATACTACTGGAGCTTCTTCCTTGCCAATCACCAAACCCAAACCTGCCGTTGCTGTAAAGCCCACAAATTTAGACAGAAGTATTGAGGCTGCATCTACTATCAAGACACCAGGATACTTGGTACGGCCAGAAATCGAGAAAACATTGACGAATTCTAGCTTTCGAAGTCGCTCAATGTCGAATCCTACGAACAAATCTCCGGCAAGATTTGGAAATGCCACACAAGAAAAGACTTCGATTATACCTAGCGAAGGTAGCCGACTTGGTAACGATAACTTCTCTCATATCAAAGCTCAAGAACCTTTCGGTGTTGTGTTGCGAAAAACTTCATCGCCGCACATCTCCCCCAAGCCTAACCCTTTACGCGCGGCCGAACCAAAACCTGCCAATATCACTTCATCGCAAGCTAAAGAAAAACCATTGTTTACAGAAAAGCGCAATGATGATAATTCTGAGGATGAAGAGGGTTATCAGCTGGTCAAACCGTCGTCGCTCAGACAACGAAACAGAGCAAAGACAACGGGTGCAGATACACAAAAAAGTTTCAATGCTGCATCCCGGCCGCCTTTTGGAGCGCCTATATCTTACATGCAAAAAAGGCAGACGGGTTCAGAGCCTATTCTCATACAGCCGAATACAGCGGCCTTACGACCTGTCATTTCTGCTAAACCTGCAGTGCAGTCTGAACCAATAGTTAATTCATTAGATGCAATGTCTGTCGCTAATAATCCTGCTCCGCGTCTACCGTCTCGACCCTCTGCCAGTAGGAGACCAAGAAAAAGTGCAAGCTCGAGATCTTCTTCTACTGACGTTAAATGGAGGGGTAAGGCTCTATCTGAGCCAAAACCAGCATCTGCATTTACAGCTTTGCCAGCAATCAAACCCAAACCGGCCGGCATCACCAGAAATTTAGCAGACATGCAAGATAACTCAGGAATAACCCCATTTCGCAAAGCAGATAATAATGTGGATCAGGAGAGTAAATCTACATCTGTGTCCAACTTAACCAGGCAATTCAATTCAAACAAGCCGTTGAGTGGGGTTGCATATACGCCACCTGCTCTTAAGCCGAAAAGCAATTCAATCTCATATCCACAGATACCGGGAAAGCCAACGAGTTTGAGTAGCAGTAGCAGTTCGTCAATTACTTTACCTCCTCGACCTTTGCCGAATACATCATCTGAAAGTTCAAGCGGAAATAGCATTGGTGGATCCAATGCTCCGCCTCCGGTATTACGTCCTAAACCGATGCAATATCAAGTAAACTCCACTGGTACACTCACTAGCAGTATTGATAGTCCGCCGAAAGGAAAAGATCAAACAGTTCCCAAGCAGCCTGCTATAACTAGGACTATGAGCTCTAATCCATCTCTGCCAGCTAGAAAAAAGGCTGCGGCTCCACCTCCACCTGCCACCGCATCTATTCCTGAAAATGCTCGTTTACGGTATGAGGGGCTTTTCGAAGCCATCAGTGATCGCGAAATGGTAGACGGTGCGACTACGAAGTTAGTTTGGAAGAAGAGCAGATTAAGCGATAAAGTGCTAGCCGATGTTTGGAAGCATTGCGACAAAGACTCCACTGGACTTTTGGACAAGTCATCTTTTGTTCAAGGCATGGGTGAAATCGATGAAAGGTTACGACGAGAGAAAGTGAAACGACAAGGGCAATAGTGAATGCTTTTTATAAGTTGTAATCTAAAGATACATAAGAATATGATATTTACAAGATAATTACTTTTCGTCATTAAAAAGCAACATGATATTAGAATTATCTAGCCCATCGTCAGCATTATCGTGTCTTAATTTGTAAAAAGAGTTTGACTGGACGTTTGAGGGCCCTCTCAATTTGCTCCCGCGCACTGGCAAGAACATTATTGATAACTTTTCCTTGCGAGCCTTTGACTATTTTCTGTTGGCTGTCGTGTTCAACATATATGTTTTGATCTATTCGAAGAACCCCTTTCGCAATTTCGGTCCATCCGACATTTTCTTGTGTCAGCGTATAAGGTAAATTGCCATATAATCGCTGGAAAAATTCCGCACGAATAATGTCTTCTACGCGTTGAATGTCTGACATTTCTGAAGTCTGATTAGCAGGGAAGACCCATTCTTTGCTTTGGGTTAAGTCCTGCAATTTGGTCTGCGTTTTTTTGATGAGCTTACATAAGGTTCGACCAAGATTGTCGAGCATAATTTTAACTTCATACCTCCAGTCGTTGCAAATCTTCTTCTCTGAAGCATGACAGATATATGACTGAGTCAAAATGTGCATATTTAGATTTCAATTCTTTTCCAATATCTTGAAGTGATTGCATATCGGTCACTAAATCAATCTAATGGGATAAGCATAGTCAATAAGCCATTGCCATGATCTGTCTACAAACATAAAAATACCACGAACCTTATTCAAAACGAGCGTAGCGGGTATCTGGAAATCCTTCAATCTTTCAAAAATATAATCCTCGGCGTCATGAGTTCTACCAGATATAGCCTTGGCGGCGTCCACCACGACCAAAACTGCAACGTAATCAGCATTTTGTTAAGCACCTATACCATGGTTTGCTTGGAATCTTACTTACGGTGATCAGCCTCTGTTAGCGATTGCCAAGATGCATTCACAAGCGTTCTGTTCATTTTCCCTTGATTGCGGCCATATATGACACCGGGAGTGTCTAAAAATACAATTTGATGGTTTTCCTTTGTCCATACAGCTAGGATACGCTCCCTCGTGGTGTGAGCTCGGGCAGATACAACAGAAATATTGTCACCAATGATACTGTTTACTAAGGTCGATTTTCCAGCATTGGCAGCGCCTATAAGTGCTACTTTACATAGTCGCGGATCGTTTGGTTGAGTGAACGTATCGGGAACTTTCACCAAACGCTCAATTGGACTGACAGGTTTGCGAATTTCATGAGACAGAAGTTTTGGAGATTTATTATCTGGATTCTTGCGTTCTTTATTTCCTTTAGAAGCTCGGGCTCCCTCTGTCGAGTGTAGGCCGGCTTCACGCTTTGCACGGTTCATTATGGAGTAACGCCTTCCGGGTTCATGGCCAAGGTATGGTGCAATGCGTTGCACTGAAACTCCAGGGATGCCATTATAACCATAGGAGAATAGTTTCAGTTGAGACACTGAAGTGCAGTTGTATTTCAAGGCAGTTTGCCTTGCTCGGTTCAACATGAAGCCTGTAGCGGAATGTACAGTAAGAACTGCCCTTTTTTCTTGAAAAATGATATGGACGCAGCAGTCACAAGTCACAGTGAAGAAGACAACCGACTTACCAGGAAATGCTTCCCCGACCCCCTTGGCAAGCTTCGATATGAAGTTAACAATGAAGAGTTATAGGGCAAAGATTGCCATGTAATTTTGGATTAATCAGACGTAGTTTGCGATATCCATGCGTTTCCGATATTGGCTTGAGCAAGAGCTCTCTGCTTCAGCCAAACGCCCAAAAAGGCAACTCAATTTGGTGGGCAAACAGCGACCTACGGCCAGCCAGCCTTTGGATTGCTTGACTTGCACTTTCTCATCATCATGCCCAGCCTCGACAAATTGTCAGGCACAGAAATCCTGTCCATCGGCAAAAAAATGTTTTATGGAGGTTTCGCCTTTTTGCCATTTCTTTGGCTGGTGAACGTCATCTATCTGTGGCCGACGTTGAAACGAAGTGATGTGCCTCCTAAACTACGGTCATGTAAGAGCAGCCATATGGGCTATTAAGCAAATGCGACGGCGTGAATTACCGAAAACTAACTTATTCTTCCAAACTATTCAGATTTGATATACTCAATATGCGGATGCGTGACTTGGTTTATATTATCTACAACTTGGTATGCTTTGTACATCAATAAACGAGTTGCCTGGGGATTCACTGCTGACAGGTTCACAGTGGTTATACCCAAAGGTGTATAAACTAAGATTCCAAAAAGAGAATCACAACAACACGTAAACGATAGATTTAATACCCAATTCAAAACTTTTTTTAAATAAACAATATACCCTGATTCATTCCATTTAACGACTATGAAGATATGGACAATGATTTTACTTTATACTAGATCCAGCATTTTCAGTGTGCGAGGATATAGGGCTTTCGGTCTTCTTCCGTAGGCGCTTGAGGTTCTTTCGCGCTTGCCAAGTTGCATTGATGATAGACTCGTTTGTCAGTATCCCGCAAACTACCGACAACGCTGTGGAGAACACCCCGGTTGTGGAATATAACCATATCACCATCCTCCCATTCATGTGCCAGCACGTTTTCGGGATTGATTGCCGGTCGTTGAATTTGGTATAGCAATTCACGTACTTTCTTTAGGTCACCGACTGGTTTACCATCAATAATAAGGTCTTCAACGGCGCAAGGATGAACTTGCAAGTGGATCTTGCCTGTCACTGGGTTTTTCCAAAGCTGGAGATAAATTTAGACACTTGATCACTGAATTAATGCTCAGAAATGTTGATATTTACCATAGGATATATTTTGATGGCCTCCTCTTTAATAGGTGGCAACTCTTCTTTTGATAGCTCCCTGTCTTCAGAAACGATACCAAGTCCAGTGGAGTGAGCTCTAGCCTTGGAGATCCACAAATAAGGATGGGCAGCGTATTTGACTTGAGTACGGAAGGCTAGGTCTTTCATCTCCGGTGATAAGATATCAAAGGCATGAGCTCCGGAAATGACTGTTGTAACATAGCCACATTAGTCGAGGACCACTAATTACTTAACTAATACCTTATGGCGTTACTTACAAGCAGTGGTGCCGAGCTGTACATCCAGCGTTTGATTGGTACCGTCATCGTAAACAACCTGCTCACGGCGGTGTTCCTAAGAAAATGCGTATGAGTCAGCCACAAGAAACATAATTTGACCAAGCCCACATTTAACCTACAGGAGTCTTTACGGCAAAGAGGGTTGTGATAAGTGGAGGGTTAAGCTCATATAGAGCAGCATCCATGTGCCATCTGTAAAATCTGGTCTTGCCTGCCTTTTCATCCTCTTCTGAAAGTTGAGTCTGGTGGAAGCTATGATGACTGGGATGGTGAAGCTCACGTTCCTCAATACCATGGTGGTTGTGAACAGTACCATGGCCAAGCAGTTGAACTTGAGGGACACCGGGAAGAGGGGAAAGATCTCTAGCAATCACGCTCTTCTTGGACTGGTGAGATGTGCCGTGGCCGTAAGTATCCACCTCTGGATCGAAGCGCTTGGTCAAATGGTATTGCGTTTCTGGTGATACGTGGCTCTGATTACGGATGACCAATACTTGGTGAGTATACACTGCTTTTTCAATTTCCTTGAACTGCTCGTCTGAAAAAGCCAAGTGGTTAGTAACTAAGGCTACAAGGTTTAGCAGTGATAACTGTTGAACTTACCAGTAAGATTTTCAAGGTCGCAGTCGACTAGCTCAATACCAAAGTCGACGCCAGTTTGTGTAGATGGAAGTTGGAGTTCACGAAATTGCATTTTTGTTAAGAAATAAAAGAAGGAGTGAAACGAAACCTCACAGAGGCAGCTTGGATTTATATAAGCCTTTGTGGAGCTATTTGGGGTATTAACAGTTAGGGAATTTCATATGCCGCCAAAAGATTTACGGTATTAACACTTGACAAATTGCTACTCCGACATCAGGCGCCAGAATATATACCATTATGGAGCGTTGGCTCGTACGCCATTGGTGTTTGATAAAAGTGTACACTTTTTGTACCCAATTCGACCAACTCAGAAGTGCTGTTAGATCCGTTTTGTATTCTACTTTCTCAAAGTCATCTAGTTGACGCAATGGCTCAATCATTGGAACTTCTCATTAAACCATTTTCTTTATACTTGAGGTAGATAATCAGTACTATCTGATTTATTTATTGATCATTGGTTTTGTCGCAACGGTACTAATCAAAAAATCCGCGTTGCGAAAACAGTTTGTGTTGAGAAGGTTTGTGGATTTCGTTATAATTGAATTTATGTTCGATTAACAATAAACAAACCAGGACAAAATATGATTTGATCATGATCGAAAGTGTACAGAAATCCGCACATGGGACAGTATCCATAAGGAATATTTCTGCATCTGCAAAATCTGGCCCAAGCGTTGTAACGCTTCTGGTTGGCTGCTGAGCTTGAGATCCAGATAGGTAATTCAACGGGCAGCGCAAGGTACCCGATTGCTGGTGTTGCACGTCTAACAGGCTTTGGTTGTTACGCGTCTTGAACATATACATAAATCTCCAGATTTCCGTTATCTAGCACATTATGTACGTAATAATGAATATCTTTATCAATAGTATCTCATTGTTGAACTTAATATTTTAGCTTGTGAAGTGTGTTTCTCGGCCTTGTTTGGTAAATGTAAAGCCCAAATGTACTTTTTGGGTAATTAAGTAGGTGAAAGTATCTGTGCGTGTGTGGGAAACTTGCAACCCAAAAAAGGGCAACAGATAGGTGAAGCAAAATCATAAAGCAAAAAGTATTGTTGTGACAATGGGGAGCGATTTCTATCTTAAAATTTATTGATAAATTTTCAAAGATAAACTATCTACAGAAACTTCATGCCATTCCTCCACATTTTTTGTAGCAGGAGGTGGGGGTGGACAGCATAAATGAAGATCTCCAGGTTCTCGTTATGAGTGTTTTATTGACAGAAATATCAACATATAAATATTATTAGGTATTCGTCTGTCCATTTTCCAACCAGCTAAAAGGCACCCGTCCAGGATTTCTCATTTCCGTATCAAGCCGAAAACAGGGCTGTTTGCAGCATTTTTCATGCCAAACCTGCGTCTGGACCATTAAGCTTTTAAAATTTATTTCTCCACTCACCCCTTTCCCCACCCTTTATTATTATATTTATAAAGAATTGTGTGCGGGTTGCGCTTTGAATCCCTCGTTGTTTCTCCTCTTGAGTCCACCGTATGGAGCACTTGCTTTCCGAATCACTTTTCCCAACAAAGCGACCGAGTAAAAAATGTCTGAACGACCACGATATGGACACGGATGATGAAGAGGTTGATGCGAAGAATGAAAGCAAAAAAGATCCTTTGTCTTCTCAAATATGGCGATTATATACAAAAGCCAAAGACAATTTACCAAACGGAAGCCGATTAGAGAACATCACCTGGCGAATGATGGCAATGACCTTAAAAAAAAAGAACAAGTCAGTAGGTAACTCAGCTGGTATGCAGGATGATCGATGCATAGTTACCACGGTCCATCCCTATTTGCACTCTAGTCAAATTGTAACAGAAAATAGTACGAAACAAACAAGGTTACCCAAAGAAAAGGGGACGATAAGCATGATGGGACCTGTTTCACATGAAATCAGCCATCAAGAATCCTATAAGCAACAGCAAAATCGAACCTCATTTTCTTCAATCCCTGCACAGGTAATGTTCAATTCTTTTATATCCTTCATTTTCCAATTCACAAATATCATATGGTTTAAATATATTTTATGGTAATTTTTTTTTGTCCTGCAACTCCTTTCTTCGTCATCTTTTATCTGCATTTCACCATTATGTTCTAATCCCGATCGTACCCTATCTGGCCCACATTTTGCTATATTTGCTTTTCGGATCAAAATTAGGCTCCCTTTAATCCTTTATACTCTTCGTCCACTTCCATGTTGGAAACCATTAATCACCACTACGAAGTTGACCCTTTAACCATTACGCCAGCGGGTTCTCTGGAAAGTGCCGGCAGCTATATGACCAACTATAGTTCAGGCTCAGCAGCTGACCCTTTGGATTTTAAAGGGTTTAGCTATGCACTGGAAAGCCAATATTCTCCTTCTTTTGCTATGTATGCCCTTTCCCACCAGCTACCTACACCAGACGAGTTAGAATGCAATACCAACGATGGGGTTTTCCAGCCTATGGATGTCGAGCAAGATTCAATCGCCATACCTGCACCTTCAACTTACTCTATTTCAGTTCCGGCCACTAGTAACCCATTGCTAGCCAATGCTCAGATAGACCATACAAACAGCAATCTTTTATACGGCCAATATTTTCCATTGTATTATTCTCAACAAACTAGCACCACACAGTCTCAGGATTATCCCTTTCTGACTACCCGAGCACAGCCATCATATCCAACAATGACCACTACAAATCCAGCCAACACTATCAATGCATCTCAGCTACATGTGGACCCATTGCAAGTGCTAAATAAGCCGCCTTCGACATCTACATCAGAAACCATAAATCCTTTAGTATCGTCTTTTATGCAACCATTTTCACATGGCGATTCCAGCCAAAATATGTGGGCAATGGGAGCTTCATCCAATCAGCATAATTCACAAGAAAGCGTGGCTTCTCCAGCATCTGTGGAGGACCAAACAGTAAACCCGAGTGAGTTTGCGCTTCCCGAAAGTGAAGAAGAAGGTGGAAAAAGTGAATATGAGGACTCTTTCGATGAAAATGATGACCAAAGTAATACAGACGACCAGAGTAATACCGAGTATGACCCCACTTACGACGAAGGCACAACTACTAGAGCGCGGCGGAAGAGTAAAAAGCCACCTCGTAAGGCGAGTTCATCAGCTACGTCTTCAAAGGGTCCCAGTCCAAGTACTTCATCATCAACTGGATCTAATTCTGAGGCTAACAATCTCACATCTAATAATTTTAACCGTGGCGAAGTACGATGTACAAACTGTGCCACCACTAAAACACCGCTATGGAGACGAAATCCGGAAGGACAGCCTCTTTGCAATGCGTGCGGCCTATTCCTCAAACTTCATGGAGTCGTTCGACCTCTCAGTCTCAAGACAGATGTCATTAAGAAGCGCAACAGGGGCGTAAATGGTTCATTAGGTCCTGGTGGTGTAAGTACTTCCAAGAGCAGAGCTGCTGCCCTACAGAGTAGCTCAAGGAAAAGTTTACCCATTGGTGTGTCCCCAAACCCGCAATCTGGTTCTCACCGGGTGGGCGCCCCCAACACTCATCCTCGTGTCTCAACAGTTGAAAGCTCTACTTTTAGTGCTGCTTCCACAGTGTCTATGAATTCTTCTCGCACTGTCCAAAAGCGGCTGCGTCGCCTTTCCTCTGGCGGTAATATGAAGTCGTCAGCTTATACAGCACAATCACCAAAGCTCTCCATAAAAAAGAGACACTCGACTGGTGCGGAAATCAGCCATCATCACATTGGGTTAACAAACAAATACTCCAGCTCCGTTCCTCTTTTTCCAGGCAGACATACTGTTGATGGCTTAAATTCTAGGGAATTTGATATTGGTATCGATGCAAAACCTGTTGTTACACCTACAGCCGTGACCTCTGGCCCCAGTCATCACAACTGGTCATAGCGCATAGATCACTTACTGTACTTTTAACTTTTTAGTTTTTTCTTCTTTCTATCTCACCATTTGTACATACTTACAATTTCCCAGCCCCCTTTTTGATTACTTTATTCTATCCCCATTGCTCTTCTCTCTTCCCTTATATTGATTGTTCTGATTAAAGATAACTGACATAGGTGGTCCAAGCGATTGAACGCAATATATAAATATCTCCATCGTTTTTTATTTATCGGTATCATTTTTGAAATGGAAATGGAGGCTCGTATGAGGAGCAATAAATAAGACGGATCTCTACAGAGAAACCATGAGGCGTTTAGTAGCTAAACTTGATAGTGGATGGGTCAACACCAACAAAGACATCAGTGGCAGACTTCTGGCCCTTGATGTCAACAACAACAGCTTCACTTTGGGCTGGAACCTTCTTGCGGTTGGCCTTGATGGTGACAGTTTGGCCAGATTGAGAGACAGTACCGACGCTGCTGGAAGAGACAGTCTCATTGCTGGGAAGGGTGAATGTGAGGGTCCAGTTGGAACCGATGGGCTTGGTGCCCTTAGCACGAACGTTGAAAAGAGCAGTGAAGGTAGTGCCATCGGTAGGAGCAGAGCTGACACTGAAAGCAACTTGAGCAGCCTTGCTCTTGGTAGCAGGAATGCCTTCAGCGCTGGCAAAGAGGGCAACGGCAGAGTTGGTGGTGGGGCAAATCTGAGTGTTTCCTGAAGCATAGTCACAGTAGACAGAGCCACCGTTAGCGGACATTTGACAGATCAAACCTGATGGGCAGGGTTGTACAACCCATGCACCATTAGAGCACTGAGCATAGGAAGTTCCAGCACATCCGTAAGCGGTAGTGCAAGGAGCGCCATTAACTGGGCAGCCGGCAGTTGAAGTGGGCGAAGCAGAGGTTGTGGTAGTGGTGGTTTTGCTGAGAGTGGATAATATTATAAGCTATTCGAGCTTTCATAAAATGTACCTATCCATTAAAGAGATGTCACTTACGTGGTGGTAGTAGTAGTAGCCTTAGTGGTAGTAGTAGCCTTGGTGGTGGTGGTAGTAGCCTTAGTAGTAGTAACACCACCGCTAGCCCCATTGTGCAAGTAGGCACCAACGGCTTCAGCATAGTTGGGGCTACCATCAGTGTTTGCATAAGCTTGGGAAGCGTCCCCTAGAAATTATAATTTGTTGAGTCTTGTTTCAGAAATAAGTATGATATATTGAGTTTGACTTACACATCATGACACCACCGAAAGAGGTGTACTGCGAACGAAGAGAGGAGATAGTTGATTCAAGATTGGCCAAAGAGACGTAGCCGGAGCTTGCAGCAGTAGTACTTCCGGGCACACCGACAAACAAGCGAACATTTGGGTTGATGGAAGTTCCAGTAGCCCAAGTATTCCATGTAGCATAGTTGAAGGATCCGCCTTCAACACTGCAGTAGTTGTTATAAAATTGGACCCAAACAAAATCGAACCAGGCAGCGTCCAAGGTGCTACCAAGATAAGCATCAGGGTAAGGGCATTGAGGAGCACCAGAGATGTAGTATTGCTTGGAGGTATCAGAGGCATAGTGAGTGCGCATCTGGTTAATGAATGCGGTATAACCGGTAGTAGAGCCACCTTCAATATCCAAATCGAAACCATCGACAACAGCACTACCAAAAGGACGAGTGGTGCTGGAGCCTGCTCCAAATAGGTTCCAGAGTTGATCTGCAAAGCTGGAGGCTTGTGAATCAGATGTGAAGCCATATGCACCAGAGGCACCACCGAGAGACAAGAGGATCTTCTTTCCTGCAGCCTGGCAGGTTTGGATATCTGCATAATTAACCAAAAATCAGTTTCTGGATAGAAATATTTTGCCATTTTGTCACGTACAAACCTTGGCCAATTTGAGGGCAGTCCAACAATCCAGTACCGGAAAAGGTAGTGCAGTTGTTGTCAGCGTTGGCAAAATTGATTTCAGGATCACTGCCAGTGCTGAAAAATACGTCCAAGAAAGCAAGAACGAAAATATCTGTAGTGCTGTCGGTACAATAAGCAGCCAAGTTCTTCTGCCATCCAGCCTGAGCACCGCCAGCGGCACCATAAGAGTTTTGACCCCTAGCAGAAGACAAGCTTTAATAACAACGCAAAATCGAGGTTCATTCGAAGATTACCAATGCTCACCAATACAGAACATAGTTTCCATTACTAGTAGCGGAGAAGGCATTCACAATAGTGGAAGATGCCAACATGGCAGCTGCACCAAGAGAGCTTTTGATAAAGGCAGAAGAGACCATTGTTACTGAGAACTAGGGTAGGTACAATCCGGGACAAAGGCGAAGAGACCTCAGGGGCGCCAGACTTTATATACAGTTTACAAATCGACCTGAATCGCTTTAGAAATTCATTCCGTAGCCTTCATGTTCATCTGGTCACAAAAACATGCACAGTGTTGGCTGTGTGTAAGATTTTGCGTTACGATCCCTTAATTTTTTTTTTCAAAGTCGTACAGTAACACCAGGAAGATTAGCCTCAATAGGGTCTTGTGAGAGCAAAGAAAAAGGGGTTCAATGTACAATTCGCATTATAAACCGGAAAGACTATCAGGCAGGGTTCTACAGGGTCCTCCTTTAACAGGCCGCCTTGCACTACCCATCGTCTCGACTTCCTAAAGGAGATGCTTGTACTCTTTGAACACAAGGAAAGTTTTTGATCACTTGAGAACGGTTGGGCAGCACACTGCCAAATAAGAAAAGTCCTGCTTGCCCGAATATCTTATTGTAATTACCCAAAATTCAGGGTCCCAATATAAGGAAATGTCGTGGGACGATCATTGCATACTTAATAGCCATTGAAATAAGAATCACGATGCATGGCAGCTACATAGCTTTTAGAGGCAAGTATACAGCAAAAAACAAAATTGATATTTTCTGAAACAGTAACACTGGGATTTGCCAAGCAGATAACGCTTTGTAAGCAGTGAGCGACTCCCACAGCGGCTTGTCCAACCCTTAACCAGTTTCCTATCTATGTTTAAAATTTGGATGATCCCTGAGAAAGTGTTACATTAATTGCACGTTACAGTGGCTTGCTAAATTGTGATTACCGTATTTGTCGTTCGCAATCTGCGAGGAGGTCGGCCGTTCGAGTTTTCCCAGGTTATAAGCTATGAAACCAGGTGCGTTACATCTTTAGCAATCTCTGACCGAACATCTCATCTTGTCGTCTTTACATTCTGTACATAATCCTCATTCTTGGCATAGCGTCGCACAGATTTTAGTTTCGTAGCATGACGACTTGTATACTAATGGGGTTCTTTGTGTCCCAGTGGCTTGCTGAATTGATAATTCCTCCGGCCCCTCTTGCATAGAGCATACCGTTTTTCCAACCCCCCCAAAGACTCTGCCTATTTGGTCGGTCCATAAAATCAGATGCATACATCCTATGATTTATTCATTTAATTTCTCACCCAAATCCGGCGATTTTCATATTCATACACCAGTGTTACGCCAACGTAACACGTATAGCCACTTATCAAATGTATGCGACACCTGATGCCGATTCGCGTAGACGGCTGTTTTAGTGACTACTAGATATCCTCACTAACCATGAATGTCACTCATTGATACGGGCGTATGCAAGTGTATGAGCACTTATACATCTTTCATTTGGTGGAGCCTCCGAACCTTCCGATTTTATGAGGCGTCCTGCAGCTAGATATTGCTTCCAAAATACTGGGTGTGGCTAACCTTCCCATCACGAAGGCAGGCCAAAGTAACGCAATGTCGTACGAAATTAGAAGAAAAAAGTATGAAACAGGTCGGATAAAACAAATTGTTCGTATATACAATGGAAATAATATTTTATTGCTGCTATCAATTGCTGACTGAAATGGGCTACATTTACCATACAACATCCAGGTCGAAGGATACTTAAGCCTGAGCTTCAGCAGCGGGGGCAGCGCGAGCTTGGCGAGGACGCTGATCACGACGAGGACGACGGAAATCAGATTGAGCGTTGGCGACAACAGGTGCGGAAACTTGGACACCGGGAAGGTTCTCAAAGTTAAGAGACTTCAAGAGTTCCTATATATAAAAAGGACACGCAAAAGGTTCCGCAGAAGAAAAAATTGTGAGAAAAAGGACAATTTTAAAAGGGTGGATCTTGACACCGACAAAAGGTTATATGGCCATCGAAAGATCCACCAAGTATGTGCTATAACGCACGAATGCGAGTGAGCAACATACATTATATGCAACGGCAACTTGACTATACCATTTGAACAAAGAGTATAGGCAGCCTCGGTTACAAGGCAAGGTTGCAGTGAGACTCGCATCTCACTTCGCACTTGGTAGTGTGACTTTGCAGTAGTGATTAAACGAATAAAAAAGGGGACACTTTTTTTATGTGTAGTCCAAAGAAAAACACCACAGATAACCGATTGAAAATAAATTCCACCCATAAAAACCACCACACCCAAAAGGTGTCTTATAATTTACCTTAGTATCGGGATCAATCTCAATGACAGAAGTGTCAAGAGCAGAGAACTCGGGAACGTAGTTATCCTTGCGCTCACGCTCTTCTTCCTGAAGCTTGAAGGAAATACCGCGAACGGGTCCGCGAGAAATGCGCTTCATCAAATGAGTGGTGAAACCAGCAATCTTGTTGCGAAGACGCTTGGAAGCAATGATGGCGACCTCATCGCAAATCTTCTTGTTGGTTTGGAAATCAAGAGTAAGACGAGGGTAGTACTTCTCGATCAAAACGCGGGAAGCCTTCTTGACAGTCTTGGTTCTTACACGACCCTGAAAGTTGTCAATATCATGTAAGTCATCCATCATTCCCATCCATCTATCATCTATCGACACTTCATCCATCGCAATATCATCCATCTGATGGCGACTGAAAATGATGATTAAATTATAGGCTTGTACATACCATTGTAAAAGTAGAGGAATAAAGAGGAGGATTTGCTGATTGATGATGGTAAGTACATTTGTTTGCAAATTTTCTGGCGGGGCCTGTGACTGTCTGAATTTCGTCTGACTTACAGATGGGTAATCTGCATGCTGGACTGGACCAAAAAAGTTCTACAGGACCAACGAAGCACCGGAATGGTGACTCACAACCGTCCTAATTCCATAAGAACATCAGAAGCGGCAGTCAAAAATAGGCTTCATAAGGAGCTCCAAGCGCTTGTGAAAGAATATCAAGGTATTTTAAATTGATATTATACCTACCAGCTTTTTGCTATCATGTTAACGTTGGCCGTGTATTAGAGCTTAATGGCATACATATAAAAAGATATGAAAAACCCCCATCGGCGCTAGAGGTTTATCGAGATTGTATATCTCCTGGGCGGCCGGCGGTCATCTACGGTATGACTAAGAGATCAACTAGCATGAATTGGGTAGCAGTAGTAACTCGTAAATTGCAGGTGTCACTGATCACTGGCCTGCTGCAAAGGGATGGACAAATTCGTATTTACGAGAAACGCTAGGAGATCAAGAAATAACAGTAGCAAGTAAGTCAAACTTTGACATAACTTTCCAATATGCAGCGCATTAATTGTCCTCGCCAAACCTTCCAGCTACACCGAATGGGTAAAGCAATTAAACCAGAAAAAGTATTTGCATTATAGCCAAACTCACACCCACAATCACAATAGCCTTGCTGATGCGGTGACAGTTGATCCTATATCAGGGCATGAATACTTTGTCACGCCATATGAGAAAAAAATGCCATTTGGCAAGTTCTTAGATATCATGCTGGGTGAAAAATCGGAATATCCGCATTATGCGTCATTACAAAACAGCAGTTTGACAACAGAATATGGAGCATTGATGAAGGACGTTGATACTGATATTCCGTGGTTTTCAGAGGCCTTAGGTCAGTAGTAAATTTGCAACCTTTGAGAATGGAACTCCTGTCAATTAATGCGTGTTTTAAGGGCGAAAACCTGATGCTATCAATTTCTGGTTCGGAGACAAGCGAAGTAAAACGTGTCTTCATAAAGGTATATGGGTTTTGAAGGAAATCTATATGTGACAACCTCACTGACGTTGAATCTGTGTCAGATCCTTATGAGAATTGCTATGCTGTTGTACGTGGGACGAAAACATTTGTCCTTTTACCTCCGATTGAGTACTACTGTATACATGGTAAGACTTGCTGTCTCTGCATTGGTGAATGTTATGCTACTAATCTATTTATTTTCAATTTCATTAGAATCAACTTATCCATGTGCAACTTATATAATGAATGAGAATGGAAAACTTCAGTTATCACCTTTGGATCCGTCAATAAGCACACCTTGCACAACCGTGGACCCTTGCGCTCCAGATCTCGAGCGTCACCCACGATTTCGGCATGCAAAGCCAATAACTGTGACAGTCTCTGAAGGCGAAATGCTTTATCTTCCAGGTAACTCTATTCCACATCTATCTCTCAGAATCACAACGCACGCTAATACCATCGCTTTATTAGCCTTTTGGATGCATCAAGTGACTCAAGACGGCCCCGAAGGGGTCATTGCTGTCAATTATTGGTATGATCTTGATTACCAAAGTATTTTATACCCGACTGTTAATCATCTACGAAGACTGGTGGCTGGAGTACTAGATGACAACGAGGATTTAGCTGGTCGCGATAGCAGCGACGAAGAAACATAGATTCATTAAGATTTATTTTATAGTTGTATGAATAGATAATATGCATGTTTTATCTTGTACAGCGATGAGCGATTTCTACAATATGAACCTCGTATCCTATTTAACAGTCGTCATATGGTCGCTATATGCGTCCAAATTGAGTGCGTCGTTTTTCAGCCCGCATGTTCTTCTTGCGTTGCATGTGCCCGATGTGTATCTCGCAATAGATTTGATTCTCCAGCATATAGTATACATCTGTAATAGCACATCGGCATACCTAGCATAAAGGTTAGTATTGATGGTTTAGTCATTCGCTCAATATATGTATAGAAGAATACTAACTTGGCATGTGAAACAGGGAGGATGAAATCTCCAACCCTCAGCAGTTTGCGCGCAAGGCCCTTCGATAGGTTCGTCACATTGTCGGCAGAGAGAATTGTTGAGTCGATGATAATGACGTTTGCAATATGGCAAGCTATCAAAGACATAAAATGTGTTGTTTGGGAAGGGTCTGCGGCAAGTCTGCAATATGATCGCAGTCAGTATACAATTTAATACTGTGGAAAAATTTAATGATGACTTACATGACAACCAAAACATTCTCTATGCCATTTTCCTTTCAGTTTACCATCCGCAGCAGATACTGCTTCTCGCTCCACAGGTTTCTTACAGGCTGTACATTTGGGCAAGTAAAGATCTTTAAAGTCATATTTACAAAACACTCTGCCTTTGTGTTCTACAATCCCTGTGGTATCTTTGTCAACAGGTTCTCTACAGTGATGACATCTCAAATGACCAACATGGTAATGACCACCTAGGGCTTTGATTGATTTTGCATTCGAAGCAATGGGATGATCGCTGAAATGTTGTATAAACCGAGTTAAGCATTAAATGTTCAACATCACTAGATTTTCGATTGCTTACCATGCTGCGCAGATGACTCGTCGGCGAACAACATTGTAGTCGCGCTCACAATACAACTGCTGCTCAAATTTATAATAAGGAATCTGGTCTCCGAGCTCTGCTCGACAAAGTGTACATGACAAACACTCTCGATGGCAGGGCTAAAAAGTGACACATTTAGCCAAGCGGGTTGGAAGCAAAGACACAAAAATTGATACGAGACACACCTTTCGATCGTTATTATAAATAAGCTCATTGCCATTAATGGCAGTCTGGCAAATTGTGCAAAGAAGCACTTGTAGTGGCTTTGGTGCCACCTTCTTGATGCTCGGTACAGGTACGGGAGTAACATCAAAATCTCCAGAAACATCTTTCATAAGGTCCGCCATCATAGAATCGAGAACGTCGGTATCTGACTTGGTTTTAATAGATGGTCTTCTTACTCCTGTTGGCTTAGGTTCAGTTCTTGTATCTATTTTGAGGCAGTTAATAAGGTGGAAGAGTGATTTCCTTTTCAATCTGCATGCAGGTATACAAACCATTAATATTAAAACGAGAGTTATAAAAGCCACTCTCTTCCTTGTAGGATAACGAAGCGGGTGTCCTAGGAGAGTTTACTTCGTCTCCCGAGCTCGATCTCGAAAGTGAAGTGTCGTGCCGTAAGAATCCATGGTTGGTGTTTGAAGGCGAACTCTCATCTTCTAAATTATAAAAATCGTCGTCATCTGATCTACGGTACGACGAGTAGCTATTTTTTCTTGTTTGGTTGATATTCTCTTGAGATAAGTTCCCTAGAAAGAAGGGACCCTTCTTTCTCGATGTACTCATAGAGGTACTTAGAGGCTTATGACCATAAAAGTCATCATGCCTCTCCGTTCGCGCTGACCTTGATGGCGTTGGGTTATAATTATCTTCGTCTTCTAAAATAGGGTCGATACCTCGAGTATCTTTGAAATAACGACTCGAGGAAGGATTATCATCTCCAAGATTGTTCCTTCGTGTGCCTGAAGAGGCACTTGAAGCGATCGATGGTCGTCGGTCGTGTGATTCGGGAATATAAGATTTTTTGGGATCTGCCGCGATATCTTGAGGCGAGGTGCTAAGCGGAGTATCACCGTGCATAGATTCATTTGTGCCTGAGTTATTGTGCGTTCCGGTCCTTGAAGTAACTGACCTATACAAGCCTTCTGAAAGAGAAGGCGCTGCTGCTGCTGCAGTTCGCAAGGAATTCATAGCCTTGCCAGTCATTTTCGAATATTTTTCGAGGAATGGTAGGCTAAGTTTATCTATGCAGTCAATTTGTAGTTAGAACTATTCCTTGTGTTCCTCACAGAAAATTATAGGGCCGCCATTTTAATTCATTAATTGGACTCACCTTGATGATCATCAGAGGGTACTTATCATAAAATAATAAGTTAGATTGGATTGAAACTGAAGATGTTAACATTAATTAATTGTGGCAAGAGTACCTTCTTTTGCAGGTACTGCTGGTGCTTTCAGTGGTGGAAGTGGAGGAGCACTAGAACACACATGTTCTCCAAGCTTGCGCAGTTCTACTGGAAGGCCACAGTCAGAACATGTCACAGTAGGCAGAATCTGAGAGATGCGAGGGTCACTTGTTTTGTGCATGAGAGAGATGAGCGAAATCTCAAGGACAGACAACAAGTGAGATACTGAAAAGGAGGCTCAAAAAGGAGAACGCGCAAAGGGAGGAGTTTAATCATGGATCGACTGTATGTAGCACGGCCCAGGAAAATTTTCAAGGTCAGGGACTCAAAATTTTGCCTAAGGCAAAAGTCACGTGCAATAGCTTAACTGAGTAAAAGGTTGTGGTGAAGCTGCGGCAAATCTAACTTTTTTCTTGCAATGGCTATTGGAGGTAAAGGTAAAGGCCGCGGTGCCAAAAGCAACAAGTAAGTTTCAACAAGTGGGATAATAGTTCTTATTTTCTTGATCTAACTTGCAATTGTAGGCCACAACGTGGTGGCAGAAAGCATTTCTCGCGAGACATGTGGCGAGGATCTGATGTTCCAGCTGAAGACAAGCCGGGAATGTGGGAGGTATGGGCAACGAATAACTTATTGACGTCAATTTATGTTTCGCGTGCTTATTTTTATATTTGCTTGGCCAATATGTTATAGGCGAGAAACAATAACGAAGACGATGACAGCAGTTCAGATGACAGCTCCAGCGAGGAGGAATCAGGTAGTGATGCTGAGGCTCTCAACAAGAAGAAAGCACTAAATGAAAACGAGGACGAAGATGAAGAAGACAGTGATGACGATCTTGTAAGAAGATATAATTTAATCGTTGCTTCTGATACATTTGAGCTAACTTGACCGCCCTCTATCACAAAGCCTGAAAATCCAAATGTCACCACGAAGGCCAGTAAAGCCAAGGCTGGCAAAAGTGCCAAAAAAATTGATACGTCCGAACCACGCACATTGAGCAGAAGAGAGCGCGAAGAAGCTGAAAAGGCTGAGGCCAGAGCAAGATACATGAAGTTACATCAAGCTGGCAAAACAGAACAAGCCCGAGCAGATTTGGCTAGATTAGCGATTGTACGGCAGCAGCGAGAGCAGGCAGCACGACAGAAGGAAGCCGAGCGGTTAGAAAAAGAGGAAGCTGCTCGAAAGAAAAAAGAAATGAGCAAAATTCGATAAGTGTACAAATTGCCCAAAGATCAACATGCTTTTACTGCAATTTCCAAAATTGTTAGTGCTTATATTTTGCGGCGCCATGTGCGTTCTTCCTTTGGCTTACCTTTTTCAAGTAATTTTACATCTAAAGCTGCGGCGTAAGTCGCACCCACAGCATAATGTTCAGCATTTTGTCTCATAAACGTTGTATTATATTGTTTATGATTTTTAACCTAAAGTAGGTGAATAGCTTGAAGTTTTCAAGGTGAACAGCGCGGTGCTGCTGTTGGAATTCCTATTGGTGGTAAAGCGTGGAAAGTTCTTGCCAGTCAGGATAAGTTTGTGCCATGGCTAAAGCGATGCACTCCCCCGCCTGAATATCATGTTTTGAGAATCTCTTCCCAGTATGTATTTTAAACAGTGTATATTTGAGCATATTTAAATACCTTGATCTACCTCCAACTTGGCCTGGCCCTAACGACAATTGTGGCCTTGGGACGTATAATTGAGCTCTGGCATCAGGTGAAGCTTTGGAAAGAGGGATGCTCATAGATGGTGGCAATCGTAGTGTTCCTCCTGTGTCTCTTTCTGAAATACTTGCCTCTCAGTTTGATGTATCCCATAATGCTATTCCCTACGCCTGTTCCGGCAGAGCCCTTCAACAGAACCATCATTGGTTTGGCTGAAATGTGGACTGGTCTATTGATTCCTGCAAGCCAAGCAGCGTTCGTAATGAGACTTTCTTTTCGCAATCATTTCAAAACGTGCAACAAATTCAAGGCGTGTAACAACTTCAAACTATATATTTCTCAAACATCTTGCAATCTTTCATCTTATGAATGAATGAAAGCTTGAGAAAGATCAGTGTGCGATGGATTTGAAGGAAATATCTGTTTTCGGCTTGTTGGGGTGAGCCAGACAAACAAATGGGCACGGGCGGGGAGAGGTGTTGACTTTGAAATTTCTAAACTTGTTGCACTGATCAGTTCAAGAGCATAGGTGTCCATCGTAGAGAGCACACTGCTAAATGACCAGCAAAAACGACAAAAAGCATATTAATCAGTTCGCGTCGCTTGATGCTATGAGCATCTCGACGCCTGAAGAAAAATTGGCGAAAGAATTAGAAGAATCTCAGTTAGAGGATCAGCCCAAGTATTCTACTCATCGAGTGTTTGGTGCAAGATGTCAGCCTCCCATAGAGGTCACTGACGTGCCACCTTCAATATCAGCTTCGTCTAATAGTGAAGATGGATGGGGAGACGATTTGCCCAGCTACACTTCCATCTCCATGCATCATCGATTTGGTTATCAGTCAGTGTTAACCTCGGATCACCTTCCATTGATAAAACCAAATGAAGATAGTAGTCCACGCCCACCACCAAGAATATTCGGAGGGTATTCTGGCCAACCGATTGTTTTTGGCGCTGGCGCTCAAACAAAAAATGAAAAGTAGATTTATTGTCCTTTGTAATGCGCATAGTAATATACCCTTTCCTGTAAATAAACTTTCCAAACTTGACTACAAATGTTTGGATCATAAATTACCAAAAAGGCTCAACCTTTGAGCTGCATTCAGCTGCATTCAGTTGCTAGGGCTGTCTGGGATTATGATCCAATTCACTGGTGTAACAGGTACCCACGAAAGTGCATGGAGACTGTTATAACCTTATGAATCAACGATGCAATTAAGCAAAACTAGTATTTGCGCCTATTACAGTCATTCACAACTAGAAGTTGAATTTATGATATAAACGATGCATATATACGGCGATGCTCCGAGTATTATGAGCGTGTCAGTGCCACTTCATGAAATGTCGAACAGTATTGCCTGATCAGTAGATAAGCCTGCCATGGCAACCGAGATACTTCCAAAACGGTAAAGTAACGGTACAAGTAAGAAAGGCTTGTGCTCTTGCGATTAAAGTTTGTGTGTTCAGAGAACGACACTGACCATTATAAATAAAAGCTTAGCCAAACATCACCAACGCATACACCAGTCTGTGTCTTTGAGTTACCAGCCGTCATGAAGATCACTTGTACCCGCAAGCCTCGCCCTTACAATCCAAAACCTTTACCGATTGCAGCTCCTGAAGCTCCCAGACTTCATCTAAAATTGGTTACTACAACTTACATAACCTATACATGAAGTGGATATCAATCTCTAGGCAGTAAATAAGTCATACACAAGAACACATCGCGCAAACCATGCCGTGGCAACTAGGAAAGTGAATTACCATTTTAGGCGATTGCGGGTCAATACTCCGCCTTGTGATATACGTTGTTGCATATCTGGTATGCACTTCCTGCAACATGCCGATTGTAGCATTATGGAAATCAACGCAACATCTGCTCAAGACAGCTGCCTGTCACCAACAGCCATGGTATCAGAGTATAAATTTGCTGCAAAGGTTACCATCGTGCTCAAATCTCGCTTCAATCCGAGCGGAATTGTGCTGTTAGCGAAGAGACAGTTTCTCATACCAGACTATTCGCAGCTGCTTGCTACACAAGATTTCACTCCGAGGAAAAAGCGTTTTTTTTTTATATTTTTTTTATATTAGAGACACTGAACTTAAACTCATCTTCAAAGGAAGAGAAAACCAAGTGACTCAACGCAGTTTTACTATATAGATGACGTTTGTTAGTAATAGAGATATTGATTTCTGTATTAACAGCTTAATCTTAATCAAGTATGCTTACAGTAAGCGTTGATACCAACGGCGATTAACAGTGCAACGCAGATGACGGTAGGACCAAGAATATCATCTGTGATGAGAATAAAAACGGTTCCAATCAGTCGGGTATCATAAACCTTTGTGTCACATCTAAACAATCCATAGTTACCATAAGGGCCACTGGCCCGCGCCATGATGAGTTCGTAACGCCTGTAGTACAGCCCGCATCCATATATCATCGTAGACAACGAGACCATAGTATACATCAATCCACAGACCTTGCCAATTCTATCTCCGGTGTTAACCAGCGCGATAGAGAAGCTACCTAGTAACACGGCAAATGACATCCAAGAAAAGAATGTTCTTTCGTTAGCAAAGAAGACTTTAGGTTCCACGCGGACAACTGTTTGGATCTTTTTTGGGATGCGAACTCCTGGAGGAAGAATGACTGGTTTGCCGGTGTGTTGTGGTGGTTTATCACAAGCCGACACCTTTGCCGTTAAGGCATTGAAAGTAGAACTAATCGATTTACTGAGTGAGAAATTGGCTTGATTGGCTGGCATGCGCGGCGAGTTGGAAGCTGATTTTGGACTAGGTATATTGTGTTTGTTACTTTTGTCATTCTCTTGGTTAAAGTAATCGACTTGGCCCAATGGTTGTAATTTCGTGATACCTTCAGGAGATTGCATGCCAATATCTCTTGACAAATTAGAGTACTTTCTAGATAGCACACTGACGACATCGGTTGATTGATGAGAGGTTGATTGATGAGATGTTGGAAAATCGTCTTCTTCAGTTTCCATTTGTGCCAGCTGCCAAAAGATTAATCAATATTAATTCTGTTCATCATTACACAGAAGAAGACATTTACCCAGAATGGAAGTAATTGCACTCTACGCTCGAAAAGTATAGCGGTTGCATGAACGAATTTGGAAAACTTTGGTGCTTCCTCCACCAATCCTGAAGCAATTAGATCATCAATCCATTGAGGAGATTTTGCACCGGCTGGTAAATTCAATTTGATTTCCAGTATAGCATATGGAAATCGCCGGATATCCTCTGAGGCTATATTGGTGAACGGAAAGTTTACATCCATGTCAGGCCGCCTCCAAGTACCATTCGGCCGCCTTACGGTATCATCGTCGGGAAAGAGGTGGTCATCTTCTCTAATTAAAGTCAGGTTTGTATCTAAAGATAATCTAAATCGAGAATCTCCGGGAATTTGAAATGCTGTGCGGGTATAGTATGTACGATGCACTGGTAACGTTGTTAGACCGATAAGTATGACGAAAGCTAATCTCAAATATTAAAGATACTCACCTGGTTGAAGATTTTTACTTCTAATGACATCCTGCAATTCAGTAGCCAAAGATTCAAAAGCATCTGCTTCCGCCTGGGCGTAACTGGAATGCTTGGCCCTAATTTTGTGGCCAGCCTTTTGAACACCATCTTTACTTCCATCCAAATAATCCTTTATATACTTTTCTTTAAGCATAAAACGATCTTTCAATTCTCCTTTATCTTCTTCTTGTTGGATTTTTCGCTCAACATATATTTTATTTGTGTCCTTCGTAGAGCCATACCAACGCAATCGAATCACTTGTGCTCCATCTTCCTTATCTACTTTCGCGTTATACAGCTCGAGATCGGAGTTATCCAAGTAGATGGAGGTAATTGGCGGATTGATTGGCTTGTTCGATTTCTGTGTGTTGTCATACACCAACATAGGAAGGTGGCGTAAAATGAACGTTTTAAGCTCAAGAACGTTGTCGAGTGTAACCAAGTACTTTGTAGATTTTCGCAAGAACTGTTCCGTTGCGTGTTGAGGCATCGAAGAACTTAGGATATCAATTGGAGTTATCTCAGAACGTATGACTCGAAATAACTCTGACAGCTGGAGTAACAGTGGCTCATAATCTTGTTTCCAGAATGAACACTGTTTCAATCTTATCAAGAAAAGTGGGCGCACTCGGTAAGAAACGTGTCTGTCATGCTTTTTGACAAGTTTGATTATGGCAGTGTAATTAACTTGCGCGTAATTGGAGAGCTTGTTTATCCAGTCTGCTAAATGGTTAACTTGCTCGGCGTAGGAGTCCAAATCGAAGTGCTCTTGCGAACTTTCATCTAGTTTGTCAATTGCGTCAATCTGAGTTGCACACTTGTCAATGCTTTGACGTATCTCCTCCATTTGTTGGGAATGAAAGGCTTGAACCTGGGATCATTTATTGAGTATAGCTCATCATAACCATACATAACCTCAGGTCTCGAAGATTCTCACCTTTTCCAGTTCGGAATCCAGCTGTGATACAAACTCTTCCTCTTCTGTCTCTCCAAAGACTGCCTTTTGCTTGGAGTCTGTCGAAGTCTTCAACAGCTTCTTAATTGTGTTGTAGGCGACGTACTTGTCCTCCCATTCTGGAATTTCGAGGTGCTTGAGCGTAGCTCCGAACTTCATGACAAGAATGAATGAGACAAAGACCTCGCTTCCAGAATTTACCATTGAATCAATCTTTAACGCCGCCGATCACTTTCCCCTAACCCACAGAGTTTTTTTTTTTTTACCAAACTGTCATTGGGAATCAAGATCGATATGCTTGATAGTTGAAAAGCTTGAATACATTTAAAACATTGGTTGCTGAGCGTTCAAACACCTGGCGCAAATAAATCGAGATCTTAATCAATTTCCACATTAGAGCGATGGTCCTTATCGCACCATAAGTCAGAGCATGTCTTACAATATTCTGTCTCGCTGCTTGTGCATGCATACGTTTAGCCACCGGTAAATCATTCTCCGCCTTTGTTGAATATCGTTTAAAACAAATATTAGAACATAGAGAAATTAATTGAAGCTTAAGGAAGACACAATTAGACGCGCTAAAGCATTGTGAGAGTTATTGAAACTAAACGTAAACTTTCGTGTTAGCTACTGGTTTGGTGATTTTATCCACAACATTACAAAGTGGAACCGGCTTGTACACATGGCTACACAGTTGATTTACAGACTTAAGGACAAGAGCTCGAGGATATCTAACAAGCAGCGGTTGTTTGACAGCCACAAGTTTCAAGGGTTATACTTTTGCTGTGGCGCGATCATTTGGGACTGAATTTTTGTCAGACTGGCTGTCCTTTTTTTTTTCTTGCACACAGTAGGAAACTTTTGAAAGCCAGTAACAGGCTGAATTGCGTTTGGACAATCACAACTACACGACAGAACAATACGACTGTACATCCTGGTTATGTTGTTTGCACTTTTCTAGAGGTAAAAACATCTGCTCGATAGAGTACAATACGAAATCTCTTGTCATCTACCACATCCTGATCTTTGTTCTTGCCGTCTCAGCACACTTACAATACCCGACACATATCTTGTTGTAGCAATCAACTCCATCACTGTGCGAAATATATCATATACCTGTACCGCTCTGCATACATATTCATATTTATACCGGTATGTTTATCAAAGCTACCAAGCAGTGGTTTCTAAAAGCTATTTTCAAATTATAGTTCTACGTTTGTACCTGAATAGTGCCTGACTTTTTGTTTCTCTACAGGGTACAGAAAAGCATACCGCAGAAGAGCTATGCCGCAAACGAGCTCGATTCATTCCTCATACAGTTTTTCGGATCAGAATTGGCCTCGCGAATCAAGTGCATGTAAAGAACAGGATGAGCATGAACCATATGCACGGATCGAGAACCGGCCGTTAGATCATCAGCGAGTAGATCGTACGAAGAGCATCCGGGACAAGGAAAATGGAGAGCTTTCTGACAGAGGAACGTCATTCCGAAGTCAGAGTTCAAGTAAATCGGAGGAAAGCAACTATACCAGAGCCACCTCAAGTAGCAGGTCCCGAGCTGCCGCGACTGCTGCAGAAAAAGCAAGTTTGACTTTGAGTACCCGGAATCGATTGTCAAGTAGAGATACACGACAGTCGATTGTCCTGTCTTCTGATTATGATGTTGGTAGCGAAAGCAGTGATACTGGCTCACCAACCTTGCCGAGGCAAGGTAGTGTTAGATATCGAAGACAATCAGGAGCTCAGTTCAACGATAAGGAGAGGGAACTCTTGTTGAAGTCTTCCTCCTTACAGACAAGAAGAGTGTCTGATGCACAAGCGGTAATGGTTTTTCAAATTTAACGTGAGCAACCAAAATATTAAGACTTGAATTTATCTCACTGATCAGGCTTCTCCGCGAATGTATCCTCGACAGGCTTCTACTTCAATCCTCAATAAGCGTAAATCTACGATCGGGGAACAGTTTTTGGATCACATTAATGATATATCGAACGACAAAAAATATTCCACGGTATCCTCTTCTGGTGATACACATGGAAAGAGCCGCAATCGACTATCCAGATTGTTCAATGAAGACAACGACAATTCTTCAGCCAGTTATACCCTTCCGAGAAAAAGCAGTTTAAGAAATTCCCGGAATTTTAGCGAAAACAGTCAACGAAAGAGTCTTGTCCTAGACGACGAGCGGTTAGACGCGGAGAAGACGCTTGAATATGTTTCAACCGGGTCAACGAAAAGCAGAGAGTTGCTAGAGACAGAGACGGGCCATAATAAGGAGGCAAGAGTCACGCGCAAGATCTCCAATGGGAGAATGCGACCCAAGTCTAGGACTTTGAAGTCACCACCGCCACCATTAAATTTTGATGGACCGCCTAATATGCCTAATCTCAATCAAAAGTATGCTCTTTTTTCGCCATCACGTCCACAACTAAGTGAACGAGTGTCATCGTTACCTTCGGATAAAGAGCAGATAACTCATGAATCAAGCCCAACAAATCGCATCAAGAGACATCAGAGCTTGGGGAATGGTTCTCAGAATCATCACCCTCCACGAATTAGTTCACGACGGCACTTGCAGCCTATGGTTGACCAGGATAGCAAGCCGGGAAATCTAGAAAAGGCGAACGAGGAATTATCGAATAAGGCAAGGAAGAGTTTACCTGCTTCCTTTCGTTCCAGATCTCGCGCAACTTCTGTGTCAGAGAAGAATTTGGATATTTTGGTTGGCGAATTAGGAGTTTCTCATCATACTGATGGTGGCAACCAAAACTCAAAAAGAGAAATCAGAAAGTCATCTGGGTCTCTCAGGCGCGCATCTTCTAGAATCAGCATATCCGAATATCATGGTTATGCCCGACCTTCTAGTACACACCAACATCATAGGTCTATTTCCTCTTCTCCTCCACCATCGAGATCCTCCAGTGCCTTTGGAGAAAACGATGAAGGCAATGGAAATGCTACTGGCTTGGAAAGGGAAGATATTCCTCCAGTACCGCCTGTCCCAAAGCATCATTCTTTTCACAACAAGATAGGATCATTGCAAATATTGCATAGTAGAGATAGTAGCTTTAGTACTACTCGGGATGCTACCATTGATGATGCCGTGGTGCGTAGCCCAAAACACACTCACAGCAATCCTTCCAGTTCAGATGGAAGTCTTGATGAAGAGGAATCCACTCTCTTTTCGCGCAGACAGTCAATCAACACGAAGCACAAGCCTTTAATTACTATAGATAATATCATCGAAGGCACCAATCATGTAAGCAGGCCTACAGAGGTTGAAAGCGCTCAAGCTACGATATCATCTGCTGCAGGATCTCCAACAGAACATGATAAATATATTGGGGACGAAGTAAATTCACTGCAAAATGCAGCTCCAACCACTTTGGCAGTGACAAATAAGCCGACGGGAAAGGCATTTGCTGCTAGAAAGAGAGGAAAGGTCAGTAATGTGTATCTGTATGATATTCTGTCATCGACATATGGATAGACTAACCCTTTGGCATTTAGACTTTGCCTGGTAACTTGGCTGCACCACCTCCTGTTCCTTCATTGCCACTACCACCTATGAAGTTAGAGCCTATGAAATTGGACTTGAGAAGTCATTCCAACAGAAAAGATATGCCTCGGTCTCCATCCACTTTGACTATAGCAACCACCCCGACCAGGATTCCAGTACCAGTCTTTCGCTATGGCATGTCAAAAGGATCCAATAGCGATGTTGAACTCAACTCTGGTAGCCTAAACACCAGCAGTGAAGACGAAAGTAGTCCTCTTGCCTTGATGTTACCACAACATAATGGAAAACAAAAGGATGATCGGAGACGGTCATCTTCGAAAGGCAGTAGAACAGCTCCATCTTCTCCGCGGTTGCCGGAGACCCCAACTACTACCTCAAAAAGCTCCAATTACGGACGTATTTATGGTGCCAATAGACAAGATGATGATATCAATTTGGCAATTAAATCGCCAAGCAGTGCTACATTTCGCAAAACAAATGTCTCATCACAAGCAGCAGATCAAGTCCAGCGCAGAATTAGTAGAAGCGGTGCAAATTCACTTGGTCATTATGGCAGCAGACGTCATTCGGTTGCAAGTATTAGCTCAATGGATACGAACGCTCCTGAGATAAAAAAGCCCGTTTTCACTAGCAATGCAATGGATGAGAGCATACTGCGTCGTCGCCACGAGCGAAACAGGCGATTGAGTTTGCATGAACGACTACAAAATCTGGTTGCAGAGCATCGAATTAAAGAAGATGATGAAGAAAGTGCGAAGCAATGGGATCCCAAATTAACTCATGAAATAGCCAAGATAGAATCTCGCGATCTTGCTACTGTTGTCCCTCGTACACCTAAGAAGGCTGCCACACGTCCTCACACCGTCTATGAGGAGTATCATCACCGATCGTTGCCAAGCGATCAAAGACAGTCAGCCACTGTGGAGGGTAGAAAGAGCAGATCTCCTTTGGACGACTATATAACTCGTCTTTGTCCATACGAGCGACAAGAGGTAGCAAACTATGGAAAGGTTTATTATGCTAGTCCTAAAGAGAGCAAGCATTACGCTGTTTTGGACAAACCGGAATGTAATTATGGCTATGATGATGAGCGAGGCGACTATAACATCATCATGCACGACCAATTGTGTTATAGATACGAGATATTGGAGGTTTTAGGGAAAGGTTCATTTGGTCAAGTGCTAAAATGTCTAGATCATAAGACAGGCGAATCAGTAGCTATAAAGATCATTCGTAACAAGAAGCGGTTCCACGCGCAAGCTCTGGTTGAAGTCAAGATCCTGCAAGATCTCATCGCATGGGTAATTTTCAGGTTTTTTTGTGGGCGAGTTGACTGATAGTTGGTAGCCGAATTCACAAATGCATACATTATTCGCAGGACCCGGAGGACCGCTATAACAATGTTCGTATGACGGATCATTTTTACTTCAGGAACCATCTTTGCATTGCCTTTGAATGTTTGAGTATGAATCTTTATGAGTTCATCAAGAGCAACAATTTCCGTGGATTTAGTCTGGCTTTAATTAAACGGTACGCTATTCTCATGTCGGTGGATCAACATCAGTCATAACTAAGCAGCAACTTTTTTCCAGGTTCTCTGTGCAAATATTGAATTCTTTGTCTCTATTGAATCGTCACAATGTTATCCATTGTGATTTAAAACCTGAAGTAAGCATAATTTTCCTATCGTTTCAGTTTTATTCGAGGTTATTGATGTATTATTTCAGAACATCCTCCTCAAATATCCCAATCGCAGCACCATTAAGATCATCGATTTCGGCAGTAGTTGTTTACAGTCTGAAAAGGTGTATACATATATTCAAAGTCGCTTCTACCGGTCACCAGAGGTGATACTTGGTATGTATATTAAGTACTAATGTTACAGTGTATTTTAAAACGCTAACATATATTTCAGGAATGACGTACAGCATGACTATTGATATGTGGAGCTTGGGTTGTATTTTAGCAGAATTGTATACCGGATACCCACTTTTTCCTGGTGAAAATGAGCAAGAGCAGCTGGCCTGCATCATGGAAGTACAAGGAGTTCCCGAACCATACCTTGTTGAAAAGAGTACCAGACGGAAATTATTCTTTGGTAAGACAATGACAATTGCATATAGTTCAGCTTTCCATTCTGTTACTTATGAATATACAGATTCCTATGGAAACCCACGAATAGTACCCAACTCAAGAGGCAAGAAGCGCAAACCAAATTGCAAAACATTAGCTCAAGTGCTGCGTTGCAGTGATAGCCTTTTTGTAGATTTTGTAAGCCGATGTCTAGACTGGGATCCAGAAAAACGCATGACTCCAGACGAGGGAATGTACCATGAATGGATTTTGGAGTCTAGTCCCAAAGCTGCTCCAGCCAAACCAAGCTTGCCATCGCGATTTTCTGAAGAAACGTTGACACCTCCATCTTCAGCAGCCAAGTTATATAGGTAAGTCAAAATTTGCTAAAATGGAGCTTTTCTGCGATCTTGCACTGATAAAGTTTCCTTTCAGTCAATCAAAGTCTTTGTCCAAAGAAGATCCAATTCTTAGCGCTGCTCAACAGCTAGCTTCTATCTATCTTTCTACAAATTAAAAAGTACTTGCAATTAGCAAAACGATCTGAGCCATAAAACTTGGCCTTGATGGTTTTTCGGTACGGATAATTTGTCGCTGTTTTTCCCAAAAAGGGGAATAAAAATAAGAAGAAAGATAAAGCACAAAAAGTTCCACCCATGTGCTAACAAGTTCTGCTCTCTTTATAAAGTCACTCTAAATTTTTCTGCTATGGCTACAACAACTTCCACCGGCAAAGCCAATGGTGTGCAATCACGTCTGGATTCAACCAAAGAGCTTGCTTGTTCCATTTACAAGTTCATTCTCAGCGCCTCTCAGGCCATTTGGCAATAGTAAGTAGAGCAATGAACAACTATTTGACACGAAAATTTCCATTCTCATAATTGCTTTACACAGTCCAGAAGCTCAACTTTTTACATACATCTACTTGGCATTTGCTGCCTTCCCACTGTTTGTCGCAGTACTATGCATTCTTGGCGCGACTCTCGCGATTGTTGGGTTTTTGCTGGCGGTGCTGGTCGGAGTGGAAGCTATTGTATTTGCCATTACTTTGAGTATCCTGGTGCCCATCTTAATACTCTGTTTTGGAATCGCCTTCGTATGTTTCATCGGTGCTTTCTTTGCAATCAAGGTTCTGCATTTCCTTGCTGATATGAGTGTGCAAAAACAGTCATCAGCCCGCCCATCGGAGCCAGCGAAAGCTCATTAACTTGTACTTGTTGCTGCACTTAATATCGCAAATTCATTGTTTTTATTGATAGTTAAACAAAGAAAAGAAAAATATGCTTTTCTCAAGGTTATACATACATATACATCAAATATAGGTTATGAAAATTTTCGCAATTGTTTTCTTTGTCTGAAAGTTGTTTTGATGGTGACTATCCAATGCTTGTTGCCAATTGTTAGAACTAGTACGAATCAGCAGATTTGACATGGTATTCGTCAATGGTAGCATACAGATGTCCCTCATTTTGCAAGAAATCAATTGCTTCCCTGCGGATGCTTTTAGTATATTATACTTTTGCAAAACTTTGTATCAAACTCCCACTTTACTTACTTGACTTGAGGTTCACTATACTTTCCTTGTAACCGGGAAACAACTTGATTTATCTCAGCTCCCTGATCCAAGTGCGCAAACTGATTTATAACTGCGATAACCTCTTTATGTATACCACCACCACTTCCTTGGTCGTTATTTGATTTGAAGTTACCGGCATTATAAGCTGATGATGTGAAGTTGTCCATTGATGCTCTGCCGGGCTACAAATGGCGAAATTAAACTATGAGACATTTTCAGCACACAAAGAAATGATAATGAACTTACAGCAGAACCTTTGGTAAACTGCAAGTGCGTCAAAATAGCTTCCAAGAAATGGTGCGAGATTTCATCTGCGTTTTTGATAGGCCGAATTTGGAAGGCAACGACATGAGTTTTGTTGTTGAATTGAGTTAAACGACCCACCACACGGACGTAGTTGGACATCATTTGAGCTCGTTTCTCTTTCTCTTCAGGAAGCTCCTCATGATTTTGATCTAACCATTGACGAACATCGATAGATCCAGTTCCATCCTCCAAGGTATAAGCGATGTTCGTCTGTTGTTCTGACTCCTTTCTGACAATTCCAACAAAAGTCACCTTCATGATCCTTATCAGTACAAGAATAGCTAGGTTGGTCTCTTATGATGATTGTGTCATACCTGAGTAACGTCGACATTATCAATACGGAATTCCGAGTCGCCATGTGCTGATTGAGAGTTCAGCATTTGCTTAATAGTGACTGGCCGCAAGGTCTGTTCACTAGCTCTGGGCTGTAGGAGATTACCGCAGTCAGCAAGTGATTGATAATTTAGCAAAAAAAACGTTCTGTGTTGAACATACCTTGCTCTGCGACTGATTACCACCTTGGTTATCATAGTGGGAGGACTCCAAGAAGCCGCCTCCACTGTTTTCTACACCACTCATTCCATCGTAGCCGTAATTGTCGTAACCTACATATTATGAAACGCTGTTGTTAGCAAAATAGCAAGTGTAATCCAAGCATAACGGAATATGGTATAATCTCGAAGGAAAGTCATAATGCAACCACTTTATGTTCTTGCGTAGAACCATCGACTTACCTGACATTTTTGTGAAAGCGAAATACTCAACGCGTCGCTAAACGCGGCTCGTTAAACTTTTTTTTACATTTGCGGAGCTTACGCATTCCCTAGCAACCAATCCAAGTGCCAGACTATTCTTGTAGTTGCTTTTAATTGGCTATTTACAACAACTAATTCGCCAATTTAATTGGTTAAACACGAAATGAAAGTGTCGCGTATAGAGACGCGTATAAGTACACTAGATGGATATAGAGTCTTTGTAAACCTGTATTTAAACAAAAATAAGGAAAAAATAACAAGGTATGGTTCTATCTATCAGCTTGATATAGTCAGCTTATAAATTGCGTTGCTAGCTGATTCTCCTGCATGATGACGACGTTTCGAAACAACGTACGGTACAGTTCAAATCGAATGGCCAATGACAGTAGAACAAGCATACAACTCTCGCCCAGCTACCGCCTCCTTGATCTTCTCTTTTCATCAAATCATGCTTGAAACAGGGCTGCTCATCGCATATGGATCGATTCTCACCATGGCGGTCGTTCCGATCTATGTCGGATCTTTCGAATCTTTAAAAGGTGTCAAGCGACCCAAAAACGCTGCTCCTCGCAAGAAGAGTAACAATCCCCTGGAAGATTCTGACTCTGAATCCGAATCCATTACCGAGAGCTTGTCTGCAAACGATGCATGGATGTTCCCTGTCTTTGGGTCTGCTGTTTTGTTCTCATTATACCTTCTATTCCGCTTTTTGGACAAGGAATACATCAACTACCTTCTGACAGCCTATTTCGCCTTGCTCGGCTGCGCAGCAGTTGCGAAAGTTGGATTGTTAGTCAGTAAGAAGGCAATGCCCGCCGGCATTCTGAAGCATGTGGAGAAGTACAAGATAACAATCAGTAAGAAAGGAAAACGTACGACACTCTTTTATTGTATGTGATAACTTCCTAGAGTTTGACAACATTTAACATGCTTTCTTGTAGATATATATAATGCCAGCTTCACTTTTATCCATGCTCTTCTTTTGGCTGCCTCAATTTTCCTCACCTTGTTCTATGTCCTTACCAAGAATTGGATTGCCTCCAACATTTTTGGTCTTAGCTTTGCCATCAACGCCATTCAATTGTTGTCTTTGGATTCATTCAAAACCGGTATGATACTTCTGAGTGGTTTGTTTTTCTATGACATCTTTTGGGTATTTGGCACTGAGGTGATGGTCAGTGTGGCCAAGAACTTTGACGCTCCTATCAAATTGGTATGGCCCAGAGACATCATTGGAGTTTTGGCTGGCACTCTCGAGAAAACCGAGTTCTCCATGTTGGGCCTTGGTGATATTGTTATTCCAGGTAGGCAATTGTAATTCATCGTAGAGCAGAACAGTTCCATAATTGTTAACTTGTAATGTAGGCATCTTTGTGGCCTTGTGCCTTAGATTTGATCAACACCAAGCTTGGCAGCGTAACCCTAAAGGTGACTTCCGCTCCACCAAGTTTGCTCGACCTTATTTCATTGCCTGTTCTACCGCCTATGTTATTGGCCTTTTGACTACATTTGTGGTAATGCATACCTTTCAAGCCGCTCAGCCTGCTCTACTTTATCTCTCGCCTGCATGTATTCTATCGGCTTTGATCACCGCAGCTGTTCGAGGAGAGCTTAAAGATCTTTTTGCTTACTCCACTGAGGAAGACAATGAAGATGCTAAGAAAGGCAAGAATGATAACAAAAAGATTAAAAAGGATAAGGTCGCTGCTATAGAGGAAATGCAAGCCGAAGAAAAGACCTCTCAAATCACAGCCGCCGAAGATGTCGATATTAATGCTGATGCTGATGCGGAAGATGAGGATTATGTAGCCGTGAACGCTGAGGACAGCAAGAATTCACCCAAAGTTTCCAAGAAGAAGAAAGGTGGTAAAAAGAAGAGCGCAAAGTAAGGCGCACTATAGTCCATTCATTATCAATTCATGTGCAAATACGGCTTTTGATAATTACAATTACTTTTATTACGGAGAAATAAAATACAATAGCCAAAGAAATTAGTCAAAGACAATAGCTTTAGCAGACTTTTATGATGAAAGTTCTAGGCCACAATCTATGAATACCAGCTGAGATAACTACGCATAATCACGTATGAAAGCTAGCAGACATTTATGGGGGAGTGTCTAGATCATCAATCTATAAACACCAGCAGAGAGGAAGACTGAGGCAAGATGGCGTTGTTAAATCATGAATTTATGGATCTATAACGTGGCAAAATTCACTTACTGACGCCTGTGACTCCCATACCAACAGCGGTACCCTGTCGTGAAGGGATTTTTTGCATCTTTCGGGCTTCGTTGAAAGCATATAGACCGATTCCAGAAAATGCGGCGAAGCCTGTCAACTTGCATGGCAAGCAATCTTGATATAGCTTTTCTGGACCTTTGTGCGCCAAAGCACCTTGCGCAGCTGTTGTTTTCCTCTCTGTATCAGAGAACGGTGTTCCAGTTGAGTCGTCATTGGGCAATTCAGCTAATGTGACACTCGTAGTAGGTTGCACAGGAGTAGTTCCTTGTACTTTGAGAGCGGACCTATCAAAAAGCAAGTGCTCAGTAGATTTTTCTGACATTGTCGTTTTCGTGTTAGACAGCACTGACAACTCCACCAATCAAGATTATACGGTCTATGTGACTGCTTTTTTGGTAGCAAAAGGAAGTGCAAATTGCAAGGGTATCCAAATTTAGAAATTAGTACCAATAAACTATGGGTCGTGCTCTGCTTGGTGCTTTGACCTTACCTAGTATCGCAAGCCAAAACAAAAAATACAAATAAAGAATATCCGTTGGCCGACTCACTTAATTGCCAACTGTCAATTAAACCGCATTACGGGTTCGAAACTTGGCTTCATAACACCCATTCACACGTAGCAGCGCATTAAAAAACAGCTTTGTCTAGATCCTATACCATTTTCATCATGTTTAACATAATTTTTAATAAGAAACGCTCAATTACTCAATAACTTGTGTTATACATTAGTGATTAACATTGACTTCTGTTGAAAAATTTGTGTTTCAATTATTTGGCCAAGATGTTCTTGAAACATATTAACCTATGCCAAGCTTGTTCTTGAAACATATTGAGATTGCCAGCTTGTTCTTGAAGTATTCCAATCTGAAACTTATTGTATGGGAAGCAATTTTACTGGCTGATCCTGACTGATACTAATTAGTTGTAATACCACAGTCATCTTGTTAACATGATTGCCCTGCTGATCGAACAGAAAGCACAGGTAAAAAGTCGAGAGTGACCACACCTTTGTATATACTTTGTAATCAGCACGCCCCCAGCTTCGGCCGCAATGATCCACGTTGCAACTGTTCTACGGCAACTCCGCTCTGGCCATTGTTGCTGCTTGATCCCAAGACTAGCTCAAGACCTAATTTCTTTCACGTTTTATGTCGGCCTTTTAATTGTGCATGTTATGATATATGCCAGATTTGGATAGAATGAAGACACAAACATTCTTGTATGGAGCCACAGTTGAGATTAGTAGACATTTTCTTCAGCTAGTACCACAATCGAGGTTAGTAGATATTTTCTCAGTGAAAACCAAAGTAATGACAAAGCAAAAAGTGCTCATTGCGGATCGACTAAATCATATCCAACCATTGCCTATATAAGCTCATATTAGACTCAGAATGTAAAACCAAACGAACAAAAATCTTGCATCCGAGACCACATCAGTTCCAAACTCATTTGTGTTGGAGTCGGTGCACGTTCGATTTTGCCATGGACAGGGACCGAAACATGTGGCTCTGGGTCCTGGTTTCGAAAATTTTGTATAAATATGGGCTGCAATTTGTACTTTTGAAATCTACATCCAACAGTCGTTCGTTTTATCGAGTCATTCTCAACCCATTCCTTCATTACACTTGACTTCAAACTCATTTACATTCATTTACAATCATGTTGAACATCATCAAAATCTCTGCTTTCGCTGCTCTTACCGGTATGACTTTGGCTGCTCCTCTTGAAAGCCGTGCTTCTGGAAAGACCATTACCGTCAAGAACAACTGCAAAAACACCATGACTGTGGGCTGGCTCACTAATGGTCAAAGCAATGATCACACTACTCTTTTCGACTTGAGCGCTGGCGCTACTCAAACTATCAGCCCTCCCGGTACCAACTGGGGCGGTCGTGTTTGGGGTCGTGACCAATGTAGCCATAGCGATATGACTTACTGTGGTACCTCTGGTGCTGTTTCCCCTGCTTCCTTGGCTGAATTCTTGTTCAATGGAGCAGGTGATCAGGACTATTATGATGTTTCTTTGGTCGACGGCTACAACATCCCTATCTCAATCTCACCCAATGGCAAATCTGCTACAAGCCAGTACCAATGTGGTAGCCCTCAGGCTGTTAACCTTCCTGCATGTCCCTCTGCCAACCAAGTCATGGTCAACGGACAAAACGTTGGATGCAAGAGCTCTTGCAGTCTTACTGGTTCCCCTCAAGACTGCTGCACTGGCGCTTACAATACTCCCGACAAGTGCTCAATCAACTCTTTTGCTCAGCAAGTGAAGAGCGCTAACCCTGATGCCTACTCCTATGCTTATGATGATCAAACCTCTACTTACTCTTGCAACCCAACTGGTTACACTGTGACCCTTTGCGCTTAAAGTAGCTTTTTCGTACCAAAAAAAGCACTTTATTCATAGATATATAGAATCATTTGTACAGTAGATAGATACGTTTAAACAGTTCTATTGATTAGAGCATTGAAATATAACGTACCAATTTTTCATCATATATTTTGCTTGCTAGTCAATGACTTGAAAATATCTGTTTCACATCGTTGTTTGGATGTCGCAGTTGATTGAATTGAAACGAAAAAAATTTGTTCAATTCTAGAACAAATGCACCTTCACCTTTTGACTGCGCGCATGTAGTTACAGTCTGCAACAGTCTCGTTTTTGCACGGAAGGTCTCAGAAACTCTTAAAAAGCTTCTTGGTACTTTGACCTACTTCAATTTTTGACCATACTTCTTGTGGCTTTTTTAATTAGTCTTGTCATGTTATTTCTTTGAGACCCAATGAGATCCTTTCAGTGAACAATTCGTTTTACATCGAGGAATTTTCTTTGAGATTCGTTTGGTGATTAATTGGTTTTACATTGACAAATTTCTTTGAAAATCTTTGAAAACTTTTGTACATAATTCTTTTTCATCGAATGATTTCCTTGAGACCGAATGAAATTTTTAGGTGAACTATTATTTTTAATCACGTATTAAAGTGCTCAATGAACTATATTCTATATTACGATATACAATAAGCGGAACACCTCTTTATGTTATATTTACGATATAAACATTAAAATAATCTAGTTAGAGGGCTATGGCAATCGCTCACTGGCGTTGCTTTCTTTAAAGCAGGGGATTCAAGAAAAAAGCTTTTTTTTTGTTTTTTTTCTTTTCAACCTATTCATTGGCACAGATCATCTCTACAATTCAATCGGCGCAACGACAATTAATGTTTTTCCTCAGATCTCATTTTACTTACTGATGGCTCAATATGCTGAGTTCCCAAAAAGTACCAAGGGCAAAGTTAAACAAAAAGTCGAGAACTTGTCAAAAAGACTCACTTGAGTACAGCAAACTGACACCTGCAAGCACGTTTAACTTTATTGTGAAGGTGGACTTGCATGCATGTCGGGCTAATAATATGGGCACGGAACTCGAAACTACGGAACACGAAACTTACCCACAAATCTGATCGCTCAAAGCGGAATATTAAATACTATTCAACATATCTTCTCAACAGAACTCAGGTTTTACAATTCATCTAATAAAAAAAAAAGAGCCTTACCATTTGAAAATTAATTATCTAATGATGTCACAGTTACAGGACTTTGCAAAAGTTACAAGATCCTTTTCTAAAAGCAGAAAAGAGTTCTATGAAGCAACGGTTGTCAAAGTTGCCGACAGGTGCACCGTTAGAGATCGAAAATTTATGGCTTGAATGTCGCAACTTGATACCTATATATTGGTGGACTATGATTGGCTACTCACGTGTTTTTGATCGAGCGGGCTACGAACCATAGAGTATTTTATACCAGTGTTACAATGGAAAATGTTCTCAACGCACTTCTGTTCCGGTCTTTGTCTGTTGACATTCACAGTTTGAGAATTCCACAATGGCAGAACACGACGACATTGAGAAAAGGAATGGATATGATGAATTTGATGAAAACGTCGATGTCGGTTACAACGAAAAGACAGAGGTCGATCTGGAAGACGTCCCAGCTGCTGTAAGCACTAGCGACGTAGAAGTTCAAAGTGTCCACGGTTTGAAGCGAGAATTAAAAAGTCGTCATCTTCAAATGAGTGAGTTACCAGTGTTTAAGCATTCTGCATTGCCTTGCTTCATGATCTACGGGGCTTGGCCTTCCAATGCTCAATTTTCGATTTTACTGTTCATGAGCTGATCGTTTATTTCAATTTAGTTGCCATTGGAGGAACCATTGGCACTGGTATCTTTCTTTCAAGTGGATCATCCGTGGCCCAGGCTGGTCCCGCTGGTGCGCTAGTTGCATATATCGTCGTTGGTATGTGATTTTCATCATCATGCACAATTAACTAATCCTGTACTGTGTGAACCAATGATTTTCTCGTATCACGCTGCTTTTCGCTCATGGTACCACAACCATTGCAAATTTTCTCAAACTGACTGCTAATTCTACCAATCTCTATGATAGGTATAATGGTATATTTTATCGTTACATCTTTGGGAGAAATGGCTGCTTATCTTCCAGTTCCTGGTGCCTTCTCCACTTTTGGTGCCCGTTTCGTTGATCCCGCTCTCGGTTTCTGTCTTGGTTGGAATTACTGGTAGTTATCTTTATATGAAAGAATTGATATACTGGAGTGCGTAGAGCTCGATAGACTAATCTGCATATCTCGTTCTGTACCTGTAGGCTTCAATGGGCTATATCAATTCCAACTGAAGTCGTAGCTGCCGGAATCATCATACAATTTTGGGCACCTAATCTCCAGTCATGGATCCCTGCTTTAGTTTTCATCGTTGTTCTAGTCATTACCAATTTGATCGGCGTGCAAGTTTATGGTGAATTGGAATACTGGTTTGCTCTCATCAAAGTGATTACTTGTATCCTTTTCATCTTTGTCGGTAAGTTAATAGTTTTACTGGAAGGAAATCGAAAAAAATCGGTGCTAGCTGTTTTTGACAATTCCTACCATATTCAGGCATCTTTGTCGATGCTGGTGTCGCTGGTGGCAACAAGATTAGCTTTACAAACTGGACAATCGAAGGTGCTCCTTTTGTAGGAGGTGCTTTAAATGTTTTTACTACATGTTTATTAGCCTTTTTCTCCTTCGGTGGTACAGAAATGGTTGGCATCACCGCTGGTGAAAGTAGCAACCCTAGAAAGGCTGTACCAAAAGCAGTCAACCAAGTCTTCTGGAGAATATTGCTATTTTACGTGCTTTCCATTTTCATTATTGGTCTCTGTATTCCATATGATGATCCTTCATTGCTTGACGCGGCTTATGGCGATCTTAATGATGCAGTGAAGATTGCTCCTTTTACCAGGATTTTCCAAATGGCTGGTTTCCCTGGGGCGGATCACGCCATTAATGCTATCCTCTTGACCTCCGTCCTCTCCGCCGGCAATAGTTGCTTCTATGCTTGTACGAGAACCTTGATGGCAATGGGTAGGGAAGGCAAAGCTCCCAAGATCCTTGGAAAGTGCAATAAGCGAGGTGTTCCAGTGTGGGCCTTGGTAATCACTACAATTTTTGCCTGCCTTGCTTTCATTGCTGACATTTTTGGTTCCGGAAATGTTTTCACCTGGCTTATCAACTTGACCGGTCTGTCAGCTCTTCTGACCTGGATGTCCATCTCTGTCATCCACATTCGTTTCCGTGCTGCAATGAAAGCTCAGGGTCGTAGTCTCAAGGATCTTCCGTACAAAGCCCCTTTCTTCCCATTTGGCTGCTATATTGCCATTATCCTCGGTCTAGTTGTGTTGGTATCCGACATTTACTATGCTGTTACTACCACACCATTTGAGGCTGTCAACATCATCGGTGTCCTTATTGGTCTGCCATTTTTCTTCCTGTTCTTCATAGGTTGGAAGATCGTCAAAAGGACCAAGTTTGTACGTGCATCGGAAGCCGATTTGGACACCGGCCGATCCGTCTTCATAGTTGAAGAAACAGAGCATGAAGCAAAACAACCGTGGTGGAAAAAGATACTCTCCTTCCTCGCCTGATTTACCTAATTTTCATTCTTTGTAATACCATTATTTGTATATCATCTTTAGAATTGTGCCTTAGTTTATCATCAATGGCATATTTGCAAACACAACTTACATTGGAAAGCAATTTCCCATGTAATACAATTTCACACTTAATTCAATTTGTTATTGTACATCAGTGGTCAACACCGTGTTTTTAGGGTTACTATTAATGTGCCTATTTCTGACACATTATATATCTTTTTAATTTGAGGGGGGAATATAGCAAGCATATAGGAAAACTAAATGATGTTGAATGTACAAGTGATAATTTGTCAATTGATTGCGTTTTATAGTAGCTTTGTTGACGGAAGAGCCTCCAAGAAGGCTCACGTTTCACTCATATCATGATAACAAAGCATCGACGCTCATCTGCTGACTGTTTTTATGGCCGTTGACAGGCGCAATGTTACCAGATGTGGAGGGTATATCTCGAGTTTCCAGCTCGTTAGAACTCATCGACTCATGCGCTTTTTGTTCGGCTATGCTCCCGATTCTGCGCTTGAACCGATTCTGATGGGCTGCCTCGCTATTCAAAAGGCTCGAACTCATCTGGAGATAGTAAGCATCATGCGGATGTGTGAATGGCGCAACATGTACGTTCATAGGTAAGGGGCGGTTATATCGTGCCGATACAATAGTATATGGGTTGACAGATGTTCGTGCTGCTGAGTGAACTAGTGGAAAAGTCACCGGCCATGGAGAGAATTTAGGAGCGTTTGAGGAAGTGGATGAATGAAATTTCGGTGAGCTGGCATTGTTTGCATCCGATGTTGAACTAATGGTTTCATTTTGGGAACTTGAAGTTGCTATTGACTGATCATCTGCCAACTCATCAGGTAAGACAAGCTCTGAATTGTCATCGAGTCCGAACTAGATCACTAAAATTAGTATACTTGACCACACTGAAGTTTCGAAAATAAAGGAGGGAACATACCGAAAGCTCTTTGACTTCGTTGGCCATTGGAGATGCCTGGCTGAGATTAGTTGAGCCGGTCTCACTGGCTGCAGTACGTGGACTGGCAGTTTCAGAGGCGGGAGTAGCGTCCATAGTTGTCGCTGACTCTGCTTTTTGTAATCGTATTGTGGAGACGTTGGAAGAATGTGGTGCAACCGCGGGAGCAAGCATTATCTGGCCGGTAGGCATTGATGATGTTATAGGTGTTGAGGAAGGGCTTGTTGAGGTGACGCTTTTTACTGCCGACAGATCCATCGAAGGAGAGCGTAATACGTTGTTTTTCGACTGCTTGGTGGGAGTTAAAGTAGCTACAATGTACAACTTGCCTAATGTTGCTGGCTTAAACAAGTCAGCTCCCCAACCGCCTCCCAGGTAAAATTGACAATTATAAGTCTCAATATCCCCGCTATCTTTCTTAAAGTTCATCAGCTCCGAGAGAGTTTGCGAACCATTAGCTATGACGGACATTTGATCAGGCGAATACTGAAAAAAATTATCTGAAGATGTGCGTTCTGTTGCAGGTAAGCTTGGTCGTTGTGAAGATGGGTTGTTTTTGTTTGCAACGTCGCCAATGTTATCAAGCAGCAGCCGATGAATACGTGCCAGCCGTTCACCATCGGATGCAGCTATAAAGCTATAAAGCGGTCGATGGGCCATTTCTTGTGGATAATAGCCCAATAATTCCAAGACTTCGTCTGATACACGTGCGCAGCAGATCTCCATAGAAAGAAACATCTTTTTTGGTAAAAAAAAAGTACATGCATTAGGTTAAGACCGGTCAAGACAGTCGAGTTTGGGACGTAATGATGTTAAATTAGTTACCGTTATAACAGTCATTCTCTCGTTTACTTCCAGGTTTCCTTGCTCAGTCCTGGTCATGGAAAAGTTTGATTTACTTCCCAGGCTTACATGAATTGATTTCATCAACGTTGTGGGTGTCGACGTCGTCATTAGTTGTGCTTCTTTATCACGCAATTTAGGACGCCCTCGCTTCTTTTGCTGTACATCGACGCAGGTATCTGTCTTGTTCATTGTGATACAGCGATTGCAAGGCCGATTCACTAGGTGAGATTACAGTTAGCAACGAGCCTTGAGAACAACGTAAAGTGCATGTGCTTTTGGTGACTTACGATCGCATGCCAAGTGAGCCTTTTTACAATTGATCTACAGAATTAGAAGTCAGGGGGGATGTTGCTATGAAAGCTGTAATGCCAACATGTAGAGCAACTTACACATGCACTCGGCACATGTGCCTTGCTTGGTCGTTTGGCAGGCACAGTACTGTTAGTCTGGGGCGAGCCAGTATCTATTGACATGTCTGATATCTCGGATAATTTTGTGGACGATGGCCGCCGATTGTTATATGAAATAGTCTCATTATTTATGAGAGAGATATTATCTAGAAATTCCAATGACATATAACGAAACAACGGCGAGATAGAAACCAAGTGATGCTTAAGGTTGGATATGAAGCATTTTTATTTTTTTTTTATTTTTTATTTCTATCATCGCCTTAATTGGATTTACACAAAATCTTTTCTAATGCTTGCCTTTCATTCTATTATTCTCGTTTTTTCTATGAACGTAATATATACCATTTTCTCGCCCCCTAACTAGCTATGTCTTCTGTAGCTTTAGTTTAAATCCATTGTAATGGTAGTTTCGTGCTTTTAATCGCAATGTCCCCGCACATGAACTAAATGCAGAAACTCAGCAGGATACGGCTAAAACTTCCTTAAATGCGAAATCTCCTAAATTCCGAATATGACTAGTAATTCTCCGGACTCGACTTGTGCCTTGTGTACAACATGCTGTGATCAGCCTTCAGTTGGGCTAAATCTCTGTAGATATTTTGAACAACATTCATCACATAAAGACGGTAATGCCATAACGTAAGGGGCATTAATACTAGAAAAGGGGTAGCTTTGTCAGAAATATGATCGAGCCCTATTATTGCTTTCGTAAATATCTCCATGGGAAACATGTGCAATGGTCCCTGAAGTTTTGAGATATTCCGGGTTGGAGCTCGATAAACTGCTAATTGTGGGAATACATCTGCTTAGTCTGATTAGTTTGCCATAAACTTTACTCGATGACAAAGAGTTATTCATGTCTATATCTCGCTTTGCTTTTGGATACTTCTCCTTTACCTTACTTTTTGCCACAAACAGCTTTTCGTAGTCGTTTCGTGATCCATTCCAATAAGTTGTCGAATTTTCATCAACCGGACACTGTACTTCAACTCATTGGTGCTACGTCCAAACTACGAGTTTTGCTTTTTGTATTCAGACTGAATTAATATCAGCTATCTCTTAGCAACAATGAATGTGAGTTAATAGCTAAACGAAGTGATTAAAACTTGATCTATCGCCTTATTGAAAGAACATCTTTCTCATCGATCACAGTGTAATCGATAAATTGTGAGATTGTGTCATCAGCTACGGCAAATTCATTCCTCTCACAGACTTAAAGGCTCTCGGCTAGATATGTATCATAAGCAGATATAAGAGTAGATGTTAGTTCAAAGTGTTGAGGAATTATGTGCATGAATTCTCCTAGCTTTTGGCCGGGTTCGCAGTCAGTTGCGCCGGTCACCGGTGTCAAGATGTGATAATTCTTCAGCTATCGCTCTCATTTAATAGTTTTAAAAGCAAAAGTATTATATCACATATCTGGTACATTTGGTACGACTTGTTGTTCCAATAGATCAGTCCCGCTACTCTCAACGTTCAATACTGGGTATAAATGATTCACGATTTTTTTCGCTCTGATGTACAAATCTGCTTGTGTGATATAATATAACGTTTTAGTGCAACACCTTGACTTTGTATTTTTCAACCTATGGGCACGAAAGTTTGACTAGCACATCTTTCAATGTAGGTTAAAAAGGACTCAAAGTACGGCGAAGATTTCTTGAAGTTGTTAGTTTCCCCCACACTGCGGCGGACTTTCGACTGAAAAGTATATCATTCAAAAAACCCCAGTCTCGTAAGCGTTCACGCAAACTTTATTGTCTTTGTAATGAGTGATTCACAAATCTTGAAATCAGGCTTGACTCAAGAACAGCTCGAAAAGGTATTAGTCTGCTTTTCTTCGCTTGACTTTTGAAATCTCATCCGTTCCAGTCAGTAACGCTGCGAGCTTCTCCTTATTGATTAGTTTGATAGAGACGGGTACGTGAGAAAATAACCACTTTCAATACTTAACCCTAGCATTTACTAACATACAGAGAAGGTTCCTAATTATTCCCAATTTCTTTACCGAAGAACAAGCTCAAAAATTGAAAGCTAAAGCCGATGAATTATTGGAAAACTTTAGCCTAGACGATCACCCAATGACTCGCTTCTCCACCGGACGAGGAGATAACGCCAAACATGTAGGCGACGATTACTTCTTAAACAGTGGCGATAAAATCCGTTTTTTCTTTGAAGAGGGTGCGTTCGACGATAAGGGAGAACTCAAAGTTCCGAAATCCAGAGCCATCAACAAGATTGGACATGGTAAATGACGACCACATCAAGCTTCCGTATGAATGTCACAACCGATGCTCACCACTTCTGCTTAGCATTACATGAGCTTGATCCAGACTTCAAAGAATTCTCTTTGACACCAACGATGTCGGCTTTAGCATATAGTTTAGGCTTCATAAAACCACAAGTTCTTCAATCCATGCTCATTTTCAAGCAACCTCATATCGGAGGCACCGTGCCTATTCATCAGGATTCGACATTCTTGTATACCGAGCCGACCTCTGCGGTTGGGTTCTGGTATGCACTCGAAGAATGTACTACGGAGAATGGATGTCTGTATTTCCTTCCCGGATCTCATAAGACTACACCAATTGACCGTCGCTTTATTCGTGCTCCCGGTGGCGGCACTACCTTTGTTGGTGGTCCTGAGCTAGAAGTAGACGAGAGCAAATTTGTGAAAGCTGAAGTGAAAGCTGGTAAGTTACATGTGATGATATGCTCGCCTTATATAACATTCACTGACATCCAATAGGCACGCTGGTTCTCATTCATGGCTCTGTTGTCCACAAATCCGAAAATAATGCGTCACCAAAATCGAGATACATCTATACTTTTCACGTCATCGAAGGAAACAATCGTTACCCAGAAGATAATTGGTAAGAACAGAGGCAAGATGGCCATGGCCGATGTCATTTTACTAATTCGATCGTACATTTACAGGCTACAACCCACTGAAGCTATGCCCTTTACTTGTTTGTAATGTAGATTGTACTTGAGTTATTTGTTGTAAATTTTATTATACAATTTTAGAAACAAATCAAAGGTCCAGAGTGCAGTCAAACCATGGCTCGGGCCCATGAATAACTTGACTTTTGCCAATACATGTGAAGCCTGCCTTTTCATACAATTTGATAAGTCTCTCTCTACTCAATAGGGCGGCACGTTTGTAGCATTTAGCATCCCCACTGTTAGCAGCGCGAAGTCCATCCAAGAAATTAGCTAAAAGCTTCTCTGCTATACCTTGTCCACGATATTGAGGAGCAACACATACGCTGTGGATAGCCACAGTTGTACCGTTGTCATCATGAACATCCATACTCTGGTCGGTTACCAATTCGCTATTAGTGAGAGTTGCGTTAACAAACGCGACAACAGTTTCTATTTCTTCTTGAGTGCAGATACCGAGCTCCATATCGCATTTCTCTACCACGGTATGAGCTGTAGCCACGAGGAAGAGGGCTGGACGTGATTGTGCAATTTCAATACGTTTGGCAATGTTCTCACGGGACGCAGCCTCGCTCGGTTCGTATGAAGCAGCTTCTAAATTAGCAATCGTGTCAAGGTCATCGGGTTTCACGTGGCGGTAGTTCAGGTCAGTTGCAGATTTAGCCATGGCTACTGAAGGCATGTGAAGTCTGTAAAGGCTCTTCAGAGCAACTAGTCACCTGAGAGCACACGAAGAAATACGAACTCATTTCTATCACCGCCATCAACCGCTGTCGCCATATACACGTGATATAGCTATATAAAAGGCTCTCAGGTACAAGTCGCACCATTCAAACTTTGAAATAGAGCACGGTTAGGCTAGAATTTGAATACCACTGTAGAATGCTAATTTTCATACTACTTTCAGGGCAATCATGAACTTGAGTCACAGTAGTGAGGGTTGAATGACCATCTTGATTGAAAACTCCTAGAAGCCAGCATAGTGAGGTCTCCGTTCAGATCAACACAAGAAAGTCGTATGTTTGTCAACTAAAAACTATATATTGTAGTAAGAAACCATAGAGATATCATGTACTGATGACGAAGAGCATAATTTATGCTAGTTAACAATAGTAGTGGTGAAAAGTACAAAGATGCTAAAAGTAGACTGTATATAGAATAAATAACTAAATAGCGGGTTGTTCGTTGTTCAACATGGGCAGGGGAGGGACTGGTGGCAAAGCGGTATTTTCCGTAACGAGAGAATCGGGAGACTGGTCATCAAAGTTCTCTCTTTTGGCAGTTCCTCTACGCTTGACAGAGGCTGGACGACGGGTTAATTTAGGAGAAACAGGCGTTTTAGGTTCAATTGGAGTCTGTGGGGTCTGGTTAGATTGTGATACCGGAGTTTGGGCAATGTCTACCGGTGAAAGACGTAACACCGCCTCCTCATTGGGTTGATTGTATTTGATGGCATTGGTGATAATCTTGAGGTCTTGCGAACGAGTACGGAATTTAGGAACCCCAGTGCGTGCTTGTTGCCGGCTGATAGCCTCGGATACCCTATCCTTGCTTTCCTCTACATCAGCTGAAGCAGCATGGCTCATCTCAGTCGTTATAGGTGATGGCAACGGCGACAAATCTGGTGTACGGGTCATCTCTGGCGATATAGGAGAAGCTAAATATCTACTATCGATGCTCATATTGTCTAAGTTGACATAACTTGCCACCGATTGTTCATTGTCCTCATCATAGCGGAACATATTGCCAATATCATCCTCTGTATGCGCAGTGACTGGTGAAAGTTCGGGGCTACTAGGACGTCTAGCATAGTTCTTGATATTTCGTTCGTCACTCAACTCAATTCCTCCAGTGATAGCGGTCTGACTTCTCAAGTCTTTGTTGGCAAACAAGGTTTCGTGATTCTGGATAAGATCTTCTAGTACACAATCATTTCCCCATTCGCCAGGAGCTCCCCCTTTGTTGTGATCTTGGAAAATGGCAGGAGTAAATATCACAATAAGATTTTGTATTCCCATCTTGTTGATGTCCGACTGACTCGATATACTTGTGACGGTCCAGGTCAATAAAAAGGATGTGACTCTAAACACAATGATGCCCATACTTACTTTGCTAAATGCTGTATTAAGACTTTCAATGTATCGTAATTTGGAGAGTCCAGCCTAAGGATGCGTGTCAGCAGATTCATGATCCGCAACTCTTTGTCGGGAATATCTGTAGCACAAACAGCAGTTTAGCTCAATATTCAAAATAAAGGCCGACATTTCAACATACTGGAATAACTCAGGCGGTCGGACAACTTGAACTTGAAAACAGGATCTGGAAGCTCCCTAAGGTAAACCTTCAAAATAGAGGCAATTGCGAGTACATCCTCTGGCACATCTCCTTTGCCAAATTCAAGGGTTTCTTCGTTACGTTCAAAGCATTGTCGTAACTTATCAATGGCACTTTGGCGACCGGACACACGATATATGCCTTCGCGATGCAGACCACCTAATCTTTCCACAGCATCAATGCATCGTGTTACAATCAATGGTGGTGAGCGTCCATCATGCTGAAGTGCATAGTCATTCAGAGATAATCCAAAAATCATGTCTATCACGATATATTTAGCGGAAAAGCAGCATATGCAAGGAGCTTGGTTTATGGCTTGCTTACCTTTGGATTCACCAACATAATAATTGTAATAAAAGACTTTAGGTGGGGTTGGGAAGGGCTTTTTTGTCATTTCCAATTCAAAACATTTAGTATCCGCTTCAGGATTGATTTTTTCTGCTAACCGTCCAATGCTTTTGACAATATCCGAGGTATTATCCGTGCTAATGATTTCTGAATCAACTACTACAGCCATAGTCATTTTGGTAATCTCAGATTTTTCTTGGATTTGTGCTAACATGGCCTAGTCATAAAGGATTAGGCGGATAGCAAAAAATCATTTGGTTTTTTCAAAGAGATACGTACCTTCTCAGCAAAGTCAACTATTGATATTTGCTTCAATCGAAGCGTTTCCAGCTTTCGAAGTACAGCTCGATATTCGGCATCTACAATGATATTAGGCGAGATTAGTTCTTGTCAAGAATGTCGGTTCTAAATAGCTTTCATATCTGACCTGCTTCGGCGATCTCTTTCTTAACTTTTGCAGTTTTTGCATTCGCCTTTGTAGGATCGATAGGAGCTGCGTTCGTAAAGTGAGACATCTGCCTCATAAAACGGGCCAAACTTTTCTTCGCATGCTGATGGGGGCTGCCAGGATGTTCAGGTGAATTTGGTGAAATAGGTGATTGAATGGAGGAGGCGTCGTCAAATAGATCAATATGTCTACTGGACTTTGGCGAGTTTGGCAACGGCACATCTTCATGCGAAGCCACAATACTGCCTGCAGTTCCTGTGGACTTACTCGCACGTGGTAGTGGAAACCCGGTTTGCGAATATGGCGATGTTGGAGTTGTAGGAGTTTGATTTGCCAGTGCAGCTTGATGTTGCGCATATTCAAGCTCTCTACATTTCTCCTCATAAGCTTTTCGAGCCTATTAAAAACCATTAGTATGAATGTATGATGGCCATTTTACAACTCGCAAATATAAATGTACAAACCTTTGGAAGCTCCACCAACAAACATTGCGCATATTCTACATTAGAATCATGAATTTTTCTCCTATGGTATCTAAAGAGTTTCTCGTGCTGAATACGAAGTTCTGTCAATTCCTTAACCTGTTTTTTCATCTTCTCGATATAGGCGGTTCGAACCAAACGGGTTTGTGCGCCAAATAACTTCAACGATGCGAAAGCATGCTGTGAACTCGTGTCGATATAATTATATTGGTTCTTATCAGCCGTGCTTTCGTCCAATACATCAGCGACTTGAGATAGAGATTTCTGATATGTTTCTTCAATAGCAATGCTAAATTTTGAAAAGTTAGGAACAAAATAGCGTTTTTTATCATGTAAGTATAGCCAGCCAGGCACGAGAATGAATTTACCGATGTCTCAGATATGTAATGACTTTCTCGAGATCATTAATTGCCCATTTCATGATATCGCGAATCTTGTTACTTTTTGCCTCGATAACATAGATTTGCTATAGTAGTGAAAAACAGGATTCGTTAGATTCAGGTTCCTGTAATGTTCATCTGGGGTACTTTCGCTAATGAGTGACGGCAGAATAACAAAGGAAGTTATCATATACCTCGGCCCTCTCGGTAGACGGTTCTGTTGGAGCCACTTTGTTGTGTTTCTTCCCTTGATGTTGCATACTTGACTCTAACCGCGATGATTCATTGAATAACCTGCAGTAGTCTTTTTCCGAGAATAGAATTAGATTTTGTAAATTTTGTGGGCATTTTACTCACCGATCTCACTTATTGCGCCCAAAGTTTTTCATACCAAACACATGGCTGGCCGATCATTTGTTTTAGACACGAATTCTATAATCAGACAGCATTTATCATAAATACTGAATATCATTACATTGCTTTCTGTTCGTTGCTATTCATTTCCCCTAGTTGATCGTACCTTTCTCTCTGATTTTACCTAATTTGGAAAGGCAGTTACGTGATTTTCAATTTCCGAACTCTCGATATGCTAGCCAAATGGACTGAAAAAAAATTACACTCGTTAACAGACGGCGAGCACTGTTCTTTACTGTAAAGTTTTGCTTCTCTAGTAATCTATGACAGATTAACTGATACTTTAACACTTATATAAAATCCTATCAGCCTATTCTTCCTAAGCTATGCTTCGACAACTCTTGAAAACAAGAAAGAGGTTTGCGTAAACTAACCGACCACATTGAAGGGCAGTGGCTGTGTACATAGCCTCCTATTAACTACTGACATGGAACAACAACCTTCATGCTACAGTAGATACCAAATGGCAAAAGCTTTGAGCAAATTGGCACTCAGATAAATTATGCAGTCCACCTGCAATCTGTAATTGGGAGCAGTTCCGAATGTTCGATTTAAGGAGACAAATGGCTTTTTGAGATTAACAAAATTTATACAGGTAGGATACACTGTGACCTATACTTAGCTGAACAGTGCATAGCTGTTGCTTTCGAGGACCGCTTTGATTAGTCTAGTGAGGAAACGTGACATAACTTAGCAAAAGCAGAAATAGTTAATACATCATCGCCGCCAGTGGGGTATACGTTAACAGAAAGTTCTACATACAATTGGCAAAATGTCCAATCAAGGAAAATTGGCCAAGCTTAGCCAGTGCATTATGATTGGCTGACGAGACCCAACAAAATGTGCAAGCGGGAAATTTTACCTTGGTACCTCTGTTCTTTTGCCACTAACATTATGAACGAACCAGCGAATGACCAGACAAATGGTCAGTGGGAACCAAAAACTCCAACCAAGAACCTTACTCCAAATTCCACAAGATCTAATATTCCAAACTTCTTTCATAGAATTGCACAATTGGCTGTATGTATATTAGATCTGGAGATATCAGGAAAAGCGGTCTTTGGTTTCACATTAATTTTCTTTTCTTTCCACAGTGGGCACGCGTAACGGAGACTCGAGAAACAATCGCCTATGTTATACTCAGCTTCCTAACTGCTATATTTTGTATTGTTCTTGAAGCCATGGTCTTAAAAGCACACGCGGACGAAGCCAACAGTGTGTGGTCTTCAGAACAGCAGGTCAATCCCCCACTGAATATAGCTTATGCCGAGACTTGGGTCAGCTTGACCAGACTACAAAATGAGAATATATTCTTTATTACCTTTCAGATATTCCAAACATACTTGGGAATTGATTCAGTAAGTAATTTTACGAGACTCAGAACTTATGTTCTGTTTCCAATTTTTTGCCGCACGAAAAGCAGCTAAACATTTTTGTCCAAATTTTTTTTTTAACTTTGACGTTACCAGGTTGTACGTCAGAATTTGATGCAAATTATGGCCCATACAATCATCATATTTTTATGCGCAATATTTGCACTTGTTCAATTGGGCGAGACCCTTAAATTCAAAGCAAACCTATGGTCTACCGACATAAGCTCTCAAATCGACACAAGTGATGCAGGTTTCTTAAGTGCTCTAAAATATGAGATAGCCATTGCCGCCGGAACGGTGGTGTTGACGTTGTTCTTCATCTACCTGTGTAAAAAGCTTTCACAGCAGGTAAATGACTTGAGGTTGTCAGTGTAGCTGTTGTAATAACCACAACTTACCTTTGCAAATTGGTTATCTTGCTAGTTTGGTTGGAATATCTATAAGGTACGTATATTGGTTGTATTCAAGCGTTTGATTCGCTTACTAACGCAATGGTTGATTCTGCAGCGTATTGGTGCTGATCTGAAAATGCAAAGTGAGTAACCATCAACATATAAGGACTCAAGTAGTAAACGTGTTATTTACTTGCTTCTTTCGTAGAACGATACCGTTTATATCAGCTTTTTATCATGAATCTCAAATTGGACGCATTTTTTGAACTTGTCTTTTCTATCTTCTGGCTGGTTGCAATGGTACAAGCTAGTTATCAGACTGGCGACGCACCATCTATAGTTTGGTTTGCTATTCATATCATCCTGACGGTGGTATTGATCCCAAGTTTTTTCCTGGCAAGATATGGAGTAGGTTATACTTAAGTCATTACCAATGAACGTGGCAGATCAAGCTAAAAATCTTTCCCTTTAGGCGCGGACCGAGCGTCCAATCATCATGTGGCTATTCTTAGCTGTGCAGCTATTGGAACTGGTAGACTTTTGTATCATTTTGCAACAAAGCGCCAGTACATGGGTGTTTTGGGTGTTTGTTGGTAAGAAAAAAAAAGCATATTACGCATATATAACTACCAACTCACCATATATCAATAGTGTGCGTGGCGATCATCCTATCCTTGGTACGTTTTTCAGATATTGAGTCAGCGCTTACCATTAACTTTATGCTGATTTTTGTTTCGACAGTCTACCTTTGTCCTTACCATTTTGCTGACCAAGAACTTTGGCCAGGGCCTAAAGCCACACAGTAAGTACTGTCTAAGATATTCACAAAGCAAGCGGGTGCACTGACATTTTCAATGTTATTTATCTTCACTCTCAGTTCAAAGGCTGTTTGACGAGAATTATAAGGACTTCTTCGATTCCGCTAGAAATCCAAACGTGAAGCCTAGCAATACTCAAGATTCCTGGGTTATTGAAGATATAGAGAATACTCCGGAGAATTCGCGTCCTCCCACACGTAATGCAACGAGAAATGGCTGGAAGTGGGCATCAAAAGGTCGATCCAAGCAACCTACCCGACATGATGTGGACATGGAGAAGACTAATATGCAACGTTATGAGACTCCTACACAGCTTGAAGAAGCAACAGAACAGCCATCCTCTCAGGCACCAGCATAAAACTGATATTTACAGCAAATTGTTTCAACAAATAAGACAACACTTGCCGTACATCTTAATTATTAAGCTTGAACTAGCAACATTTTACTACCCTATTTACATAGTCGCATTTAGCCAACATTATGTACAATACCTTACTATCATTCCTTCTCGCCAACCTTATCTTATATAGTAAATATACTGAGCTGAAATACCTAAAATAAAACTTCTCCCCCCCCCCACATCCTTATTAACAAATATTCTCAAAAATATGACATCGATAGTCAGTACATGATTAAATGGTTATTTGAGAATGTTGCAAAACGACAAAAATTACTATGTTAACAGATGCTCTAGTACAAATTATTTTTTGCATGCTCAACACAAACATTGACAATTCAAACACGATCCAACCGCTCGTCGCGCTTCACAGGTGATTTGCGGTTACCCTATGATAAAATTAGTCACTTGAGAAGGAAAACAGTAAGATTACTTTCCCAGAGATACTTACTGAAACCATTTTAGAGAGCAATTTATCTACAACACCTTTATCTAGGTCACCCCATTCTACCTTCCATGGCTCTCCATCAACGAACTTTTCCATGTCTACCCAACTTCCAAATATCGGTCGATGATCGAGTGGAATCTGTCGCCCTGAAGCAGTAGTAATGGACAATATTTTCCGCGTCCTGAATGTGGCAATAATATGAATTTTTTCGGCCAAAGATACACCCGTCTCGGTGGGATCCACATTTATCCACACTCTATGCTCCTTATTGATAGACGGCACTGTGATTTGACGAACTTTTCCTGAAAATTGAACAACACGTTATTCTTTCCATACTATATATCATGCTTTGAGTCATTGCATATACACTAACGTTCAGGTTTTCCTTTTCCTTTATCTTTATCCTTTTTGTTCTTCTCCTTCTTTCCACTTGGTGCAGGTTCAGAATTCGCTGGTGTTGCAGTCGTGGAAGGGCTAGTAGATGGTGGGGTTAAGGTGCTCAGTGAAGCCTGCTCATGTAAATAGGGAGTGGAGCTCGGAGCGGGTAGAGAATGTCTATATGGAGCGTTATGATGTGAATTAAACGCAGGTTGCATCTGGTCATGCATTGGAGAAATTATAGGCGTAGGTACTGAGTAAGCAGGCTCAGGCATTGCAAAGCTACCTGCCATCGTAGATTTGCGAGGCGGAGGCATGGGTGGCTCTTCTGGTAACGGCTTTGGAGTTGCAGATGGTGTCATCATGTTGTTCATATGAGGCGAAAAGAATGAGGCAGGTGATGGCATATTGCTCAATTGTGGGGTGTAGGCATAAGGATCATGATGCTGATGGCCATGGGCATAATCCATCCAATGATTTTCTGCGGGATAAGCATTATTAGGGTCATTCCAGGATTGAGTCAGATTAGGAGCTGACTGCCTTCTGTCGCGCATTTCTTCAAAGCTCAATCTGTCCTCATGCGACATACGAGGTGTGGGAATGGCTTCGGGCATATTCATCATAGGTGTCGCTCCTGGGAAATACACAGCTGGTTGGCCATTAGATGATTGAGGAGGCGACACAGATGAGGGTCTGTGAGAGATCCGACTCGACATCTTCCAACCGCTGTCAGTATCAAGCGAATGTGATACATTGCTACTGAACGATGGGCTCGGAGATGGCATAGGCATGCCCGGCCGTCTGGTGCTGTCGCTCAAGCTCGAAGTCATCTTCCATGTCTCCGATGTCAGCGCTGTAGAGTTCTTGGAGCTCATTTTCCATCCGGTATCACCAGACGGTGATTTGTTGGATTTCCATCTCTCATTAGGAGAATTCCGCCGTGGCGGTAGCGTTTCTGTCGACATCTTATAGTCGTCAATATTTAATGTGAGATTTTGCAGCTGTTCATGAAAAGACGTTGTCTTGTAATTCCGTTATGCCAAGACAAGTTGAAATAAAGCACAAAGTGCAAATACAGAATAAGTCAGGTTGATTGGGTATATGTAGGCTTTGATAAGTCTTGGCATATATGTATGTATTACCTTATTATTGACTGGGGAGTGGTAACTTGACATTTGAGTATTTGAATTTATAAAAAGTTCCTGAGGTCTCTTCTGATACACAAATTTATATTTCTCTAGAAGAATGTATTTGCTGATAGTACAAGTTAAAATGGACAAGGCGTCCAAGTTGGCTGGCTAATCTGGGTCAGAAGGGTACAGATGGTCAGTTGTTGTAAATGTTTGGGAGCCAACGTCAGGAACAGGTAGTCGAAATACGATGGCCCGCATAGCGCTTTTATAAGATATCTACGTGATGATTTCGTCAATTCTTGCAACATACCTCTTGTGTTTGAGAAGTGCGAATGAGCGATTCAGCCGATATTCTGGTCCCAGTTGTAATAACTCACTGGCCAGCAGTTACCAAAAGTGGAAGTGAACGAAGCAAAACAAAAAATGTCAATGAAATCTACCAATGTTGTTACTCCGCTTACTATAAAACGCATCCCGGGTATACAAAGTCTTTCATTGAATGTTATGACATTGTGTTGATTTAGCCAACAACAGTGTAAAGCTAGTTTACATGATAAAGCTTTTTCAGTTGTGTCTTGTTCTATTGTAATTATTCGGAGAACAGTTTTGAGCAATGGTGACACAGCGCAGGTCTGTAGATCCAGATTAAATTTTGTTGTAAAAGATCTGTTTCGAAGTTCAGAAGGAGGCAAATCATATGGCGTGAGCCTCATAATAACAATCACCGGTAGAAATACCCATCTTTGACGACATACCTTTTGGCACTTATATATATTAATAATAGCTTGAAAGTAAATTTTGGTACAGTAAAGAACATTAATTTTCGGGCAATATTGTCAGTTCCTGTTTATCAATTACATACGTCCAGCATGAGGATCTCTTTCATGAGGGTATTCAGAAGTAATATATATGGCGTTTGACTGTAGAAAGTAACAAAACAAAAAGAAAGGACAGACGAACAGCTGGCGTTGAATGTGTATGAAAGGCAGTCGATGATAATATTGACTTTGCATTCTTCTTTTCAAAGCTTAACAGCCACAAGAGATACATAATGACTGATTGTTGTTTAAAAGCTGCAGCAAAATGCAAAATACTAGCCGCAAACTGCGGTGCTATTGTTGTCAGAGTTAGTCATGAATAGTCTCAAGACAAGTCGTGTTTCCAACGCTAGTCTCAGGTAAAAATAAAGTATTAAAGAGAAGACAAAATACAATATTTAATGGTGTTTTGCTTTAGATCAGTATATGAATATTTTAGAACCACATTTTAGTTCATGCTTTACCTGCGACAATAAAATCAATGTTCATTAAAGATTGCTTGTCCTGTTTGCTACGCCACCACAACGTTTACTGTGGCTCAATATCACGTGCTTACTTCATCGCCACATTTAAATAAGCTGCGAATAGCATGGTTAAGCACCTAAGAATAAAGCAGAACGGCTCGGCATGTCAAATTCAACGGTCAACGACGTGGTTTCTGCGTTATATGCCATTGCAAATTCGACTGACAAGAAGAAGGCAAAGGCAGTGCGGGCCAAAGATTTCGGCCTAAATCTGGAAGGAATCACTTTGACAAGCTGGAACATGCGAGAATCCGATTACAAGAGCGATCCATGCCCTTTTCCTCTAATGGCTCGAGGCCTGTTTACAACAGAAACAGCAGAGGGAGAAAACAGAATTGTTCTGAGAGGTTATGATAAATTCTTCAATCTAGGTGAAACAAAATATACTCAGGTACGTGCAATGCCTTCCAAGGTCAATACGATATTTTCATAGTACTCACTGTCGTCTTTTATTGTACTCTTTAGTGGACTTGGCTGGAAGAAAACACGATTGGTCCTTATGAGCTTACGTCGAAAGAGAATGGCTGCATCATATTTATTGCCGCAGTCACTGATAGCCAGTTGGTCGTAACATCAAAGCACAGTATTGCAGAACCTGTGGATGACGAACACCATCATGCTGGTGTAGGCTATCGATGGCTATTAAAACATTTGGATTCTGCCGGACGATCCATTACAGAATTATCTGCATGGCTCCATTCGCAAGATGTTACCATGGTAGCTGAGGTATGTCAATGCTACTAATTAAGGTTTCTGGCATTATTTTGTTTCGTATTAGGATTTACTACTAACTCAAGTGATACTGCAGCTTTGCGATGATGAGTTCGAGCAGCATGTATTAGAATACCCTCCTGAGCAACGTGGCTTATATCTCCATGGAATCAATTACAATGAGGTTGTCCTTCGAACTATGGCAAGTGATCAGGTCCGCGAAATTGGCAGGGAATGGGGGTTCCGCACAGTTCCGTACCAAATTCTGCCCGACGTACAAAGCGTCAGAAAAATTGAGGAAGCGCTACGCCAGGAAGACGAGTTTGAAAACCGGAGGGTAGAAGGCGTAGTCATTCGATGCAAAAGAAAAGACAATAATACCACATTCTTCTTCAAGATAAAGAACGATACCTATAATGAATGGCGAGAATGGCGTGAAATTACAAAGGCTATCCTATCCGAAAAGAACTATCGATGTAGATATGAGAGAAGTATTTATTACGCTCATTGGGTCAAGACACGATTAAAAGATCACCCAGAATGGTTCAGCGAGTACAAGCATTCTAAAAACATAACATTTATCCGCGATGAGTTCGAAAAGTACTGGGATGAGGGCAACCTATTGGAATCTGGCGACCCAGTCTCCGGCGTTAACAGAGCTGCTTAGGATCTTGGTTTAAATTGTCTCGGATGCAATAACTACCGGTGAACCGATGTGACGGTTTAATCATGCCCCACTCGGTCCTTCTCCGCAGGCATTTAATAATTAAGTTTTTTTTCTCGTTTTTGAATTGTAATCTATAGACTCCCTCATTGTACATGCCCATAACAATTCATAAAAACCGCAAGAAGCGTGCGGCAACTGACACTGTGCTTGAAAAGGGGAGGGGCCTTCCTACCGGCCAAAATTCAAAGTCCTCGCCAACCCTGAGCAATTTGCGCTCTATCGGTAGACTGGGTTCGTCAACTTTCAATAGCTTGGGCAGTTCATCTGTGACATCGAATTCCAGTTCAGATTCATCTGACGACAAGGCTGAGATGCTGATTCAGGAGATGGCCGGCGTGCGTCGCGCCCTAGACTTGTTTTTAAATTCTCGTATCAAGGAAGCCGAGGAAATGATTATTCCAAATAAGGATTCGTCCATGTATTGGAGCCTTGGATTTGCTTTTATCAGTTTCTTGAAGGCTATGATGACATTCCAATCTGCTGACGTTGAGACTGCTTTGGACGCTTTAAAGCATACAATACAAATCTCTGGGCAGTCAAGAAAGAAAGATACAGGCTTTATGGATAGCTTTACTAGTTGGATGAAGGGCGGCAATGGCTTAGCCCCCCTCAAGGCTATGACAAAGTTGCAACGCCACGCGGTAAGTTATTATTGTCGATAAAGGTTAGTCGAGACTATGAAATATCCAATCTCATACAATGTCGTCAGGAATTGGTGTACGCAGAGTCTTATTTGCTCAAAGCAATTTTGAGCATTGTGCATGATGAGAGCTACCTTGGTTTCCTGCGAGAGGGTTTAAATATTCGCAATAGCTACAACATCTACCGAAGTTTACAAAAATTTGTCGAGTTTATTGAGGAAGAAGTTTCTGCCGGTAGAGATGTGTCTGTGTACGAAATTGACGACCACTTCACCTCGGGTGTGGCGCTTGGCGTGGGCTGCTTCAATTTGATGCTTTCTCTCCTTCCTTCCAACATTCTCAAAGTCGTGGAATTCATTGGCTTCAGCAGTGACCGAGCATATGGACTGAGGCAATTAGAATCTATTGGCGGTTGGGGACCTTATCATGAAGACACCAGTATGCCGTTGCCGGAAAAACAAGGCGCTGATGAAGGTTTGCGACGCCAGTTTTGTGATATGGCTCTTATCATGTACCATGTGGTTATTGCGAGAACGATGCCCGCCGTTGATGCTGATATCAGTTTTGCTGAGGACATATTAACATACAATTTGGAGATCTATCCTGATGGAGTCATGTTCCTTTTCTTCAATGGAAAGCTCAAAAGCAGCGAAGGCGAGATCGATCAAGCTATTGAACAATACCACAAAGCCATCGATATCCAAAAGGAATGGAAACAACTCCATCATATCTGCTATTGGGAGCTAGGGATGTGCTATATGATGCAGTGCAAATGGAAAATGGCAAATGAGTGCTTTACCATTTTATACAAGGAAAGCAATTGGAGTAAAGCAGTATATACATACATGGCCGCAGTCTCTCTGTACTGTTCAATGGTCGACATAAAAGACGAAGATGATAGGAAGGATACCATGGACAAGGTCGTTGAATTGATGCAGCTTGTGCCAAAGAAGACTCAAAGGATTGCTGGTCGCTCAATACCAGTGGAGAAATATGTGGCAAGAAAAGCTCGCAAATTTTTGCTGCAGCAGAACTACCTATTATTGCCTGATATGGAGATTCTTTCGTTTAACAATGTATACGAATGTATGCCACGAGATATCCTTGAATCCAAGTTAAAAGTGCTTAATGACACCATTAAGGAATTGGATGACAAGATTGAAAGCTCCGAAGATCAGTACGAAAATATTTATGACGATTATTGCCTTGTACATTATCTACGAGGTATTGTTACGCGTTTGCTGGCGTATTTACCGTCAACATCGGAAGAACAGCGCGCTGAGCTTCTCGAAATGCATCGATACTCAATGGAAGCTACCTTTGATAATGCACCTCAAATACGCCTTGATCATTGGATTTATTATTTTACCAAATTCGAGCAAGCCTGCTTGTCGTTAAAGGAAGGCGAGTATGATTCCGCCAAAAAAGATCTTCAGGTTGTTTTGAAGGCGCCAGAGAAGGGTTACAATGTCGGCACTGGATCTGGCGCAAAGCACAAATACAGCATGGAAAACGTGCTCCTTTTCAAGTGTCACAACGCACTTCATGAGGCTGATACACTATCCTCCACATAGACAGACCTTTCTACAAGAGGATTCCTGTCGGAATTCTTTCCTGTTTATTTATTCACATGTATACAGTAGTCTTTTGTTAATTTTGTTTGGTTACTTTTCATCATGGCAAAAGTACAAACCAGAGAAAAGTTAAGTATTGTACAGCACGCAGCTTTTTCATAATAAAAAGCACGCAATATAGAACTCGATATTTGTTGGTAATCTCAGTGAAGATCTCCATATAATTTACATTTTGCTAGTGTCAAAGTCTTCAAAAATATCTAATTCGCCTGACTTATCAGCCACGATGAATCCATCAGCACTGAACTTGCAGCCTTCTTTCTCTAATTTTGCGCGTTTGTTTCTCATATTGCCGCCGGCACCCCATTGACCGTTAAAGCCCCCTATAAAGCCATCACTTGCAACAACTCGGTGACATGGTACGGGCAGTGGACAAAATGGGTTGATCCGCATTACTCCACCGATAGCACGAGGGCTAGAGTTCAACGCGTCGGCCATCTTTTTGTAGGTAGTTACTTTACCCTTTGGGATTTGAGAGCACAGGTCCAAAACTTTGAATTGGAATTCTGTCAATTTTCGCTTGGTTTTGGGATTGATATACACTGCGCGATCCTCCACCGTCCGGGGGAATATCTTCAATTCTACATTCATGAGCTAGGTTAAGAGGCAAATCACTTGATATACGTCTATTATGAATATTACCTACCTGCAACATCGTCGTCGAAAGGTACGTCTGCTCTGACATCAGGCAACTTGCCAACCCTCGATCGCGCAGCCTTTTTGTTCACTGGAGCTTTCGCCATTGCTTGTAGGGATTTTGCTGGGATAGTTTTGGCTTTCGCCATTTTGAATATTGAAGTTTAGAAAGTTGAAGAATCTACTATTGGTTTGCACGCTTTTTATGTTTTGGCGCATACTGCGCGAAATTTCACATTGCTAGCAATATTTTGTCGGCATGAAAATATAACATTAATAATCCCAACTTGTAACTCGAAAAAAAAAAAAAAATCAATTTGCCATACAGCTTTTCCAGAGAGAGTGTTGCATATTGGCTCTATTCTACAGCATCAAATATCAATCATCTTTTTCTTTGTTTGCTTTGTTCATTACGGTGACGGTTGCATAAGCATTAGTTCCCTAACTATTCGGTAGATTGATAACAATGTTACAACGAAAAAAAGAAAATAACATAAAAGAAAAGCATGAGAAAGCAGGATAGTGAGAAATGCTATAGTGTACTTGAAAAGTGGAAAGCAATAAGATGGTATGTAGCTCAGCCCAATAGAAGCGAATACAAAATATTATAATAAAAAGTGGTAACATGCTGGCTAGCCTATTTATGTGGATTTAGGGCTAACATAGTTCTAAAAGTTTCATGTTAGTTTCTTTGCTACTAGACTTGACATATGTTCGATTGTTAAATACCTGGAAATCAAAAGTAGGATCTACCCTACAGAAAGGGTGTTCGAGCAATATCGTGGCAGTAGGCCGCATTGCCGGATCACTGCAAGAGGTCGGATAAGTCAGTTGCTCATTACTATCAAAGCAATAACAGAAATATATTTACATAATGAAACATTGTCGAAGGAAGTCTTTTGCGTGATCAGAGATGTTGTCGGGTATAGGGGGAGATTTACATGTTCCAAGCTAAATCACAATACATTAGTGATTGTTGTTTGGCAATGTATGGTTTATATCCATGATACTTACACTATAAACGGCAGCTAATGCTGTAAGATCCAACCATGGCCGTTTACCAGTAAGCATCTCAATGACAGTGCAGCCCAAACTCCAAATATCAACTTTCGCGCTATAGGGTTGATTTTTCACAACTTCCGGAGCCATCCAAAAGATAGAACCTTGTAAAGACATCTTTGAATTTTGATCATATACTTCGTCCTGATCGTTCAATTTAGAAAGGCCAAAATCAGAGATTTTGCAAGTTCCATCTGATTCCACTAAAATATTGCCACCTTTGATATCCTAAAAATGACCAAGCGATTAGTGACAGCCATATCAGGTATCAATACATGAGGAAATCAACTTACTCTGTGTAAAATGTGCTTTGCGTGGAGGTACTTTAGACCCTGCAATATTTGACGAGTAATATGACTGACCAGTGGTTCTTTGAAGGGTCCAAATTTCGTCAGGCAGCTAGAGACACTACCACCAGCAACATATTCTAAAAAGATATTGAGGTGGCCCTCAGCCTCATCGCTATCATATCCTAAGTATTGTACAATATTATCATGATCTAATCCTTCTAGCAAAGATATTTCGTGATAAAGAACTTCAATGGCAGCTCGCTGCTGTTCATTGAGAAGATCTGACTTTGTTGATGGAATCTCGACTTGCTTGACGGCAATAAATTCAGGGGGAACGGTGTCCAAGTTTATAGCGTGGTATACTCGTCCATAAGAGCCTTTGCCGATCAATTTACCCATCATCCATCGAATCTTCGTCGGTCCTATTGATCGTCATGTTAACTGAAATGGCAATGCATTCAGTCCCCAACTAAATAAAAGTGTCTCCACATACCTGGCCTGGAGGAGACTTCAGTCTTCTCATCCTTAACGTAAGCAGGAGCGGGCGCTGCCTGCTCAATGCCCATACCAGGTTTTACTTGTACAACCTTCTGACCCCACATTTTAGTACTCTTCCTTCGTATAATATTGTTGGCACGAATGACATTCTGAACGGTGGGCCATCTGCTTTTTGCTGTTTCTTGAATTTTGATGCGCACTGATTTTCGTGATACTAGATTAGCTCCACCTTGACGACTATTTGCTGGTGCATATGGTATATCTTCAATAATCTCTCTATCAAGATTTTGCTCGTCAAAGTATTTGTCAGGATTCTGCGTGATGACTTCCGCTGGAGGGCGTTCACCCCAGAATTCATGCTCATTTTTGCCAGACGGTTTGGTTTGAGCTTGTGATGTCTCGTGTTTACTACCATCAAAGTATATAGATGACTCTGATGACGAGCTATGCCTTGGATGCTGCGTAGGAGTAGAACATCCGTATTGGGGAGATTGCCTTGATGAATAGTCACTTTTTGAGGTGTCCAAATCTCCCGTATGACTTGATGATGATGATGATGATGGAATTTGAATTTGCAAGTTCTTTTCCTTTCTTGGGCTTTTTAAAGAAAGACTTTCCACAGTTGCCTCCAAGGTATCAGAATGATCCAACCCACTAGAATTGGAACCGTTTCCGTTACCACCTCCAGAGGTTGAAAGAAGCTCCTCACTTGCTCTTTTGCTTTGATAAGATGATGATGGCGGAGTTGCCCAGTAGCTGATAGGCTTGATGGGTGTTGCTTGACCCTCGACTGGCCATAGTGACTCTTCTGAGCCTACTCTTGTTGCATTGGGTGAAGGCTCACTTGAAGGAGGAGTGGCCCATAATGTTGAGCTAGCAGATTTTTTAGGCTGAATTGCCCATAAAGATGGTGCAGCTGTTGTAGAAGGTTTCAAAGTATTGGCTCGATTGTCGTTCATACTGCCTTGAGCAACAGGAGAGCTGGGACTAACAGCCCATAAATCAGCTGCACCAATTGCAAAATGACCTCCAACAGGACTCGCCATGATATCCGACGTATTATGATGCGCAGGTGCTCGTACTAATATACGATTAGAAGCACTTCTATCCGCCATCCGACATAGCCGTAGTAGATCTGTGTCGCTCAAAGCGGAATCTTTTTGAAAAAAAAATAAAAATAAAAAACTTTTGTTAATATATCAATCCGATTCTGAAACGTTAATGACGGGGAGCATACCAGGATAAGGACCGTTTTCATGTATAAACTCATATGGGCCATTGTGAGGACTGATATTCAATCTCGTCAAGATAGCATCTTTGATTGAAGAAGGATCGTGAAGATCAGACACTATAAGACTGAACCAAGTATCGGCATCTGCTGTAACCTGTATTCTTTGTTGTGACGTCTTGTCCTAAAATTGGTATTATCAGAACTTAAAGCTATTGTTGTAATCTAATATTTAGACAATTACCTGAGTTACTGGCCTCCTTGAAGGTTGACGATAAGTACCATTTTCTTGCCCGGTCGAGGAGTTGGCGCCTAAAAGGTGCTGCAGATTTCTAGCAGCAGTACGCTCCATGGTATCGGGTACACGACGTTGCGGTAATTTATAATTCAGATTCTCCAGGATATGATAAATATGCTCGGGAGTTGATGAGGTACGTTCCGGAATGATATCCTTGATTCTGTTGTAATCAGTATTCGCTGATTCAGATCTGTTGAACTGTCGCGGTCCATAGGAACGGGGACTAGTATGATTAGTGTTGATGGTTGGTGGAAACGTCGTGGTCAACTTATTGGTTGTAGGGCGTGGCCGTGGTCGATAAGATTGTGTGCCGGCATAAGAGTAGGTTTCATTGAATGTTGAAAATTCAGGGGAACTGTTTGACCGTAATGTGTCATAATCGTTATAGGGTTGTCTCGAACTCGTTGGAGAAGGTCGTGTCCCATATTGTCCATGAGAAGCAAGATTTTCGGTCTTTTGCATGATCAGTATACCCGGATTGACTATATTTACTCATGATCATTTCAGTACTTACAGAGATATGAGTATTGTCGCTTGGTAATATGGCTTTGATATTATAAAGCAGTTTTCGTTTATCAGCATATGAAAGCTGCAGTCCTGAGTTGCCCAAGCCATGAAGTTCGGCCAAAGTCAATGAAAAGAATTTCTTTCCATAGATTCCTTTTTCTATACAGCGAATATAAGTTGGATGTAAGATATTTATGTTTCTTGTGGAATTTACGCCGACGACCAAAAGTAAATGCAAATGAGCTACTACCTTCAAATATTGGCGAAACCTGGGACCAACCATTGGCATCGAGCCACAGTGTAACACGAGCCTGGGTCCATTCTGACATCTGTTCTTCTAATGCAGTGTTGTGACTAGGCGAAGGAGGCAGCTGCTTCATGTTGCCATTGTCGAGCATCATCCAAACCGCCTTGCTTGCCACGCTCACTTTTCCGAATTTCGCTGGGTTATTTTTTTTTTGCAAAAATTGGGAAATCAAATTTCTGACCAATGATATTTGATACACCATTTCAAGCCTTTCATAACAAGTATCTCATATGTTACAGATTATGAGGACAGTATCTCTCTATTTATGGCTTTGAAATCGAAATATGAAAGATTTGTCTTGATTCGCAATACATGTCATCTAAATCAATGCTACTTGTACCTGGTGGTGGCGATTTATGTGGTTTCATCTGTAACCCCCAAATGATAGCTCCAGCAGGTCTGATTGTCAAAGTTATATCTGTATGTTTGGACGGCGTAGCAGTTATGAAAAGGGGTAATTGATCTATGTTTCATTCATGTGGATCACATTACGGAGACGCCTTGATCTGTATACACCGTTTTGTATATATGAGAACTTTGTGGTTATGTTGATACCAGTTAGAAACGCAACAAGTGCCAACCGCAAAGTCTATTAAAGTAGTCGTTCGATCCTCTGCCGTGAAATATAATTTTTTCATTGCGGCATTTACAGCTCGCGTCTGCAGGATACCATAATCTCAATGGGCTATCACTCTCAAGTTTTTGTGCTACTTGCAATGTTTAAAATGGACTGATAGTCCTGACGTTACTTCAAGTTCGAATGATTTGATCCGATGGGCAACATGCAATACTTGTTCAATGACGCATACCAGCTTATCATAATGTCAATGTTTATTGATTCTGCGATATGGCTTTTTCAGCGTAATAACACAGCCACGCGAATGATTTCTTTCTGGTCATAAGCCATGCTTATCAGGCAGGTTGCAGAAACTGATGCTTTACTGTATCCTCAAACCTCCAGATGTAATGTCACCGAAAGAAATATGCAAAAAGAGTAAGGTTTGTGAGTGCTGAGCATCCTTTGCTTTTATCTGGAACTACTACTGCTTATTGCATACTGCATATTTAAGCTGTAAGGCACAGGCCCGCTATCAGGAAAGGTTATAAATTAAAAAAAAGGAAAACGCGAATCGTGACTGTCCTGAAAAAAACAGTTTTTGAAACAGACGCGTCTTGCACTGGCGACTTAAGTCAACTCATTCAAAAGTACTAACTATGGCAGAACCGACTCAGGAGGAAATCACTCAAGCGTTTTCTGATTTCTTGGAAGATGAGGTTGGTATACCAATATACTTACTGAGATGAAAAGACAACTAAGATGAAAAGACAACTTCTAATGGTCCTTGTAGAATCACGACCACAACTACAAAGTGCTCGTAGGCAATCTTGTCGACAGCAAACAGCGACGGTTGATTGTCAGTGTAGATCATCTGCGGCGTTACGATGAAAGATTTGCCACAAGGTCAGTGTTATTGAAAATACAATGGAACCAAGTGAACAAGTCTGACACACCGTTATGCCTTAGCCTCTTTGCTCGACCAGGTCACTATTTGCCAAACATGGACCGAGCATTACAGAATATGATAAAAAGCTTGAGGCCCGACGCACCATCACAAGAAGAGGATCCATTTTATATTGGGTTTCGAGGAAGTTTTGGAGAGAATCATGTTAGTCCTAGAACTGTAAGAGCACAGCATGTTGGCAAATTGATATGCTTGGAAGGCATCGTCACAAAATGTAAGGGTACAAGTCTGATTGTTAATTTTGTTAAAACCATCTTAACACTTTAAATCTGTTATAGGCTCCCTTGTTAGACCGAAGGTCGTCAAGTCGATTCATTATTCCGATAAACTCGCCCAACATTTCTCTCGTGAATACCGTGATAGTACTACTCTCGGTAGCGCCATTCCCACAGGCTCGGTCTATCCTACAGCTGATCCTGAAGGAAATGCACTGAGCACTGAATTTGGGTACTGCATATATCGAGATCATCAGGTCGTTAGTATCCAGGAAATGCCAGAGAGAGCTCCAGCTGGTCAATTGCCACGCTCAATAGATGTTGTTTTGGATGATGACTTAGTGGATAAAGTCAAGCCTGGTGATCGTGTCAGCATTGTCGGCATCTACACTTCATTGGGAAATCGCAACGCTAATCAGACCAGCGCAAACTTCAGGTATTTGGGAACTGGAATTTTGTTGCTATTTGAATTTATGTCCTAATATTCAACTCATTTATTCAGAACTGTTATCATTTGTAATAACATCAATCTTTTGAGCACCAAGGCAGATGGTGGAATATCTTCACCTATCATCACCGACAAAGATATCGCCAATATTAACAGTATTTCAAGACAAAGAAATGTATTTGAGACGCTCTCACAATCACTTGCCCCGTCCATTTGGGGTCATGATTATATCAAAAAGGCTGTATTATTGATGCTTTTGGGTGGTATGGAGAAGAATTTGGACAATGGAACTCATATCAGAGGGTGTGTGTTCAAGATAATATGACATTTTCAACATGCCATTTCACTAACATGATGCTCTTTCAGTGATATCAATATGATGATGGTTGGCGATCCCTCAACTGCAAAATCGCAAATTTTGCGTTTTGTACTCAACATTGCTCCACTTGCAATTGCTACAACTGGTAGAGGCTCCTCTGGTGTTGGTTTGACTGCAGCTGTCACTACTGATAAAGAAACTGGAGATCGACGACTTGAGGCTGGTGCTATGGTTCTTGCTGATCGGGGTGTAGTTTGCATTGATGAATTTGACAAAATGAGCGAAGTTGATCGTGTTGCTATCCATGAAGTCATGGAACAGCAAACTGTTACGGTGGCAAAAGCTGGTATTCATACATCCTTGAATGCCCGCTGCAGCGTTATTGCCGCGGCTAATCCTGTGTATGGCCAATACGATTTGACTAAAGATCCTGCCAAGAACATCGCTCTGCCTGATTCTCTTTTGTCTCGTTTCGATTTACTATTCGTTGTAGTTGATGATATTGAAGACAACCGAGATAGAATGATTTCTGAGCACGTTTTGAACATGCATCGTTACATTCCTCCTGGTGTTGAAGAAGGTGGACCTATTCCTGAACGAACAGTCGATAGTCTGGCTGTTGGAGAAAACGAAGAAGAGGAGGACACAGAAGAAAAGGATACAGGCATTTACGAAAAGTTCAATCCCTTTTTGCATGCTGGCATGGCCGCCTCTTCCGGATCATCCAATCCTAAGGTTCTAAAGAACAGCTTTATGAAGAAGTATATCTACTACGCTAAAAACAGAATCAAGCCTACTTTGAGCAAGCGAGCTACCGATTACATTGTCAATGAGTATACCTCTCTCAGAAACGACAAGGACGAGGACCATCGCAAGAAGGTAATGTGTTTAATGTCATAATTGTGCTAGATGCTGACTTGCTGAGACAACTTCTTGATATAGACAACGCCTGTTACGGCTCGTACTCTTGAAACGTTGATTCGTTTATCAACTGCACATGCTAAGGCACGCTTGAGCCAGAAGGTTGAGGAAAAGGATGCTAAGGCTGCAAGTGACATATTGCGATTTGCCATGTTTAAAGAAGTAATTGACAAAAACGAACAAGCAAAGAGACGAAGACTGATGGCTTCTGATACAGACGATGAGGAAGATAGCAATGACGGTTCTGAGGAAGAAGCTTATGTATCACGCCCAAGCAGATCAAGGAATGGCGGTTCGCAAAGGTCACAACGAACAAGCCAACAACCAAGCTCTTCCGCTTATGATGATACACAAACATCTCTTTCTGGTATGCAGTACTTAGATGTATCTTCATCATCTGGCCCTTTGGATGAAGATGTCGACATGGGCGGCACTGACATTCCTAACGCATCTAGGTTAGTATTTGAGTCATAAAGTCCTGTGATCTACAACGTGGTAAACTAACACAATCAAACTAGCAGACTCCAAGTTTTCCGTCAACGCATCAGCAGATTACGAGGCGAAAATTACTTCTTTGAAGATAAATGCGAAATCGATGCCTTGTTTGCTGGAATTAATCAAGGCATGGCCGAGCCTTTTACACAGCAAGAAACAGAAAGTTTCCTGGAAGCTATGGCAATAGATAATCAGCTCATGTATAGTGATGGCATTGTGTACATGATTTAAGTAAACCACCGGCGTGTCATTATCAATAATAAATAGTCCTTTTCCTTAACACGTTATTATCGTTGAGAATAATTTGTCAAAGTATTCAAGACTTTGAGGCAGCATATCGTATCATTATCAATTATGGTCTGTTGAAAATTGAAAGTGCCAAATCGAAGCTCAGACCAGCTTTTTTCAGCAGCAATGTCAGTGTATCCAGAATGAAATATTATTTGCATGGGGATAATATTAGCAATATGAAAGACTTGGGGATGAATCAAACATTTTGCTGAATTGAAGACTTATAGTCATACCTCACTACATAATCTCCCTTCCCTATCGATATGAGAAATGGACAGTTTACACTATCTCGGGATATTCATGATTTTCGTTATTTAAAACTCAAAATGCGTTACCCTTAATCGATGGGCAAAAATTGGAGTCAGAAACACAGTCTCTTTTTCGGGAAAAGAGAGAAAGTACGCCAGCGCCAAACCCAATTCCTTATTACTCTTTTCGAATAATGTCGCAATCAGTACCCGTATTTCAAGAAGAAGTAGAGCCTGGAAGAATCCTCACTATGCCCGAGGACGGAACTGGCGTAGTCGTGCTAGACCCTTGGTTGGAGCCATACAAAGACGCACTAGTTGCAAGGTGGGTGCTCAGTGAATACTAGATCAGCGTTTTGGCAGCACTATAGATCTAATACTAAGATCGCGTTTTGCCTTACCAAAGATACTCTGCCTACAAATCGTGGGTAAAAAGGATAAATGAGTCTGCACAAGGTTATGAACACTTCACCCGTGGCTATGATTACTTTGGATTTAACGTCCAGCCTGACAACTCGATCATATATCGAGAATGGGCACCAAACGCCACCAGTGCTAGTCTCATTGGAGATTTTAGTAAGAGCTTCCAACCTTTTTCTTGTCTTGCTTAGGGTATCATGGTAATTTGGAGTTCTGACGCTTTTTTGATTTAGACAATTGGAATCATGACGCCAATCCGATGCAAAAGGATGATTTCGGAGTTTTCCATGTCACTATCCCGCCGAATGCAGACGGTACTCCGGCTATACCGCATAATACGAAAGTCAAGGTGAGCTTGAGGAGTTATATGTTCATATCTTTGGTTTTGAAAATGGCATGAACTAATCCTCAAACAGATTTCAATGTCAATTCCGCAATCTAATGATCGCATAGATCGACTTCCTGCCTGGATTACGCGCGTTACTCAAGATCTCAATGTTAGCCCAGTATACGATGCCGTGTTTTGGAACCCACCGCAAAAATATGTATTTAAAAACCCTAGACCTCCAAAACCCACTAGTCTCAGAGTATATGAAGCGCATGGTAAGCTTTCTATGTACATAATTTTACTCGCAATGAAAAGTACTGATGTAAAAATCTTTTTTAGTTGGCATATCCTCGCAAGAACCCAGAGTTGGCACTTACAAGGAATTCACAACCAATGTTTTGCCTCGCATAGCACACTTAGGCTATAACACGATCCAGCTAATGGCTATCATGGAACACGCCTACTATGCATCATTCGGTTACCAAGTGACTTCTTTCTTTGCCGCGTCGTCTCGTTACGGAACACCTGAAGAGTTGATGGAACTTATTGATACAGCTCACGGTATGGGAATCACCGTTCTGTTAGACATTGTACATTCACATGCCTGCAAGAATGTGTTGGACGGATTAAACGAGTTTGACGGCACTGATCATTGTTACTTCCATGAGGGCGGCCGCGGGCGACATGATTTGTGGGACTCTCGTTTGTTCAATTATGGAGCTTTTGAGCCGTTGCGTTTCCTTATGTCTAACCTTCGATTCTGGATGGATAAATATCAGTTTGATGGGTTCCGTTTCGATGGTGTCACCAGCATGCTCTACAAACATCACGGCTTGTCGTACGGATTCTCTGGTGGGTACCATGAGTACTTCAACGAAGGTGTAGATGATGAGGCGGTCACATACCTGATGCTTGCCAATGACTTTTTGAAAAAGACATATCCAAATGTTATTACTATTGCTGAAGGTTAGAAGATGTTAATTGGAAAGCCGAGTGCATCATATAAGCTTACTAACACTGATTATATAGACGTGTCCGGAATGCCATCTTTGTGCAGACCAGTCAGAGAAGGTGGTATTGGTTTTGATTACCGCCTGGCTATGGCTATTCCAGACAAATGGATCAAGATGTTGAAGGAACAAGAAGATCACGATTGGAAAATGGGTGATATGGTTTATGTCTTAACTAATCGCCGTCATTTGGTACGTTACTTAACGCATTGTGTGTAGAGCCATGTTAGCTATTGCTAATAATATAATTTTTCAAGGAAAAAAACATCGCGTACGCGGAATCTCACGATCAAGCTCTTGTTGGTGACAAGACAATCGCTTTCTGGATGATGGATAAAGAAATGTATACCAATATGAGTGACCTGACGCCTTTGACACCCGTTGTTGATCGGGGAATAGCTCTCCACAAAATGATCAGGTTCGAATTCGTTTCGCTTGTAGCTCTACAAAGGTATTATGATCTCCAAGTCATTCATTTATTAATATATCATTTCCCTATGATTAGATTTATCACTCATACCTTGGGCGGAGAGGGCTATCTCAATTTCGAAGGAAATGAGTTTGGTCACCCAGAATGGTTGGATTTCCCGAGAGATGGTAATAACTCAAGCTTCCATTACGCTCGTAGACAGTGGAATGTTGTAGACGATAAATTGCTCCGTTACAAATATCTTAACGAATGGGACCGGGCCATGCAAGTAGCAGAGTCGCATTACCATTGGCTCAGTGCTCCACAGGTAAGCCGGACGTTTCATAAAATATCTTCCCAAGGTATGTAGCACTAAGTTTTTGGCAATCTAGGCTTACGTGTCTCGCAAACACGAAGGCGACAAAATAATAGCTTTTGAAAGAGCTGGAGTATTGTTTATCTTCAACTTCCATCCCACTCAGTCATTCTCTGATTATGGTATCGGTACTCACAATCCTGGTGAATATCGAGTGATCTTGGACAGTGACGATAAGAAATTCCTCGGCCATGGCCGCATTGATCACTCAACTAGCTTTTTCACCACCCCTGGGGAGTATGATGGCTGTGGCCAGCACTTGAAGGTAAGAAAGATAAGGAGCATGCTGCTTAGTGTGTGAAATGCAAATGATAGCTGACTGAGTCAATTTTACCTTTTTGAATCTTTTTCTGGGATATTATCGCCGGCTCCGCCAATAGGTCTACATTCCTTCACGTACTGTGATTGCTCTCCGTCGTAAGGATGAAATAACATGGACTCAGGATGATATGGAAGTGCCTTATCAGTATAATTTCAATTAGTGAGAATTTAGCATGTGCTGTTAGAAAAGTATTTTTTCAAGTGTGGGGATTAAGGCGTCATGTGGCCAATTTACCCCGCACTTTTGGTAATAAACCCACCTTAGCAGAAACACCTTCACAAACTTTACTGCCTTTACATTCCCATGTCATCCACATACCCTGACTCCATCCCGTTGGTCATTCTCGAGAACAAGGTCTTACTACCCTCTGTGGTGACAAAAGTAACTATTCGTGGTAGAGAAGCCAGTACTTTGACCCGAAAACTCCAAGCCTGGCAGGATAAGCGACAGGAAGCCTATGTTGGCTGCACACCGCTCAAAACACCGACCACCAATAGCTCAGATAGCCAAGCTGTAGATGATAGCCCCAGCGAGCCTTCTACTGCTCCGCAGATGCCTATGCCTTCAAGCTCCTCAAATTCGATTTCAAACAACCGGAATCTAGCTGATGACTTACATTCGTTTGGGTGTCTGGGAAGAGTCATTAGAGTTGAGAGGGTAGGCTTTGGTGGTTATGCTATTTTTTTGGAAGGTTTGGCTCGATTCCGGGTCGAGCAGATCTATCAGGAGAGACCACATGTTCTGGCCAAAGTGCAACATTTCGTGGAAGAGGTGGATATGGCTGCTAATGGAGAGGATGGCGATCTCGCAAACCAAATTGCTGCTTTTCGAGTGTTGAGTAAAGCGTTTGTCAACAAGATGAAAGATCTACAATTACCAGATCCTCTCATAGCACAGTTGTCGAAACTTATGAATAACTCCAAACCGGGCGTTTTAGCGAATATTTTGGTCAGCGTGATAGAGACAACATACGAAGAAAAATTGGACTATTTATCGACGACTACTCTCAAAGCTAGACTGATAATGGCCAATGAATGGATGACAAGGCAATTACATGTGAGTGAAGATACACGCAGAGTTTGGAGCTTTTTAAACATAACAGTTGATTGAATTGTTTTCTTCATTATTATAAGGTTTTGAAGATATCGCAGCAGATTCATAGTAATATCGAAGGGAAACTCAGCAAGAAGCAACGAGAGTTTTATCTAAGACAACAGGTAATTAAATGCAAGATGCTGGTATCTCAGTAAGGATGTTGTAGTATAGGCTGATATTTATCTATAAATCAGCTTAATGCCATTAAGAATGAGCTGGGGGAAAAGGACGAGCCCGAGTCTGGTGACAATTTAGCTGGTTCTGAAGACGAGGAGATGTCAGAGCTCAAACGTCGCTTGCTGGCTGCCAGACTGCCTAAAGATGTTGAGGCAACAGCCATGCGAGAGCTCAAACGATTAAAGAAACTACATTCAGCTTCCGCGGAATGGTCAGTAGCTAGGACTTATTTGGATGTAATTGCCGATCTGCCATGGTCTAAAAGCACTCAAGATGTCCTGGATATCTCCAAAGCTCGTTCGCAAATGGAAGGTGATCATTTTGGGTTAGATAATGTTAAAAGAAGGATTCTGGAATACTTGTCGGTAATCAAAGTAAAAGGAGATCTTAAGGCTCCCATATTGTGCTTCGTTGGACCTCCTGGTGTTGGCAAAACGTCACTTGGAAAATCAATAGCTACAGCTATGCGTCGCGAATTCTATCGCATATCTTTAGGAGGTGTTCGTGATGAAGCAGATATTCGCGGACATCGAAGAACTTATGTCGGAGCTATGCCTGGGTTGATCATCCATGGGATGAGGAAGACCGGTGTCAATAATCCAGTAATTCTATTAGGTAAGTTCAAATGTTCAGTTTACATGAGCATCTTGACTGGTGTGCTTACAAGAGTCGCTTTTTGTTATTTTTATTTTTTTTTTATTAGATGAGATTGACAAGACTGCTCAGTCATCTCACTATGGAGATCCTTCCGCTGCTCTTTTGGAGGTGCTTGATCCCGAGCAAAATAATACTTTTAGCGACCATTATCTCAACTTGCCATTTGACTTGTCCAAGGTTCTCTTCATAGCAACAGCCAACAGTGTAGATACTATACCAGCACCATTGTTAGATCGCATGGAACTCATCAAGATACCCGGGTACACATTTGAAGAAAAACTACACATTTCTAGAAAGCACATTGTACCGAAGCAAATCAAAGCACATGGGCTTGATCTCAATCAAATCCATATATCAGATAATGTGCTCTTATCTTTGGCGGAAAACTACACTCGAGAAAGCGGTGTACGCAGTTTGGAAAGGAAAATTGCTAGTGTGGTGAGGGCCAAGTGCGTGGAATGGGCCGAATTGAAAGAAGCAGAGGATACAAAGTCATACAATGGAATTATTGAGGAATGCGACTTGGAAAGGATATTGGGGGTGAGTATTTTGGCCATGGATGCTATTTACAAGTAAAACTTATGGTTAATGTTCCTGTTTCAACTAGCTTCCACCATTTGAAAAGGAAATTGCGCAACGTGAGGCCGTGGCTGGTGTCATTACAGGGCTTGCTTATTCCGGCAGCGGTAACGGCGAGATACTTCTTATCGAAGCTTCTCATATGCCAGGTGAAGGCAAATTGCAGCTCACTGGGTCTTTGGGCGACGTAATACGAGAATCTGCTCAAATTGCTCTTACTTGGGTCAAATCCCATGCATATGATCTAAAATTGACCGGTTCTGCCAAAGCTAACTTGGTGGAAAACCGAGATGTGCACATACATTTTCCTGCAGGAGCAGTTGCCAAAGATGGCCCATCAGCTGGTGTTGCACTAGCAACTGCCATCGTTTCCCTTTTCTCAGAGCGCCGTGTACCTCCCACCACAGCAATGACAGGTGAAATTTCATTAAGCGGGCGTGTCTTACCCGTGGGTGGCATTAAGGAGAAGGTCTTGTCAGCTCACCGGGCTGGGATCAAGAAGATCATCATACCCGCACGCAATCGAAGAGATGTTACCAGTGATATTCCTGCTAATATTCAAAACGATATTCAATTCGTGTTTGCTAAGACTATATGTGATGTTTTGGATGCGGCCCTTATTCTTGACCAACGTGGGATAGAAGTTCACGCGCCTTGGATTGCTAATAGGTTTGAAAGCCACCTGTAGGGAGCCAATAGAAACTGACCACTTCTATATAAATAAATACTGTTGAGCCACCTATAAACCTTAATTGCGGTATTTCTCATGCTCCCCAAACGAGATAAGATGGTAACTCCTTAAATTGGCAAGATGAGATACTTGCTAACAAAGATAAATCTTTTACCGCTGTTATTGGTAACCAGTCTGGTAGTAAACAGCGGTAAACATTTTTGCCTTTTTTCACAAACATACGAAGGTCGAGTGTAAATTAGTAATAAGTTTTTTTTTTTCGGTCAACTGATTTATTTGGTTGTGGAATGCATGAGGAATCGGTAATTCAAAAAGGTAGTGAGGATGATGCAAGGGCAATAGTGATGATATTTGGTTGAAAAGAAATATAGGAAAACAGATGATGTGCGTGTAAGTTGACTCATAAGGTAAAAAAACAAAGCTTAGATATTATATACATCATGAAAGTATGCTGTCAAACAGACCATGGCCAATAATATCTTCGATATGACCCTTGAGACACACTGACTTGACAAATTCACGAACTCCGTCGGTGGTAGCACCGGCAATACGCACCAAAACGCCATTGGGAATAGGGTGAACTGTCGTTCGAAGATCTTTTTGGTTTGTGTTCGAAAGTGCACGAACGGCGGTGACACCTGCAGATAGTGAGTCAACAGCATCTGGATTGGCTACAATGATGAGAGTAGCATAACACTGTGGGTCGCGGTTGCCCTCTAATCCATCAGCAATCAACATGTTATCCCTCACTATAGGGTAATGATTCATGTAGATATCCAGTTGGCTGGAGTGCCACATATCTTCTCGTGAGATGGCCGTCCGCCAGTCTAATAATACGAGCTGTGATGATTGATTACCTTCATGTTGTAGGTAGTAGGTTTGGTGAGAAAAATGAGACGACGCTCTGAAATGAGTTGCTGAGGGTAGGACAACGAGAGTGGAGGTTGGCGCCAAGTTGGCGCGAACGGTTTGCGATGAACCTTTGAGCTTGAAAGTTCCCATGTCCATGTCACTATCCTCCATAGCATCAAGTGGAGGCGATGGTGGTGCGACAGAAGTGCAATCACTGGGTTTATTGCTGCCTCTCGTTAATAAAAGCAAATTCGAATGATCCTTGAGTTCGACATTGATATCCAAATGATCTCCAGATGCGGTTCCGCTGCTCAACATATGGGCAACAGCTATTTTCTCATAATGACCCTTTGACGGGACAAATTTGAGTGGGTATTGGGCAGTTATCCTTGAAAATTTTGTTTTGCTACCATAGTTATGACAAACAATAGTGCCTTTGCCAGGCGAGCTATCATGTGTAGCTTGAGATAGGGTTGACATGTAAAAAGAAATTATAGAGAAAGAGAGCTAGATTTCTCACAGTGACCCAGGTGATATAGCGCAATTCTTAAACGCGGTCACAAAGTACCCACGCATTTGCCTTTTTTAGTCAGTCCTGTGTACCTAGACCAAGGTATAAATTCCCCCAGGTATCAGGTGTTGACCGCATATTTCTATTCACAAGAGTGTCCCACAATATTCTAATGCCATCTCTTTGCTTCCGCTGCGCTTAAATTGATCATTAATGGCATATTCAATATAGATCATATTGTTTTTATGTGACTTATCCGTCATCTATTGAGTGGATATCGTTATTTTGACACCAAAGTAGGAGTTGCAAAAAAAAAAATTTAAAAAAATTAGAGTACTTAAGCTCATGCGGTGGTGTTTCTGAATTACTCAAAAAGGGTGGCATATATACACTATGCGACATGCAAGTATAGGCATACAACTCGTGTATATGTACATATGGATTTCAGGAGAGAATGTCAAATTAGTTGTTACTACGGCAGGCTTACACAAAATGTTCAGATGCTAAGCTACTCCGAGTTCTAAAACCGCGGAGGTTTCGTGCGTCATAAGTAAAAGCATTTCATATCGATTTTCAAAGATTTGTTTACTTATCAGGAATCTTAGTGATATTCAGATATTGTGCATCCTGTTTGAAATAATTGAGGATTCGACCCAATTCCTCTGTCAATCATTTATTATGAGGTAAATACGGCTCTTTTATGATGAAGTAGCGACTGAAAAAGTAATTTGGTAGACGTACACGCAGAGTTGTTAAACCTAAGTGCTGCCATTTAAATACGATGTTTCAACATTGATTGGTGCTAAAAAATGGCCTGTAATGTTTCGAGCTTGCAGTAAACAATGGTTTGGTGTTTTGGCCACACGTAAAAACTAAAAAGCAACAAGTTAGCAAATTCAGGGTGCAAGCTTTAAGCTCCTATATAAGTCCGAGTTTAAGTGGCAGCACGCATACTACAGCTCAATGCTTACAGAATTGAATATACCCATGGATTTTCTGATAGTCATTTCTACTAGTCATTTAGACGATTTGCTATCGTCTTAATTGCTATATACAGATACTCCGTCAACATGACTAACATTCTATTGTCCTAACAAATCAATACTTTACCGTTCAAAATGATATGAAATAGATCCAACAGTCGGCAATGGATCAGATTACCCTCATGAAAAACTACGAGCATTTCATTTACGGGTGCCAGTTCTAATTTCTCGAACAGTGATATTGTGAACATTTTAGGCAATTAGGACTGGATGGATTTTCGAGTGTAATGTGGTTTATACAAAGTTTTGCTGGATCGGAGCTGTTCATAATTACGAGAAATAACAAGGAATAAAAAGCTCTATCTATTTGGTCTTAATGTTCCTAAGCTTGCCAGGAGAGTACTTGAAGTTATCAGCATAAGACTTCTTGACAAACTTGACCTCCTTTGGTTCTTGTACATAGTAATTCCATCCTGCAGTGTAATGATGTGAGCGATATATTATCATGTTGTCAGAAAAATGTATCTTACGTACCTTGCTTTTCAGCGAATGCAATGGCGTCTTCCTTATAACCGAACTTCATGGTCAAACCTTGTTGATAATCAGAACTTTGGTATACCAGGCATGTGAGTACAGATCGTTATGCTTCAGCTTTCACTCATTCTTTGAGCTATATTTACCTAGAGGCCCAGCCCATCAATGGGTTTTCCCAGCGTGCACCATCGGGAAGAATATCGAAATCGATCTTCCAAAGCTTAGCGCCTTGCTTTCCTGATTGGGTTGCAGTCTTGGCAGGACGGTAAATGCGGACGGTACGTTCACGGAGAGCCTCTACAAGATGTGCATTCAAATTGAAAGTGAGGGGTGTCCGTTTGTATGAAGTGTAAGTCAATTACGAGCGATAAGTTGTATTGTTTGAATGTTGAGTGAATTCGAGATGATTTCGGACAAAGTAAAATTTGAAAGATGTAAAAAGAGGAACAAAATGTTAATAATCAATGATACAAAGACATCCGTAGCCATGCGTTCTCTTCCAATAACTGACCAGGGGCTCCAGAAACAGCATCAGCAGGGTAGACATCCGTGTCAATGGTGCCGCGTTGAATATCTTTATCGGAAGATGCGAAGCGACGAGCAATGGTGTTGCCTGCGGCCAATTTGAGACCCGTGTGCAGCGAAGGTGCAGCGTTCTTAATAATAAGCGATGCCATTTCGACTTCTTGATTAACCAAGTCTACAACTCTTATGTTTCGGTAGGGCCTTGAAGTAGGCAGACTTCAGGCATCCCGCCAAACGAAATGGTGTGACGTCACAAGATAAGCCACCGGCCTGCAATCCCTTTCAGCGTTAAATGACAGCCGGATTGACAGTGGGCAACGCTTAGGAACGGTCTTACCTATGTAAAAGAATTGTGCCATACCAAACGCAGATAAAAGTACAAATCGTAAAATAACAATCATAACTGTGTTAGTGTATCCTGGTCTTTCAATAGCCTCAACTCTCTATTTATATTTCTTTTACAACCTTGAGAGGTTTAAATTACATAAGATTAATCTATTCTACTGTATAGATATAATTTGTGGTAAGGAAGGAAACTGAACGTGCGATATACTCTCCATATCAACGGTTCCATCTGGTAGCGCATTCTGTACAGTAAGACGCCAACGGTTCACATCATATACGCCTGAATTTTGAAAACAAGCATGAACTATCACCTCAGCATCAGCATTAGGATCCAAAATATCCTGTTGTAACGTTGCTCCAGACCAATGAAACTCATTGAGGGCCTGATTTGATTTAGGAACAAACCTATAGTATGGTGAGGTTATTGACTAATACCGACCAAACCAATATATTGGCAGGTAACTTACCCTTTGGAGGTCGGTAGCGATTGCCATTCATTAGAAGAAAGTAATTCGAGAGTATATACAACTTTTTTACTCCAAGAACAGTTTTTGAGCAGAATAGTAATAGGTATGGTCATCAATCTATAATAAACAATCAGATTAGAAAAATGTCACTTGTGTGTCGGTAAAAAGCAGCAGATTCATATCCTACCCTTCTTGAGTAAAGTCATGTTTATGATAATCGCCACTCTTGACCATAATTTTTACTGGACTTTCATCCTTGAAAGCCCGATTTCGGGTTAAGTTATTGACGAGTTGCAGTCGTTCCTTGGCCGTTGCTTCGAACATCACGCGCGGTGCAATTTTAGATAGTTTGCCTTGGAAAGGATTTTGTGGCACGGCGAGACTAATACCAATGATATAATGATGGCCTCTTCGCGCCGGCGCAGGTGAATCCGCTCGCTTGGGAATCTCCCAGAAGAGAGATAGATCAATATCGTTAGTCTCATATAATGCAAACGTAGTCTTTTGCTGACTTGCAGTAATGCTCGGAAATTGTGTTGATAGCGTGTTAGTGCGCCACATTATACGAGAGTTAGTAGAGAAGGTATGTAGAGGTTGAGTCTCATAAGGGATCAGTTGTTTGCGCTGCAAGTGAAGATACTTTATGAACATACTGTCCTTTCTCAGCCCACCGGTAAATAAAACTTACGAAAGACAGATTTGTAATATGGAGTTGCACAGGAGGTGGAGGTTCATCACTTGGGCTGTTAGTCAACAGCTTTTCCAGAGCATCGGATGTCCACTTTTCAGGAGACACTGCCTGGCTGTCAGTCACAGCAGCTTGATGTATTCTGTAGTAGGCAAACGTAGTCTGTCGTGCTGGGATAAATGTTTTGGATTGCACATCATCGCTAGAACAGTAGAAATTAGAATCATCAAGAAATGTCGTGTAGTTGGCCAAAGTATTATTGCACCTACTGTGAGTCCATATTCACATTCAGTGGAGTTACTGCCCATCCTGCACTGGCCGCAGTCAATTGATTGAGCTGAAATTCAGCGACAGTTTGCAAGTTTTCCGTCTGCGACAGCTACATAAGAGTTTTGTTTTCATTGTTCATTCATGCTAAATTTTACGAACCTCAATACCGAGTATAAATTCATTCAAGGCTTTGGTACTGGGCCTAGTGAAAGCATTGATCTTGAGAGATGGCAATACCTGAGTACTGACGGTATGGCGTAAAGTGCGATGAGCAATAGCCTTATTCTCGTTCTAAGCAATAGTGTAAGAAAGCTGCATAATGGATACCTAAAAAGCTTTAAACGGTTCGTGAACTTACCACCGACTGGTAGGTAAACAGAAAACGATGCAAGTGCTTGCCAATACGATCACCGCGTACCCATAACGGTATTAATGTCGTCTTGCCTGGGTCTAATAATTGCGAACCACCATCATTGGCAGGTAATGCTATGGAAAGAACATTTGTATTGTGCAAACCGTTATTATTGTTTTTGATGATCTCTTCGTTGCGTGGAACATCTACTGAAGTTGTCGCTAGAAATAGATTTTGTATTAGTCGGCTTACATATAGAAAGTATTTGTAATCTGAGCGATGCTTACGATATATGTCTTTGTCAGCCTCGTCACTGGAGCCAATGGCAAAAAATGTAGGATGACTAGTCATGACTCGTAGAGAAGTCAAGCCGACATTGCCTTTGTTGGTAATCTCAAGCATGATTTGGCATACTTCTCCCGAGAGGAGCATTTCTGGGCATTTATGAAAGACAATATCCAACAGCGGCATAGGTGAAGTAACGTGTAGGTCCAATGATCTGTCCGGTGCATAGAACTCTCCAAGTCGTTGCTCCTTTGTATCATTTAATCGCTGTCCTTTCTTTTCGAATTTATGGAACGAATGTATAAGATTATTGAAAGTATAATGAATTCCAACAATACGCATGGATCCTTCCTTCCTAGGGACAATTTTCAAAGTGATCTAAGGTATCAAATTGAAGAATAAATATTTTGCTGGAACGCTTAACCGATAAATTTTCCTAACTTACCTCTCTCATTTCCTGCGGTTCAAGAACTAGCTCATCCAATCTCTCCAGCTCAAAATTCTCAAATGCATACATTCCAGTAGTCTTGTCATGTTGCCCATATATCATTTCACCAGATAGCGGAATATCTGTCAACTCTGAGGGTGACTCAGAATCACTATATTGACATCCCAGAATGATATCGGAAAGTGAGATAGCGATCTGCAGCGGATTAAATAATCGAATATATACAGTTGCAGGTTCTGCGGCAAAAGTGGTTGGTTTTAATAAATTACCAGTGTGACAGGTCATATCTTGAAGAGACCTCCTTACCTCCAACAGCGCATATCAGTCGATTATCATCTTGCTGGCGAAGAGCCAATGTCTTTTTACGACCAGTAATGATACCTGCCGAGATATCTTCGTTCAGCATTTCCTTTTCCATCTGCATCCATGTTTCTTCGTTTTCACCGGTTTGCTGTTCATTTGACGTTCCAACTCGTACATTACTATCGTCAAAGACAGGAAGAGGTAAGCCCGAGAGTGACTGGACTAAGGGATCCACACCAATGTGAGAAGCATATTGCTGAGGAAAATAAAATAAAAGTTAAAGGTCGTAGGGCCAGCTTGACCGCCTAAAATAGAAAGAGAACATATCCTTTACCTTGTAAATGAAGAGGAACTCCCGCAAGTATGAGACTTGCTGGGCTGGTGGTTGTTGGCTATGCTTCAACAGCTTCATAAAGTAGCCTACAGCACTTTCCAGATCACCTAAATGGAATGAATGTCTACCAAGTGCGAAGTTGATATGATCTTCTGCTAACGTCCATCCGCGGTTATCAAACATTCCATATGCCAAGGTATAGCATCGGAAGGCATGGTGTCGCTGGTTTAAAACAACTTCAGCAAAGTGGACTCGAGATATACTCAACATGAGCGATCCTTACCTGAACTGCTTTACCAAAGCGATGACCGGCCATGATGAGGTGGAAACCATACTTCCGTACCATGGGTCGTTGAGCTCGCAAGAAACAGTGTGCAGCTTGTTCCAAAAACAAGCCACTACGCAAATCTGAATCCTCTCCTGTCATTCTCACCAAAGCAGTTGGTACTTCTCTCCACATTCGTCTTGACTTGAGTAACTCATAATAAATGACTGTAGAGCGTGTTGCAAAATATGGTGATGTACAACGAGTGAGATATTGTTGTACTGCTTTTTCAAAAGCTTGATCTACATCATTTTTGCTCGGTAGTGGGTGTGGGAGTAGTAATGAACATGTTCCAATCATTTCCTGAATACCGGCATGATGTTTCCAGGCTTTGTCAGTGGCATAATCTCGTTTCACAGCTTCATATATACTGAGCGCGAACTTGTAGTCTCGTAACATAAATGCGAAATCAGCCAACTTACGCATCTGAGCCTCAGGAGCATTATGCGGGTATATAGTTATTGTAGTTGTGCCAATAGGTATATTGGGTCCAAATGCAGGTATGGACTGTACAGACTGGGGGTTTGGTGACCGCGCAGAAGAACCAAATAGTCGCCTACTAGCCCCAAAAAAACGGCCACTAAGACCTCTTCGAGCTGCTGCTACTTGTTCGTTCCAAAGCTGTATATTCCTCTCCATGAAAGGAACCAGGCTTTGGACAACCATTTCTCGAATAAAAACCCTAATCCCAGCGATGTCTTCGGTACTAAGGTATTTTCCGTAATCCACTTCAGGAGGAGCATTGTCTGTATTGATGATACCAAGACCCTGTAAGCTCTGTGAAATAGGAGTGTTCCATACTTCGCTACCTGTGCCTGTTTGCTCAAAAGACCCGTATTCGGTGCTTGGTGTTTGCGGTCCGGATTGAAGTGGAGCATGTACATTATGCGCCGTTTGAGCTATGTTTGATGAAACTGATGCAGACCTAGACATATTCGTGGCGGGTGATGATACAGTGGAAGAGATGTTGGTTGCTACTTGTGCAGGATTAATTTCCTGCGATGTTGAGGTTGTGTCTGTTGAATATGACAGTAAGCGCGACTCGATGTCATATTTATTGTACAGGTATTCAGCCCAGATCTGTTGTCGTGCAACCCTTTCAACGCTATTTTGACCAGGAATATCTTGCGCAGCTTCCTGTTCCCCTGACATTAGGTCTCCCACTGGCGTATCGACAGATTTCGAATTGATTTTCAACAAATGACAATGCAGACCAAATTGCCTCTTCATTTTTTCGAAAACTTCCTTGGAACTTGAAGGAAGCATGTAAGTCCACGTATACATCAAGTTGCAATTATACGCGCATACTTACTTTTCTATGGAAGATTTATGCCCATCATGGATTAATACATAGTATCTGAGAACATTAGGGTCGATAAATCCTCTTTCAGAACCAGGAATGACATTGTGACTATTGACCAGTTCCATCATTGTAGCCATGGGGTCTGGAGTGGATGAAGTGACAGCGTAAAGGATGCAAACTGGATGGTCAAAAGTTTCGTGTTCGGAAACTCCTTTGATTGATAGAATTAGATGCCGAAATTGGGCATACCATGGAGTTAACTCATCCATGTTCTCTACAAGCAAGCGATAAGTATTTGAAAATCCCTTGGTGACAAAGACTGTGGCATAACAAAGTACTCACTTTCTAGATATGATTTTGATATATTTGAAGAAGTGAATATATCTTTCAATTCTTGATCCATATCTCCCATAGTAATGGATTTGACATAGTCGTCGATGACTTTGAACGCCGCTCTATGATCTTTCGGTCCAATGGTATTGAAATCTTCGAATCGAATATTGAAGTTCTCTATAGCATTTGGTAGACCTTGGGAGTCCCGTGGAGAGACTGTTGAGTGATATGGTCAAGGGGCAGGGTTTAGCAAGAGATGACTGTTGTCCTTTACACTGGGTTCAGGCACAAGACAAGTTTACTTGCGCTGAATGACTATATTTACCTCTTCCTTCAACCAAATCTCCAAATGGCTGTATCAAGTCAACGAACGATCCCAGATTGTTTGTTCTACAGGCTTCATTCACATCATCGCTGGCTGCTACTGCAACGACAGGACAAAATGATCGCGCAATAGTATCGCGCGGAGTCTGCTGGAACAGCGATGGTGACATAGTTGGTGATCTGGATACAGGCGCTGGTGATCCCGGAGGTAGGCCAGGTAGTGGTCTGGACGAAGCATCCACCATTGTACCTTTCACAAGTTTAGCTGTCGAATAGTCGGTTTCGTACAACGAAACAGCTGGAAAAGCAGCTGAGAGTCTTTTGCCTGCGAAAGATTAATCACGTGGATTACGTTTGCTCAGCTTCGAATTTCCCTTTGGGAAGTGTAATAAAGATTTCGTTGTCGTGTTTTTTTATTAATATTAATAAATACAGGAATGGGATATAAGGGCTGAGCAGCGAATTAAACTGCAAAGTCATCTAATGAAAAACCGCAAATATCTATGGCTTCGGAAAGGTCTTTTGTGAACGATGCGCGAATACCCTTAATCCCTGCTTCGGTGGAAGGACAGTTGAAGTTGAATGTCAGTTGGTTATTATGGTTACTGTGAGTCAATTGTGACTGACAAGGTATCTATAACAAGAATGATATTAGCAGTAAATATTGTGTGCACATCGCTTGCTGAGCACCTACCCATTCTTCGTTAGCGACTCCTATAGCTGATATCGCGAAAGCTTGCTCTAAGGATTTACTCTCCTTGGACAAAGTAATTGTGAAAGTATTCGCTTTCATTTTTCGCACCAGACGGAGGCCAACATTATCTCCCACCATAGGAGCTAATAATTATTTAGTTCAGGGCAATATATAAAGATGTAATCCAATCAATAGACGTACGTACCTCTATATGTATTCCAGCATGTGCTGGAATCACCGTCAACAGCTTTATGATAAGCATGCTTATCCCAGAACTCATTGCTGGGAAAGTCTAAAGCATTGAAAGCAGCTTCCTGGTCTTTGACATGTGTGATATTTACATTGTCAAATTGAACAATTTCTGGATTAGGGAATGGCTCCATACTTGTAATGAAGAGACATTTATCATTATGACAGGGCGCTCTGAACAAACCGGTACACAATTAGCCAGCACCTAAGCATGTCGAACTTTGCAAAAAGTAATTACCTAGCGTCTCTGTCTTCAAACTTTGGCTCTTCTTCATCGCGCATAAAGTAATCATTTCTAGTCACAACTGCATTCGCTTCTAGAGCAGAATATAGACGAGAGGCAGCATCATACTAAGATTGGAAGAGACAATCAGTTCGTTGCTTCACAATGGAGGTATCCCGTTTTTTTTATGTACATACCACATTCTGATAGACAATAGACCACTGATCAACAGAATCACTCCAGCCTTCATTTTGATCAAGTGGGCTGAGAGGATTTGAGAGTTGCCATGGGTATTGATTTGTCCAAATTGAGAAATACATATCGGCAAGGCGAAGACGGTCTTTGCCAAGACCAGCCGAACCGAGTTGAGCAAGGAAATTTTGTATCTTCCAGCGAGGGGCAAACGAGCCACAGCCCAGCCAAGTGAAGCCTGAGTGCATATTTATTTCTATAAAAGGAGTTAATGCTAACACTGATTCAGAAATATGAGTAGCAGCAGTGCTTACCTGTATTGGTAAATTGCCAACGTTTGTGCTCCAAATGAATGATGGGCATGGTATTTGAGTGAATCAAATCCGGATAGCGCATAAAGTTGGTATACATGCTATCCATGTATAAGTTAAGCCAATCATCGTCTTGGAAATAACAATAGTCATAGGTTGCCATTGAGCAAGTTGTGTATTTGGCAGTGTCGTGCAGATTTTCGTAGGAGTTGAAAACTTTAATTTCAACATGCATTGACTTTGAGACGTCTAGATCGAAATCCTACCCAAACATACTCAGTAAGCACGGAAGAAGTAGTACATGTATTTGTCAATGGAGGAAAATTACCATGATATTAAGGCGAGTTTCAACGTTGTTGTTCCAAATAATGATTTCCTTGATGAACGGATACCTCGTCAGATATTGAATGATGAATTTCAAACTTTCGAAGCGCTTCCATCCGAGTAATACAGCAGTAACAGGTTTGAGGCCATTATGCTTCAACTGGTCTGGTGTGAACATTTGCGGGGTAAAGATACTTTGACGATTCAATATATCAGTGCCTAAGCTATCTTTCGACCATGACGGTTTCACAATTGGAGGATTGTTAATCTCGTCCGGCGAGATGGCGGGATCGGGCAAAACAGAATTGCTATCTTTCGGCGAGCTCCTTGTTAAGAACATGAAGAATGTGATGAAAGCAATTGCAGCAAACGCTTTGACTAGATTTCTCCGTGATGTTAACAGTCTTGCATAGTGTGACAGCGACAGATTACCCGATCTGCTATGCAGAGGTAGGAAATCTTGTGATCTTGCCATTTTTTGCTCTATTTAACGCACAAGAGGCGGAAATGCGCAAGATTACTGGATAACACAAAAGAAATATCCACTTTGACTCCCCGAGCACTCTTTTTTTTGGGCCGGAGGATCCTTGCGGAGCTGGAATATCAAATTGCCTGATCTGATATGGAAGGGCTGCCTCACGTTGATACATAAGCATTGAGGTGGAAAGACGAAAGGTAACACGTTTTGTCAAATAATAGGGTAGTTAAATGAGCATACTATATCTGAGCTGTGAGATGCCATAAGAAGGGTTTATAGTCAAGGATAAGTAGAGGGTCCTTACCACAATTCACGTGACGGTTGTTCGGCTGTCCATACACCCAAATCCGCTGCTGGAGCGCAAGTCAATTCTGGATCACTATACCCAAGATTAGCCGAAAGATGGGGCTATATGCTAAACGGGATGTCATACGCTCTCTCGACTTTCTTCTATATTGTCAATTTGCATACATGTATTTACTGGATTCAAGCTTCTTGGTCCTCATTTTTCGGATATTGATGCAATTGGTTAGTCCTGTTCAGAGGGGGATTCACTACTAGTATATGCTTCTAATTCTTGGTTATTCAGTTCTTATCGCCGAGATCTATAGCAAGAACTCTTAGGACTGCACTTGGAATTGCCTTTGGTGGCTTCATATTATGTTTACTGCTACATGCAACTGTAGAGCCCGTGCAATATGGACTACTGATAGACTTCGTTGGCCGTGGTAAGTTCTGATAGACTTGTCAAGGGCATAATTGTTCGATCGTCATAATTAATCCATTTTCTTGTATCCAGTATACAAGCCTTCCAAGTTGCGACTCATTTTCTTGGATTTTGTTATCCTGTGTTTCCAAGTAATACTCATTTTCACGTCATCAAGCTTGACCACTGCTTTGTTACAAAGAGCCAGTACCACGACCGCAGCTACTAATGGAGAATCTTCAAGTAATCGACCACGAACAGAGGAAGAAACTGTTGAAAATCAGGAGCCACCAATCGGATACGAAGACGAATTCGTAGTGGAGGTGAATATGAGGTCCTCAATTCGAAATGTGTTGTATGCGGAAATGGATATCACTCAATTACGAGAGCAACGGGAGAGATCTCTCTTGGTGTGATTCTCATCATCAATGTTACTTTCAATTTATCATATTTTTTCAATGTACCTGTAAACCATGTTATAGACTTTACCGGAAAATCTTATTCAACAAGATGTAAATATTTCGATCTCATAACCTTTACCATATCCGCCCTTCATTCCCTATACTTCACACCACAATCATATCGCAAAACAAATTGTAGTTCAGAATATATTTTTTTTATCGAAAGAAGGCTGTTTATATAAATTGGAAGTAAATTTAAAGAAGCTTTGAAACAATTACATAGGAGAAAGAAGAAATGAGAAATGGAAGCCAAGTATAGCTAAGTAAAAGAGGTATCTTCACAGAGAACCAACAAAAAATATAAAATTGGAATACTGTGAGCAGCAAAACAACGGAAGTGTTCAAATTACAAGAAGTAGGGATTTTTTTTGCTTCGGTTTTACTTCTTCAATGTCGATTCTATGCATTTTCGTCCCACTCCGGTGGGTGAACTCGCTTTCTACTCGCAGCACTGCTCCCTGGTAGCTGTTGTTGTAAACTAGGATCAAGACCAGCGAATCCACTCAAATCTTGATTGCCACTTCCAAATGAGAAGTCTCCATAACTTTCTGGCCCACTCCCCACTACTGGCGTGCCATAGAATAATGCACTCATGGTCGCTGGATCCATATTCATCTGATCAAAGAAATTGCCAGTATCACCACCAACAAATCCTGCACCGTTAGATGATTGCTGATCGCCATGCTCGCCTTGCATGCCCAGGTGGCCAGCTTGGTTCGGGAACCCTTGTCTACCCATCATTTGAGCAGCAAATGGCTGTGGCGACGACTGCTGTTGTTGCTGTTGTTGCTGCATATTTTGGAACAAATTTTGATTACCTAAATATTGATATTGTTGAGCGTTGACGGGAGATCGAGATTGCTCATAATAATTTGGACTAGCAGATGAGGTAGGTACATTGGCTTGGGCAAATGAAGTATTCGGCGTTGATGTTCTTGAACCTCCAGCAAATGAGGTCTGGGCAGTTTGCTGTGGAATAAAGTTGTTGGGAGGCGAATTTTCAAATGGTGAGTTCATAGGTTGGAATAGGTGCTGATTTTGCAGGCCGCCTTGTGAATCAACCAAGTTCACACCAACGTTACGGAACAACAACTGGCTCATATCAGGGTTCTCCGAAGCATTACCACCATCCATATTGAATCCATTGACAAGGTTTGGATCGTTGAATAACTGCATATTGGAATCCAAAAGCACATTGTTGGTGGAATTCTGGTTGTCCATCTGACTTGGGTTCTGCATCTGAGGTGGTATAAAGGAACCACCAGCCATAGACATACCACCCATCAAATTTTGCATGCCAGGATTATTACTTTGACCTGGGAAAGGACCTTGCGATTGGGCCTGCATACGCATGCCTTGCTGATTCGAAATGCGTTGCGTATCTGCTGGTTTAGACTGTTGCTGTTGAGCGGCCATACCTTGCACACCTTGATTGAGCATTGGTTGTGGCTGTTGGGCCGCTTGCGGTGATTTCATTTGAGCGAATTGGTTCATTTGTTGATTGGCTCCAGTATTCTGAGTAGGCTTTGGTTTTGGTGAAGTTTCAAAAATAGCAGGATGGAATACCGATGAGATAGACTGTTGATTGACCGAACTTTCGCTGACAGGCGGCAGATGGCTCAAATCAGTTGGATAGTTGTTCTTACGCATATATTCGTCGATGCTATCAATAATTTCATTAATCTTGTCCATGTACACCAAGGGTGAGTCGCGAAGTACGTTAGAGGTGATGATTAGATTGCGCTTGGCCAGCAAAGCAACCTCTTTTTCGCTAGATTGGGCATTCACTTGATGTATTCCAACACTTGCAATAATGCCATCCATGTTGTGGAAGAATTGACACCAACTGAGATTGTTGGCATAGATATCAAGCATGCGTGTGATGAAATTTGCGGATTTGGTACAAATATTGAGTGACAGCAAAGCGACAGGAGTGGCAGTTTGATCTTGCTTTGGCAAAAAGAATTTGTGAAGCATGATCCACGTAGTCTGATATTGAATGTTCAAAATCAACCTTGCTTCATCAGCAAAAGTGCCGGTTTTTTGGAGAGTTTCATCTTGCTCAAAATGAAGATATTGGGGCAATTCGTTCAGCCAGTTAGTCAATGAATTTTCAAGCTTGGAAATGGCTGACAACAGGGATTGACCGGATTGCTCGGATGGCAAATGTTTCGTGATATCCTTGCGAATCTTCATGAGCTTAATAGAATGCACACAAAAGTCAATGCGATAGCCAACCTCCTCGTCTTCGGAATCTAATTTGACAGGGTAATCAATGTCACAGTCTTTGTCGTCCACCATGGTCGGTCTGTTTGATTCCAAAGCAGCACAAAGATCAAGCCAATATGCAGACCACCAAAGACGCTTGTTAGTCTCGCGTTGCTTAGGATCTGAAGGTACATATTCCTTTTTGTGATATTTCAGATCTTGTGCCATGCGAATTGCAAGACCAATGTACAAATATGCTAGACTGGAACGCTCACTACTCAGCTGATACATGTAAAGATTCAGTAAAGCGTGAATAGTCATAGGTGAGCTGACATCAAAGCACTTTTTGAGTAGCTGGCGAGCATTTTTGAAGTAAGGATCTCCCATGGTAGTAGGATCTCGTTCGGAATTGACATTATGGTAAATGCAACCGTGTTTGGAGACCCAAGCATAGATAGAATTGAGGAGAAGAGGATCATGGCCCTGGGGAGAATTGAGCTGCTCCATGAAAGCTTCTTTATCAACAATAACGTAAGCCAGAAAGCAGCGATGATAAACATTGGTCATTAGATGATCCAAAGTGTGCTGAGGAACCCCTTCTGACTCATTCTTCTGTTTAATTTGCTCTTGTTGAATCGCGCGAGCTTCACGATCGTCCACTTCCCATAGCCTTCCTTGCGTACCACCAGAAGCCTCCGAAGATGCACCAGGGTTTGCAATACTCTTTGTGTCTCCAGGTGTTTCTATCGCCTTGGAAGCCTTCTTATTCCATCCTTTTGAGCGATTCTTGCTTCCTTCACCTCTAATAGAGTCGGTGCTGAATAAGTTGGTAGAATCAGTATTGATGTTGAGTTGTGAGATACCATTGAGAAGAATCCTATATAAATCTGCGACACTAGCAATGTTGGTATCAATACGAAGACCAGATGGAGATAGAGATAGTTTCCATGTCACTGGCTGCTGCTGAGCAGGCATCATTTGCGAAGGAGGAGATATGAGACTCAAGCTGTTGCGTGGATTGAATTGGGGGTAACTTAGAGGATCGAAATTGGGGCTATAACGATTTTCCTCTTCTTCGTTTTGAGAGCTGGTAGCACCTGAAGCAGAAGGATTGAAAGGATGCAAATTGTTCTTCATCTTTGCCAGTTCAGACTGCATCTTTTGCATGCGTTCCTTAAGTTCTTCGACGTGATTACCAAGCTGATCGAAAGCATGGCCGTCAACTCTTCGTGGAGGCGTAGCATAGCTACAAGGTAATCCTGCGATAGAGCAGCGACCACATGTAGGCTGGACAAAATCACATTTGACTTTTTTCTTTCTACACCGGATGCACTATATACAGGCGGGGGGTGAGAAAAAAAAAGAGCTCGGTGGTCAGCGGAAAGAACAGGTTTTCGATAAATGACGAATATATATAGACTTACAGCCAAGCTTGAACGTGGTCTTTTCGGCCGAGATTGATCTGGCTTCTGTTGAGATGGCTGGCCCGCTCCAGATCCTGAATGTTGCTCTTGCACAAACATTGATGACAATTATTGAAAGGATTAATGCAAGAGTAAAGTCATATACAAAGGGTGAGTTGGCGGATATAATATATATATATATAAATATATACTATATGTTAGAAGTAAGCGCAATCTTTGCGAGAACCAAACGTGAAATGAAGTCTAAGAAGCAGAGAATTACTGCTGCCAGAGGACGAGCACGAAACTGACTGTGCCCGAGCTCACCTTTGTGTGGCTGTCGCATTGGGTTAGGGTAGTCAAAAAAAGATTGCACTTATCTTGTATGCTGCCCAAACTGACAGCTTTCACTAGTTACGAATTAGTGAACAATAGAAAATTGCAATGACAGCTCATACTTCAGCATCTTCTGTCGTTCGATATTCTTTCATAAGATATCATATCCTCTATTCCGTGTCCACCACATCTGCTGTGTTCCTTTTGCTTCATCCTCCGAACGTTGGCTGTGGGCCAATCGCCTTTAAGCTTTGACCAATCACGAGTTGGTAGACTAACTGTACAAAAACTATTTTTGTCTCTTTTGGCGGAAAAAACTCTCATTAATCTCTAGTTGCACCAGTGTATGTAGCATCGCCTTCGAAGCAACTCGAAGTGGGGCCATTGATACAGTGATACAAAACCGCAAGCAATTGTCAATTTTGTTTTTACTGGCCAAAGACTCAGAAATAGCTCCAAATAGGGAAATAGCCTCGATCGGCGAAGGTATACAAAATTTAATATTCATAAATGCTCAATATGCTTTACTCTAAAGATAATACGAAAGGTAGGTAGCGGCTATAAAAGGCATGGGTAACAGCCAATAAATGGGACTTAGAATTGATTACAATGCAAAAACTCCTGGAATGTACCAAACGCCACCGGAAGTCCGCGCCGATCAATATGATTGAAATGTTCTTTTTTGCAACCTCGAACTTCCTGATGTCCTATATCTGGTAAATGGAAGTAAGTAAAAAGAGTGAGAGATTTGGAATTTTTATGTGATGAACCGTCTCAGAGCACGATGAGGAGAAAGTATGGCGCCCGATTGTTTGTTACATCGTTTCCTTAAGTAAACAAATTTAAAAATCATATTGTATATTATGAAGCTTAGTATTTCATTTGGTTTTGCCAGATCACACAAGAAATGCCTCTTCAATTTGATGCTCTCTATAGCTTTCCTAGAACTTGTTGAGTCATATCGACTCAATGCACAGCGCGAATTGGGACGAGCAGTCATCGGGATTTGTAACCGCTTAATTGTGATACTCCATACCGGACTTCAGCCATTATAATGAGGCAGAAGCTATAAAGCAGAAAGTCCTGGTACTTTTTTGCAATCTACATAACTTTTGTTAAAGCTAGCTTCCTATATTCCTCGTATATACCTTTCGGGCACGTCAATGTCCAGTCCACGTGTATGGAATACCAGTCAATATGTCAAGCTTTGCCTGTCAAATGTAGTTTGATAAATGAGAAAACATTCAATGCTTGACTATCGCATTACAAACTCGTGCCTGATTTCATGCTAACAAGATACTACACTGTGCTTCCATGACAAGTGATGTAGCTCTCTAAGTGCACTATAGCCAGTAACTCCGCTACGTGCAATGGATTCTTCATCCCTGCCATCGTTTTGACTTTCAAAAAACTTTTATCCAATCAAATCGCTCCAATCGGAACCTACAAAATTTTTTTTGTTGATGAAACTTGCTCGGTCTTTTTTGCTTCCTTACAAACTCGACATGTCTGCCGAAAACATTTACGAGGGTGCCATTGGTATTGATTTGGGTACCACCTACAGTTGCGTTGGTGTCTGGGACCAGGAACGTGTTGAAATCATTGCTAACGAGCAAGGTAACCGTACCACTCCCTCATATGTCGCTTTCTCTGACAACGAGCGCCTTGTTGGTGACGCTGCCAAGAACCAAGCCGCTATGAACCCCAAGAACACCGTCTTCGATGCCAAGCGTCTCATTGGTCGTCGTTTCGACGATCCTGAGGTCAAGGCTGATATGAAGAACTGGCCCTTCACTGTTGTTGACAAGGACAGCAACCCCTTCATTCAAGTTGACTTCGAGGGCGAGACCAAGACTTTCTCTCCCCAAGGTAAACAATCGGCCAGATCAATAAATGAACGTTGTCAAACAGTCATTAACAAATTTAATTGCAGAAATCTCTTCTATGGTCCTCATTAAGATGAAGGAAATCGCTGAAGCCAAGCTCGGCAAGACCGTCCAAAAGGCTGTCATCACTGTCCCTGCTTACTTCAACGACTCTCAACGTCAGGCTACCAAGGATGCCGGTACCATCTCTGGCATGGAAGTTCTCAGAATCATCAACGAACCCACCGCTGCTGCTATCGCTTACGGTCTTGATGCCAACGACAAGCAAGAGAAGAACGTCCTCATCTTCGATTTGGGTGGTGGTACTTTCGATGTTTCTCTTTTGACCATCTCTGGTGGTGTCTTCGCTGTCAAGGCCACCGCTGGTGACACTCATCTTGGTGGTGAAGATTTCGATAACACTCTTGTCAACCACTTTGTCCAAGAGTTCAAGCGCAAGCAAAAGAAGGACATCTCTGGTGATGCCCGTGCCCTTCGTCGTCTTCGTACCGCTTCCGAGCGTGCTAAGCGTACCTTGTCTTCCCTCACTCAGACCACTGTTGAGGTCGACTCTCTTTTCGAGGGTGTTGATTTCCAAGCCAACATTACTCGTGCCAAGTTTGAGGAGATCAACTCCACTCACTTCAACGGAACCATTGATCCCGTTGCCCGTGTCCTTAAGGACTCCAAGATCGACAAGAAGGATGTCCACGAAGTCGTCCTTGTTGGTGGTTCCACCCGTATTCCCAAGATTCAATCTCTTCTTCAAGACTTCTTTGATGGTAAGGAGTTGAACAAGTCCATCAACCCTGATGAGGCTGTTGCCTACGGTGCTGCCGTTCAAGCTGCTGTCTTGACCAACCAGGCTGGTAACGAGAAGACTCAAGATCTTCTTCTTTTGGATGTTGTTCCTCTTTCTCTCGGTATTGAGATGCAAGGTGGCATCATGGCCGTCGTTGTTCCTCGCAATACCCCCATCCCTACCCAGAAGTCCAAGGTTTTCACCACTGCTGCTGATAACCAGACTCAAGTCAAGTTCCCCGTCTATGAAGGTGAACGTCTTATGACCAAGGAGAACAATCTTCTCGGTGAATTCGAGCTTTCTGGTCTTATCCCTGCTCCACGTGGTGTTCCCGAGCTTTTGTGTACTTTCGATATTGATGCCAACGGTATCTTGAAGGTCAGCGCTCAAGACAAGGCCACTGGTCGCAAGGCTAATGTCACCATTTCCAACTCTACTCGTCTCTCTGCTGCTGATATTGATCGCATGGTCAACGATGCTGCTAAGAACGCCGAGTCTGACAAGCAACGTGAAGGTGTCATTCAAGCCAAGCAAGAACTCGAGTCATATGTTTACCAGGTCGAGAACAACATCACCGACCCCAACATTTCCCTCAAGATCCGTCGCGGTGACCGCGAGAACATTGAGACTGCTCTCCAAGAGGCTATGGAGCTTATGGATATTAACGCTGATGAGGCTAATGTTGACGACATCAAGTCTGCTCACCAAAAGCTCAAGCGTGCCGCCACTCGTGGTTTCGCTCACGTCTACAGCTCCCGCCGTTAAATCACATATTTTTTCTGCCAGTTAGTTAAAAATGAATGCATCCATGTTCCGGTGTGGAAAATATCGAGATTTGTACAAAAATGAAAATCATAAAATTGGGAATACAAACATATTCTTTTAATACTAGTTTCAGCTGTTGGTCACTTTTGTTTTGTAATCATTGGTGTTGTCTGTGTGTAAAAGATGAAGCCAGAACCATTTGATATATGACGATTTATCAATTGTACATACAAAGCAAAAAGTACGCTCTGCAATGCTTGTTGCAGATGGCCTATGTATGTGCTACAGGACTAATTTACATTAAAATTGAATCAAATGCAGCAAGACATTTATGTTGGAACGTGCGACTAGCACAATAAATAAGAACATCATGAATGTAACCACGAGTCCACGATTTTTTGCAAAATGTCTTCCTTTCCGAACCAAAAATGATCGGCGTCAGGTACAACATGCACTTTTACAACATCATTTTCACTCTCGCCAATCCATTTTTTAAAGGCATTCAAGCCAGTGAATTGATCTCGATCTCCCATGAGAAACAGGATGGGACTCCCAGTGGGTTGACTGGCTGATTGAATCTTCTGCATAGCTCGTTCGCGGTAAAATTTACCGCGAAAACTGGACAGTGCCCACATAACACCAAGCGGATAACTGATCAGTAGATAGCGAGTTGGTATTTGCGTTGGTGGGTCAATCGAACCAGCAATCATAGACCCAAATGAATAACCCTATCATCCAAGAACACCATATCAGTTTGCAAGCTTGGAAGTGTTCTCATCTAAAGCGTGTCACTTACACATAATATGATGGAAGATATTGGAGGATAGTCCTTATTGTTAGTCAGGAATTCTACAACTGCCGCATAGTCTTGTCTTTCTGGCATGCCGGACCAGCTTGTTCGACCAGCTGAACCGCCGGCACCTCTACATGAGCGGAGATTTAGATACGGTGCATTTGAGGCAAACGACTGGTGAAACTTACCGAAAGTTAAAACTGGCTGTTACATAGTTTTTAGATGCAAAGAGCCTGTGCAGTGTTTGCACTACGTTATTGGCCATGCTACCACCTGCAAAAGTGTTAGTGTAGTGAGCACATTCAGGCACATTAGGGACACTGACCAAGTGGCCCATACGGGTGAGCGATGACAACAGCTGGACAAGCTTTTGTACTATCTCCCTCAAAGGTTAAAATGACGTCTATGTCAGTCTTATCTTCCAGCGACTGGACCTTCAACCGAGTGGTCATTACTATAAGCTGGAGAAGTGTATAATTCAAAAGGCGATGGTGGCTCAAATTGTCAGGTCCCGTTTTTGGAAAGATCTAAGCCACTGGGACTGGCAATATTCCCTTCACTGAAATTTTCTTCACCTTAATTTTTTTTTCCATCCTCCGCCGACAATTGAAGCTTTTTGTATTGCAACTGTTACCTTTCAGCAATGGCTAAAATTCATAAGAAAGGAAAATCCGGAGCCGCCATCAACTATGTTACGAGAAACCAAGCCTTAAAGAAGCTTCAAGTTTCTTTGGCTGACTTTAGGTTAGTAGAGAACAGGTTGTTCAGGCACTTTCCTTGGTTATGGTTTTGCTAATGTTCTTTCTAGACGTTTGTGCATTTTGAAGGGTATATATCCTAGAGATCCCAGAAACAAGAAGAAGGCTAACAAAGGATCCACTGCTCCTACTACCTTCTACTACCACAAGGACATTCAGTACCTTCTCCATGAACCAGTTTTGCACAAATTCAGAGAATACAAGGCTTTTGCTAAAAAGTTGGCCAAGGTTATGGCTAAAGGCCAGTACAGCACAGCTAAATCTTTGGAGGAAAATAACAAGCCTGTTTACACCTTGGATCATATCGTGAAAGAAAGGTAAGTCAAGCGGATTGAGGCAATGGCTGAAATTGAGTGTAGATATTGATTGATACTTCAGATACCCTACCTTCGTTGATGCTCTGAGAGATCTCGATGATGCTCTTTCCATGCTCTTTTTGTTCGCAACAATGCCTGTCACCGAGAAAATCAGTCGTGAAGTGGTTGAAGACTGTCAGAGACTTACTGCAGAATTTCAAATTTACATTATGAAGTCTCGAAGTCTCCGTAAAGTCTTCTTCTCCATCAAGGGTATCTACTATCAAGCTGAGATTAAGGGCCAGACCATCACGTGGATTGTTCCATACCAATTTGCTCAAGCTGTAAGTTAACACTTGATGACTTTTTTAATCATTGCGGCTGTCATGAGATTCTAATGCATTATCAATCAGGTCCCCACAGATGTTGATTTTAGAGTTATGCTCACATTCTTGGAGTTCTACCGAACTCTTGTTGGATTCATCAACTTCAGACTCTTTTCTGAAATCAATGTTGTTTATCCTCCTAAATTGGATCTCATAAAGTATGAAGGCGCTGCTGGTTTCAATGCTTTGATTCTTGAAGCTATGCATAGACAAGCACCTGGTTCAGAGAATGAAGTCGAAGCTGAGGTTGCTGAAACACAGAAGGAAGTCTCTGCTGAAGATGCCGCCCGAATGGAGGCTTCAGAACAAAGACTGAAAACACTTGGTAGCAAGCTTGCAGAATTGCAAGGTTCCGCAGACACTGACCGACCTGATGAAGTGATGGAGGACGAAACAGAGGAAGCGGCCTTGGACGAATTCAAGGCTGCTGCTCCCACTAATGCTGAAGTAGATGGCGACGATAGCATGGTCACATTGAGCCAGATTCATGCTGCTTCTACTGAAGTGCAAAAGTTGCAAAATCTCTTCTCTCGATGTGTTGTCTATTTGTCTCGCGAAACACCTCGATACGCTTTGGAGTTTATTATTCGTTCTTTTGGGGGTCAAGTCAGCTGGGATGAGACAGTCAGTTCTGATGCGCCATTCCCTGAGAACGATGAGAGAATCACACATCAAATTTGTGATCGACCCAAACAAGGTCATCGTTTCCTCTCTCGCACATATGTTCAGCCGCAATGGATTGCTGACAGTATCAACTCACGTAATCTCGCTATTAGCGATAATTACGCTCCTGGAGCCATGTTGCCACCTCATTTGAGTCCCTTCGTTGAAGCCAAGGAAGGCGACTATGTTCCTTCTGCTGAGATTGAAGAAGTTGAAGAAGAGTTTGAAGGAGAAACAGAAGATATCAACCCAGAGGATGTTGATGATCAGGATGAGGAGGAAGTAGATAGCGCAGATGAGGATGAGGAAGATGAGGAAGTATCCACTGCTGCACCTAAGAAGGTTAAGACTAACGAGCACGAAGCCGAATTGCAAGCAGAGGCTGCAGGTATTGCTTTCTCAGAATATGAAAAGGAAGCCGCTCCCAAGAAGGCTGCCCCAAAGAAGACTGCAGCTGGAAAGAAGCGAACTGCCAAGGAAATTGAAGAAGAAGAAGCAAAGGAGCTTGCCTCAATCATGATGTCTAACAAACAAAAGAAATTGTACACCAAGATCAAATACAGTCAAAACAAGAAAAGTGAAGAGGTATGTTTAGTGTTATAGAATGTATGTTATCATTAAGGCAACTTTGACTAATGTGCATAATTCAATGATTCAGGTCGCTAAATTGGAAAAGAAAAAGCAAGATCTTGCAAAAGCAAATTCCGGAGCTAACAAACGTTCCAAGAAATAAGCAAGCCAATTCTCCCCTTCTAATCAAATCATTTAATGCACCTTGTTTTCTTTTTGTTCTATGAAAATCCTTAAATCATATATTCATCCCTTTGCATTTCCTCTTGTCGTGAATAATAAAAGCAGCATTTGTATAGACTAATTCTGGATTGTTGTGAGGCGAATGCTATAGTATATCACTCGAGTATATCACTAGTATTCGTGAAAGTTTTGAACCACAATCATAAGATACTCCTTATCTGCAATTCGCGCTGTTAACAACAGTCAAGCGTTTTGCTCAATATACTGATAGAATGAACTTACCGGGAGCGATCATGAGTTCATGCTTTTTCGTTCGCACTCTCAAAAACGTCAATTCATTCTAATATAAATGTTCTGAGTTTGTTACTGCTGTAACATGAAGCTCATTAAAATTATCGCTGTACCTCAGAGTCAATACCAGAGATGGCATCTTTGGAATGGGAGACCAATTGATGAACATGCGATGCGTACTTTTTCGTCAATTCGGCTTCAATAGTCGAACGTATAGCAAGACCGTCGCTATTGAGGATCACTACCCCTTCAACTCCTTTTCGTCCCGCAAGCCGCTTGAGTGTTTCGTCTACGTCTGACTGTTGCGTTTTTGCCACCGTAATGCGCGTTGGTGAATCGGTCATATCATTAGTCTCGCATCGTCAAATATTGTCACAGTGATGCAAGCACCTCTTACCATGTGATGTGTGTTAATGAAAAGTGAGTTACGCGTAGGACAAAAGAAAAATCAGCTCAATGTAAGTAGATAGCCAATCAAATTTGGCATCTCTAGCCAAATAACAAATGCAAGAATTAGCAATTATCCTCCTATGATTGTGAAAAGCCGCATTTGAAGCATCAAGATATTATCACACCTTTCAACGTTTTTTTTGCATGGTCTACGCTGTCATGAAGTGATGATTTACTATGAAAAGCTTAGTATGAAATGGTATGAGATTTATAAATATGTACTATTGTCTACTGTGAGTTGATTTTCGATTAATTACATTCGCCCAGTATGATCTGTATGCTTTATATCAAATTCTGCAGGATCCACTGCAAAAAGGTCCTGTTCCTCTTCATCAGCACCATCGCGATAAGATTTATTCTGCGTATGTGGAGAACGATCGTGCAAAGGAATGGATGCCTCATCGCCTTGCTGCTTATGCTTACTGCTGTAACTGCTATAACAAGGTTGAATTTATCTGAGAAGCCACGCATAAAATGCCAATAATGTTGTATACTTACTTCAGAGATTTCTTATACTCAACGACGAGTTGTCCACTCGTGAGAGCAGCCACCTTTATTATTGTTAGTAAAAATCTTATGTAGCAGGCACAGCGTCATTCTTAGCTACTTACTAGAACTATGAAGAGGCCTGTGTTGAAGTACATGGCAATAAGCATGTACCATAAACGTAGTACCGTGGCGATAGCATAATAGCTTGTACGAAAGAAGACTGTTCTTATCCGACTCCCATATGATATGTACTTTACTGTATCCAATTTGTATGTAAGTAGTCTTTCTGTCCAGCATATGGCAATTATAAGTATGTACGCGGCAAGCAGCTTCCACGAATTGTCAAGATACAAAGGGGCGAACAGGAAGTGGACTCCAGTAGTTTCTAGATGGGAGGATTAAGAATTACTTTCTCTACTGCACGTTCAGTGTTTAAGCCAGCTTCTACCATCCGCGTATTGGTTTACCTGCGTGAAAATACCACTTCATTGGTTCTGACATTAGCTCTATTGGCAACGACTCATCAACCAAGGAACTTTGACTGCTTATGCTATGCGGTCCTGAACTGCCGGATTTTCAACTCCTACTGCACTGCATTGAGGGGGTTGGATTCTGCGCCTCAAAGATCTAATATGATTCAAAATAGATTTTTTCAAAAAGCTGTTACTAGACATAGCAGCCTCCTGCATCCCGTTCAATATATCATCATTGACTTGTATTCGATCTCCATGCTTTGTCACAAGTACCAACAACAGTTGGATGTGTGCAATCTCTTCAGGGCTGTCATGCAGTGCAGCACGCACACCATAAACGATATTGTGCGCTACCGACGGTGACAGCTCGAGTGGAGGTTTGATGTGAAGTAAAGAAGCCATGACTGCAGACGTCAGAGAATTCCAGGTGATCAATTCGGTTTGCGACTGCGAACTATTCATCGTATGTCGATCAACATTGATAGACCTGAACTTTAATATCAGTGAACGGTCTATTGAATGCTGTGCATAGCCCTGATTTTTGTTACTGAGCTTACATTATTAGTTTGTTACATGCCTCTCTTGAAAGACTGCTACTGATTGCTTTCGTAATCAGGTCCGTCAGTACTCTGCTTGCTATTAAAATAAGTGAATAAAGTGGACCAATAACATTTTGGCGTTTTTATACATACCCTCTACTTCAAATGATAATGAAGGTAAAATTATTCCATCGACGAACGCCTCGGAATTGGACTTTGCCATTTGCATCAAGGAAGCCATCAGTGATCTACCAGGACTAGATCTCATTTGTTGCAGCTGTAATTGGTCAAAAGTGAGCAAAACAAAGCTGCTTGTTGGTTTCTATCCCACTTTACAATAAGCATGCTTACACAGGAAAGCACTATAAATTGAAGACAAAAATTGACATTTTGACGAAACAGTTCTGGGTGATGATCTATGACATCGCAAACTAGAACTATGCGGTCTTCCTGCCATTGGTGACATTTTAACAGTACACGAATGGCTTTCATCTTGTTTGAGTTCTGTTTAGCTTCAGCTGTACACATCTGCCTGAGATATATAAGTAAGTACCTGATTCAAAGGCAGTTGTAAAAATGCCAGCAAGTGCTCGGATAATTGCGGTTGACTAAGTTGTGATGAATGCTCTTCAGATAGGCGTAATTTCTGCAGAATAGGCTCCACTACGTCAGCCATATCATCAGGTTCGTCGCTGCCCACGTCCATTTGCTGTGAGCCCCAGCTATTATAGCCTGAAAAAGTGCTTTAGACATCCGAGGTCACAACATGGCAAAACACAGTAGTGAGCACGAACCTATCGTCTCCTGTGAGGACGGTACTGAAGTGCTATTTCGACGGTAAAGCTCCCTCGTCCTTCGCCGAGTGAGTATAGGCTGAGTCACTGGAATTTGTTGCTCATTATGGCTGTATACGAACGGCTCACCTAATGGTGTCAAATTGAGTCACAAGTTTTGGCAATAGTAGTTTATACGCGCGACTTATCGTCATACCAGCCGCCAAAGGCGTATCCGAGGTAAATGTTGCTTGTAACCTTTCCGAGAACTTCAATTCTCCAGCCGATTGCTCATCGATTAGCAGCTGAAGCCTCCGTCTCGACCGATCAGAAAGCATGAGCACTTCGGCCGTCAAGACTTCAAAATTTCTAAATTTGTACTGTTCCGCTACTGTGTGTCGAAAAATCGACTCTTTAATCTACATTGTGATACAATATGAAGTGAAGCACTATTATTTACAAGTGAAATGTTAGGTATTATACTAATATTTCGGGATATAATTGTGTGTGAATATGCCTCAAATTGCCTATGAGCCGTCGAATGGTTGGTTGCGCATTGGAAGTACCGATAACATGAAGCTGCTGCTTGTAGTCTGGAGATCCTTGCTCTACAGAGGACCCCTCGATACGTTTAATGATAAAAATTAGCATAGTTTCTGGTATGTTTGAGTGATGCATGAGTTTGTTGTTTGCGCTGTCTTCAACCATGAGTCCCAGTATGATCGACAAATAAGTTATAAACTGGTCCCATTTGGTACCTGAGTTCGATATGTGTGTAATCAAAGCTTCATATATCCATGTAGTGGTAAGAGTTCCATGTTGGCAGGTACAGAATTCTGCACAAAGATCGAGGCCGTCGCATCTTACAGCTAATTGATGATGTGTTAGCTGCTAGTAGGTGTCGCGAGCAATGACAGGTATGTAACTTACTCAAAGAAGTGAATCTGTTCACGGTGGTAACATCCCCATCAAAGATATTGATAATCACGCCTAGCGAAAGTACCAAAATATCGCAATGCATTTCATGACTCTCTGGTGTAGTGTTTACATCTTCAGAGTCATGAATATGTAAAGATGCTTTTTGGTAGCTGCGTAATGCTATTTGATATAATACTTCCAGTTGCTCCGCCATGGAGGAACATACTGAAGGGTTATTATGGGTCATATTCACAAGCATTCGCACGATACACAAAACAGCACTGTATGCCATATCAGATAGTTGATTCTCCTCTTCAGATAATTGCTCTAGTTTAGGGAATCTTGTCAATGCATTGACCGACATTATTCGCATGCTGGAACCACAAGCACTCACCTTGACATATATTAAGCGTTCGCCGCACCAAATTATTGATACGGCTGAAAGCAATCATTCTCTGTTCAGTATTGATAATGTTCTCAATTATGGTGTAGCAATTGATAGCATGATCTAGCAAAACATATTTGCCCTACAAAGCATTTTTTTTTTGTTAATCGTAATCCATAAACTACACTGCACAATACAACCTACCATATTTCCGAATTCGCTCATGGTAGTACCATCGAACGGATCTATACACCATTCAATATTGTCCTGTATTACCATAAGTAGATGATCTATACGAGAAGAGCTTTTTGCTCCGCTAACGCTGTCCATCAGTTTGGGCAGGTGCATAGTCAACGCCAGCGTTTGAGCAGCTACAAAATTTGGTCTTGAACGAATTTCTTGTACCTACAGGGAGTTAGCAGCAGCTGAGACAATGACATAGCGTTATTGGTAGCTACCTGTGAAGGCTTTGAAAAATCGCATGTGATGGTCTGCAGATCGGATAAGCAGTTGAGTAAGAGGGAGACATCGTATGGCGAGTTGCTGAGATTCGCTTGTGAAGATGCCTTGGACCTGTTTTTCGACAAGTCCGATATTAATTTGTTACCATCATGATTTAAACAAGAATGATATGGAGGGCTCTCAGAATCCTCCGAGCACATTTTAGCATAACTTGGGTTGCTTTCGGTATTCTCCTCATCAGCGTACAACCTGCTCCTTTGCCTTTTAACAGCACCATATGTAAAATGCGCTTTAATACGGTTCTCAGAAACATACTTCTTTCTCTGTTTGGATATTTTGTTCATTTCCTCCACAGTGTTCGTAATGTGATTTTCTTCTCCTAGTTCCTCAGACATGAACGCGAAAAGTTCAGCTTCTCGTGGATCCACATTTTGCTTGGCTGATGAAATCGTCATATTTGAGCTTTCCAAGGGTGAAGTCTTAATAGATTCAAATCAACATTTAGTCTCGTCACATATGTTACTCAATAAAAACATTATGTATTTTACTGACCATGTAACCTTCAAGCTCTTCTGACAATTGCGGTGATGTGTCCTCATCTTCCAGGCTGGCGCATGTAGCTTTCTGATCCTTAAGTCGGGCTATACGCTTTTTGGATTTTCGCTTGTGCATAACAGCAGTGTTTTCAACACTAATAGTATCTGCTGTGACTTCTGAACTTTGTTTTCTCGACATGCCAGCGTTTTGGGGTTTGAGTAGCTCAACCACTGCATCAGTCTCAGAATTCGAAAAATCGAAGATATCAAATATGTCTCCATCTACATCTTGGTTCTTCTTGTCTTTCGGTTGATCTATAAGAGCTTTTTTCGACGCCAAGTTTGATCTGTTCACTTCATCTTGAACAACACGAACCCTTTTGTTTGATGCATTTGTTGATGGCAGCTTGGACTGACTTGGCTGTTTGTTGCTGCTATTTAGCGAGATTGAAAGCTCCACTTCCATTGGCTGCTCTATCGATGGTTCTTTTCTATTCCCATTGCTTATCTCCAGCTTTCCTACAATATCAGCCTGGTCTTTGCGTTCAGTAACAACCGAGAGCGCCTGCTGAGGGGTAGCCTGCATACTATCTTGCCAGCTCCAATCTTGTGATGAATAAATGGCTGACTTTCTGTTACTGACATCAGCAAAAGCTGAGGCATTGCGACCTTTGTAGGTGGCGGTTGTTCGTTTTCGAAAAAACAGTGCCTTAAGCATTACTGGGTATAGGTATATCGAGTCGCGTTCAGTCGCGGTGCACGAACTTTGTAACGCGCTGATCGCGTGATGTGACCGTCATTTCATTCTCGAGCTGTACACTTTTTTTTGAGCAGTTCTTTGACACTCAGGGCTACCCATTGACAGTAGCACATGCAATTCTTCAAATGGAATGGCAACCAGGAAAGCAAGATAGAAGTATACCGCTAGCTGAGCTTGATGTTGGTCCGTTCGGCGAAAGTGTATTCAATATTCGGCCGGAACTCTCTCGCAAAACTTTGAAGAATGAAACTTGGTTGGCTAACATTCAACCACACATGGTTCATAACAGTGCTACAGGTAGCTAAGAACTTGAGAAAAACATGCTTTCTGACTACAGCTAATAGCTTCATTTATGAAGAATATCCGTGGCTTCCGGTTGACAAAACCAGACTTGAAGTTCCGCAAACAAACCTCTATCACCGAGCTTATTTTATGACGGGTGCTGTAGGTATATCTCAATGGTAACCCTATTTTTACTTTATCTAAATGTGTTTTTTTGCAAATAATTTCAGAAACCACCACCCAGCGTTGTAGCAAATCCTCCCATATATGCGACGACTGCCAGATCACGAGTGATAGAGTCTAAATACGAAGAATTGCACTTGGAGAGATTTGATCCTACCTTAGGTAATAGTCTCGACAGTGGCGATCTAGGACCGGACAAGAAGTTTGTTGCTTTTCCTACGGGCTTGAATAGGTCCGTTTTAAGTAAGTAACTTTGCATAATTGAGCTGAGTATGATCTCTCATTTCTGACGATGTTTTTTTCATCAGATATCTCGCCAATGGAATACGATGAAATATACCCAGACGCAAAGGACGGGTCGACTGTTGATGGTATCTTAAATATCGAAGATATTAAGATCAGGCACGAACGAAGATCAACGATAGATATCTTCTCGCCTATAAGACAAGTTGTTTACATAAATACTGACGATACTAAATCAGAATCGTCAAATGGTACGATTTCCTCTCGACATGTAATGAAAGAGCTCATTAAAATTATCTACAGTCAAAAGCTAATATAGTATTCATTCTTTAGCTCGGATTGGCGTTCGCACCTATGGAGGTGCTTCTATTGTCAATTATATGTCCACTAACGATAATGATAGCCCTGAAGTCTCTGCTTTGGCATCACTTTCGTTTCTCAGCAAAGACTTCACGCAGAGTATCAACTCTGTTGATATGGTGCCAAATCCTTATTGTCGGAATGAATGCCTCGTCGCCAGTGATACCGGTTACGTAGGAACATGGGACTATGAAAGTCGACCTCGCGCATTTTTGTAAGCAATACTACTAAAGCTAATCAACACTGTGAGAGTGCCGCTTTACTTACCATTTTCTAATCTTTCCTTCAAAGAAATGACCTTCAGGTCAACCTACCTGGTGGAACAAAAGATCTTGATATGCGAGGTCAATGGTATTCTTGTAAATATGCATCCCACCCCCGTACCATTTATATGGCATCTTCTAAAAAATTAGATTTGTGCGATATGAGGGTGAGCATTCGATTTCAAACATTGCTATTGTGTCCTTTTACTAACATTCATAGCCAGGCTCGTCCCAATGCAAATTCGCGCCTGATATTCTCCATGTCTGAAGTGAACAAGAATTATTCTTCGCTCATGAGAAATCTGGGACAAAACAAAATATGCGCATTAGCGGTGCCATCAAAAGTGCACTCTTACGAGGTGGCCGTGGCTACTGACAGGAACATACTGCTATTCGATACTAGATACAGCAAAAGAAGTATATTTCACTGGCAACATCATCTTTTGCATTTCCCTCCTGATCAATTGGAGTATGTTACCGACGAAGTAAATGGGAATAATGCTGGTACGTATGTCGTCTTTGCAATCTATACATGATGTCCTTGTTGCTAAGATCAACCTACCAGCTCAAATACTTGCTTGGAACCGCTACTGCACCAGCGTTCATGTCTTCGAGTACGCCAAAACAGATGCACTTTCTGATGATATCATTCGATCAGTTGATCTGTCATACAATACTACGGCGTTTCCTTCAAATACTGCAAGAGATGCCAAATATAGTTATCAACAACAAGACAAAGCATACTATGTAGCTTCTAGACAATTTTATGGCTTACCAACATGTAGATATAGGCCAGCCAATATGGTATGGGTTACACCTTATCCGAAAGGAAAGGTGAATGAATTTCGGGAAAATCCAACATTGCTTGGTCTAAAGATTTTACCTGGAATGGTACAAAGCTTGAAATCCTCAAGTTCAGATCCAAAACCGGCTATACGATCCTGGTGTATGCTGCAATTGTGCGATGATGGGTCTCTCTACAGTAAGCTATGGTGTCGAAATGCCTCCAACCAACTGAGCAAGTCTACTTTGTCTTCCTTTCACCGATCTTCTACCGAGTTTCATGGCATTCAAAACGAATATTTGAGGTTCTGTAAGGAAGAAATTAGCCGCGAAAGCAAGGTTGCTGATTTATCACCGATGTTTAAAGGTACTCCCAAAAATAATTAATGACCTTTCTGTGTGCTTCACTTTCATTAACGCTGTTCCCTCAGATTTGAAACGTCCCAGCATTGTCGATCATGTGCAAGCTGAAATTACAGCTGATCTGTTAATAGACAAGATCTGCGAGTCTGTTAAACATCAAACTTTTCCACGAACATTGTAAGTCGTAGTATCGTGCTATCGTTTGCAACCACTTCGCTACTCTAATTTTGCGGTTCTCTCATAGGCTTGAAGTTTTGCGTGAGAACAAAAATGTGGACATAGGCAATATAGATGATTATGTGATCGCTGAAGTGGAGAAGCGACTGTCTTCATCAGAAGTAGCGCTTGCACGCCAAATATGGCATAACAACATTGAAGAAGACGGCCTCATCGATCCAGTCTCACTAGATTTGGGAGGGCAGATTCGAAACGCTAAGAGACGACTAAAAGATGCTTGCCACATCCCCATTAATGACAAAGACGGCCATAATATGGATAGACTCTCTAATATAAATGGCGCGATCCAACAGATAGCCGTAGATCTGACCGCATCGCGACATATCTATGGCAATCTGGCCGCAAACACCAACGAAATTACAGAGAAACAAACTAGTCAGAGCACCGTTCAGTCAAGTCACTCATTATTTCCCAATCTGTTCAATAGCACAGAATTGGCAGAGAGGGCCAATGCCAAAATCAATCCTGCGGCAGTAGCTCTTGCTAGTGATTGGGACATAAGCTCGGATGCTAGCACATACCAGTTTCGAAGACTGGATGGCTTATCGATGGAAGAAGTTCTACAAACTGAGCAGAAGGCGAAAAAGAGAAAAAGGAGAGAGAAAGCAAGCTCGCAATTCTCGGTTCGAGATAGCCAATCATTTGTACCAGATGTTGGAGTCGCTTCTTCGCGATCAGCAGCTAGCAACATTACAGCATCGCTGCCGAATATGGACGACCTTGAGTTTTCGACCCAGTGGAATCCCCCAACACCTGAGAAGACAAGAACGACCGAAAGCACATTTAGCGCCAGCCAGCCGGTCCCTGGACCATTTGGAACAAGAAATGCGAAAGCAAAAAAGAAGAAGAAGAGAAGCCAAGGCTTTTGATTTGGATCAAACAATTATGTACATTACAGCATTTTTCACATTTTATTACAATACTTCATTCGATACAGTGTAGTTGATTAGCAAATTCACCATGATTCATGTTATAAGATATTTGATGAACCTATACCCGACTTAGTTAATAAATTTCTCATGTATTCACAACGTAAATAAGTGTCTTATTCATCATAATATAAGACAGCTATGATGACCAGTTGGGGTAGACGGCAAAGGCCAAATCCTTGTGTAGATTGGGATTAGCAGACCTTGGTGTTTGAGTTGTCTTCGAAATATCTGTATCGAGTTTGTTAGTAGCACGATGCTTGATTATGCGTCAATTGGAAGCTATATATAGTTTACTTGAATATATATTGTAGATGGTTGAGACTTGAATGGTTCTGACATGGTTCATGTAATTGATTTACAATTTTAAAGAGGATTTGGAATGATTTCAGCTCATAATCATCTTCTTTTATTGTGCATCAAACATCCCTTTTGTTGTTGGTTTGCCATCTCAAAAACTACAAGATCCTTATTTTCTATCCCCTTTTTTCTTCTGTTTGCAACAACAAATCATCAAGTAAATCGAATTATAGGTAAACATGTACGTTTATTTGATACTGCCAAAAACAAGCATTATTGCAATGTGTAAAACACAGTAATTTACTCGGCCTTCTTCTCGTCATCACCACCAGTAGCACGAGCTAAAAAAGAAAAGAGTAAGTATCAAACGTCAGATACATTATTTGAGTATCACTTAAAATTTGAAAACTTACTGTAGATGACTTGGGAAGCGTGGCGGGAGATTCTGCGAATCACACCCTGTTCTTCGAGTTCGCGGATAGCAACACGAGCAAGGGAGCCGTTGAGACGAAGACGATCGACGAGAACAGATTGAGAGATGAACTTGTAGGTAGGGACTTCCTTGAAGACACGTTCGTAGGTCTGCTTGTCGAGAACGACCATGTTGTTGGCCTTGTCCTTAACCTTCTTAGCGGACCACTTCTTCTTGGCCTTCTTGCCTCCGGAGGAAGAGGTAGGCTTGGCAGCTGCGTCCTTCTTAGCCTATTGAGTAGTTATAAAGGAGATGGTCAGCAATTTGAATTTGACATTGGAAAAAAATGAGTATAGCCGTGCTGCAATCTTGATCGCATAGTCGAACATGTGCGTTCGGTTTCAAGGCATGCTCTGCTTTATCGAAAGGTATGATGTTTCCGGTCGTTGACTGGAGCTTCTAGTGTTTTGCCGAATTATAGAGAACAATCACCAATGGTGGAAAGAGATGTAATTTGAACATGGTGAAAGGGCTCTCTTTGAATTCATCGCTCTTTCATCCATTCATCCATCAATATCCATCATCCATCAATCCATATAGTACTGCATATGTCATTTTAACATAGACGATTTGACTACTCACCATATTGATTGAGAGAAGGAAAACTGATGGCCACGGCCTGGCCTGGCAATTAAGGCAGCGGCGAAGCAGCGGAAAGTTTGCACGTCACTTTCTTTGTGGTGGAGCCTTTAATTTTTTGTAAAAACTTTTTTGTACGATCTAAATCCTTCGAGCACAGCGACTCAGACGCTGAAGCATACAAATCATAAAACTCATGGTACACACTGGCTTTTGCGTATTTTTTTTTAAATGGCTTTACAGCACATGTTTTCACTCCCCTTTTGCATCTAAAAATATTTACCTCTGCTAGGTTTTATCATTCCTAGTAGCTATTCATCTAGCTTTCTGGTTACTCAAATTGCGTGGCCATTAGCGTAGTTCTGAGAGCCAAATTTACGCTGCTTTAGTTTGAGGTAAGTGGTCACTTTTAGAGCTCGAAACTCTTGTGAGTTCTCGAACTGCAACTTGGAACTTATATCAGCCTTTTGCCCATTTTCCATTCCGCCATAAAGACCCTTTCTTTTCTTTGTTCTCGAATCCGCTGTGGACTACCCGATTTTCTCCTTTAGGAAAGCAATTGTAGAAATACAGTGATGGCTTTTGGCTTGCCTTTACTTCCCTTCCAGTATGTTTAGGTTTAAGTCTTAAAGTTGCATATTAAGCAGACCGATATTTGTTAGTCATGCTATCGTCACAGGCAATGGCTAACGGTATACATCTAATGATATGGTTATGGTAGACTAGTATGATCATGCTATATACAAAATTTGTATATGTATTAACAATTTTGCCCAAGATTTGAAGCTACGAATCTAAGTTTAGCTAGAATAACCGCAAGACTAGACGAAACCTTCTCGGTCAACTGTCGGTGATGCCAAAAAATAAACAAATGCTACATATCCAAAGGAGAATTTTCAAGAATTTTTGAAAGCAAAATCATCATCTCATGTTATTAATAGAATTATTTATGATTATTTGTTCGGGTGGCAGTTATCCGTTTTGCTTTACATACTAATCAACCGTAAACTAGGAGCCCAAATGTTAAGAGCCATAGAAGGAAATTAGTCTGAGTTAAAAAAGTTTGGCGGTGCAGGAAATTGGACTCGCTTTTAGACAAATAATCCGAAGTCCCCAAACGACACTCGAGTAGTATATAAAGCGACTTCCACCACTTTACCCCAGGTTTCAATTTGTGTATTTTGTTTTTTACAACATAATAATAATGACTACGTCCTCTGGTGTTTTGGCTCGCTTTTCTTTGAAAGGAAAGACCGCAGTAGGTAAATTATAGCTCCATAGCTGATTCGAAGTTCAAGTCAAGTATCTCACCTTAACTTTTTATCTTGTTACTACAGTTACTGGTGGAGCTCGAGGTCTAGGTCTTGAGATGATGCGTGCTTTAGCCGAATGTGGAGCTTCTGTAGCCTGTGTTGATCTATTAGCGGAAATGGGTGCACAAGCTTGTATGGATATTGAGGAGGAGTACAAGGTGAAGGCTACGAGCTGGGCTTGTGATGTCACCAGTTATGAAGAGGTTCAGATACTGTTTGGTCAGATTGCTGAACGTCATGGCTCTATCGATATTCTTGTTACTGCTGCTGGTATAGTTAAGAATGTGAAGGCTGAAGAGCATAGTCCACAGGACTTTGCACGTATCATGAATGTTAACGTGAATGGAAGCTTTTTCTGTTGTCAAGCTGCAGCAAAGTAAGTGAGACTTCCATATAATTGACCACAAAGATAGATCTTTTTCTGATGCTTACTTTAGCCATATGATGAAGCAAAAGACTGGTGGATCTATGATCCTTATAGCCTCCATGTCTGCACATATCGTCAACAAGCCTCAACCCCAGTGCTCTTACAATGCTTCCAAGGCTGCTGTTATTCATCTTGCAAAGTCTTTGGCATGCGAGTGGGCACCTCATAAGATTCGAGTCAACACAGTGTCTCCAGGATACATGGCTACTGCCCTTACCAAGCAAGTAATCGCGGATCGTGGTGCTGAAGGTGCAGCCATGAAAAGCTCTTGGGAAGAAAGTACTCCAATGGGACGTATGGGTGATCCCCATGAACTGCAAGGTTCCATTGTTTACCTTGCTAGCGAAGCATCATCATTTGTCACAGGCACTGACTTGGTTGTAGATGGTGGATACCTTGCCTGGTAATGTCAGATAGATCATCTGTAAAGCAAACACTGTAATATTTTCATATAGATCATCCCTCGCTTTGTAATGCAAAATACAAATTTATATACAAGTTTATAACGGAAAAGAGTACAAGGGGTGCTATAGTAGTGTTTAGGTGCACAAAGCAAAACTAATTTGGATATATAAATCAGATGCGTGGTTAGCACACGCCCGGGCAGTCGTTGATGCATCTCTTAATTAATGCTTATGTTGCTCTCGGACTGTCTATCAGTACCAGATATGCCTTTCTCATGATGTGTGCTCCGTAATGGTGTGATGATGAGATATGCCAAAAACAGCATATAAATACAAGCAATAAGATATATCAAGTAAGGGGACTCAAGTTCCATCTCATGTAAGAATGTACGGAAGATGAGTATGTTGAATCCTATGATAATGCAAGATAATGTCCAACATATGACCGACAGCCATTTTGGAGACTGAAATTCCTCAGTCATTATTGATTTAGACGCGCTCAACTTGAGAATAGGAATGACTGCGGTGGGGAGACAGATGCTATATATGATAATTGAATATTGAATAATATAGTAACTTTCCATATCCCTGCTGCAACAACTTACCATTGCACAACATTTAAAAGCTCTCCCATAGTATCGAAGCGATCGACTGCTAGAACAGCCACCAATAAACTAGGTACTAGTGCAACGCTACGATTGACGACAATGCGATGCCAATTTTTACGAAAAATAGCTCCGAAAAAGCCATCCATAACATATCTGCGATACTCTGTCAGCACTAACTCATCCAACAAATGGACTCATCCTCAAATGCTTACTGTCCAGCCAAAGTACTTGCAAAGACGGAACTTTGTCCAGCCGCCAAAAGCCCAATAGCCCACAAGTATTTGGAAGATTCACCGAGAGTCTTGACGAGCACCGTAGCAGCATCATATAAGCCAGGCAACGGAGTGTCTGCAGGCATGTCGGGCTGATAAAAAACTTTTGCAAACACAACTACAATAGCTAGGTTGATGAAATACGATGTGGAAAGTGCAAGTCCAGATTCAATGGCGAAATAGAAGTTGGCTTCTCGAAGTTTGCTGGTAGCTCTTTTACCAAGATCGCGAGTCATCACCAGGGCACTTGCAATTATCAGATTAGGCAAAGCTCACTAATTCAAATATCATAGTAAAGGCAACTTACCTGTGCAGATACATATTGTGTGGCATGATAACACATCCCAACATTCCAACTGCCTGAACGATCGCATTGGAGGGAACTCTCGGATATACTACACCGTCAAAAATCTGCCATATATCTGGCTTGGATTTCACCATTTCAATCCAAAAACAAGTCGCCATCACTGCTATCAGTACCATAAATCCGATCTCAAGCTTTTTGGCTCCTTGTACGAATATGAATGATAGGGTATCGAAGCCGGTTATGAGCACACCGACCCACAACTTCAAACCGAACATGATTTTTAAAGCTATAGCAGTTCCCACAATTTCTTGCATATCAGAACCAATTATGGCTAATTGCGTGAATGCCCATAATATAAAGGACACCTCTCGTCGGTAATTGTGGCGAATAAGTTCAGCTAAATTCTGACCTGTGACCACTCCCAGTCTAGACGCCAAAATTTGAATGACAAGACCTAGTATATTCAATTGATGTTTAAGGAACAGCTACCAAAGCTCCACAATTCAACAATACTCACCAGCGATATGGGCCCACAACAACAGCCATAAAAGCTTGTATCCTGCGAGAGCACCACTTTGCAAATCCGATTCCAGGTTGCCAGGATCCAAATAAGCTATAGACCTGATAATAACATTCGTAAGTATGGTATATGAACCTTTATAAAAGAAAGTGGGGCAACCTTACATTAGCCAACCTGATGTTCAACACCGAAAGAAGAAGAATTGGGATAAGGAGTAGAGTTAGTATCAGCTCAGATGGGGAGCGATCTGCAACGCACAGACTTCCAAAGTGTAAGGCATATTTAAACATTGGAGATATACATACCAGGACCAGTATAGGACCATAGCTTTCTCCAAGAAAACCAGCGACCATCTATATCACCCGTGTCAACCTTGTCTTTGTCTACTTGAACGTCACAAGTACTGTATATTTCAGAGTGCGGTCGGTAGCTAATGCTTGTGTAATTGGTTTGTACGTCTGCATTGAGCAATTGGTCTGATTCGTTTGCTTGAGGCGACATTTACAGTTTGTGCGCTAATTAGAATTGAGATAGTTGAGAGCGACGAAGCTGGTCACCGGAACGCAGGAATCCGAAATATCTGCTGAGATTTTTGGACTGTTGGATTGAAACAACGCCGCAATGTTATAGCATTCCAGAGCTGATAGATACATAATATATGTAATAGTAGGCATTTCTTTTATGTAATTCAATACTTTAAAATAAAAACTGCATAGATATAAAAATATATAGTAAGCGCTCTTAGTCCTGAATATCAAGGATAGTCAAGATCTTTTCAAGGTGGGGATTGTGGCCGAGGAGAACCATCTCTTGACAAATTTCATCATGTAATTTATGTAGAAAGTGCCTAGTATAAGCAAACGTGTCCGTGGCTTCCATGAGTTTGAGTGCGTATTTCTTAAGTTCGATAGACTGAGGTTTTTGCTTCAAGATATCAATCAACTGACGGTTTTTCGGATCACTTCGAATAGAATGAATCACCGGAAACGAGAATTTGCCTTCCGACAAGTCTTCACAAAATCCTTTGCTGTCAGTATACTAAGGAGGATCATCAGTAAGAGTATGACTCAAGAGAATCAAGGACAATATCTTACATCCTTGGACTGGAGGTTCATATAGTCGTCTCTGATTTGAAAGTGGATACCAATTAAGTTTACCAGTCGCGTACAATCCCTAGCATGCTGTTAATTTCGTTATTGATATAAAGATTTGATTGAGAGGCATTACTCTTACTTTTGTGTCTTGGCCGTAGCCATCATCAAACGAACAGCAAGTCTCAAAAGTCCGCCGGTTTCTAGATATCATCATTATCAAGTAAGATATTATATTCATTGATACATCATGAAAATACTTACTGTTGTTAATCATATCAATAAACTCCTCTTCGGTTGGACAGGTAATAGAGTCACGCCAGAAGATTTCTATGCCTTGACCGCGATGCAAATTCAAAAGCTCTTCAGTAAAGATGGAATGCAAGTCGGGCTCAATGATTTTTTGAAGCTCGCTCTGGGCAAGGAAATAAGCATAATTTGCAGAATTAATTGTTTGAGCAATACCATAAATATGATGCGCGACAGGAGCACCACGCCTGAGAGTAGAATCATCTTCAATGTCGTCGATTCTAAAATGAGAACATAAATAATTTAGTAAATCAACCGACGCGACTATTGCAGTAACTTCACATACAGCAAGCTTGCATTATGAAGCATTTCGACCACGCGAGTAATTATAGCGAGGGATGCTGGCGGAACTTGCAAATAGTGATCAAAGGCTTGAATCATCTTTGAACGAATGGACTTTCCAGGATGGCCGCTTAAATAATTATATGGAGCTAACAGGATCTATAACAAAATCATTAGTAGATTTATTGACACTGCGGCAAAGGTTTCAGCTTACTTACGGGATCGTTGCCGTGGTTCTTTTCGAGCGTATGATTTGTCGCCAGCTTAGTGCTAGCCGGCCAGATTTGATCATAATCCACGGTTTTGAACTTATTTGGATTGCCCTTGTCAAAAACACATCGTTTGAGCATTGCTTCTTTGGTTGTATCAATGGTGGAGTTAGCCAGCTTGACCTTTCAAAAATAATAAAATATATTGATATATGATAATCAAAACACAGTTCTCGTCCATACATAAATATTGCACTCACTTCGTCATTGTCAGTGTTAGAGTTTTTATCTTTTCCAAGAGAGCGAAGCACAGACTGCAAAGTGGTATCAGCAGTTGCGGCCATAACCATCAAAGAGATCATACTGGTCAGAAAATAGACATAATGGCTACATTGAAAGACGACAACACTGATTGGAATGGTCATAGTGGTATGAAAGTAAGCTTAAAAGAAATTAGATAAAAGAAGTGTTGGGTAGATGGTACTAGCGCCTAGTATTTATATTGGCTACCTCCTTTTAACCAGAAAAAGAGGACCTTTGACCATGCACATTATCATTTAAGCAACTTGTATCACCGAGATTTTCGGCAAAATTGTCTGTTTTCCATGTTTACTAAATCGTTCACTGAATGGATTCCAATAATTTTTAGATATAATATTGCCACAGATAGCGGGTAGCCTTTTGCATTAAAATTATGCTCTAGGGTTAAGCAGGTGACGAGTTTTGAGTAAAATAAGCGACAATTTTGAGCGAGAACAATGCAACCTCTTTAGATCGCTCAAAAAGGTAAGTCTTCAGCATGTCGCTTAAAGCCTCGTGGCTATTAACACGATCAATTTAGCGCCATGTTAGCTCCGGGAAGGCTTGATAGATGTATTCATTCACATCTATGCACCTTTAAAACACTTGTACTTGAGTAACGCGGACGGTAAATATCATATCGGCCGTGAATTTTTGTGGTGGGAAGATGCCAAAAGATCAGTAACAGGAAAGCAACAGAATACCCTGTGTGGCTTCCGTGATAACCTTGTCATAGATTTGCATGTACGAGTTTATTATTATTACATCTTATGATAAAACATGATCTAACAACATCAAAGCGAAAAGAAATGAGAAGAACAGCAGATAATATAACGTGGTAGCTTCGATTAGGCATTCGACTGAATTGGTAATGAGAAAGAATACATACAGAAGTTTAAGCGCTGAGAATAACTTCTCTCAGCAATCGTCTTCTTTCCAGATTGCGCTCATCGGTCTTGCTGCCAATCTGCAGCTCCAGACCGTGAAGTTTTCGAATATTCTCCAAAGTTCTTTGCTGGCACCATGGTACTAATTCGGCAACCTTATCCTTCACATCCCACAAATACCGTTGCATGGGGGTGTAGTAGGCACCGGTTTCATCAGCAGACTTGGTGTACGTCTCAGGAGGGACAATGCTTGGAAGCTCGGGCAAGAGCTGACGAGCCTCTTTGAGAGCATTAAAGGCACCGTCGGGGAAAAAAATTTTACCACCGCCACCTTGCTTACTGCTTTCACGGGCATCAACGATACCTTCCATGAGAGAGAAATCGACGGTCTTCAACAGCTCCAAGACACGAGTAGTCGCTTCAATATCTTTATCGATGGCAGATTTCTCTTCTTGGAGCTCATTCAAACGAAGACTAAGATTCTCCTCGGTAGGATATTTTTGACCAGCAAAGATCTTTGAGCATAATGATTAGAAAATGATGAATAACTTGACAATGCAACAAAAGGCCAGCAAGGCTGTACTTACAGGTTCGAATAAAGAATCAAGCTCCTCACGATATTTGATTAAAGATCGATGATCAATGGCATTCTTTTCATTCTATCCGGAACAAAGACACTTGTTTAGTACTAATCCAGATGCCATCAAATATGTCAATTGATCCCTACATCTTGTTCAATGTCCTTCAATTTGATATTGACGGCATCAACTTCAGTTTGAGCTTCTTTTTCCATATCTTTCGCCTTCTGAAGCCCTTTCTCGGCGGCTATAGTCTGTCTTTTGAGATCGCACTAATAACGATTATTAGATGATAGCTCTTTGATATTCTAAGTAACAATGTAGACAGCTTCACACTTACCATCATTTTGGCCATAAACCAAGCCAAACTCCATTTTTCGAGATCACCCCTAGTTATCGTCCAAATCTCACTGACCAAACATTCTGTATGTAAGAACCTGATACAAGTAGCCTTTACCCTTTACTTTCACTTACGTTTTAGCCTTGGCATCGTTGAGGCGCTTCTCAATAGGAGGGAGTGTATAAGCCAGCACCTGGTAGTCCAGCTTCTTTTGCAAGTAAGCCTCCTCAACGTGCTGAATGCCTGCTACTGCATGAACAAGATTTTCAATTTCTGGTAGGGATTGTTGGGCCGTTTGTCGAGACATTATGAGCCAATTTTATCTGAGATGGGTAAAGTGATGAACAGTAGAACTGGGAAGAAGTCGGGAAATCTTATTTTAAGAGAGTCCTTTGGGTTTGTCCCGCGGAGCTGAAAAAATCTCTAAATGGTTCAGCTGTTGTTCCACCAATCAGGAAAAGCGCCAATGGGTTTACCTTTTTTCATTATAAAGTTGATAGCAAGACAAATCTCAAAAATAATTCTCAAGCTCACAGTGTCGTTGTACAATGAAACGCTTGAAATATTTTAGTGATTTCTGGAGATCAAATCATAAACTATGGGTCCTCAATATCGCTCACTATCACGCTTAAAACTCAGTGCCTTTTAGGTTACAGTGTGGAGGTCTCCCCACGGCCCAAAACCCACGAGCACCTTCCTTTGCTGGACGACACCAGCCACACCGGTCAGGCCGACATGAATATTCTAAGATTTTTGTTTTGGTACTCCCATTGTACGCCACCACAAATCACTCGAGCTTGGCGACTTTATTTTTTTTTTTGGGTTCTCGACTGGGGTACCCGTATTTCCAAGGCTTCACGGTAACATTCATGACCGATCTATTCAAGCTGAGAATCAACTGAGTCGGTCGGTCAATGTAAATGGAAACATAGTTCCTATTCATGGCATAATACTATTATGTCCAATTGATTCATTAATGCCGAATGACCCAAGTAAAAGACAAATTCTCGCTTATTCTCATCTCCTGCGAAAATCTTATCAGATATCTTCATGTAAACATAGTGTTGTTAATAAAGAAGGAAAAGATATTAGCTTTTTTCAACTCATCAACAGTAATTCGGCACACACGGACTAAGGATGACGCGTACGTATTAATATTAGGTAATCTAAAGAATATTTAACTGGCATGACTGGTATCGTATATTCAAAGCACCTCAAATCAACACCACCAATTTTTTTGATAGTTTTGAAGACTCATGAGACTAAACATGGAACAATTAATAGCTGAATACAATATTGTAAAGTAAAGCTGTTGCAGGTTTCAACTTCATAATTCGCTCCTCACTCATCGGTACATCGCTCATATAGACAAATAACAAAATCATGCTATTTTATTCAATTTTTGATTTTCATTCGTTACGAACATAGATAATATTTTTGTAAAGCTTATTTTGTCAGATGTGTTAAGCAAAAGGGACATGAGGGAATACTGCTTGTTGCTTACGGGTAAAAGATGATGTACATATTCAAGATACTTAAGGTGACATGGTGGTAGCCATCTTGACAACCTTAACTTGAGTGTAGTTGTCCAAGGCATATTCACCATTTTCGCGACCAATACCACTCTCTTTAAATCCACCGAACTATCATTGCAGAGAAGTGCATTAGTTACAATTACATTTGGCTTTATGATCTTTGATCAAAATTCAAAACTTACGGGAGTGTTGGCGTGCAAGACGTTAACACAATTGACCCAGACAGTACCAGCCTTGATACGCTTGGAGACTTCAATGCATCGCTTGTTGCTTTCGGAAAAGATGGCGGACGCCAAACCATAGTTGCTGTCGTTGGCAAGTTTGATGGCTTCTTCCTCATCCTTGAACTTGGTGACACATGCAACGGGGCCAAAGATCTCTTCCTTCATGATCTTCATATCTTCCTTGACATCGGTGAAGATAGTAGGCTCCACATAATAACCTTCATTTCCCCAACGCTTACCGCCGAGAGCGACAGTAGCACCCTCTTGCTTTCCAGAGTCAATATAACCCATGATACGATCGTATTGAGTCTGAGAGATCTGGGGTCCTTGGAAAGTGGACTCATCGTGGGGATGTCCAATAGGAGTGTTCTGAGTGTGAGCCTTGAATTTTTCCAAAAACTTGTCGTAGATGCCTTCTTGCACGTAAATACGGGTGCCTGCGCAGCAGGTTTGACCGTGGTTGAAGAAGACACCACGGAAAGACCACTTGATGGCCAATTCCAGATCCGCATCATCAAAAATGATGTTGGGAGACTTGCCACCAAGTTCGAGCGTAACCTTCTTGAGATTGCTCTCGGCAGCAGCCTTCATGACTAGACGGCCCACGGCGGTGCTACCAGTAAAGGCAATCTTGCCAACCTTCTTGTGTCTAGCGAGCAGATCACCAGTGGTATGACCATAACCAGTGATGATGTTGACTACACCAGGAGGGAACTCAGCCTCCTTGATGAGGGCAGCAACCTTGAGTGCAGACAAGGGGGTCATTTCGGAAGTTTTGATCACTACACAGTTGCCCGTGGCAAGAGCAGGGGCGACCTTCCAAGCAAACATAAGAAGAGGACTATGCGGACAAAATTGGTCAGTACATCATGATGACAATTTCAGGGAGAAACATTGAAGACATACAAGTTCCAAGGAATAATAGCACCACAGACGCCAATAGGTTCGTGGCGAGTGTAGGAAAGGACACCTTCGGTTTCAATAACCTTTCCATGAATCTTGTCGGTCCAGCCGGCATAGTAACGAATACATTCAGATAATTCTCGGACATCAAAGCCACGAGAAAGAGAAATTCCCTTTCCGTTGTCCAAAGACTCGATTTGAGAGAGTTCCTCATGATCACGGTCAATAAGAGAAGCAAGCTTCAACATGTAATCGCGACGCTTTTGGGGAGTGACGTTGGACCAGACTTCCTCGAATGCCTGTGAAGGACAGTATCCATGGTGAGAGATTTATCAGCTGCAAGCTACACAAACAATCAAACGTACCTTCTCAGCAGCATCAACGGCGGCGTTAACCTCCTTCTCACCAGCTGCATGGACATACATTAGTACATAACCTCCGCCTCTCTGGTGTCAAACTTTACACGTACCAGCCTCAACCTTGGCAATAACTTTGCCGGTAGCAGGGTTGATAGTCTCAATCTGACTATCACCACCAACAAATTCGTTGTTAATGAAAAGACCAGTGTTGACTAATACGATTTACAGGTTAGGAAAGGATGAAACACACAAGAAGTACGCCACACGAGGAACATAACATACGTTTTAACTCATAACCACGGTCAGTCTTGAAATCAGTAATGTATGTTGAGCCAGTCATTTCAATAAAGAAAAAGTAATAATAGGAAAAGAATCATTTTAGCAAAGCAAAACTAGTGATTTATATAGGCTAAGAGGAGCAGCCCAAAATTACGGTTCCGCTTTGGGTTCAATGGAAGACCGAGTCGTGGGAAGTTTGATCTTTCGATTTTACTGCCACGCACGCATCCCCACTTTCGCATATATTTTATTATCATAATTCTAGCCTTCGCGATCGTCAGCCGCAGCATCTTCTATATCCTCATTGTCCATCATTCGGTTCTGTCCTTTGCTAACAATTGCATCTTCCGGTATAGTGCCTTCAGAATTCAAATATCCATAGGCGGGTCCACGATACCCATCAATCAGGCGCAACCAGCCATCAAAGCTGAAAATTTGAAGCAAATGGCCAATTAGTGATTGCAAACTAATCGTCAAACAGACTTTTTCGTAAGTACATACATGCTTTCATTAACTTCGTCTTCATGTATTTTTGAATAGATGAATTTGGATTTAAAATCCTGAATTTCATGCTGAAACATACATGATGTCAGCAGTGGTCATGTTAGCAAAGACCAAAGAAATTTATGTGGGGTACTACACAAACCTCATATTTGTCAAATTCCACAGGTTCTCGAGATTGTTCCAACGCAGCAATACGAGTATTGTACTGTGTGAAAATCGGGCGTTCCAGTAGGAGTCCCAATGCAGGTGCTTTGGGTATATTCAATTTTTCGGGACCAAAGGTTTTACTGATTAAATTTGTTGGCGTTGCGCTACGAACCATGAGAATCAGCATGCCTATTATAGGAATAAAAGCAATAAATAAGCAACAGAGTATCACACGAGCATAGCTCTTTTCAATTTAGCGTCACATAAGCAGCAATACACATAACGATACTTTACCGACCATTTTCCGAATCTGATGAAGCATGAAAGATTGGCCATGGATTTTTAGGCTTAGCCATTCCGTATCATTAACGTACTGAGGTTCCCCAACCTAAACCATGCACGAATATCGGAACGATTAGAGTTTTAATGTTCCTGGTCCATCAGCTGAAAAATTTCTGTCCTACCTTGAAGCTCATAATATATCTGTTAGAAGCCTGTTCTTTGAAAAACCGTCCGATTGTGTAATTGTGAAAGTTGTGAGTTCCTTCAAACTCTTTCAATATCTCTCGTACTTGCTGCCATTTTTCATCAGTAAGGCGATATGCCCGCTTTTCAGCCATTTCCTCGGGTGTGCTTGGTGGGAGTTCAACAAAGGATGCATCGTCCATGTTTTTGAAAAGGGCCGGATCTATGGGCTTTTTTTGCATGAGAGTGTAAGATGGCAGAAGATATTCATAAACCCGAGAATCGCAAGCATTTTTTGCGTGGAAGTTTCGCATCGTTGTAACGTAACCTTTGTTTCAAAATATAAGTCTCCCATGATGATCAAATTGACAACTTGTCAAGCAAGACTCACCCCACACTCTAATCTGATCCGGCAGATACGAGTTGATTTTGGTAACAACGTCTGGATCCTCTCCGATAAATTTCAGTGATACTACATTACCAGCAGCGTGTACTCCCTTATCGGTACGTGCTGCTCTCATAAAACTGACCTAAAGTATAGTCCCATGTTAACGTTAAGCCAAATTTTATTTTGAAAATTGAACATCTAATCAAACTCTCACCTTTTTTGGATCGTCTGAATTATCTGCAGAAATGGCACCAGCCTTGCAAAATGCTTTGAACAATTCACTCTCAATGCTCTTTGCCGTAGGATTGCTATAGATAAAAAATACTTGGTTATATTTGCTCGCATATCTAGCCATGCTAAGTGGATGCCCACTCACATTTGCATTCCTTGATATCCCGTACCACAAAATCCAACCAATACGGCAGCTTTCTTTTTGGGTTTTCTCTCTGGAGCGGGACCATCTCTGACAGGCTTTTTGCCACCCGATGACCAGTCTTTTGCTTTCCAAGTTCTATTTTTTTCAAAGTGCTCTTTTCTATCTTTGCTTGTTTTTTGTCGCTTGCCGGTAGGTTTAGTGTCTGAGCCAGCAGCTGTTGCACTGGTGGTTTGAGGTTGCGAATCTGTATTGACATTTGAGATCTCGGAACATTCTGAAGATCTCTTCTCTGGTATGTCAGTAGTGGGAGCAGTGGTGGACATGGCTCTTATAGGAATGCGTGTTCTGGTCAATAGGCTCACTACGCGCAGAAGCATCAATAGCGCCAAAAGCAAAAAAAAAAATTGCCCAAAAAGTAAAGTTTGAATGACCGATCAGTGGACAGTCACATTGCACTCTCAATTGACAAGGAGAGTTTTCTCGAATTTTTGTTTGTGAGTGCTTAAAGACATACTGATTCAGCTTATTCTTGTTCATTCTGCCGTCGCATGAACTCATGAAGCAGACGAGGAACAATTTTTTTTACGATCTAGCATTATGGATCTTCAACATAATGCTCGATATTTTCTTCAAAGAGATTCGCCCGAGAGGATCTCATAGAATACCGCAAGAGGGTCCTGTAATATTCGTTGTTGCTCCGCATGTTAATCAAGTAAGTTCGTCAGTTGGGATATGTGAAGCACTTGTTACTATATGTTGCTCTTGCGAATATCCTGGATACTACGACTCAACAAACATTACATATCGAAACTATCTTCATTCTCACAAACGACCGGCAAAGTTAACAACTCGCATTATATAAATCCCAGCAAGGACTGTTTCTTACTCCCACTTCACACCAAACTTAAGCCACTAAATAATATCAACTATTACTTACGTATCGGTTTTGCATTTCTTATAGTTTGTCGACCCGCTTATTGTCATGCGAGAATGTAGACGACGTATGTCTTTCCTCATAGCAGAAAAATCTATGCATCAGAAAGGCATTGGCATGTTTGCCAGGATGATTCACGCAAGTAAGTCACATGCCTACTTTTTGCATTTTGTTGGGGTAAAAAAGAGATCGCCACCATATCACTTGGCCGCCGATTTGCCGCAATTGAACATGAGTCCTGCAACCTGTTGTCCAATGAAAAAAAGTGGAAAATTTAAGCTATGAGCAAATGCTAACCTACCAATGTGAGTAGTTCCTGTCGTGCGCCCTCAAGATTTAGCTAAACCTGGTCAAGGACGAATTCAAATACTTAATACCAAAACGGATCCTTTGCGGATAACAGGTATCGACACCAAATTTACACAGCAAGTGGAACCAAAATTCACTATTGTGCTGCCCAAAAACGTTGCCCAATTGGAAGTCGTCCAAGTAGTATCCGACACTGAACTCATTATGAAGAAGGAGTTGAAGGATACCAAAGCTATAGAATTGCTAACGTCACCAGACGGATGTGCTTACAAGTGCATACCTCATGTGGAGCAAGACACAGTGTATAAATCTGTTCATGCAGAATTGAATAATCAACAGTGTATAACCATCTTTCCAGAAGGTGGTAGCCATGATCGTGCTGAAATGCTGCCCTTGAAAGGTTTGTTACTGTCTTGTTAGAGGCGAAGTCTGATCAATTGCTGAATACCGAAGCTTATCTTTCTTCAATTTTAAGCTGGCGTCACCTTAATGGCACTTGGAGCAATGGCAGAATACCCAGGACTTGATGTGAAAATTGTGCCATGTGGTAAGTCATTATTAATCTCGATACTTATCACTGAAATGAACATTACAGCTGATAAACATTTTGCCATTTCTTGTAGGTTTAAATTACTTTCATGCACATCGTTTCAGATCTCGTGCCGTCATTGAGTTTGGATCTCCTATTACAATCACACAAGATATGGTGGAGAAGTTCAAAGCTGGTGGCGATGAGAAGCGAGATGCATGCGGGAAGCTATTGAATATCATCTATAATGCTTTGAAGAGCGTGACAGTAAATGCCAGTAGTTATGAGACTTTGATGGTATGATTGTTTTTTTACCAAAGCTTTATTGATGTACAGTTTTGTTGATATCTCTTATTGTCCATATAGATGATTCAAGCCGCTCGAAGATTGTATAAGCCAGCGCATCGAAAACTGCACATATCGCAAGTCGTTGATCTTAATAGGCGATTTGTCATTGGATACAACATGTATAAGGAAGACCCAAAAGTCATTGAATTACAGCACAAGGTGCTGGCATACAACCAGCTTCTCAAGTACCACGGTCTAATGGATCATCAAGTCCCCAAAACTGATCTTCGACGCCGAGAAACCTTTGCCTTACTTTCATACCGACTTATGCTTCTGACCGTGTGGGGCTTGCTGGCTTTCCCAGGGGCAATTCTCAATCTTCCAATTGCTATTGTAGCTAAATACATAAGTACACGAAAAGCAAAAGGTATTAGCTAATTTCGGGAATTTTTCTACAGCCGCTATACTTGAGTCAACTAATGGATTTTTTGTTCTATACAGAGGCGCTGGCAGGCTCTTCAGTCAAATTGGCTGGTCGTGACGTGTTGGCGACATGGAAGCTTCTCGTTGGCTTAGTATTGATTCCCACCTTGTATGGGCTATACAGTCTCGTTGCTTTCATATTGCTGCTCAGAACCGATTGGAATTGGAAAATCAAAGTTTTTGTTCCCTTGACTATTTGGAATACCTTACCTTTCATAAGTTACGCCAGCATGCGATTCGCTGAGAATGGCCTGGAAGTTTACAGGTAGAAATTGCTTAAAATAAGTTCCACTGCGATTACCAAACTCAACGATGCACATTATATAGATCTATTCGACCGCTATATGTGAGATTAGTAGATCGAGATAGTGCAGAAGGATTGAGAGCGAACCGTGAAAAATTATCAACTGATATTACCAACCTTATTAATGAATATGCTCCTAAAGTTTTCAACGACTTTGATCGTATGTTTTCCTCATTTACATATACCAACGTAGTTTGTATAGTTACTGATAGTACTTCTCAATTGCAGCTGACAATGTGTTTCGGCCTGCTTCTGTTGCAGCTGCTGAAGCTGAGAAAACGAACTCGAGTGCTCCTAGTACACCTGGGATCGACCTTCAAAGACTTGCAAGCGGTTTCTTCACAAATGCAGCAGCTCGAATGGACTGGCTGGACGATCGAAACATTTTTAACTGGAACCGGCAAGAAGAAAGCAGTGATGTGGACGATTCTCTCTACTTTTTGGATCGCCATACTGGTGCTCATACAGGATCTGCCAGTGAAGCAGAAATCAATGCTCATAAACGACGCAAGAGCAACGGTCGACGCAGTCGAACCGGCAGCATGGCTGCAGATGGCGCGGGTTTCAAGGTTGAATCCATGACATCATTAAACACTCAGCGACCATTTGGAGAACTACAACCACCAGTGGCTCGCAGAGCTGGGTTCAAGCTCAAGAAGGATGATACACACCACGGATTTGAAGAAACTATAGATCAACTACGTGTTGAGGATGAAGGCTATGCGGGAGACCGTGAGGAAGCTGCCAAAAAGAGCAAGAAAATAGATTGAGAGGGAATGATTTTTGGACTGATCTTAACTCATCCAATCACTTCCCTTGTGTAAAAATGATTATATATTAGCAGCATTGCTACCACTACCTTGAATTAGAAGCTTTATATGATATTGATCGAAGCTATGCTTCCCATGTAAATGTAATGAAATTGATTTGACCTTGGATAAAATACGGAGAGCCAACGACATGGATATCACCTTAGACTACCTAAATTGTTCCATCATATATGACATTAGACAAAAAGAAAAACAAATAGCTACGCTTATCATGTTTGGATGTCGGATTCACGATCCCGGAAGCGGCACTACAAAGGACACTGGCAATGACATGGTGCGAAAGTCAATACATGTAGGCACAACACCCCCAAACAAACTGTAAAAATGTCATCAAAGAAAGCTTACTGACAATTAATAGGTGCTATTTCAGATTATAAGTATGAAAGGCTTCATAAGACCTCGTTAAGACTGTTCACGATCAACAAACTTTAGCTTATGCCATACTTTTGCAAGTAATCTAGTGAACGATTTAAAATTCAATTTATTTAGCATATTAATACATTGAAAGATCATTGAGGGCAACACACACGGCTGCCTTATGATGACCATTATATTGACGAATCGTCTCTCCCTGCGATAACTCCCAAAGTCTTGCGGTGTGATCGGACGAAGCTAAGAGTCGCAAGCATCAGTTTAGCAAGAATTGCTCCATGATTACAGCAGGTATTTGAACTTACCCGTAACAAGATATGCCGAGTCAGCAGAGAATGCACAATCCCATACCCATCGCTGATGTCCAACCAGCGTTTTCTCTAGTGTGAACTTTCCGTTCTCAGTGTTCCAGATTTTAACCGTTTTGTCAGCGGAGCACGTTGCCAAATGTCTACGACAAGTTACTGTTAAACGACAAAATAATACTCCAATTGACATATATGGGGATTTACATACTTGGTATCAGGACTTAATAAACATCTAGTGATGTACGAGTTATGCGCGTTGAGTTTTGTGATAGGCTTCAAGTCCGATGATTCGTTTCCTTTCGGAAGTTGCCAAACATAACAATTTCCCTTCGGTTTGCTCGACTGATTAGTAAAGATAAAAAGCTAAAGTCTTGCAGGTAGAACACTTCCGTACCTTGTTGTTTGCAGCAATGAGCATTGAGCCATCCGAAGCTACTGTGACGGACCTCAGAGGTACTTCTTCCTCAGGTACCTATTGATTAAAGGTGTTTACAAATTTGAGGATCTTATACTCCTACACTCAGGTTTAAACTAACCAATTCATGTGTGCATGCATTTGCGCTAAGATCCCAGATTCGAACGCTCCCGTTTTGATCACACGAAATCAACTCCCCTTGGTTTGGATGTATAACAACGTCATTTATAGGTGCTTCATGATCAAATTGTCGCGTTATGACTGGTCCTCTATGTTCAAAAATAAGTACCACGTTCACTCAAATCGGTTCCGACTGTGTCTCTTACATACCGGGTATCCCAAATTTTCAAATGTCCATCCTCACTGCCAGTAAACATCCACCGACATTCGGCATGAAATCCAGTAGCAGTAATGTTTCCGGTATGATCTCCAAAGGATGTTATCTGACTCCGCATGTTACATTTAGCTGTATCGCTTCAGACCATAAACAGGGCGGCACTTACGGGTTTTGGATTGCTACTGTTAATGTCATATAGCCGCACTGAGTGATTGCCTATAGAACAATGTTTTGTAAATATATTAAATTGTCGCAAAGAGCTTTCACATACATACCTGCGGCTGCTAGATATCGCTTGTCCGGTGATATACAAAGTCGATTCACCTGCTACAAAAACTATCATGAGTTGAAATCTTGGGAACATCATATATCCTTGAGGAATCAACTCACAGAATTAGGATGTTGTATCGTTCGTGAGCATATGCCACTCAAAGCTTCCCAAAATCGAATGGTATTGTCATATCCCGCTGTCACAAGAATCACAGAGTGAGACTCGGGACTTTGCTTTTGTTGTTGTTGCGGCTGTTGCGGCGTCTGCGGTTGCTGCTGTTGTATCTGCGGCTGCTGCGTGTTCTGAAGATCCGTCTTCGCAGCTCCGTTCTTAATAGCCATGTAGGTTTCGCGTAGCTGGAAAGTTGAATCCCGTCCAAGCTTCCAGGTGAAAATAGCGGTGGTCCGTACCACTGCCACTCCTTTCAAAGCCCGACTCGTCCTCCAATTAGTGACGTTGCTTTTTTTTTTATGTTTGGTGGTTTGAAATTTTGTAATAAGCTAAAAAGAAATTCAACAGGTCAATTTTCACTCGAACCAAATTCCAGAATGTTAGCCCTGAAATCGTTGGCAAGACAATACGCTAGAGCTCCCGCATCACGACGTTTCATGTCAACTGCTACTGAAACAGGTAATAGATCTTTTTAGCCATGTGATAGCACTAAACAGTTTCTCTAATTTCCATTACTTTGACTGTATAGTTTCTAAATATACGCCACCTTCGTCAATTCACGTTCCTGCCGAGCAATTCCCTGCACCAAGAGTCACCAAAAAGAACGTCATTGAAGTCGTATCTCAAGAGCAAGTCAAGCGTGCGAACGTTGACGGAAGAACCGAATTGTTCTCTCGAAAAAACCCAGACCGCATCCAACCAGGTGCAGTTTTGCTGGTAGAGACACTCAATTCCAAGGCAAAGGAAAGCACATCCACCTTCATGGGTGTTGTCATTGCTATTCGAAGAAAGGGACTTGAAACTTCTTTCATTCTTCGAAATATCGTTATGAAAGTCGGTGTTGAGCAGCGTTTCGCCTTGTATTCTCCAATGTTGAAGAGTATCAAGGTCCTTCAGCCAGCCGGTGCTAAAGATACAAAGTTCAGGAGAGCAAAGCTGTTCTATCTGAGAGATCAGCCTGGAAAAGCATTCCAGTCATTACAATCGCTCTGGAAGTTGGAACAAGCCGAGAAAGTCGCCGCAAAGAAAAATTAGAAGATCCCGCCATATTACCAACACCACACAATCAATTTCATAGACTTGCTTTTCAAGAGCTGATCACTTTACACTGTCGTTTCGATTAGAAGATAGTCTGTAATATACGTTTAATACACTTTGGAGAATTCATTATTATCATCACTAGAATTTGCGACCGTGTCAGAGAGAGAGAGAGAGAGAGAGAGAGAGAGAGAGAGTAACATCTAGCTTTTACATAAGCTCTGCATTACTCCACTGATATATATGCACTGGCATAGCTTACACTACTATCCTTCGGAGTTTTGCAAGGGCTGCTTTGATCGTAATGTACGAATTTCAGCTGTTGCTTCTGCTGGCTGTTTTGTCTTAGCACTGCAAGTGCAGCGAGCAATACACCAATTGGATGTCGACCGCAGATAGTGTTGTCAGTTTCACGCAAGTATTTTGCAAAATCTTCATGCTTTAGCGTTTCAATGATCTCCATTCCTCTATGATCCAAAGTCGAGATAGACTTGTGTATGGGAGTAGTAATATCGGTTGGCTTTGTTGAAGATTTTAGATGAATCGGTTCCGATGTGTCATCAGCTCGATAGTAAGTGTACCGAAAACGCGAACCCCTGATGATTTGCATCAGCCTTTAAATCCAATTTCGTTTGTAGGTGTAGTATTACTGTACTTACCAATGACAAAAGTCTGAGGAAACTATAAACAATGTTGCCGGATCGCTAAGGTAAGGAGCCAACGCCTCGCCGTACACCTTTTCCTTATCTGTTGATATCGATCCCACCATGATTGGTACCACTTTAATATCGTCGATTTTGCTAAAATATCAATATTCGGTAAGATATATAGCATTGAAAATAAGTTTATTCTTGACTTGCCTTTCAAACACTTTGTACGTATACGGAAGATGCATCTCAATGCTGTGCTCTTCTTCATCGACTGAATTACTCATAGTTTTGAATAATCTATTCTGCCGTAATTCATCGATAGCTTCAAAAATGAGTTAGATTTTGGTCATCAGAGAAAATGAAGCTGAAAAGTACTCGAGATGTGGATGAGCCGCATTAACTTACTCTCAGTGTCAACAGCAAGATTTCCCAAAGGCGTTTCGTATTCTTTTGTTTTCGGCACGGCGCAACCATCCAAGTAGACGTGATGCGAAGGTCCGAGAATGAAAACACGTTTGCTGCATTCCATATATGAGCAAAATAATGCAGTACGAGTATGCTCTACCTTTATACTCACATAGGTTCTATGTCAATACATTTATATGCATACGCAGCTGCAGGGCCACTATACGAATAGCCGGCATGTCTTCCTCGACGCAGTCAGCTTGAAGTCAACTTATTAATGCAATACAAAAATTCTCTTACGGTGCAATGATAGCCTTGGTCCCCTTTATGGGATACGACCTGTTGTCCTCTGTAGTAGTCGGTACTCGACGTAGATACTGATCGAGATCGTGATTCAATTGAGCCTCTGCAACTTGGAGTCAGTTGGGACTGCAGTTAGCCATACTAATGCCCGTGTCAAATACCATTTCCTGAATACCAAGAGCCTGCATGCGTAGCGCTTCTTATCATTTTCGCTTGAATAGTTTGTAGAACTAAGCGTTGGAGGCTACGCTTTATGCACCAGTATGGACTGCACGTGATATAACCATCTTATCTTAGCCTGTGGATTAGAGAAAATGGATCAACCAGGTAACAGAAGTTACTATATAGTTGGTGTCAGAATTTATGTAAAGCACCTCATCAGCCATGGAAGCTCTGACCACTTGTCTCTTCCAAACTCCACTTTCATAATCAATAAGCGACCAACCACTCTATCAACGTAAAATCTAACGTGACGCGTTAGATACTGACTTGAATCGAATTGCAAGCACCCCCACTTCTAACAAAGCTACAATCATCGACGAATTCTTATATGCAAACATTATTGTCTATATCATAATAAAGATAACTGTTAATGGACATTCAAAACGGCATTGGCTTCCCGACTTCTGTGGTACCCTTGCGATAGCATGAGGTAACTTGGCAACTATCTTAAACAATTCAATATTAAGGATTTGAATGAGATTGATACAAAGCACTTGTGAAAAGAATCATAGCCGTTTCGTTGAGATAAAGCGATAGAATATTAGTAGTCTCTCACCTGCAATGTAGCCCTTTCATTGTTTTGTAGGCGGTTAGGTTTGGCAGCGAAAATCCAGCGCCATTTCACACGGAGTTCCCACGATATATCCTGCCAATGTGGTAGGTGTAAGAATCTCAACGCCTTTCGTGATCTCATTATGTTTCGACTTGCCAAAGCAGCTTCACTACAAGCGAGAGCTGTGCACTCATTGTCTACCTCTTTCACTCCCATATCCGCAGTCCACCGAACTTTTGTCACCGGCAGTGGTGATTCCAAGGTAAGGAAACATGAGTTCAATAGAAGGAGCCATTTTCAACACTCAACCTTTGACGCAGGCTAGCGACATCTGGAAGCTTGGCCAGCTCAACCATGTTGCCATAGCTGTGCCCAACTTGGAAAAATCAGTTAACTTTTATAGAACCGTGATGGGAGCGCAAGTTAGTGGCGTACAAGTACGTTGATGGTGGATAAGTGCATCATGTATGAAATGTCTGTATCTGATATGATTTGATGCGTCATGACATTAGGAGCTTCCTGAACATGGCGTTTATACAGTTTTTGTCAACCTTGGAAACACAAAAATAGAATTATTGCACCCACTAGGAGAGAAGAGCCCAATTGCCAAATTCCTAGAAAAGAACAAGGATGGAGGCATTCACCATATATGTATAGAGGTATGCAAATACGATATATCTTCGCGAGATTCGATCAATGGTATTGACCAATGATATCAAGGTTGATGATGTGTACGCGGCTATCAAGGATCTGACAGCCAAAAATATTCGAGCACTCAACCCCGAGCCGAAGATCGGTGCGCATAACAAACCTGTCGTGTTTTTACATCCTAAAGACTGCGGAGGCGTGTTGGTGGAGTTAGAGCAACGCTGATACCAGATTCTCGAATACATTATTCTCCAAGGAAAACTAATGCTTGAAAGTGTTGTTGTAATAAGCTGCAGTAAATGATGTTACGTGCCAGGTACCATGTTATGTTATTGCACCCTGGAGTACAAAATAAACATTAGAAAAGACGGATGAGTGAAACTCTAAGATTGAACAACCGATATGCAATTATGCTGGCCATTTGTACAATTACCTTCACCTTGTTGGTGCGGAATTTCATATGGAAGCTTTCAAAACCTTGTCTGAGCAAAGTTCATCCCCGCAGTTTGTCATTTAATGCAAGTCACAAAGCCCCTTTAAATATAACTGCCCGTAGCTTGCCATGACATGATACTCTTTCCTCTACACACTTACTGCTCTGCAAAGATATATGACCAAAGACATGGCCTCCCACAAAACTGGTTAGTATTTTTGACATGTCCAAGTCGCTGGCTTGATCACCAACAATGTATTGCACGTTTTTGACTCCTCTCAAACACAGTTAAGCACCTTATGAACGACCCAAAGAACGTAAGTACAAATCCTGCTGTGAACCCCAGGGTTTTCAATGTGTTAATTATTTTATTTTTAGGTGGTCATTGAGAGTTTGAAGGGTCTCTGCTACACTAATTCTCACCTTAGATTGCTTGAGAACGAAAAAGGTACGTGCTTTGATCTATGCCTACTTACCCCTCCACTACTCGAAATTTAACGGTGTCCTCTGCAGTTGTTTACAACGCAAATATCGAAGAGATTTCCAAGAAGCAAGTTACCATTATCGCTGGGGGTGGTGCTGGTCACGAGCCCTCCCACGCCGCCTTTGTAGGAGAAAATATGTTGACTGGCGCCGTCAGCGGCCAAGTTTTTGCTTCGCCTTCAGCGGGCCAAATCCTTGCCGCTTTGAGAAAGGTTCGCTCTCCTCATGGCACTTTGGTTGTTATCAAGAATTATACTGGTGATTGCTTGCACTTTGGACTTGCCGTCGAGCGTGCAAAAGCTGAGGGCATGAATATCGAAATGGTGGTTGTCGGTGATGATGTTGCTGTCGGACGCGAGAAGGGAGGTATGGTGGGCCGAAGAGGTCTCGCTGCCACCGTTCTTGTTCACAAGATTGCCGGAGCTGTTGCTGCTAAGGGGTAAGTACAGAAATGGGCTGGCTGGTCTCTGATTATACCGAGGTACCATGACTTATGAGCGTTCCTTGAATTGTTAGTGCTTCTTTGGCTGAGGTTCGTGATGCTGCTCAATATGTCATTGACAACAGTGCTACCTGCAGTGTTAGTTTGGATCATTGCCACGTTCCTGGTTCAAGCAGTCTCGCTAGTCTTGGTGTAGACGAAATGGAGTGGGGAACTGGTATTCACAATGAGCCCGGTGCCAAAAAGACTGAAATTAAAGATGTCAAGACTATTGTCCATGAGCTCTTATTCACCATTCTTGATGAAGACGATAAAGATCGTGCTTATCTCAAGCTCAACAAGGCTAATGAAAAAGTTGTGTTGTTGGTAAACAATCTTGGCGGCATTTCTATTCTTGAACTCGGCGTCGTGGCTAAGGAAGCTGCTGAATATCTAGCTGAACACGGTATTGAAGTCGAGCGCATCATCAGTGGTACCTTCATGAGCTCTCTCAATATGCCCGGTGCTTCACTCACTCTGCTCAAGATTCCCAAGAACGCAGACAAACTTGATTTCTCGTCATTGTTGGATTTAAAGGTTGGTGCCCCTGGCTGGGTGAACAACAGTATTCGTGGATCCTCCCTTGACGTCGTGGACAAAACAGACGGTCTCAGTGATATGTCTGTGGAGCTTTCCAACAAGACAGCAGGAAAGATTGTTAACAAGGAAGTCGTAGTACACGCACTTCGAAGCGGTGCTGAGAACGTCATTGCCGCTGAACCAGATATTACCCATTATGACACTATCCTTGGCGATGGCGATTGTGGTCAAACATTGAAAGAAGGCAGCAATGCTCTTTTGTCTGCCTTGTCATCCATTGATTTTTCAACTGCTCCTGCCGCTATTTTGGCTATTTCTGATATTTTGGATACTAATATGGGAGGTACCTCTGCTGCTATCTATTGTATCTTTTTGAACGCATTTGCTATTGGTCTCGTTGATGCTTCCTCCAAGACTGCCGACCAAACGGCTTCCACTGTTTCAGTGTGGGCTGACGCTCTCAAGTTAGCTCTGGAATCTCTGCAAAAGTATACTCCTGCTCGTGAAGGTGACCGAACAATGATGGACGTTCTCATTCCCTTTGTAAACACTCTGCACCAAACCCAATCCTTGGAACAAGCTATCAATGCCGCTAAGAATGGAGCCGAGAAGACCAAGACCATGCATGCCAAACTTGGCCGTGCTTCGTATGTCAATGACGAAAGCGTAATGTCTGCAGCTGTCCCTGATGCCGGTGCATGGGGTCTTCTTGCCCTCCTCACTGGCATTCAAAAGGGTCTTGCACAGTGAACGTTGTTGTCAATCCTATTTTATACATTTAATCACATTTTCACCTATCATACGCTGTTTTTTTTTTTTCATATTTGGTATTAGCCAAAGAACATGTAGCATCATCACTAAAGTTGCATTTTAAAATTCATTAGCGTCCCTTTATTGACTATGAGCTGCACAGGCTCATGCAGAATAAGAATATGTCCGAGTTGATAGAAGCTATGTTATCTTATTGATAATGAAAGTAGAAATGATAATGGTACACATTACGGAAATAATAAGTGCATATATGTAGGTAGCAAGTAGTTATTACCAAGTAAAAATGTTATCGATGAATGGTCATGAACCTCTTCTTGTTAGCTTTTGCCGCTGCCTTTCTTTGCTTGGAAAGTATGACCACCGGGTCATCCGCATCTGAGTCATCGTCACTAGATTCTTCACTTGCTTCTGACTCGGAATCAGAATGAGATGCACCCTGAAACGGCGTGAAATTTGAGAGTGGACGTCTGGACAAAGACGAAGGGCTATCATCCAAGCTCAATGCTGGTTCGCTGGCAGATCGTGTGTTTCTGGAGGAAGAAGCAACTAGAGAAGCTTTTTGATCAACTAGAGTGGTCGTGAAGGATGAGTGGGTATCATAACTAGCAGCATTTTCGTCGTCAGACGAAAGTTCATCTCTGAAAATGGTGGTGAATGGTTTCTTTCGCCCCTGACTAGCAGTAGATATTACACTATCTGCAGATCGTAAGCTATTTGTCGGCCTTCTGGTATTCGAAGAATGTATAGGGGTCGCAGGCGGCATACTGCTTTTAGTCTGGGCATCAATTGATGGCCATGTTTCCCGCCGTGAAGCAGAAATATCTGTAGGTGATGTCGTTATCGGAGTAAGAATATAGCTGTTCTCTTCCATTGATAAGTCGCCCATAGACTTCTGCAGCGGCTGCAAGGTCATATTTGGAATACTAGTATCCATCTCTTGCAGCTCAAATACAGGAGTATTATCACATGGTAATGAGGTAGTAGTGATAGGTGAAGTAGGAAGTTCTTTCATGACATAAAGAGGAACTGGATCATCATTATGAGATCGCAACGGTGTTGAATTTGTGCTCGTGGAAGATGTGTTTCGAGATAAACCACTAGGTGCTGATCTCCATGAATGACGTGATGCTGAGGATGTGATAGAAGAATATGAGTTTATGGAGTCTGAACGTGACATGATACGTTTCAAATCTATATTGGGTACTGATATGCTGGAATTTCGAGACATTGACTTCTCTATACCGAAAACGATGGTACTGCCTTCAGAAAATTGAGACTGACTGTCAACCTCCGTAACATCATCTCCAAATTCTTCAGGATCGATAGGCATAGATGCAAATGGCAAAGTTCCGAGTTTGACTGGTAAGTGAAGGGTGGCAATGTGCAGTGGAGAGTGTGGTTCATTATTTCCATTTTTCAACTTGGAGAGCAGGCTGCTTCGATTCATGTCACTCAGCTCTGCTGTAATGACAATTTTGTACTGCACTTGTAGAAGACGACCATTGCTATCTATAGTTGGTGGGGTAGTACTAGGCACCAAAAGCTGCTCGCAAATATTTTGTGTCAAGGTTCTCGGGTCAGTCACATTAATGTCGCATTTAATAGTTTTAACAGGTGTTTCAGGAGTGATGTAAGTCCTGATTGTGAAGTGAATGATCTGTTAAACATTTGAGATCATTTATAGCACCAAACCAAACAGACCAACTTACTTGCTTCCATTTGCGAACAAGGCTGCTCGACATAGAGAGATCGTCAAACCTCCTACTCTTGAAAAAGGGTATATATGGTGTATAGAAACATGGACCGGTATTGTCTCTCCTAGTACATCAAAACACAATATGTCAGTGACTTCGGCTATATAGCCCTTAAATCAACAAAAAAGATTTTGAAAATGTACCTCGAACATAAGCAATGCGAGGTATCATGGCATTGACAGCGGCCTGCATGGAATGCTCGGTGGAGTATGTGTTTTGGCCGTCTTCGGCTGGTATATGATCAAACGTACAATGTGCATTCGCTTCCTGTGCAAACTGATATTGTTGGGACATTACGTCAATCTTCTCCAGTAAAGGAATATGCAGCTGTGCTTTCTGAGCCAAAATATCAGCTACGAATGGTCGGTCGTGAATGGCCTGTATAGCATATGTGATTGAGCCTTCTGGATAGTCACTTTGCTTTAATGTCAACATTAGTTTCATATTTTCTGCATTTGTTTCTGACCAATTTTAATCCTAACCTCCATAAAACTCGGTAACGAAAGGTCAGTTGGAATTATAAACTCGAAAGGGTACGAGTGGATTCGCGGTTCCAGAACTGTAGATTTGCCACCCGGCAACTGGAATGCTATTATTTCCTTCTGAAATAGAGGAAACTCTTCCTTCCTGTCCTTGATTAGAGTTGCTACTTTGCCCCACAAACAAACTCGAATGCTAGCTGTTTTACAAGGTTTCTGTAAATGGAGCGTTACTTTGCCTCGAATGCAATCGCCCGGAAACCAGTAACGTTCCTCATCGAGTGTTATATAAAAACTCGAGCTTTGCTTCCGTCGTGTTATAATGCGCATGTATTAAAAGGAATGTTATGGTGATTATATTGTATTATTGGGACTATTGGAGGATAAGTGAACCGGCAAAGCGTTTTCGCCCCGAGCAATCGCCCAAACCACATTTCAAGCCACGTTTGCCCCCATATATGGACATCTTTTATTTCGACTCGTTTGCTAACTGTTGAGCAGTTGGTAAAGGCCGCAGATCAGGCTCTATAAATTGCTGTCTACTATTGTCGCTGTCAAGTAGATCGCGTGAATAATAGTCTTTGATCACTTTTCTGTCTTTCAAAATTGGGTATCTTTCCAAGAACTCGAAAAAATCGTCATCTTCGGATCGTCCGCTAAGCTTATCTTTTTGCACTGCCTTATGTATAAGATCTATGTAAAATCCTGTGATAGTCGCATTATATACAAATTGTATCCTGTTCTTGTTGGCATTATAGTACGATTCAATGCCATGTTTTATCAGTGGTGTAGCTTCTTCTTTGTTCATCTCTCGCAGATAATTCCAGGCCATTCTCACGTGTGAACGATGTGTCCATTGGCGAAAATCCAGTGTATGGTCTTCAAATGCCTGCATAAAGACTTCTTCGCCAACACCGTGGTATCGGCGATCGTGATATAATAATGGTTCACTTTCATCTCGAGTTCCACGCATACTTCCAACACCATGGTCAACACGGTCGACTTTGGCAATCCAAAGCTCGTGATCCCCAAGCACAAATACGTTATGGGTCGAACAATGCATTGCTCCAACCGAACCCATCAGTACTGGGTTATGCGTTTGTGGATCACTGTAAAAGGGTACATCTTTGAACTGATCTACTCCTTCTTGGTTAGGTGACGAGAATGCTAAGGATTGCTGAACTTGATGGCTACTAAGAACCTGAACTACAAATCGGCCTGCTTCATGCAAAAGATCTGAAGCTCTAGAAGGTTTCCGAACGCAGAAAGAGATGAGTGGAAAAGGATGCAGAGCAATAGAGGTGAATGACGAGACGGTGATGCCTCGTCGATACTCTGGGTTTTCTGGACGAGCAGTAGTGACTACTACTACAGGTTGTGGAACCTTACGCATGATACTGCGCACCTCGCTCTGTACGCTTTCAATTTCGCTCTGTATTGTGCTATTGTTTGATGTTATTGACCGGCATTTCCCTGTTTGATCTGCTTTGGCGCCTGTCTAATTTACGGCGTTAAATTACTGTTGTGAGCTGATCGACATGCGATCCTCAAACCTGTGATTCAAACATACCTGTATAGAGTATATCACCGGACGAGCTAGTGCCACACCTAACGGCTTTGGTTTTGCTATGGTCTTACTCGCGACTGACGCAACAGCTTTCACTGTGGTTCGAATATCCTGCAGGTGAAGCAGTAATCGCGCAGTCATTTTTGCACAAGCACGAATGGAAATTGTTCACCTCAATACTCGAAGAAATTAAAATTGTTGTACTGTTAGCGGAGGTCAAAGTCAATCAGCATTTCTCGGGCAACATAACAGCAGAGAGCTGCTGGACCTATTGCATATCGAAGTGATTCTGATCACTTTAATTCGCCTATGTTGTAGTCCTATGAGGGCCACTTATATAGTCTACAAATTGACTTCAGGAAGTCTTAAAATGCTTAAATAGAAATGTAAACCATGTATCATAATGCCTTGTGCGTTACTAAGGCGATGCACTGATCAAAGAAAAAGGAACTTTCTTGTGTAAATCGCCATATTCTATGCTATGTTTCATTTGATATTTTAGAGTGTAACTTATTTGTTTGTTGCACTTTTTGCATTATCGGAACCCACGGAAAATGAACGATCATTTGGGACTGCAGGATCACAAGAGTGGTATTGTAATTAATATATTGTCACCGGTAGACATTGCAAAGCCAACCGAACAACCCATCGTACTATTAATCAGAGAGTTTCTTCTATATTGCATGTATATGTAAACACAATGTTATTATAGTGTTGTTTCTTGCTTCGCTTCTGCCTACTGGTTTTTTTTTATTGGCGTGTCTGCCACAGCATTTGTTTCCGTCTACTCATGTGACTGCAAATAATTTTGCTCTTAATCTGATCTTTTCCGGGTATCTTGTTTTATCTGATCATTTCCTCCTAACAACTGTTTTAAAACAAGTGAACTTGTGAGCAACTTACTTCCCTCGCATCATGCCACGGCATCAAATACCTTCTCGGTTATTGGAAAAAACCTTGACCGGGGTGATGACTGCTGAAGCAGATTATCGATATGTTGCGCATGACAAGCAGAAGCCATCTGTCCCATCATCACAACAAACTGACATGCTGGACATCGAAGCATGTATTGACCAACCAGAACTAGCCCCACTGGGTCTCCACGTAGTAAAGGGAGAAAATGCTACTAGAAGGAGACAGGCCAAGAGACAACAGTTGCATCGATATCTCTTAAATGATGATGAAGCTATACCTGGAAAAGTAGCCATCCGAGACCTAACAATGGACGAAGGCTCCACCTCACATTTAAAGCTAGGAACAGCGAAAGAATCTGGCTCAACTGTTATGCTTCGTCGAAGAAGAATCAACACCAGCGAGCTCGAGTATCACCTAGCCACAATTACCAAAACAACGCCTTTGTCAGCATCATTCTTTTCTTCCACAGCTGATACATCAGAGGACAGAAATCCATCCAATAGCTCTAGCTCAATCGTCAAGGAATTGGATGTGTCCCGAAATCAAATAGCATCTCTTCCTACCAACATCACAATGCTGGCTAGCCATCTGCGAGTGCTAAACTTGTCAAATAATATTCTCACGACATTCCCTCCAGAACTGTACGCTTTTAGCAATTTGGAAGTTCTTATGCTTTCTCAAAACAAGATCAGAGGCCCAGTACCCGAGGAACTACCCCTCAAGATTCCCAACTTAACAGTATTGCGTTTGAGTGCCAACTTGATCACTTCACTGCCTCTCACCATGGGCAATTGGCGGAAAATGAAACGATTAATTTTGGGGTCGGTTTTCGGAGGAAACCTTATCCAGGCCATACCCGAAGACTGTCTTAGTACAATGCAATTAGAAGAGCTGGATCTATCCCATAATCAACTCAAGAGCTTGCCCAACGATTTCGCTTATAACCAGAACAATCTGTTACATCTCAATTTATCAGATAATCAGCTAGAAACTTTACCAAGGTCCATCGGCCAGATCACCAATTTGAGGAGTTTGAGCATATCCAAAAATCACCTCACAACGCTTCCCATTGATCTGGTTAACTTGAAGAGCCTGGACATCCTTGATGTCAGCGAAAATCTACTTTGTATATTACCTGGTGACATATTGGAGTTTATGCGAAAGACGACTTTACTTATAACTGGAAATCCATTATCACGACCTGGAAATTGCGATCTTAGAGCTACAGAGACTGCCCCTGATAACTCATATATGGAGATTATTAGAAAAATGTCTCAACGGGCTATAGCAACCCGTACCAATGTTCTTGAATATGAACAATGCGGTCCCAATGGTATGGGTTGCGAGAATAGCAATAGCTACTTTCCAGCATCGCCTACTTTACAACCGCATCATTTGGACGACGATGCGGCTATCGATCACGAACTCTCATTTCATGCTAGGCAGCTGAACATTAATGGGTCTCGACCAAGCACTCCTATTAACGGCATATCTAGTTCGGAAGCTAATGTTAATGAGTTAGTGGGTGTCTCGCGCAGTTCAACACTAAGCTTGCCCATGATGGCTTCGTCCTCGTCGTCATCCTCGCTTTCTTCTGAATTTTCCTCTGATGTAGACGTTCAAACAAGTAGTCCACCAGTCTCATCACCAGATCATATTGATATTCCTAGGTGCAAGTCCGTTCCTATGCCAGATAGTACACCAGCAACTCCAGTGGCATACGAAGAAGTGCCTAGACTAGTGAATTCTCTTCGAGAACTCGCATCCCGATCTATATTTGCTCACAATATACCAGTTCAATTGGAAGACATACCCGAACCTGTTCATTCTTATGTTGAGCCTGGTGCGGCAAGACCTTGCGCTCATTGCGGCAAACCTTATATCAAAGAATGGATGTCATCGGTGCAAGTTAAGAGCTTTCGAGGACACCCTGCTGTTGTCCGACGAGTTCGCTTTTGTTCAGAGCGATGCTGGAGTACGTGTGCCAAAGACAACGAAGCTTCCCAGGGCGGTCAGCATAAAACTTCTCGGATCACAGATACCGTTGTTTGCGTGAACGGCTTACCAAGCACTGCTGCATGTACAATGCCTAGCATATAACTCTTAAATAGTTTAAAAAATCTCATATATCAGACGCTTCATATCCTCCATTTTATTATCCCTTAGAATGCCATTGTATTATAGCACTGTAAATTATAGGCAAGGAAACAATTTGGATAATAGACTATACTTTGCAAAATGAAATCATTACTGTGAGCTGATTTTTACTGGGGAATTTAAGCGCATAAATGTGGAAGTGGTTCTGCTGGCAAGACCTTTTTGAAACACGCACTCCTTTCTACATCCGCAAATCCCATGGAGGATGCCAGAGAGTTTGCAGTAGCTAAATTGACCGAGCTGTTAAAGCATCCAGATGATCTGAACGGCAAAGTCACAGCATTAAGACGCAAATTCGCAAAAGAGAAGGCATCCATCGATGCACAGCTCAATTCTGGTGCACAGACACAATTGGACAATGTTCAAGAGGGCTTAGAGACGTTACTTACTTCGCAAAAGCAGTGCGAGATGATTAACGACAACATGAAAAAGATTGATAAACTATGTTACGGCGCTCGCGAAATGATTCACGACTTTCCTCGCATTAACAAGGTCAGTAACCGGAACACTATGCACAACCTCGGCCAGTTCTGCGTATCACTCACCGTTTTTTTTTTTTTGGATAGATTTCTGTAGTACATCAAAACTTTGTAGCAACCTATGAAAAAGTGGTTGCTTTGCAAGAATTGCATCAAAAGCTCGAAGATGCCCAGTCCATGTTTGATCTTTTAAAAGAAGACATTTTTGCTCCTCAAGATACCTTACTCCATGTTCACTACCAGCTATTCAAGCTTGAAGAATTTCGGGATCTTACCATGCATCAAGCACGAGACTCACCACAAGATGTTATTATAACGTTAAAAAAATACTTTAGAAACGTTGACGCGCTGTCAGCGGAATTCACGCAACATCTATGGAATTTGGCTCGTAACCTTTTAGAGCTGGCCCAAAACAACTGTGGTACCACTATCGTAAAGTTGGTAAAAATAATAGAGGTGGAAGAGCATGCAGATGAAAAAGCGTTGGCTGCCCGACATGCCCAAACTAGTCATCAAGATATGACCACAGCTGAAGGTACCAAATGGCGATTAGCGGAAGGTAGTCCCCGTACAATTAAATCATATCGTGTCGAATTTCATGAGCGATTACGAGAATCTTTGCAAGAGCGATTTGAAGAACATTATGCTGAATTCAAAGAAAATGGCGACTGGGTAGGGGCGTTCGACTCTAGCGACTTCATTTTTAATGAACTTGACATTGTATTCGATGAAATCGTCCCTCTCTTCCCCAAAAAATACAAAATCTTTCCATGGTTTGTTTTGGAGTATCATCGACATTTGTATGAACTCCTTAATCACACTGTCAACGAAGATATGGATGCCAAAACCATTTTGAGGTTGATGCGATTTGTGCGAGATTATTATACCACAATGAGTACGCAACTGGGAGTCACTGAGGAATTGCTTGAGCCACGACTTTTGGACGGACAAGAGCAAGCCTTGGTGGATGAGTATCTTAAGCTAGTTCGGTCAACGCTGGTCGAATGGACTTCAAATCTTATGCAATCCGAAACCCGCGATTTTTGTCAACGATCTGATAGACCAGAGATTCATCCGGATGGACAATATGGTATGGCAGGCGCTGTTGATATGTATCAAATTATAAATCAACAGATCGATGTTGCGGCCGAAGCAAACCAAGGAAAACTATTATACCATGTCGTGTCAGAATGCCAAAAAGTAATGAAGGATTCCCAAGTGATGTGGAAAAAACTTTTGAACTCAGAGTTCCGAAAACAACTAGAGCAACCGGAGGAAGTTCCTGAAGGGTTTGTCGAGTATGTTATGGCTCTTGCCAATGACATGATCAAATATGCCGATTTTGCGGAGACCATCACATCTCGTATTATGCCTCTAGTAGATGCCCACTATAAGACTCAAGTTGAGGAAAAACTTACCACTGCTGTGGATGGCTTCCTTCAGACCGCTGCTCAATCCCGAGAAATCCTTCTGAAACTCATGTTTAATGATGTCAATTCAATCTTCGATGATATTTTCACCAGTCGCTGGTATGATGTTCCTATGATTGCAACGGTAGTGGCGACACTGAAAGATTACTGTGATGATTTCCAAGAGCATTTGAACGATTATCTCTTCAGCAAATTGGTGGATGATGTTCTTGACCGTTACTTGATTCTATATATCGAAGCCATGCGTCGTAAACATACCAAATTTAAGATGCCTGCTTGCTTGGAAAAGATGAAGAAGGATGTACAGTTGTCTTTCAACTTCTTTGCCAAGTACAAACCTATTGAAGAACTGGAATCAAGCTTTTCCGCTGTCGAGATGATTCACCACTTGCTAGAAAGCAATCGTCGTATGGTGTATGTGGACTATTACGCGCTTCGCCAGTCTTTCCCTGATGTACCGTTGGCATTTGTGGAAGACCTCTTAAACAAACGTGACGACTTGGATAAGCCAGCTCTGAAGGAGATCATGGAAGGTATCAAGGCAAAGGGACGAGAGTATGAAGCAGATCCAAATGCTCCACCAACGATCTTTAGTCGCGTCAAATGGCAGTAGATATTCTATTCATCCCCTTACGCCTTAGCGTGCTAATCACGATAGCTAAGACCTATAATAATAAACCAACCTGTAAATTCAATGCTGTCCCGGTTATTGCTCGGTAATTGCTCAATTATTGATCAGTAGCTTGGTTTGTCGGTGGTGACGCCTGGGTGTAATTGTGTTTTTTTGTACGGCCTGCTCCGTCTATGCGAGTTATTACATAAACTTCAACCTGCATCCAACAATACCTATCACGGTGTAGCTTTGCTTTTTCAATATCATTGTTGACAACATAGCCTGGAATGTCAGAGGCTCCAATGTCTCCAATTCCAGGAGAGACGCGGACGGACAGTCATGCGCAAGCTAACGATCCTGGTGGAGCGCACGCATCTTCCGATGAAGCGGCAACACTGTCTTACGATGCTTTTGAGCACACGAACTCGAGCCCAGATGCTGCGACTCATTCAGCCCAAGGATCAACGACTCGGTCCATTCCCTCAGTCTTGTCAGGCTCACTGGATAGTAGAGAGCGGGTCCGTACACAACCTTTGGCCGTTGGAGCCATACTGACACATAACTCAGACCATACTTCACAAGGCTCAACCTTGACTTTGACTTCCAAGGAGTATTACAGCTCATCAGATATCAGCCAACGGTCTCAAGCGAGCATCTTACACGATGGCACTACCCATCACTCTCCTTTGGAGCGATATTCCATACGTCGGTCGCTACCGCTTCAGAATCGATTAGAGCTTGTTCCCGAAAGAACACAATCATGGTCGGATCACGAGCAGAGTACATCTAACACTACGCGAGCGTTACCAGCCGATGACTTTTGGTCCACAAGAGCCCAAGATTCGTCTTCAGATGTGTCGCCCATAGCGGCCACCCGTTTGTTTGGACGCGAAGTTTCTAATATATCCAGCTTCTCGACTCACTCACATACTAGTGAGGGCAGTGCTAATATTGAACATTCAGCTCAAGAGCCTGATACTTCACCTGCTGTAATTGAGAAACCTAATCCTGAGAGACACATAATACACAGCTCACAGGGATCTCATGCACAAGAGACTCCAGAGAGTGATACTAGAGGAGAAGAGATACCTCATACCCCAACTCCTAGACGGTCAAGGTCAATTTACGTTGAAAGCACGTTTTTGGAGGAATTGACTCCAGAAAGATTGAGACCAGGAAAGGTCACGGACTGGCACCCATCTCCTAGTGAACGAGCCAGCCAAAGAGCTGCCGAACGACAGCTTCAAACAAAATCAAAGCCTAGTCCCATTGCCCACACGTCCGTATCAGCTGTGCATACACGGTAAGAAACCTCGTATCATAAGCAGCTGGATAACTACGTTGCTAAAACGGTAGATTTATTTAGACAACCTCATATAGAGCCACCACGAACGAGACACCACCCAACTAAGGCAAGAGCATGGTCTGATCATAACATATTATTTGCAAGCAAGGATCTTGCATCACTCAAGCGGGTAAAATAACAATACTACCAAACATCAACATCCTAAACGATCTTTCTCTAATCATAAATAATCTCTCTTTCTAAATAACAGTCTGGCACCTTGGTGGATCAGTTGGGTGGAGCCGTTGTCACAGGCTGGCGAGAATGTACGCATTTGGTCACAGACCAAGTACGAAACACTGTCCGCTGCCTGTGTGCAATTGCATCCGGCAAAGTGGTAGTATCATTATTATGGATAAGCAAGTGTCGGGAGGAAGGTCGATTTGTAGGTAAGTAACTGGCATTATCGAGATAATTTTATTACAGTTTTGACCAAGATCATCTTACTTTCCACTGTCATACAGATGAAACGCCTTACCTGCTAAAGCCGATCACAGCTCAGCCCCCATTTTCGGGCAAGAAACTTTTCTTAATCCAAAAGACGCCTATCAAACAGGCAGATTTCCGTGAAATAGTGACAGCAGGAAATGGAAAGGTACGTGCAAAATTATCCATACAAGGATGCAACGTTTCATTCCTTATGCAAACATTGCAGAGTTGAACATGCACTGCTAAGCAATAAAGAAACCATGTGTTAATCCCAATATACGAATTTCACCTGGGGTCTATTGACCATAATTTAGATTCTAACAAGAGAACCAGATGAGTTCCTCGAGGATGTGATGATTATTGGTGATCCCAAAGCCTCTGATGAACAACAAAAGCGCTTACGGTCACTCAACTACACTATTATCAGCAAAACAGCATTTATCAGTTCGATCACCCATTAGCTGTAAGGCTATCGCACAGCACCCAGTCAAAAAGGTCCATTTATCTGCGGCTACTAAAACTCAGCCAATGGCTGACCTTTCTCTCGTGCTACCCAAAGATTTTGAGAATCCGACTCACACAAACATATGAGGCTCCACCCATCTGACTTGCCGCAGCAGCCATGGAAAAAAAAATTCTTTTGCAGCTTAAATCTTTATTCTTAGAGGACACTCATCTTTCTAATATTGCTCTTCCTCGTTTTGTTAGACACACAAACAGCCGCATAAACAATATATAATTTACCTAGATGATTTTGTAAGAAAAGGAAATAAAAAGGTAGGGAATGACTAGATAAGACCAGCCGGTCAGGTTAGGGTAATACTATATTTGAATATGAGACGTCACCACAAACCAAATAGCTTTTCCGTACAAGCCACAGATGTACTGCGGGAAGCGCTCAGAGGGGGTGGAACCCAATCCCCAAAACCACTTTCAGCACCAACTGAGCTGCTACTCCTTGTTCTGCTACATCTCACTCTCTGCGCTGTCTGCTGAACTAATCTTCATCATCCCTCGAATCAACCACTCATCTGATCACTGACATACTTCAAATCAACAATAACTTTCTAAAAAAAGTCTCTTCCTCTTAACAACTCTCTACTTTTCCTATATTTTTCACACTGTTCATCATGGCACCTCGACAATAGATAAACCCTCCTCTCCTTTTACTTCTACGACGCTTATATATATATATACATATACCACTGAAAATTATATATATATAAGAGGAAAATAATCTGTCAAATGACAACCTCAGAATATCATCACCAACATGCTGGGTCCTATGCTTGGGAAGCAGGCTACGGGCCTCACCGTTTGGTGGATTTTCCATCCCACCTCTCAACCGACCTCCATCATTACTCTTTGAGTAACAACCAACCACCACTTCAACAAGTGACACTTCATTTTCCTCCTGTCGCTGACCAGCCACCTCAGCGTACCCATGTTTCTACCATCAAGTCTTGTAAATATTCCACCCCTTCTAAACGCCAACAAGAACAACATACTCCCTGCCAAAGACCTTCAACCACTGCAAATGCTTACCAACACTTTATGAACAACGATCGTCAGGAAAGATCAAAGTTTGTCGAGAAACTTATTGGTGAGTAATACAGAACCTATCCACCCTTCCTCCTTTTATTTGCTCTCTTTAATTTTGGAAACCAAATTTTGTGCTTCCAAAAACAAAAAACCAAAGAATACACAATGGTCTTCATAAGGACTATATTAGTCCGTGTGTTTCGCCTTTGTGATTCTTTATCATCTTTTTTCATTATTTCTTCTGCTTTAACCGTTCCCTCTCTTCTCTCATTACCTTCTGAAAACGCTATATATATATCCCCTTCCCTCCTTTCGCCCACCATCATAGACACTGTGATATTGATAGCGCTTTCCACCTCTTTTTCCCCTTTTAGAAACGACTGCAACTGTCATAGAATCAATTTGGTCGAACAACAACATCGCAAATGGACGAAAAGAAGTCATCCCAACTAAAAGCTTCATTCAGGAAGTTTTGAAGCGATCGAAAACTACCTATTCAACACTTCAAACTGCCTTGTTTTACCTTTTTCGGATTAAAAACATCATTGTCGCTCGGCTTAAGCAACGTGCAAATACTTGTACGAAGCGAACCAGTGAATATAGTACCGATGACTATCTTTGCTGTGGTCGGCGTATGTTTTTAGCTTCTCTCATGGTTGCATCCAAATATCTTCAAGACAAAAACTATCGCAACAAAGCCTGGGCCAAAATCTCTGGTCTGGACATCAAGGAAATTAATGGAGCCGAAACTGCGTTTCTGAAAATCATTGATTACCAATTGTTCATTAGTAAACCCACGTTTGACAGATGGTTCAACCTCCTTAACTTGCACGTTGATCAAATGCAACAACAGCAACAACAGCAGCAGCAGCGAAACGCGGAAGAGACGAAACCTACTAGACTGTATCCTACGCCTACTGCAAGTCCTATTCGTCACGCCCCGTATCGCAAACCAGTACAACAACACTACCCATCACCTCCCAATTCTATTCATGAATACGAGAATGCAGGTGTGTCACCTACTGCTGCAAGTCAATTGATGTTCACATTACCCGTAAGTACGCACCCCCAACTCTTTCCATTATCGCTCCTTGTATTCACATTGCTCCTGTACATAAGGATAAGGTTCAGTACAGTCCATCAGATGAAGAGGAAATCGCCTCTTTGGCTCTCAAACCGAGAACTGATGAAATGACTCCACCTTATGCGTTGTGATATATGCAAATCCCCTAATCAACAGCCAATGTAATTGGTGAGAACATTACAAAATGTCAACTATGTGAGATCCTCGCTTTTCGCTTCTGCAGTATCCGGAAAGCAAGTTCTTTCAACAAGTTGTCACCGTTTTGTATTTAACCCATCAAGTTGGTTTTTGGATCTGCACTCTACATTGCCCTGTGTGAGCTGCTAATACAAAGAAGAACTTCTTTATATATTATATTTTCTTTCATCTTCGTTTTCTTCTCTGATTTTTTTAATGATAGAGACTTTTTCTTTAACCTAGCTTGCTTACTGTTGCTGTTTTGAGACTTCTTTTTTCTTTTTACTATTCATTATGCTTTTTTTCTCCAAGTCTTTCTTACATTGATTTGCTTTTGATGTGATTTCTATTTTTTCTTTATTGAAGGTTAAAAGGTGTTTTGTGTTCTCAAAAAGGCATGACATGAATAAAAAACAATTTAAATATGCACAATTCATTGACTTATTACTTCTTGCATGTTCTGCCAAATGTCTTCGCTACCTTGTGATATATAGTGCATAACATGTGTAAACGAGATCGATAGCTTCCATAGCTAAGCAGAAGATACATATATAGACTCCTGCAGTGGTAACATCTGCAAGCCGGAATGCACGTATCGAATGAAGGTGGGTTTACATGACTTTTTATTATTATTCTCAAATGATATTCATCATTCTGGTTATGGCTTTTCCAGGTCTAGGAATAAAATAAAAATAAACGAATGAAAATAGAAGTTTAAGCGCTGACATTGCGAACAACGTCGTTGATGGATTCAGCAAAGTAATCAACGTTCTTGCTAGACAAACCAGCCATGGAGATACGACCGTTCTCAGTCATGTAGATATGATACTTCTCCTTGAGGACCTTGACTTGCGGAGCTATAATAATCACGATGGACAGAAGGTGAGAAAACCTGCTGGGTATCATGTTGTTTGTTTATGCACCACCTCCATCCCGAGCCCCCATAGAGAAAAGGGCTAGCCACCCAGCCAGCCACAGGTCTCCGCTCTTTACTTGTTACACCCATTGCGCCATTTTTAAAGCCAAGAAAATCTCACTCACCAGTTAATCCGGTAAAGGAAAACATGCCAATTTGATCAACAATATGGTTCCAGGTGCCAGGGGTCTCGAGCTGCTTCAATTTCTCGAAAAGACGCTGCCTCATCTCAATGATACGTCCAGACATGGTTCTGAGGTTCTCGGTCCATTCAGTGTACAGAGCCTTGTCATTCAGAACCAAGTCAACGATACGAGAACCATAAGCAGGTGGGTTGGAAATCTCGGATCTCTGAAGGATTTCAAGTTGGGATAGAACGTGTTGGGCTTGTTGTGCAGTGCGCGTCACAACCGTGAGATTTCCAGCGCGCTCACCTAAAACAAAATAGATAGACCAGTGGTTAAAATAATTATCCCCGCCCAACTTCCTATATCCGGAATGACATACATACCATACAAGCCAAAATTCTTTGCGAAAGATTGGCAGACAAACATCTCAAATCCACGTTGAACAAAGTATCGGACAGCCCATGCATCTTGATCGAGACTGCCGGAAGCGAAGCCTTGATAAGCGCAGTCAAAGAAGGGGAAGTGTTTCTTCTTCTCCATAACATCAGCGATCTGTTGCCATTGCTCTTTGGTAGGATCGACACCAGTAGGGTTATGAGCACAGGCATGCAACAAAACAATGGATTGCTCGGGAGCTTTTTCTAATGCTCCGAGCATGCCCTCCAAGTCCAAACCACGTGAGGAAGGCTTCCAGTAAGGATATTCAGCAACTTCAATGCCAACATTGTTGAAGATTGCCTTGTGATTGGCCCAAGTTGGTTTAGACAAGAGACAGATAGCACCTTGTTTATGGTATTTCTTCAAGAATGCAGCAGCGGTGTGATTAGCGCCTGTGCCTGAGATAGTTTGCACTGCTACGACTCGGTCTTCAACAAATGCTGGGCTGTCAGCTCCCAAAATGAGCTTAGCGGCAGCAGTAGTGTAAGACTTTTGTCCAGCAATAGGCTGATATTCGTGATCCAGAGTCTCATCATTGAATAAGATAGCATCAGCCTAAAATAAACCGTCGATTAGTTCAATCGATAACCGCTTCTCCCAATATGGTGTTCATTATATTCAAACCCCCAGGTGCATATATGTTTTCATTGTCCTATTTACCTTTTTAACCACAGGCAAGACATAGGGCTTCAAAGAGTCATCTCTGTAGGCGCCAACACCAACATTGATCTTCCTTGGATCTGTGTCAGCCTGATACTGAGCCGTCAAATGGAAAATGGCGTCAGGAGCTGCTTGAGGAATCTCCTGAAAGAATGAGACGTCTACAAGCAAAGTCCCAGTATTAGCATGTCATGTATTATCTGAACAAGTTTGTTGCATTCACGACAGTTTACTTTGTGTTGGTTGCATATGAGAGTTGAGCTGGTTTAGACGGCTTGAAGGAGCGGACATGTTGGTTTAGGGTTTATCTTTTTGTAGGATTCGGGGGGACTAGAGTGAGTCACAATATAAAAAAATTAGCTGATGTGAGAACAGGAAAAATTATGCGTGCGAGACTTATTGATGAGGCGAGATAATAAATTGGCTCACATTAAGATATTTGGAATAAGTCCTGTTTTGGTTCCTACGATGTGCCGGCTACCGGAACTAGATATTGAAAAAAGGTGAAAGAAGAAAAGGAAAAAGAGAAATGAATTTTTCTCTTAACTCTGCTGATATAAGAAACATTTGATTTTATGAGCCTGACGTTGCTCTCTTGCTAACAGCATGTGAAAATACCAAAGTCTACTATCCAAAAGCTAGAGCCACTCGCCCACGAGCACAAATGCTTAAAAGCAAGTAAAGATTTGCTTTAAACAGAAGAAATGATATAATCTTTGGCCATGGCACACTCAGTCAATCGATAGAAGGAAAAAAGAGAACCCAAAAGCAAGAGGCAGATAACCGTGGTTTGTCTAGCCCTGACACGGTTTTGTTGTCGCTATGAATTCGCATGCTGTATCAAAAACGAACCCCCAACAACATTACCAATGACAGACACCCGTGTGGCCTTGCGTGCAGTTTTATTTTGGAGTGTGTGGAGTGGTGCAATTTCTATCACAAAGATTATAATCGATAGGATGGGGAAAAAATTCGGATAGTGGCACGCTGCTAGGCTAAGCGACAAGTTCCAGCCAGAGCATTAAGAAACGTGGAAATTTTAGCAACAGTGGCTTATTAGGCAATAAGATATATGCGGTCCATCTCCGATAGAAATCTTACTCTGTGGATTCTCTCTCCCTCTCTCTATCTTTCACTGTCCCTTTATATCTTTTTGCTTTACCATGGCCAATCTCATTTTGGACCATAGTAACCCTCCATCGCCGTCTCTTATGTACAGCTCACCAGGCTCGTCCATGTCAGATTCTTTGGAAGACTCTTTTATGGACTACCTTCAAGCGAATACACATGACAACTCTAATGACTTTTACTCGGTCGCTCATTCAGACGGCATGGATTCCCCACAACCTCCCACCACTCCACAATCACAATCATGCTTTCGGTCTGACCAAATTATTGTCCCAGAAGGTGATCTACCTAGAGTAGAACAGAATGATGTCTTCGATGTACGTATATCTTTTTCAATCCGGCAAATCAAACGATGATCTGCCACTAATTTCTAATCGAACTGTTCTAACGCTTTCTCCATAATTTACATGTAGCTCATATCAACCTCGTCTTCTCATGCTTTACCGACATTAGCTCGCAAATGTCTAAGTTTTGATTCTCTAACCAGGTGGGTTCACTAAAAAACTTTTATCATCAATTTTTATATTTCTGGAACATTGACATTTTCGTTATAACTTAATGTAGCTTATCAAGTGTCGATTCGGCTAACCTACAATCGAATGCAAAATTAGCAAACAACTTTTCGTAAGTGCTCTCCCGTATCTCTGGTGTGACATGACATCTTGTAAATTCAATTCCATTCATGTCAATAACGGGACACTGAACCTTATCAAAAATTGATTGACGAACTGATACATTTTATTTTTGCCGTCCTAAAGTGACCTGCAGATCCGTATTCTCGGCATACCAGCCAGTGGGGCCAAATCACGCGTGGAGACGCAAATTAAGTTGTGCATACAACTGGTAACCGACAGAGGTGACAAAGTACCATTATGGTCTCACCTCAGACTACCAGAACATTTAGTTGCCAAGGAGAAATACAAGCGCGTCAATCAACAAAAGTCGGAAAGTGGCGCCAATGTGGCTATAAATGACACCAAACTATTGACACTAGAAGCCACTGTCAAATGCTATAGTGATCCTTCCCGCAAAGTCGAGACCTGCATAGGCTGCATACGACGCGAGGTAATGATTTAAAAAAATATTAACTGATTTCTTTGTTTGTCTATCTGAACCTAGCAAAACGAAATGGAATTATATTTAACTCCCCCATTTCTTTACCATAATGATAGCGTAGGCGCTCGCAACGCAAAAAGGAAAATAAGCAAAAGCCTACAGAACGGGATATTCCGGACAGTTTGCCACCGTCACCTACTTCCTCATCTGGCAAGGACGCCGACGATAACAATGTATCAGCTTTGGAAAAATGCCGAGTCCTACTGTTCAACTGTTCTGAAATGATAGATTTCAGCTCAGGTGATTGCATACTCCCTACTCGAATTACTTGTTATTGCCGTCACCACAATGAAAAGGTTGGCTTTTGGTAAGTTTTTTGTTATCTCATTTTTTGACTGGTTGGATTGAATTGGGTGGCCATACAAGAGGGGTTCATATATTGTATTTTTTGTTTATTGAAACTTTTTTTGTAAAGTATTCATTTTACCATGCGTAATCATCGGAATCAAGTTGTTGCTCAAGGCGTATCCCCCGCAATCATGATAACTGACGATCACAAAAGCAGCAAGTCTAAAAACGCCTCGACCCTCAAGCGCAATCGAGCGGAATTTGAAAACTTGCTATCTCATCAAACCAGCGACCCCATCACACCGGCTTGCTCAAGAAAGACATCTCCACAGCGTCAACTATCTGGCACCGAGTCAAGTAGCACTTCTACCTCAGCTCCTACTACACCTTCTCCTACCAATGTACCTGTCAGTATCTTGCCTCGATCACCTAAATATGCAAAGGTAGAATCGGATTTGAATATGACTCCTATCAAGTCAGCTCCTTTCATGTCCATACCTCATGATACCCCAGAGCAAGATCGCACATCACATCCATTGAGTGCTACGAAGGCTTCTCTCTCCGCCCATATTGTGCCTGCTACCACCAATGATATATGTCAGCCGCCTGTCGTACCTTCTTTGACACCATCTCTCCCTGAATATCGTCATCGCTTATCTCTACCAACATCCAACATCAATTTGCCCCCGGTAGCAGCCCGGCGAAGACGAACCTTGAATAGTTACAATAATATGGCCCATGCTTCTGGTGGTCTCTTATCAGCTATTCAATGGCAGTCTACCGTGGCCAATGCCGGTGGTTCGAATGTGCCACAGCTAAACCGCCTCATTCCTGCAGAGGGCCCTTTGTATGGCGGAGTCGAAATCACTGTGTTGGGCTCAGGCTTCTATGATGGTTTGACTTGTCTTTTCGGCGAGACGCCTGCATTACCTACACATTGCTGGAGTCAAAACACTCTCGTTTGTATTTTGCCCCCAGCTACTACCCCCGGCACTGTAGTGGTGTCTTTCAAAGAACACCCGCTTGTTGTGGATGGCCAGGATATAGTATTGTTCACATATTATGATGAAAGTGACCGTGCGTTAATGGAACTGGCCTTACAAGTGGTTGGTTTGAAAATGACTGGCAAACTGGAGGATGCCCGACAGATTGCCATGCGTATTGTTCAAGGAGATAACAATCAAGGCAATACCAATACTCAAAACAGCTCAAATGGTCAGTCACAGCAACGAAACGGTGGCGAGCTTGAGCAACAAATCATTCAGGCTCTAGGGAATGTTGTGAACTTGGAAACATCTTTTAAGCTACCAATCTCACTAACGAATCAGCAGAAACATAATATGCTGCATTTGTCCGTTATACTTGGTTTTACTGAATTGACTCGACTTTTGATCCAACTTGGTATCCATGTTGATCAACAGGATCGCAATGGTATGACAGCATTGCACTTTGCCAGCTGGACAGGCAAGCAGGATATTGTCAACATACTTCTTGATCAAGGTTACGCCAACCCTGACCTAGTATCAAATCATGCTAAGACAGCCTTAAACTTGGCCATGGATAGCAACCATGCTGGAGTTGTAGAGGCTATTCAATGCTATCAGCAAATGTGCAATTCTAGTTCAGATGAAAGTGATATTGACGAGATGTCGAATGGAGAGGATGTCGATACCCAAGACAGAATTGTCGAATGGCTTTCAGGTAGCCAAGTACATCATCTCGATTCCGATGACGAGTTGATAGCTGATGCTGTTGATAGCAACAACATTGAGCCTGTTAAACCTCATGAGCCGCAAGAACCTATTCGCTCTCGCCAGTTTGGGGACTTGTCTGCTTGGATGCATAGAACTTTCGGAAATAAGCACAAAGCTTCTTTGATACCCAATAGCTATCCTCCGAATTTTCTCAGTGGCAATAGAAAGCTGACAACTGATGAAGAAACCTCATTATTGGCAACAGCATGGTATTTGGCTATTGCTTCCATGATGAGCTCTTCTTCAGCACATTACCAAGAGAAGTCATCTTCCCCCTTTATTCCCATGGATTTAAGCGTTCCTGGCGCAGCACTTTCTTCCAAGAATGTCATTGATCTAGGTGACATTGACCCTGACGAAGCCGATTACTACATGGGATCTACTTCTCTTGATAATCCAGTAAATTTTCATCAAGATAGACGTTTATACCTGTTCTGGTTCCCGTTGTTGTTAGGTAAGTGTTTTCAGACTTTTCCTTCGAATTGCTCACGTTACATTATGCTAATCCTTTATTGTTCTAGTCATGATTGCTGTTCTATTATGCCAGTATACTGAAGCCGATCCTGTTTCACTTCTCAAGACTTCATTGCCTATTCAATTACTGGCGCAATAAGCATAACAACAACTTTCATACATTGTACATATTTTCCCCCTTTTTGGTGTCTTTTATTTTCATTTGTTACATTTCTTCTTTGTCAATTTTCCATGTCCACTGTGGTTCAACTATATATATGAACATGCATGCACCTATACACATAAACAAATACAATTTGCTTGGATTACCATATTACCGTATCTGATGCATAATAGAAGTAATTGGTCTGCAATGTTTTCTGTGGCCACCAATGTGTAATCAATAAATTTTCCGCCGCGTCCGCTTGTCAGTCTTTGTTTTTATCCTGACAGTGAACTTGGAACATGCTGAGAGTATGAAGCAATCTCAACATATTCTAACACCTTTGACTGATGAGCTAAGCTACCGATCGTTACCGGGTGTACGTGAATATGTTGTTCATTCAAACGAACGAATCTGGACCGCTACAACCATAGCAATCGTGTCTGCTTTCGGCATACTGTTATATACCACGGTGAGTATATATTCGAATGGAGCCGACTCTCGGGCCGGCGTGGCAGTGTATATTGATGTTTTGAACCCATCTCGAGAGAAATCTATCCCGTGGGCCAAATGGGTGATTGGTTTAATATTTGTGCTACTTGCATGGATCAAGCTCTGTACAGTCAAAGAAGGTATTTTTTAGATCTTTTTCATCAAAGACAGTTGGATGAGAGATTTCTGACCCCCCGATCGCGAGTGTAGAGAGGATTCTAGCTATCCGTAACGTGGGAGTGCAGGTAAAAACTATTTACCTAAGCGGTCGCTCCATATCTCATTTTGTGGAGCGTTCACGGATATGCGATATCATCATTCACGAAGCCATAACTATGTGGCAAGTTAAATTTTATATGGCGATCATTGTGGCTAAGCAGGATCGCATGATGGTTGTATTTGAGGTATTTATGGTTATGTTATGCATGTTGAGTACACAGGCTCATAATTAACACCACATATTAGCATCTTTTGCCGCCATTAAATCCTACTCTCATCACTGCTTATAGAGGAGTGCGATCGATGATGTTCTCAGATTCAGACCCGGAAAGTGATTAGCACTCTTTGGCATCTCAACAATATACCCTGTAGCTATCTAACTTTTTTCATTCGATTTTGTTCTTCTCAGACTCTTTATTAGACTATTTAAGAGTCATTTCAATTAAATTACAAGTTGGCTTCTTTATGAGCGCACTTGCCATTGGCTCACTATCTTTGGTTTCCGTTTCGATGTTTCTTCGTCACTTCCACTAGGGCTGCTATTCGTGCTACCCATACTTGAGATACTCATGTTAGAGGAATCTCTTTGCAACAACCGGTTCACTGGTGGAGGTGTCGCCTCGTTAAGTGGTCGAACCGTCCAGCGGTTTGTGTGACTTAGAGCTGAAGATATCGTCGCGGGAGAAACGTTGCCTCGCAAAGATTTTCTTGGTACATAGATGGACCGCACTACCCACAATCCACCCACACCATTCAGGATGTTAGCTGGTTCGGGAGTGGAGGCAACTGCTGGTGCCGCCGCAGGTTCTTCCGCTGGCGTCACCGATACTTTTGGTATTTTCAAAGCAGTAGCAGGTTTGGCTAGTTCGGGTTTGACATCTGACTTGGCTTGCTTAAGTTTCTGTTCATGTACTGTATTATTTTCAGTTATGCCAGCCTCCATTGCCGTACGTTTCTGTAAGTGGTAATAGATAGATGAAAAAAAGGTAAGTAATAATTCACCTTTTCCAACTCAACTCGCGATACACGTACCTTGACAGCAGCATTTACTTCACCACTTGCTTCTTGGGTATAAAACAACATATATGCTCTCTCACGCATCACTGTCTGAATTGATACTGGTCGAACGTCATCATCGTCCATGCAGTACCATTTACCATTAGCGTTTTTTACATAAGCATAGTAATGGCCGGAATGGCATCCACCTCCCATATGAACAAGCACTCCATATAACTCATATGGCTTTGCTGTTTTGCGGGTGTTTTGGCTCATGAAAGGTGAAATATCAAGCCGCTCAGGAAACTCTATATGTTTGGAAACCTTATCCATTCCGCCTCGTCGCCAGTTGTATGTGAATCGTTTGAGATGGACTGTCAGCGCTATTGGAGCTTGATGAATAGTCATTTGCTTTTCGGCATCCACTAAGCTATGGCAACTAGTAAAGACACATAAACATGAGCCATATATTAATGGAGAAACTGATGAAGAACACATTAAAAGCTTAGAGATAATGTAAACTTACGCTGAGCATTTGTACTTGTTATCCCGTCCACCAATATGGTCAACCTTGATGAAGTCTCGAAGCGCTCGATGCAAAGTATTACTCGTATTGATATCGACGCTCAAGTCAAGACAAGGATCGTAGGTGTTGGACTCTGCTTTACACTTTAGACATCGAACTTGTGATCGAAGATAGCCGCCAAAAATTTGATGTACTGCGGTCGTCTCTTGTACAGAGTGAGGTAATTTTCTACATCAAACAGCAAAACTTCAGATATCTTTCTACGTAGTCAACCATTACATTCTCTATACAAACATACCCTAAACCAGCCAGGCAAGATTTCTGTGCTGCTTGCATCAAATGTCTCAAGAACTCGTGAGAGTCCTCTTGTCGACCCAGTCTCATATGGCTCGAGATAGCTTTTGATAATGACCATTAGATCGACGAGTTTCTCACTTCTGCAGAAGCCGCTTCCTGATTCTAAATCTTATCTTACCTCGCAATTTGCCCGTAATGTTGCGTGGGGATATGACACCACCAGCCCCACCAGTTTTATCCCCTAACAAGCAGCGTTGAACATGGTCCTGGAGTGCACACATGGCACAAAAATCCTTCACTTTGCCTGCACCAATGGCGGTCAACATAATACATCAAGGATAGACCGAGGTGCTCTCGGATATTACTTACAGGATTTGGAGTGTAGGCGATCCAATAGGTACTCAGCGAAGGTAGGGGTATACGTTAAGCATTGTAAGGTTGAATTCAAAAAGCAAGTATTGCCAACATTGACTAGTCCGGGGCCTATCCTCCTATTGCTTCTCCATCTGATCGATAACAACCTTTTGTCGAACAAAACTCGGTTGTCCTTGGCTGGAGTGACTGTTGGAGATATTTTGGAGGCTGCTGGTTTTGTTGGACGATCTTTGGCCTTGTGTACCTTTCCGTTGGTCATTTTCTGTTTCGGTTTCTTTAAGAACGGATTGTAATGAGGCTGATTTGCCTTCGTTTTCGCCATGTTGGATTAGCGAAGAACAGCCTTGCTTGGTAGGGTTATAGAAAAATTTTGCAACACTAAAAAAAAAAAATCGATGAACACTTGCAACGCTCGGACACGTGCTTTCAGTCTCAGCAGCAGGCACAATTGGTACAACTGCAGCAGTGGCCAGGCTTTGAGCAGGTTACTTCTGCTACAACTCTTGACATGTTTCGATTCGATTCTTTCCGGATGCCATCGCAAAGCACTTCACCGTCAAATGCAACGCGAGAAGATCTTCAAACCCCTCAGGAAGAATCTAAATTAAACTTCCTGCAGAGAATATCAAGCAGCGACAGCATAGACAAGAGAACCATTCCCAAACGACCAAGCTTTTCCAGCCTTTCGAGTTTTTCTGGTAGAAGTGCCAGTTCTTCTTCCACTATTCCTGTCCCATCAAACTCTTGGGGTATGCTCATGATATCTACGTTAAGGGCTGATGATATGTACGACGATATTTGCTCCCTTTTAACCAAAGACACAAAGGTAACCTCGAAGCTACCTTCGCATTGTAGTGTTTCCATGCGTCTGACACGTTTGATATTGCAGGCAACAATTCTTCTCCCTGTCTCATTGCCTTCTCATCCTTCAGCCATCATCGACCGGGATTTTATCGAGGATCACGTCATGCTATGTCAAAATGCTGCTGATACGGCCCAAATTGTATCTCTAAGTGGCATTCGTGGCACTTTTCAAAAGTGAGTTATATGCTTCTAATCCTTTGTGTTGAATAATTATATTGAACGAAAGTCACTTGTCAACAGAGACCGATTTGTGGCTTTGGGCCTAATACAAAAACCAGATATAACTGGTATCATACCTAATGATGACAGCACATCATCAACAAAATTGTAATACTCTGGTTTCAACTATCGCTTCTCAATTCTGTTAAAGTTGACTTCTCGCTAACTTTCATTACTTTCAGGCAATTTGACAGCTTTAGTTTAGACCCAATGTCGATCACTTCAGACCATCCATCCATTAACATACTTGCAAGTCACGTCGACGTCGCCCTTTCAAATGACCAGACCATCACCGTCATGCTAATTCAAAAACCAGTATCTCGGCAAGAAATCCAGGACTGGATTGATGCCAAAGAGCAAGGAGTCTTTTTAACCACCTCTCCTGCTTCCCATTCAGATGAGGATATTAATTCTGAAAGGTTGAGTCCGCGTCTTATTGAACAAATACAAAGGTATGCATACACCATTTTCTTTATTTCCATTTTGTTAATTTTCTCTATTAAACCACAAAACGTACATTGCGCAGATTTATAACGAGCTTTCGCCGTCGTCCACCAAAGAATTTGGATGCTGCTAGTAATGCAGTTCAATCATTATTACGGGATGTAGAAGCAAGCTTGGAAAAAGAGGTTCAAACGTTAGATCAGCACGCAAGAGCCGTAAAAATTTCATTGTCTCCAGATGATGTTGAACAAAAGGTGGAATGGGTCGAGAGCTATATCTGCCGTGAACTTTATGACTGGTATTGTCTATTGTTATTAAATGGCTGCTTTAGTGGCTACTGATGCTAATGCCGCTTATAGCTTGTTTAGTTCCTCTAGTGGCGATGAGGCTCTTCATGACGAAGCGCTGGAGTCGAGGATTGCAGCTCTCAATCTTTTGGATCTTGACTTGGCACATCTCGGTGTAATTGTTGACGAAGGCGAGGATACGGCTGATATTGATGAAGCAGTGAAAGAGGCTGGTCATGAGTTGCAGAAGCTGGAGTCAACACATGCTGCAAGGGATAAAATGAGCCACTTGTTAAAGACTCACACAATTATAGCTGGTAAAATGGTGAACACCGAATGCTGATGAGTATTGTTTCAAACTTACTGATATACATGGTTTAATAGAGGCGCTGGAACGATTTGCTGATAGTCACAAAAGTAGAGCTACTGTGGACGAAGATGCCAACATTGTGAAAGAGATGAAGCATGCCATGTCAGTCATGACCGACAAAGCTGATGATAATGAAGTGAAATCACCAATATTAAAAGAAGAGAAAACAGAGTTTGGTACTTCAGAAAAAGAAAAGGCAAAGGATGTTACAAAAACCGAAGACGAGGATGTTGAAAGAGTTAATGGCGATAAAGTAGATAAAGTACAACCGATAGAAGAACTTTTGGCTGCTCCTAAGCCTGCTGCAACGATACAAAATCCTGAGGTTACTAACCCTTTGGATTTATCATCCGGCACTGAGTTAGTACGAAATCCTTCAGAAACACCGTCGAGCGAGATCAATTTGCAGTTCCCGCCATCTCCCTCAAAAAGACCGCGACGAGACGATGACCAACATATTCGTTCAGCTGGTGCTGACGTTCTGCTTCCAATGCTAATATTTACTGTGGTAAAATCCAATCCACATCAATTCGTATCCAACCTGAAGTTTATTCAACGATATAGAATGGCATCAAAAATATCGGGTGAAGCAAGTTATTGTCTTACCAATATGGTAAGTATTCTAAAGTATTACAACTTGCTTGATAGCCATATCACTAACCTAATGTATCTCATTAGATGGCTGTAGTGACATTCTTGGAAACCACCAATTTGGTAGGATTGGGTCTATCTGCGGACAGAATTCTGAGGTACGTATCATCCCAAAAGAAATAGTGTCTCAACATACAATACTTGTCTAAACTTTGGTGACACACATATGTTGCAGTGATATTGGTGAACTAAAAAGTGACCCCAGCACTCCATCCAGTGCACCTCGACAAAAATTCAGAACTCCTCAGGTCGATCAACTAGCTGGTGGCGGACGTAAGTTAGTATCTGATGTTGTAGACGGTGTCTTTGATGGAATTGGGCGATTTTGGAAGGCACCAGAGCATACCATAAGCAATCCACCGGCTACGCCACCACCGACTAATAGCAAGAGCGTTGGAGGGTTGCTCAGCATGCCAGGCATGGCAGCTATGGAAGAAGTGAGAAACCAAGTGGTTGGCCGAGTTCGAGGCGCCAGCGATGCCTCGTCTAGCAGAAGTCAGGAAACCCGAAAACAAAACGAGCTGAAGGAGATGTCTAGAACCCATACGAATGACTCAATCGATGGCACTGAGTCGCGGCCAATATGGCAAAGGGTAGGTCGAAATTGTTCTAGTATATGTTGGTGCTGGTTCCAAAACTCTAATACATTTAACTCTATTCAGACCAATTCTCAATCAAGGACAGACATGTTTCAGTCCATGTTACAGGCGCCATCTCAATTTATGGCCTCAGTAGTGCCGCGACCGCCATCTGCATCCTCCAGCATCGTCGCTTCTGTCGATGGGCCAATACAAAAATTTTTAGATATGAAATCCGTAGAAGAGATTCGAATTGGAGAGGTAGCTGAATTGCTTGCCGATTATAAACGCTTGGCTGCCATTATCAAGCAATCTCAACTCTAGTCAAATCTTCCTCCTCATACCCTTGTGTTTTGCGTGAATAAAAATGTTGATCGATTTACTGCTAGTACTACTGTTTGGCAGGTATCACGTGTAGCTGTGAACAACGCGGTTTCGCGAGCCCGATAAATTTCGCGTCCAAAAAGAAGAGCACTCCTGAATTCCAAGCAGTAGGATGTTCATAGGTATTACTGGCCCTCTTTGCAGTGGAAAGCACACGGTTGCGAAATATCTTGTGGACAAGCATAATTTTACGTATCTCAGCCTCAATGATACTGACGATCTGAAGGAATTCGGCCAAACAAGTGTGCGATTCAACACGCTCAAACAAATGCAAATATATGTTACCGAGCGGTGGCTAGAAAACTTTGTAACTTGCGATGTGGATGGCAATGGGCTTTGGCTTCTCAAGTATGTATCATTGCTCTACTGACCTATACCCATACATATTTAACTAAGAATGCTCTGGACAGGAAACGGCCCTTTTTCTTACTCGTATCTGTTGAAGCGCCGATTTCAGTACGTTTTCAACGACACGTTCAAAGGTAAGAAGAGTGCAGATTTCCCTATGCATTGGCTACACATACTAAGAACTACCATAGATGTCAAAATCAAGGGACAGACGTACTGAGTCTACAGGACTTTGTCATCCAAAACGATCTAGCTCTGTTCAATATACCAGAAGATGACTCCACACAACTCCTCACTGATCCGACGAGCCCTTCCCGACCGCGCAAACAACTCTCGACTGCACAATTACATACGCCCTTATATACACTTATGTCACTTTCCGATGTGACCATTGCTAACGCGTATAGTTCTTTGTCTCAATTTCACGCTTGCCTCGATGACTTGGATTTGACGAACGACGAGCGACTTCGCCCATCGTGGGATACATACTTTATGCATCTATCAGATTTGGCGGCAAGGAGATCTAACTGTATGAAAAGAAGAGTTGGCTGTATTTTGGTGCGAGACTCTCGTGTCATAGCAACAGGTTACAATGGTACTCCTAAAGGACTCACGAATTGTAACGCTGGAGGGTGCCAAAGATGTAACGAGGCAACACCATGTGGTACTGGCTTAGACCGTTGCCTCTGCATGCACGCAGAAGAAAATGCCTTATTGGAGGCTGGCAGAGAAAGAGTAGGTTCCGGACAAGGTGTCATACTTTACTGCAATACCTGTCCCTGTTTAGGTAAGTCCGTTCTGTGCATTAATGGATTTAGACGTTTTTGCCCATATTGATACCAACACTGGCCGCGTGTCACAAATTAAATCTTTATCAAATAGGATGTACGATAAAAATTGTTCAGACGGGAGTCAAAGAGGTCGTATTTTCTAAATCGTATGGAATGGACGATTTCATTGCCAAAGTCTTTGCTGAGGCTGGAGTGAAATTAAGACAACACAGTCCGCCAAGCATGCGGCTGGAAATGCAAGTAGACGTGACCGAGGTTGACAGTGCAATCATCGGCAAAATGGGATGGATGAGTTCTGATCCAATGAGACGGAGAGGTTCCCAGGAGCCAAAAGTAAAATAAATTGGTTTTTCATATTTGATCGGAAGTAGCTATTTCCTTGGTATCCACACAGCTTGTACCACCGCACCAATTCCATCCAGAGAAGGAATTACCGCAATAAGGTAACTGAAAGATATCAGAAAATAATAATCGCCACCTTCCTTGCTGCATTATTATTTTTACAAGTGCATTCTAGCCCGTCCGTCTAAGTGTGCTTTACTCTGGAAATGTTGGCTTGTCTTAAATGGCAAGTCTCAAGTACTACACTTGAGATAAAAAGCTAGTTTTCCGTCCATATTTTCCAAGTTCTGTAATTCTTTGTCCCTACTTGATCAAATAATGCATAAAATTGTCCTAGCCTTTGGTTACTTTCTTATTACAATTGTATCATCACTTCAGCCCATCGGCTACCAACCTCTGAGCATCGACCAACTAATCAAACAGTCAGACTATACAATACTTGGCAAGGTCATTTCGATTTCTTCTGCCCCCAATGCCACAGCGGCTGGTCCGCTAAACACTGGCAGTACTGCTCCAACCAACGCTTCTGTAGTCACGGTGCAAGTAGTATGTAACTACATCGGAAACCCCCCTATTGCCAGCGCTTCTTCTATAACCATTGACGGCTTTGGAACTTACACTAGCGACTGTATGTCCTATATCGGATCTCCTGGTTGGACTGGCTTCTTTTTCCTGAATCATACTGTTATCAATACCAAGCTTGGTCTCCAAAGCAATGGCACCAGCAATTCTACAGCGGATAATAGCTATCAGCTAGGAAATCACTGTCAGTCACCTGTTGTTATGAGTCCCACTGCAATTGGAACCATTTGGCATACAATCAATGACACCTCCTCCGTTGTTGGAACAGGTTGCTTAGCAGCAAACGGCTTTCCGCTTCAGAGCGGTGGTGTTGGAGGGCCAAGTGGCACAGGTTCTACGATTAGCGCGGCTACTGGCTCAACTAGTCCGAGTGGTTCTTCGTCTGCAGCAGCTTCTTCCATTTCGGTTACAAGTGCTGCTTCAAAAACTGCCTTCTCAAATGCTTCATTCATAGTCACTTTCTCAGGACTTGTTGGAGCGGCATGGGTCATTTTTTCCACATAAATTGATTGCGAAATAAAACTTTTATTTTGATTATTTTAATCACTAACTACAATTGTTTGTTTTAAAAATCATTATCAGCGTTTCATTTCAGAGTTGATCTTTGCTGAGAAATTGCAAAAGAGCATGGTTGAGGCGACGTCACCTTGTGCTGAGGTTTTTGAGTGCCCGACAGGAGAAAAAAAAAGTGTGTTTTTTTTCGATTTACGACGCGACTGCGACGCGACAAGTTGACAGTTTTTTTTTAGTTGAACATCATGGTACGACACTTCAGAATTGGTCAAATTTACAGCCGCAAAAACTAATTCTTCTGTTATAGGCTGATAGAAAAAGAAGAAGAGATAGTACGAACCTTCATAGCGATGATGCTCCTGCTTCATCACCAGCCCCCTCGTCTTTGCCACCATCGTCACCAGCACCATTTTTCTCAGACTTGGGTTATAGGGACGAAGATGAAGAGGTCTCAAACGAAATACCAGATGATGTGGATGAAGAAGAAGATGATGATGGTATTGATTTGTTTGGTAGTGATATGGAAAAGTGAGTACTGGCTGGTATATATCCACTTTGTTTGTGTCAGGTTCCTAAAGCTGTTCCTTCAATCAGTGACTACCGAGAGGACTCTATGCGCGATCGCTACGATTTAGCCAACATTGATGACGAAGATTATGAGCAGATGGATATGGCTGATCGAGCTGCCGTCGAAGCAAGACTCAACAGACGCGATGCTGAGATCATGCGCAGAGAGGGTAGAATGGCCGATGCCTTCATGGATGGTATTGATGATGATGCCGAGAACCCTCTTCCAACAAGACGCAGACATAGACGACTCTATGAAGCTGACATGGACATGAATTTGGACGATGAAAATATGGCTGTGGTAGGTATATTAAACAGTGTAAAGCGGTCATCGCAGTTGGATGTTAATTTTATATTGCCTTAAGCCGGAAATGTCCCTTGATGATCTTCGAAATATGAAACATGCTTCTTTGAGTGACTGGATTGTTCAAGAGGCTCCTCGCCGAACTATCAAGAGAGAATTTAAGGATTTCTTACTTACGTATGTTGATGAACATGGCACCTCAGTGTATGGTGAACGAATCAAAGATATGGGTGAAAGTAGGTTTATAGTTGGGCTTAAAGATGTAATGGGATAATCCATATACTTACCAACGGTTTAGGCAATCGTGAAAGTCTAGAAATTAGTTACGAACATCTATCACAGAGCAAGACTATTCTCGCTTATTTCTTGGCAAACACACCCTTGAACATGCTAAAAATTTTCGATCAAGTTGCGCTAGAGGTTACACTTATTCAGTTTCCTGAATATGAACGCATCCACCGTGATATTCACATTCGTGTCACCGACCTTCCCACTGTTAATACTCTTCGCGAACTACGACAAATCCAGTTGAACTGCCTCGTGCGTGTCTCTGGTGTAGTTACTCGAAGAACTGGTGTCTTCCCTCAGCTTAAATGGGTAAAATACAACTGTGGTAGATGTGATCAATTACTAGGTCCATATTACCAGGATATACATAATGAAATCAAGTTGAATGTATGCCCTCATTGTGGTGGAAAAGGACCTTTCAATCTTAATGCTCAGCAGGTAGGCAATGATTTTGAATTAGTAGTGATATATGATTTAACTTATTCATCAGAAATCACAAACAAAAATTGCAGACTGTATATCGCAATTATCAAAAATTAACCTTGCAAGAATCGCCTGGTACTGTCCCACCAGGTCGTCTACCACGCCACAGAGACATTATCTGCTTGTGGGATCTTATTGATCAATGCAAACCTGGTGAAGAGATTGTATGTCTACAGTGTTACAGACATGAAATGACAAGGAAATATTTGCATGCTAACTAGCTCTTTTCGCTTAAATGTAGGAAGTTACCGGTATTTATCGAAATAACTTTGATGCTTCTTTGAGTACCAAAAACGGATTCCCCGTATTTGCTACCATCATTGAGGCCAATTACATTAGCAAAAAGGAAGATCTGTTTGCCAGCTTTAGACTCACCGAAGATGATCAACGACAGATTATGGCATTGTCAAAGGACAAGCACATTGGTAAACGAATAATGAAGAGCATTGCCCCATCCATTTATGGTCATGAGGACATCAAGCGCGCAATAGCATTATCTTTGTTCGGTGGTGTACCTAAGAATGTCCAAGGCAAACATTCTATCCGTGGAGATATAAATGTTCTCATGCTTGGTGATCCGGGAACTGCAAAATCCCAGTTTTTGAAATATGTCGAAAAGACAGCTCATCGTTCTGTGTTCACTACTGGCCAAGGTGCCAGTGCTGTCGGTCTGACCGCATCTGTTCACAAAGACCCTATCACTCGTGAGTGGACTCTGGAAGGTGGTGCATTGGTGCTTGCTGATCGTGGCGTTTGTATGATCGATGAGTTTGATAAAATGAATGACTCTGACAGGTAGGTCATCAACCGATTATCATAGGAAAGGACAAAATCTCTTACATGTTGCCGTTTGATTCATTAAATAGAACATCTATTCACGAAGCTATGGAACAACAATCTATCTCTATTTCAAAGGCTGGTATTGTCACAACATTACAGGCTAGATGCTCAATCATTGCTGCAGCAAATCCCATTCGTGGACGTTACAACGCAGCTATTCCATTTTCTCAAAATGTAGAGTTGACAGAGCCGATTTTGTCTCGTTTTGATATCCTTTGCGTTGTCAAAGATACTGTTGACCCTGATCGAGACCATATGCTGGCTACAAACGTCATTGCCAGTCATATGAGAAGCCACCCCGCTTTTGATGCTGGCAAAGATAATGTTGCGTCAATAGAGGAAGACACAGATGTAAGTTGTCTGAATCATTGCTGATAATCTATTATCAGAATATCCTCTCATCGGATCCATCATTTTACAGATAATCCCTCAAGACCTTTTACGCAAGTACATCATGTACGCTCGAGATAAGGTTCAGCCCAAATTGCAGCAAGTTGATGAAGATAAGCTGGCAAGACTCTACTCCGAAATGCGTCGCGAATCTTTGGCAAGTGGTAGTATACCAATTACAGTCCGTCATTTGGAATCCATGATTCGTATGTCGGAAGCCCACGCAAAAATGCATCTTCGCGAATATGTAAGATCAGACGATGTAGATGTTGCTATTCAAGCAACATTGGACAGCTTTATCAGTGCACAGAAATATAGTGTTATGAAGATGCTCCGAAAGGTAATTTGAGGATAAGCCTATTGAAAGCGCTGCCATAAATTTTGACTCTTACATCGTCCCTTTTCAATAGCGTTTCGCCCGATACATCAACAACTCCAGAGATAACGATGAACTGCTATTGCATATGCTCGAGAATGTCGCCATGGAGAAGCGAAAGATGTATCAGTACAAATACAGAATGCTGCCCAAGGAGATTCAAATTGATGTGGAGGACTTGGATAGTCGAGCCAGAGATCTCAACATACACGATATTCAACCATTTTTCAAGTCCCATTTGTTAAGTAAATATCATTACAAAGTAGATATGTCTCGTGGAGTTATTATAAAATCCTATGCATAATTTGGACATCTTATACCTTGTTTCAAAATAAAAGAATTCGCAATATTGTATGTTTTAAGCGTGTTTAATACTTTCAGCTACTGTGGGCCGTTTTACTCCTAAGCTTCAATACTCAAAGTCTCTTCAACGTCCTTTAACGTCCAAAAAAGCTTAAAAATCTACCTAATGAGTACTTCAATTGTTGAAACCACTGAAGACCAAAAAAAAAAAGAGCAAAAGCTATTGTCGGCTTAACTTTTAGAACGGTCGCTCAATGTGACTTCGACTTCCTCGGAGTCATATTGGACACCTCTTTATAATAGTCACGTCTAAATAATTTTGATGGAAATCAGTCACACCGTAAAGGTATAAAAAGAGAGTTATGATAATTGAATAAAAGGGGATCAAAACCTCACGAGAAGTTCACTCGTCTGCAGGGATAATACCAGAGACTAATTAGAGAACGACACTATCTCAAAAAATCTTTCTTTCAACAACCAAACTTTTCTGATGTACGGTTCAAAAAGCTGCGGGTTATGTGGATTGAACACATGACCTTCAGATCTTCAGTCTGACGCTCTCCCAACTGAGCTAAACCCGCCTTTTATGAAAAGTTTTTTTTAGTATCCAACATATTATAATGACCTCTGTACTTCTTGTAGCCAGATTGCAACAGCCAGAGTTTCTGCAAGTAGTGCAGGTGATTAATCATAATCCTTTATGCTATTGAGGCTTTAAAAAAAATACGCTTTGTTGACTGTGGATATTATAGTTACGACTTGGCCCCTATGTGGGTCACTTTACATCTACATACAATTACATTCTCACTCACATTCATGTTGCAAATTTTCAGTTAGCGTGTACATTTTTGCAATGCGCTTGTCACATAGGGTTGCAAGCATCTGATATGTGTAGATATCTGATAGATCTAATTGCTGTTCTAGTATTAGAGGATCTTGTTGAGCAGACCTTGTACTGTTTACATGATAGATGGAAACGCAGCTTCATCTCTTTAAAATGCGTCTCAACCCAGATTTGCAAGCCTTACACATATTATTTTGATATTTACATAATGCAAAGTATGACTTCGTTCTCCGGGATAAGATCAATAAAATCCGCTGGCTGTAGCTGTATTGCATGTGAATCATCTAACGCAGAAGTCATAGTCCGACTCAAGAGTGAAACTTAATACAGATCACTTGCTTTACTGGAAACCTAATTATATTTTTTATTTGATTTTTCTTGTGTAAAAACTCACTTAAATCATTCGTACGCAACATATGGCAATTTTGCCTTCTCTGTAAAATGTATCGAACTTTTCTGGATAATGCTACAAAGTGTTATACACTACTTAGGATAATGTGTGTCGGATTGAAATTTCTATATTACAGAAGTTTCTCAGTGTTGATGGAAATTTCGTAGTCTATCGCGCGTGAGGTTTTGAGAGAAACAACAGTCAGGCTCAAAAAGTCAAAAAGCAAAGTCATAACTGGAGGGAGAAACGGTTTTTTAAAATTCCGCCGAAATGGTCATAGCGTTCTGTTCAACTTTCACTTTCCGAATATTTTTTAACCAAATCGTTTAACTTTGGCAATGGGGAATGAGCCTTCCAAAGAAAAATTGGAAGGAACTCATCAGGATCACCGACATTGGAAACACTATTCAACTCCACCAGTGCTAAACGTGGTTGAAACGGGTTCTTTAAGATCGGACTCAAGCAGCGTCCATTCTGGCTATTTGATGCATAGGACCGATACTATCAGTAGTGGTAATAGCGGAAATAGCGACAGCAGGCTGAAGAAAAAGCGCGGACCATTAAAAAGCGCAAAGGACTTTCTGTTTACTACCAATAAGCCTCTACGACAGCAAAACCGACCATCATATAAACCCGATGTAGCATCATCCAACTCATCAATTGTGCATAACGCATCAAAAGAGGAGTCGCTAGATGGAGTGAGAACCAGCCTTTCAAGCGTCAGTGGAACTTATTCCAGCATCGAGAGAAATGGTGATGTTGAAGACACTACTCATATGGCTGAAAGAGGCTGCAGTGCCGGACACGACTTGATGAACCAAATGTTCAGTGTTGAAGCATACCAAGCAATTTTCAATAGGTAAATAATAGACACAATGCATGAAGTAACTATGATCTTCAAAAATTGATCAACTTGACATTAGGCTATATTTAGCTCCGATTGAGACTTATTTAAGAAGTGGTGCACAAGTTTTACAAGTTGGGTAAGTAAAAAGAAACTGTCAATCTCAGTTAGTTCTCGTACTTATTATCGTTTCGATCACAATGGTAGATGCGGAACAGCAGAATGGAGTGTTGAAATGGCAAAAAGATATCCTGATGTGCAGTTCTATGCGGTCGATACGTCAAATTATGTTCCAACCACAAAACAACAACGACATTACCCTAAAAACGTCAATATATCCGTCATTCGAGATTTGAACAGCCTTGATTACGATGATCAAACATTCGATTTTGTCGTGTGTCGATTCCAGTCATTCAGAATAGGTGACTGGAGATCTTTTGTCAATGAACTGGTACGGGTCACAAAGCCTGGTTGGTAAGTACAATCATGATTGAAGCGCTTAATGGCGTTCACTTTCTAACCTGGTAGCACAATCTACAAAAGCTATGTTGAACTGTGCGAGCCGGACATGAGCTGTACTGGGGCCGCTGGATCGGCATGTACAGAGCTTTCCAATTCACGTGAGTTTCAAATTGAATGCGAAAGATTTTAACTCGACCTTTAACATTGAATTATAGTGGTCAAGATGATGCTCTCATATGATCGTGACCCTATCGTCAGTGAAAGATTGGAAAGCCTTCTCTCACAAACGGAAAGCCTATTATTTGTTAATTCGCAAGCTTGCTTCGTCTACTTGACATCTAGCGAAGTTGCACAAAATGTCTACTATCTTACCGTCACACAGTTAGGCAAATATCTGCCTGACTGGAAGCCGCCACATGCAGAACTGAATATGTCAATTGCACAGTATGTTCGTGAATGCCTTGAAGGCGAATGCCAAATGGGTATCCGCTCAGCCTTTGCTCAAAGAAGCCGACTCATATGATCGAGTTGTCCATTGCATTTATATGATATCTTCACCCTTAAACCTTGCCGTTGACTGGTTATGGTGCAAGTTTACTTGTACGCCATGACTTGACTCTGCTGCTTGTTAGATGTGATTCTCCTCAAAAATGAAGGTTGCTAATCTAGCATCAGTAGGCATGCATCCGATGCAAACAGAAGAGCGCCGAAACTGCGGAGAGATCTCGCTGATGCATACAGCTCATTTTATTTATTTTTTTGTACATTTTCGAACTCTATTTAACAATGTGTCATTTCATTTGTCTTGGCTCATATGAACTTTTTGTACATATATCAACACATCAGCGCTATAAGGTGCCAGTTAATACAAGCAACAGCGATTACAAATTCATCAAAAAAAAAATTACTTTCCACATTATCTCGTGAAAAATCGGTTTAATTCTACAAACAGATCTTGTACTACTCGAGTTAAAAAACATTGCTGCGCTGGGGCTTTGATGAGATGTTCTTCAGTCCGTATTGAGGATCGTGAGTGGCGTGTATCGTGATCGAGGGCAACACATTCTTGATTTTTTTTGTTCTGTTCCACTTGCGGATCCTCAATTTATCAAAAGCAGACAGTACACGATACTTGATTTGGAGCAATTCGATTTGTATAAAAACCTTTGAATAAGAAAGCATCTTTTCATCGCCAAGCATTCTTAATATGTCTGAAAAAATTTTAAGCTCTACTCACGCGGTCAAACTCGCCGCCGTAACATTGCTTGTTCTGGCAGCTGTCACTATTGTCAATGCCGCTGATGGTACTTTCGAACGGTCTACCTTGAAGCCTCGGTCTGACGATGGCTCTGTAAGCCGGATGTCCTTCAAGCATCTCTTTTCTGAGTTAGACAAGCGACAAGTTGTTGAGACCTGTGATCCAGGATACTTTCTTTGCGATGACTCATTGGGTGGCTGCTGCCCTGATGGAACATATTGCACCGCTGGTTCATACACCTGCTCACCTGGAACTTCTGGCTCAGGCTCTGGTTCTGGTTCTGGTTCTGGTTCTGATTCTGGTTCTGGTTCTGAATCTGGTTCTGGTTCAGGGACTGGCGGCGGATTAGGAGGTGGATCTAGCTCTAGTACCCCACCCGAGAGCTTAACACCTACCGAGTCATCTGCCGTCGCGGGAGCCAGTAGCTCATTTGTATTCCCATCAGAAAGCGTACTAAGTGGCGATAGTACTTCTATTCCAGCTGCTTCGAGTTACTTAGCTTCCGCGGTTGCCAGCGCAGCAGCTACTTCCAACCCACCATCACTGACCTCTCAAGGAGCTGTCAGTGCAACCATGTCAACCGCTGCTACATTGCTCGTCGGTATCATCTTCTTTGCTCAGTTATAATTTGACAAGTTCTGTATGCATATTTTCTATATTTATAAAAATTAGTTATGATTTGCCCTTCACTGTTTATCACTTTTTCCCCATGCCGATGTTTAAAAGTCTGCCGTTGGGTGTAGCATGTGTTATTGCTTTGCCAGGCAAGATCCGGCCTCGAACTTTTTCGCAAATAAATTTTGTTTAGCATTGTGTAGATTGAATGGAGATATTGCGATAGCATGACAAGATAGTAGTTGATGGGTGGCCAATGATGATTTCAATTTCGAATGATCACCAGCTAGAAGTTGACAGAATTACTAGCACGGTACGTTGAGGGATGTATTGAGCCAACCAAGAGCTCACTAACCATGTCATTTTGCTCTATCAATGTACGTTGTGTTATTACAAATGCTGAAACTATTGTTTATCTGCTCTCATGTTATGAGTATTGCTACTAAGTCATCTATCGACAGGTTTGAGGTATTGTGGGACTTGTTTACCGGATTAATTTTTCAACGAGTAAGATTCGACTGGTTTCTCTGAAACCCTGAGCGTTTCACTCTTTTGCAGTACCTACTCTCACTGATTCACTGATGCACCAATTTCATGATATTTCTAAAGAAAAAGATCAAGATGAACATTTGATGAATGGGGGGTGTGACACAAACAAAGTCTACTGCGACCTTCCATTTATGTTGCAGCGATGCGCCGTGATTTAATTCTTTTTCAGCGGTTTTCAGTTGTACGAATACTTTCAAGGTACACCCGAATCTAGCAATCAATGTGGCTTGATGCGCCGTACACCCATCCCCGGTTCTTCGTTATCAGTTTTTTTTTCAAATTTTGAAAAAGTAACAGATTGTCCTGCGCGTCTTGGTTCAGTCCGAAAGCGAAATTGAATCTGAGCAACAAAGAGGGAATTATCTGCAAGGCCTATGGATCGTGCTTCACTCACTACAATTTGGACACTGATAGCAGCAAATATCAATTTGCCTATCGTGGCTAGCGCAAATATACATCTGACTCTACAGCTGGCTATATTAAATCCCACATTTCAGGTAGTCACCGTGGACATCTTTCAAATAAGCTATCTAGGCAGGCGTCCTGAGCTGCAGGGCCAGTTCTCTGCAGTGATAGCCTGTATAGTTGATTGTGGAATTGGTGAGCAAACATGCTTTGACAGTGGTTGTTGTTGTGCTGGACAATACTGTGCTATCGATGGCTCGTGCTATGCCCTCGACTCGACGTCGACTGTTCCGCCCCAGATAAACTTAGGCAGTAGAGATGTCTCAACAAGAGTAACATGCACGACAACTTGTCATTGGTATCACAACAGTATAAAACCATGTCAAAAAATTCTGAAATATGTTATATGATGAAATTTTTCTGTATTCAGTTTGATATCAAAAGTCTTTCTACGTCATTTTGAACAGTGTATATACCTTACAATATCTATATCATTATGTGGCTGCTTTATATAATGATAGCCAGACCGCTACAAACATTTTTTGCCATATATGAGCAAGGTATACAAAGTGTTACATAATTGCTAGGGACAATGTAATTTGACGAGATGCTTCGATACTGTAAAGTGAGGATGGAGATACACAACTGGTAAATGTGTTTCAACTAAGGGACTACCTTATGACGACATTAACAGTTGCAATTACTAGCGCTCTAAGCTTAGTAATTGGAATTGCTTGCTCGGTGTCACAAATATATGTTAATATCAGATATTAAATATCTATCCTCTTACGCGTGTTTCAAATCACGCAGAATTTACTGCCAGAGCAGTCGACACTGCGCACACTGACGGGCAGGCAGCATGATAATTACCGTTAGAGATGTTGCTGCGTTAGCACACTGGCATATATACATTATGTCACACAATTGATTTTTCATGCATTTCCAAGCGAGCGATTAATCCTCGCAAATGCTTGAACAGTTTATACAGAAATCCTCTGAAAGTTTGATCTCAGTTGTAACGAAGGTGTTTTTACAAAAAAAAATGGGGAAAAACTCTAAACAATGACAGCAAAGCTGGAGAAGGAGCGAAGTCTTGATTTGCCTGCTTATTGAAGGAGAATGATAAAACAATCAAGAAAGCATTCATTATAAATCCATCGCGCTATGTTAGCATTTTTGATTTAACGCGTAAGCTGGTCTTACCACACGTTACGTGGCCAAACACAAAAACAGGAAATTTTACTTTATGTCAGGTCGGTGCCACAAATCTCGGTCAGTTACAGCGCTCACTTTGGCGTTGGGATAAAAAAGTTTAGCCAAGAGGCTCAGGACAACTCATCTTGGATAGTTACTTGTTTGGAATGTCGTCTTTGTTGAACAATCTACAGTCTATAGCATCGCAGCTGTTGGGACCCCTGGTCGAGCATGACCAGTTCAAGCAGTATGCGCTGACCCTAGGTGTCGTCGGGCCACTATCCTACGTAGTTTACAAGTATTACATATACAACTTGTTCCTGAATCCTTTGAATCAACTCCCCGGTCCACCGTTGGGACTTCAGCACTTATTTCTGTTTGGAAACATCTGGGAAATAACAAAAGCTGAGGTTAATTTGCGATGATATTATAGCTCATGCCATGGGAAAAAATACTTATTCATTTGTTCTGATAGACGGGCACGTTGCAAAAGAAATGGTCTGAGCAATACGGTGGCATCATTCGTTATCATGGATTCTTCAACATACCACGAGTACTAGTATCTGACCCAGAGTTGTTGAAACAAGTTCTTGTGGTCCAGCAGTATGATTACATAAAGCCAAAACAGTTGGCCGAATTTATTGGCAAAATTCTTGGCGTAGGATTACTTGTCGCAGAGGTAGGCAAGCAACTAATGATACTGAATATTCAGATCAAAACTGAAAAGTGTGTACATTATTAGGGAGCAGAGCACCGCCACCAACGTAAATTGCTGAACCCAGTCTTCTCCATCAATGCGATTCGCTCCATGGTACCAGATATGTTTGTGCCAGCCAAAAGATTGACCGATGTCTGGAAGGAAGAGCTGGAAAGTGGTACTAAGGAAATCGATATCTTGTCTGGCCTCAGTCGTGCTACCTTGGACGTCATTGCTATCAATGGTTTTGGGTATGATTATGCTTCTTCCGTCCCTGGAGCTCCACCAAATATTCTGAATGAAGCGTATAATCGAGTATTTGCTGGATCAGGCGTAGCTATCAGATTATTGTTCGGTATCTTCCCTATCTTGAGGAGATTGCCGCTGAAGCGAAACATCGAGTTCAAAGCGGCTGTTGGAAACATCGACAGCGAAAGTAAAAAGCTTGTCGTAATGGCTCGTGAGCGAGCGGATGGTGGCGAGAAAGCTACTTCCCGTAAAACCAAGAGAGATTTGTTAAGTATTATGACCAGTGCAAACGACGAAACTACCGGACAAGGAATGAACGACGACCTTCTTCAAGCCCAAATCATGACTTTCTTAGCAGCAGGGTAAAGTTACCACAAATAATTTGATTTTTCTTCGTTTGGTTTTTCCTAACTTGTTCAAAATTGTTAGACACGAAACTACTAGTGTCACTGTCACCTGGGCTCTTTATGAGCTTTCTCGTCACCAAGATTGCCAACAGCAACTTCGCGATGAGATCAAATCTGTGTTCTCTGGTATCAATTACGATCATGCCTTATTTGCAGATCCATTATCCGTAGATGAGAATGATTTGCCTAGTGCCAACATACCAAGTTATGAAGCTATCAACAATCTTCCTTACTTGAATAACGTCGTAAAGGAGATTTTGAGATTAATTCCTCCCGTACCTATGACTAATCGCACAGTGGAGAAAGACATGGTGCTTGGAGGTCATTTGATTCCTAAAGATTCCGCTGTATTTATCCCTCCGGCAGTAACGCAAAGAATGGAATCAATTTGGGGCCAGGACGCCATGGAGTTCCGACCTTCACGATGGGAAGAACCATTGGCACAAGCTGTAGGGCCATATACTTATATGCCTTTCCTTGCTGGTGGTCGACAATGCATAGGAAACAAGTTTGCGCTGATCGAAATTAAAATTTTGTTAGGCGTGTTGATCACTGCTTTCAAATTTCATGAAAAACCTGGAGTTGAAATCAAGAAGCGTCAAGCTATTACTTGGAGACCAACACCTGATCTCCTCCTCATTGTTGAACAAGTGTAAATTGACTATCAATTAAATATAATTTTCAAAGAAATGATTGCAAAAAAGACTGAACTGCTACTTGTTGTTGTTCCTGTGGTCGCACAATGGTTGTTGTTGTTTACCTGATTTGTCCAATGATCAGTAGCCCTCTGCCTTTTGGTCGCCTGCGTACTTTTCCTCTCTTCTCTTTCTTCCCCCTTTTTCTTTACTTATCAGCTAAAATAATGACTGAAGCGCCTCGGCGTTCTAGGTCACGTTCGGCCAATACAACACCTCGTATGGCCCCTCAACAGGCTCCGATGCCTGGCGGTCCGATGCCTGGCGGTCCTATGCCTGGTGGTGCTATGCCTGGTGGTCCGATGCCTGGCACTCCTCCGCAAATGCAAGGTTATCAGAACAATATGCACCCACAAATGGCTGCGGCAAACCAGGCGGCTGCTGCTGCACAGCAACAGCCGGGAATGAACCATCCTCCTATGCCAGAAGGTGGTCCAGCATATCCGTCGACACCTTATATGCAACAACAGGGCCAGCAACAGTCGGGTGAACAACGAGGAATATTTAGCGGCTTTAAAAGACGTATGAGAGAAGCGGCTGGGTTTATCCATACCGACCCTTATAGTGAACGCGGTTATGGACAACAGATGATGGGAGGAGCAGGAGGTCAACCACAGATGATGGGTACACCAATGCAGCCAGGCTACGGCAATGGAGCTGGATCACCCGGAGTCTACGGTGGAGGGCAATATGGACAACAGCCACATATACCAGGCCAACCACAGATGATGCAACAACAGTATATGCATCACTCACCACAATACATGGGAGGCAGCGCTAATCCCTATGGATATTCGCAAACTCCCGGTATGATGCAGCAACAGCAAGCTTATGGAGGCATGGCTTATGGGTATGGCGCCTCACCAGGTGGATATTATAATCGAGGCTCATATGGAAGTTCCTATTCACCTTATGCTGGAGCGTACGGCAATGCTTATGGATCCAGTGCGTACGGTGCGTACGGCGGGGCTGGAGCATATGGCGGAGGCTACGGGTCTTATGGTGGATATGGAATGGGATCGTATCCATACAGCAGCTATGGTTACGGCGGAGGTGGCTACGGTGGAAATTTTATGGGATACCCACGGCACATGCCGATATACGATGAGCATGGCAAGCGCATCTATCCTCAAGAAAATTACGTCAGCTCTGTAAAGGATCTGTAAGTATTTCATACTTTCCATATTGCTTTTGAAAGGATATGTCTTCTCACCTGCCAATGCTATTTGATCGTTTTACATAGGTGGTCTAGCGACCTTCTCTAAACAATACTACGGAAACATTGTTTTATTACTTTTGTCAGGAACTTCACTCGTCGTCTGTAATATATACCTATATTCTTTTTTGCCATTTTTCTCTTTCTTATACCAAACATCAAACCATAGTATTTTTTATTGCCATCAAGAGACTTAGATTTTGACTTGTGCAGTTCAGTTCCCAGTCGGCAATGCCTAATTTGTGTTTTCAATTGTTGTCCCGTAAAATGATAACATCTGGTAAAATATGCAGGTTTTATACAACTCAATTGCCGTTTTATAGTATCGAAGATTCGCATGTTGCATTTGAAGACAGAACTATATTCTTCCATGAAAGTTTTCTCTCAAGCAAATTCGACTGGCACGTGTCAATAGCATTTCCGCGTCTTTCATATATAGCTCCACTTCGAAGATGTGAATTGTATAGCCTAAGTAAAAAAGTCTATTTTCAATAAAGTCTTTATTCTGGGATTGGATGGTGTTTTTGCCAATTGTCTAACGACGGAAATAATATAATAGCGCTACTTAGGAAATTAATCATATATTTATAAGTAAAAAGGTAACAACAACCCGGGTCAAGGCATCATATGGCTGAGATTGATACAGGTTCAGACCACAGTACAGAAGTAGTGAGCATTGATTTGTGATTGTGTTCCATGTGAAAGGAGTCAATACACAACATCAGCCTTGGATTCTCGGCTCGTATTATCCCAGCGTCCGGTAGGCAGTAATTCTCCTTCTTCTATTAACATATCTGCAGTCGCCTTATACCAAGCTAGTAGAGCAGCAATGATGCCCGTGACTCCTCCTGCTCGTTGACATCCCTGAATACCACCAAAACTGGATATACACAACAATAGCAAGGTTGTGCCAACCAAAAATAATGTTACAGTGAGCAACCAAGTACCTTTTTGTAGACGACTTGAGATGAACATGAACCAGTATGCTGTCATTGACCAAGCAAGATTATAAACACCCATCATCTTTCCATACGTCGCAGGAGTATAAAGTCCAGTGATTGCCGCCAGATTTGGTATCATCATTAGGCCTTGTCCAGCCCAAAAAGCGCCGAAGGCTGATAAGACAGTGGCGGTGAAAGTACCGCCGTGAATACCAAAATTTAACAACCCACAAACGAGCTGAAGTAAACCACCAAAAAGAATAGCTGAAGGCAACAAAAGGTTAGGCGACTCTGCAGGAAAAGCAACATTGAAGACTGAAAAACAAAATGTTATCAAGGCAAAGCCGGCTAAACCTAAACGTGCAGATACGGTCTCGCCATTAGCTAGTCATATTGACCCATAGCTTCAATTGATAGGAACCTACCAAGAATTCCTGGGTCTCCTTTTATGATGGCGTATTCGTGTTGGCTATCATTCATAAGCCCATGTCCACTCATATCTTGAGTTATGTGACGCTTGCTATTTGCAACAGCTTCTTAGCATGAATTGGGACACACTCATATCATATTAAAAAATCAATTAACCTCAACCCTTGAGTCCAGCCTAAGACTGAGCCTCTTCTAGCGAATCTATTTCGTGGGCCTTCAACGTCTGCAGTTGACATAATTGGTGATAGGGTAGAAAATAATAAAAGAGTGAGACAGACAGTGACCTCGAATGCTCGATCGAAATTTATACACATCGGCAGTTACGCCAAAACATACGGTTTCAATCAGCCCACTTTCTCCATTGGACGCATGTCATACTGCATACTTTTTATTCACTTTGTCAAGGACTTCCTCCCGTTACTTCCGATAGGCAATCGTTCTTATATGCATCATATTTTGTGTAGAATCATCCGGGTCTGTATTATAACCTATCACAATTGCCAATTATTGTCTCACGTTAGAAATCAATAGAATTTATGAGCATCCAATAACCATACACTCAAAGCAGGTGATTTTTAATATCTTCTGTTTAATTTTGAAAAACTTTTGAAATGTTGTGATAAAACAAAAGGGACCAGAGGGTGTATGTCATGATTGACAACGGCAGTTAACGGGTCTATCTACTCACACTTGGTATGCGAAAACAAAGTGAAAAAATATGTCCAGTTTTCAAAATTGTCAATTTTTTCAGCTTAGTTGAGCTTTCTACGGAAAGAGCAGCCTATAATAATGTTAATTAGAAACCTTTGTACTATATAGCTTGACGAATGCATGATTTAAAACGTACCCTCAGTCAAGCGAGCACGACCACCAGTGGGTTGGCAAAGAACGGTAGCGCAAGAAGAGCAAAGAACGACAGTTTGAGCGTGGCTGAAGACAGTAGTAATGTTGAAGCAACCTGAATGACCTCATTAATAAACTTATTTTGCAATTTGCAATGGTGCAAAATTGACAAAACTTACCAGGGCACTTGACGTCCATGAAGTAGGAGTTAGGAGATTGCACAAGTCTCTTGAGCTTGTGTTGTCTTTTTTCCGTTTCAATGGAAGGGTTAAGAAGATCAACAGCCAACTATAAACATGAAAAAATGAAGAAACGATCAGCGAAGTGCTCAAACTGTAAATTCTCGTTTGGCAAAGGTGCAATTCAGTAAGGCGCACATATGGGTTTGTCGGCTTTGATAGGTGAATGTGGAGTGCATTTTCTTGCAAACTGTGTAATCACTGTACTGCATGCTGAAGATATATCGAACAATATGGCGATTGCTGCCGGGCTTGCTATAATTGTTGGCTGTCTGCAACCTGCAGACCGGCAGGTCTAATGTGCAAATTTGATTTGTGTGTGTTGGCGATGGTGATAGAAACGATCTACAATTCGACATGACTTTCATCCGTCCCATCCATCTATATAGATGGATAATACGGTATCAATAAGATATTGATGCTTACCGTCATCTCTGTTTTTGCTGGTTGGAAAAGGGAAAGATCTCGTATGGATGCTCAACGAGCTTAAAGTTGCCAGCCAAAACGAAACTCCGCCCCAAGTCCAATGTGGCATTCGACCTCTTCGAATTTTGACTGGGTTATCAATTCGGCCGCATTTGACTTCCCAGTCTAACGTATGCATGTTAACATAAAGCCGCCTACAAGCTAACAATTTATTGCTATGAATCATTGAGCCTTATGATATAAATATACGTCTGAAGCATGAAATTACATACACTAGTTTATTCATTACAAAAGTTTAAAGCAAGATCTATGCAATGTTAGCTTGCAGACCGAAGATCACATTTACGACCTATCATCTTTACTACGATTGCAATTTTCCATTTTGTGGTCTATAATATTCTCTCAGAGACATATCCTTTGCAAAAAGACTTGCTAAAGCGCCAACGATTGAGACAGCAAAGCAAGCGTAAAACATTCTCATATAGGATTTCATGGCATCGTATGCTAGGCCACCAATATAAGCTCCTAAAAACATACCAATTTGATGGCCTGTTGTTACAAATTTCAATTAATCAATCATACACAATTTGGCCTTCCGAGAATGTTACGTACCAACGAATTGGATAGCTGAAAAGGTTCCCAAGTAGCGAAATCCAAAGACGTGACATATATATTTTGTGACCATAGGGATGATAGAAAGACAGTAGAGCTGATTTTTGCAAGTTGTTTAGTTTTTTATATTCATTTAGGGTTGAGTAACCAATTGTCCATAGCAACTTACTCCAAATATGGCAGAAAAAGTATATATAATCGCAGTTGATACGGGAGCCCATATCAATATACCTAGTAAAACAGCTCTGGCCATGAATAATATCACCACAAGACGTGTTACACGAGCCTTGGTGAGCAGCCAACTCGCTGCAATGGTCCCGATGGCAGAAGTGAAGCCCATAATCGCGAGTGGATATGCTGAGGGTACTTTCATGAGAAAAGGTGGAGGTCAACATAAAGTCAAATATACTAATTACTTGCCTTCCTGAGTGGGGTCAACTCCTTGATCCTCTACATAAGCTGGAAGATGAGTATAGATAAATCCAAGCTGGAAACCCGAGATTGTGAAACAGATAACGATTAGCCAAAATCCAATGTGTGAAAATGCTTCTTTCAATGCGGCATGAATTGTTTGTGGTTCATTGGAAATCAACGTCTCTTCATCTATTTTTCTTGCTTCTATATCATCTCCACACTCCGTATCATCACCATCAAATTGGTCCATACTTAAATGATCTTCTGAAGCTAGGTATTGTTGAGTATGTTCAGGAGGCATCTGAGGGACGCTCCGTAAGAATATAGCTAGCGGGGCCAATGCAATGCAGATGCAGCCTTAAAGCGAAAACGGGTTGAAGCAAAAAATAATTAGAAAAGGCTTCAGTGTTTGAAATACGTAATATAATATACCTTCAATAATCAAAGCCCATTTCCAACCTAGATGCTCGATTATAACTCTTACTATGGGAAGGCAGGTACCTTGTCCCATACTAGCAAAGCTGGAAACGAGCCCGATAACAAGCGCATGCTTTTTGCTACCTAGAGGGAACCTTCTGCCAAGGGTAGCGAGTATCAAGGAGAAACCACTACCACTAGCACCCAGTCCAACAATTATTCCCATTGCAAAGATGAATAGACCGGGCATGGTCTTTGGAGCCAAGGCCATGATAATGATGCCCACGCCATAGATAATATTTGTAACAAATAAGACTCGTCCAAAACCTAGCAGGCGTTCAGCTGTAAAGACTACAAATGGCTGGACGAGGCCCCAAAAGATCTGTAACAAAGCAGCGGCCACAGAGAATGTACTTCGGTCTAGGTTTCCAAAGCAGATTAATAAATACATTCAGTTTAACTGTATCGCTTTCTCAAAGCATCATGATTTACCCCATCCATTATCCTTGATAACAGGTAATAAGTAAAGGCCGAACGATTGTCTAAGACCAAACAATATCAATAAAGTGACTGAGCTGGCAAAGATGGCCAGAACTTCAGATATAGATAATCCAAAAAGCTTTGCCATTGTGGATATGAAAGTTGATGGAATGAAGGTAATTGTTCATTCATTTATTCATGAATTTATAACAAACTACAGAATCGACTTATGCTAACACTTTTAAACGCGACTTGCTAGTTCTGCAAAGATTTGCAATTTTTGGATTTTATGCCCATTGTAGGCAAGTTCCAATCTTTGGGGAGAGCAGGGGCGACAGCCGAAACTTGGTGCACAGATGGTTTAATTTTTGACACATGATTGGACCGGATATCGGGTAAGACTAATTGCCTTTTGAAACTTCGTCTTTTCTATCAGAGTAAAATTTGGTTGGTTGTTGCACCTTTCAATCTTTTCATCTCTTTAAAAACCCTTGTCATTCACTTCTTTCTTCTAAAATATGGAAAAGCTTATCTATGTCAACAAAGACTCGAAAGGAGATTGTGATAAACTGGCGGCTATAGACATTGAAGATTTTGTTCAAAACCGACTATGGCCCTTGCTACATAAATTCAAGCAACAGTTGTCAACTTTCGATGACCCGAGTATTGCTTTACAAGAGTACACATTAAGCAAAATTCGCAACGCATATGCTGAATTAGAGAGATTTGATATCAGCATTCGACCCATGGTGGATGAAGCCATTGCAGCTTCCATTCAGTCAGCCCAGCAACATCGTCAAGCCATGGCTGTGTCATTTGTGCAAGCATTAGACCAAGCCATGCTGGACCTGAGCGAAAAATTCAGGGAATTGGAAGCTATGTCAGATGGATATATCGAGAAGAAAATGGAGGATACCATTGACGCAACCATGAGACAAATCGAGGAAGTGGATAGTCGTATTGCAGCAGCTTTTGATCGAGCATTCGCTGTGCGTCAGCGGGTTGGTGACAAGATCACAGCTGTAGCTGGAATTGCCAGTGGTCGCATGGATTCTGTCAAAAAAGCCGTAGCTGATGAGGCAAGACGATTACTTAAATATGACGAGCTACCTATTGAATGGAGAAACAATGCTGTAAGCAATCACATGCAATTATTCTTACAAAGGTGAACGAAAATCAAATGTGACTAATTATAACTATATATTTTCACAGCATATTTTAACTGGATATCGATTTCTGCCAACTCCATCGGCATGTTGGCATTCACTCACCTATATGCATAATGAGACTGGTAATATCTATACCCATCTTCTCGGCTTTTTCTTTTTCTTGGGATTAGGCATCTACGAATTGTTCTATTCAACTTCCCTAGCTTCAGTTCCCAATTTTGATCGCCTGATTTTCGCCGTTTTCTTCCTTGCTGCCTGCAAGTGCCTCATGTGCTCCACTGTGTGGCACACTTTATCAGGCATCAACGATTACGACATATTTAAACGCATGGCTTGTTTGGACTATGTTGGCATCAGCGTCCTTATATCTGCTAGTGTTGTTCTGCTAGAGTATTATGGCTTTTATTGCAATGATGTCTGGAGAAACACCTATATCGCCGGTACTAGTATCCTCAGTCTGCTTGGTATTTATATGCCATTTAGCGAATGGTTTAACAGAAACGGTAAATATTACACCTATCAACTTCATTTACATCTAGGCGACGTTTACTAAAGTGCTAATTGATTCCATTAGAATTCAAATGGCTTCGCATCACATTTTTTATTACTCTGGCTGCTTCGGGAGTATTGCCTATTTTACATCTTGTGAGCATTCACGGTGCCACGCATACCCTCAATTGGCTGTCACCATTACTATACTCCATATCATCATACCTACTTGGTGTTGTTGTTTACGGCAATCAGCTACCTGAAGCTGTATGGCCGGGCAAATTCGATCATATTGGCCACTCTCACCAGTTTTGGCATCTTTTTGTATGTGGTGGTATCTGGTTTCACTATGTCGCTGCTCTCGGTTTCGTACAAGAGAGAGAGACTTTTGGTTTATGCCTTATATAAGTCACACGCATATCTTTTAGATTTAATCCTTTCATCCTTTCGATTATCCCCACATACCTTTCACGCTTGTATTATTTCATTTCCATCTACATCAACCAAATTATGATACTATCGTTGATATACCTTCTATGCCTAGATGCACTTTAGACTTCAAAGACAAACAAATCATTAAACATTCACGTTTCAGTTGATTTATTTCAATGTAATAGACTATGATAAAATTTGTACAAGTAGTTATTAAAGGAGACCAAAGCTCGCTTTGAAAAAGAGGGATATTATGAGACGATAGCCTCAAATCAACGAGATCTTGGTTCTGACAAGTCCTCGCCTGAATGTTTTGAGTGGTTGTGGTACCAGTTGAAGTCTTCGAAATGCTTCTTGTATATGTAACGGCTCTAGAGGGGTTTTTTCATTCTTGGATAAGCTGAAGAGACCCATTGTTGTTTCATCTCCGTCTTCGTCGCCTGCTTCTCGCTTTCTTTTCATCCCAGCTGCTGCCGATTCGTCTCTGTGCAAAGCTGCTAGGTCTGTTTTGATCCGCAAAGCTCCTTCGGTGAGTGATGAAACCATTTCAAATGTGAGAAATCCCAAACTATCAATAATATCATCATTTGGCTTTACGTCGATGAACGAACTCATGTACGCCCAATCTCTGAATCGCTTCGATTTTCGGTATGTGAACGATGCTTGCCGACATTCAGAGTAGTGTACGTATTCTTCTCGCGTCATGGCACGAGTTACCTCATCAGCATCCTTCAGTCGCTGGATACTTTCATTGTATGCTTCGATCTCATCCTCATCTTCTGAGTCGTCATCTTTTGAAGACTTTACAAACACATCTGAAAATTGATTGACCAGCTCCCACGACAACTTTATGATACTTCGATGCATCTTTCCGGGCTTTTCGGCTATAAACAGAATAAGTCTCGATACGATAGTCTTGGTATTTACACGATGCTATCGATGTTTGACAGTTACCTGTGGCAGAATCTTCCATCATTTCTTCGACTTGATCTCCACCAGTTTCCTTAGCATTCTTACGAACATCCTTCCAGCTCAAGAATGATCGAAGACGGTTTACTTTAGCACGATCATGTCTCATAAGAAAAATCAAATCTTCTGCATTCATTGATCTCGAGTTACGCTTCCCTGCCATAGCTGCCGCTTGGATAATCTAAATAATAGTACATTAGTCCGATACTTTATGCAATATACTTTAAGAAGCTAACTTACAATTTCGATGACTTGGGAACGAACAATGTCTTCCACCAGCATTGTGGTCTCTGGAAGAGGATCTGATACCTCTCCAAAGACAAACATCATTTGTTGAATTTCAGACTGAAATTTGTAACGATTCTATCAAATAACAACCACCAACAGACTCACTTAAGTCAAGCGATCTGATGCAACTACGTGAGCAACAAGAGGCCATACCTTTTTTTCAGCATTTGACGCCGCGTTTGCTGCATTTGTGGAGTTCGCCATGGTTCAATTGCCAGAACTTCAACAAGCGCAACAGGTCAGGTCAAACGACCTCCGCTCAAATTTCAAATGCTCTCCATAAGCCACTCTTACAAAGATAAAATCAAACATGTATTGTGCAGAAAAGTCTCTAGAGAAAGATAAAATGAAAAGAAAACGTATGTAACAAGGATGAAATGAAGGTGTTTCTATATAACAAAGCTGAATATTTTCTATGTTGTACTCGTTGTAGACGCAGTGTTGTTGGTGGAAAGATCCAATGGTTTGGCTTCAGTCATGGGCAATGCCATACTAAGTTGTATGAGCTGCTTTTGCAAAACACTTTTCTTGGTATCATCATCACCACCTGATTCTAGAAGTTCAGCAATGAGTTTTGCATTTTGCTCCAGGCAATCAGATATACTTGCTCCTTGGGGCAGTTCATCAGCTTTGGCTCTCGGTTTCAAATTTTCCAACTCGCTAATGTCCACCTTTCCAGCACTTAATTTCAGCAATTCTTCGGGCTCTTTCTGCCTTTGGGCTGCTAGCCGTGCTTGCTTGATCGCCTGAGGAACATCGATTTCACCAAATTCTGTCTCAACTGTCGTAGGCATGCCATCTATTTTTGCTTCAGGGTCCATTGTTCTCTGTACAGCCGTCCACGCACCTCTGGTCAGCTTTTGCAACTTGTCATTCACATATCCGCATAGCGTTTCTACCGATCGATCGCGAGCAGACTCATCTTCCGGTGCTTGATCAAACATGCCAGCAACAAAGTCCCACATACTTTTCATGTATGTCTCGCCACGATCATCTCCATATACCGGGTAAACTTGTGCAAGATCTTGGACTGTATAAAATTGGCTGGGTAAACTGACGCCAAGTGAGGGGTATGCACCATAATCCCAGATAAATGCAGGGCGAATATGATATTTGTCTTGGTTCATGTCGTCTGTCAAAGCCATGCTTCGGTTGGTATAGAATGTTGATGGCAAAACAGCTCTATTGATTGTAGAAAATGGCGGAAGAGTTGCAAATGGTTTATCGCGTGGCACAAGAGTTGAAAGGTCAGGCACTGCAAGAAGATATAACATCTTAGCAGACATGTTTCATCGATAAAACAAGATTAGCTAGGTAATTACCTCCATGAACTGCGGACAACGAGCCATCTGGACCAAATATGACCCCAGCTTCCGAAATCTTCTTCTTCTTTTTCTTTGGTGCACTAGAATATGTTCTATTTGGTGTTATGGCTCTGGAACTACCAACATCCATGCTGCTTTCTCTAAAACCGGCAGATCCTTGGCGGATACTCCCTTTTCGCGATATTGATGGCATCTGATGGCCATAAGACGTGGTATTGTCTAGACCCAAAATATCTACATCTTCTTCGATTTTGACTACGGAGTCTCGCTTGGCTATGAATGGGACAGGTGCATTCGACTGAGGATGCCGTATAGTAATGGTACTTTTTCGTCGATCCAAAGCAGGAGGTGCTGGTGTGACTTCGATTGGTGTATCATAATTGACTCTTTCTGCTTCTCTGTCAATAGCCCGTATGCCATATCCTTCCAGCTTATCAGCATTCTTCCAATATAGCGTGTCCGGGGCATTATAAATCTTGGCATTGCTACATATCAATAGAAAATCTTTCTTGAAAGCGTCCATATCAGGGTATTCATTATTTTCCAACTTTTTGCGCATAGTAGAAAGGTCCATTGGCTGCTTAATAACTTTCAAGTAATCGAGAACAAGATTTGTATCTACAGGTTCTAAGAAAAAGCCATATGCATCACGTCTATGAAGACGAAAAGTTTAAATCAAACTGGCAGCGTGCTTTTCATATGTATTTGATTGACACTTACTTGACAAACGTATCCAATAGTCTACTACAAATAGTCTTCAAATCGCGTTTAGCAGGTATCCAAACTCTCTGTTGTTTCGTCTTCTTTTTTGACTTGGAAGATTTGGTGGCGCCTTCACTAGCAGCGACAGTGCTTACACTTTGGGAGCTAGCAACAGATCCTCGCCTAGAATCATCATATGCCGATGGATGATCTATGGTCATATTGGCTCCGGATGGCTCTTCACTGCTACGAACAATTACATCTTTGTGAGTTTTAGATTGTCGAATATGCGCTTCGTTCTCAGTGTTATCGTCCTCTGAGTATAAAGGTCTTTTGCTTTCTCTCTCATCATATTCGTATGGTTGAGCAGTTGAAAAAGATCGCTTTCTGCTAATTGCTGAGGATTCAAATTCTATATCTAAATGCTCACTGTTACGTCGATGTCCGATCTCGTCCTCATCATCGTTATGCTTCCTCTTATGCTTTTTATGATGTTTGTGAGATTTATGCTCTCGGTGTTTGTGCTTTTTCTTCTTCTTCAGATCGCCAGTCTCTGCTATATCAGCTGGTGGTTTTGGTGGGTTGAGCTGTAACTTCAATTTGATTCGGGGTGTGGCCATTGGCTGCAACCCCTGGTTTGCAGTAGCTGGAGCTTTGAAACTATGAGATCCATTAGTGTCGTTATGGTCTGACAGGTCTGAATAGTTGTCACCAACAGAAGATCCGTTCTTATGTGAAGACATTTCTTGCACTTGCGGTCCCCCTGCTGCCAGTATAGCTTCGAAAGCGGGGAAAATTTTGGCTGAAGCACAATTGTCAATTGGCATTTCTTGCTACGTCATCAAAATTTTTGTTTTCCAGCGACTTGTTAAGAACCTGTCAAGGAGTTGCTAATCGCTCAATATCTCTAGTATTTGAAACATCATGACTCTTGCTGGAAGCGTTGCCGGTTTTGCTACCTTGGGATTCACTGTTCGCGCATATGCACTCGGCATTCAAAAGCGACCTATTTTTGAAGGTGAGTATTTATGAGCATGTTGCCCTTGAAAATCGTTATACTTTCAGTCGTAGTTGACAAAACTTGCTTGTTTGAATAGGCATTTCTGGCCATTTCTTGACTGCAGGTGCTTTCGGTGCCGCAGGTTACTGGATATACAACTTGCAGAACAAGCAGATTGAGCAGATTGAAAACAAGAAGAAGCTTTTGTTGAGCAACAGAGCACGAGTAGAGTCAGCGGTCGCCGAGGATAACTAGACAATCGACTGTAATAGATGTACATCACACCGCAACCCCCTCCACATTCGCTTGTCTCCAATACACATTTTCTCTTTATAAAAAAGTTCAAAAAGATTTACAGATTTATTTCGCCGTCATATCGCTATGCCAGGTTTTGCGTCAGCTTGCTCTTGTTCTACCATATTGCGTAGAATAGTTGTTGCTTTGACAATATTCTTCTTATATTTTGCAGAAACTGGTATAACAGCAACCTTCTCGCCTTTGCTCTCGAACTCGCCTAAAACAATTTTCTCAAATGCTTTGAAATTGTCTTTTGCGACAGCCGTGACATCTGCCTTATTTGCGATAACAACGGACGGCCGCTTGGTCAACCCTTTAGAGTAAGCTTCCAACTCATTGCACAATGTTGAAAAGTCATTCCATGGTTCCTTCACGCTGAGATCAATAACATAAACCAGCACTTTTGATCGCTCGATATGTCTCAAAAATGCATGACCTAGTCCAATATTTTTGTGTGCTCCCTTGATCAAACCGGGAATGTCAGCTACCGTAAGCTGAAAGCTGTCCACAAAATCCACGGTGCCAATATAGGGATTAAGAGTCGTGAAAGGGTATGGTGCAATCTTGGGATGCGCATTGGAAACAGCTGAAAGGAATGTAGATTTACCAGCGTTGGGTAAACCAACTAGTCCCGCGTCTGCAATGGTTTTTAATTCCAATTCTAAGTAACGTGTCTTGCCATCATGCCCACGAGTGGCGAACTTTGGTGACCGATTCTCTGTAGTGACAAAATGCGGATTTCCATAGCCACCTACACCGCCTTTTGCAGCTACAATGCTCTGACCTGGAACATCCATGTCTATGTATATCCGCGATTCTGATTCTTGACGTTCTTTCCATCTGGCATATCTCTCTTCTTCCTCAATTAATTTTTGTGCGTCGCGGAAAAAATCTCCTTTTGCGAGTGTTGTTTGTTCTGATCGTGGATAATGAACCCACTTCTTTTTTAATTTCTCCTCCTTCGTCTCTTCCGAGTTCAATTCATCTAATCGTGCTTGCGCGCTAGCTGGTGCTTCAACTTCTCGAATGACAGTACCTAGAGGCACTTTGACAATCAAGTCTTGCCCAGACAATCCATGCCTCGATGCACCCAATCCCGGTCCACCTCGTTTCGCAGCACAAAGATACGGTATATGATTCAATGTTGTTTCGTCAGCAGAAGCTGTGAAAATCACGCTTCCGCCGCGACCACCATTTCCTCCATTTGGCGGACCTTTTGCAACATATTTCTCTCGATGAAACGACACACAGCCGTCTCCACCAGCTCCACCTCGAGCAACAACTCTAACAAAATCAACAAAGTTACGACCCTAACACAAACTGATATCAGTGACTGACGTGAGAATTTTCAACTTGTAAGGCAATATTACCTTTCCCCTCAGCTTGTAATCAAGAGATCGATCTCTAGGGTTATGAGTAGGCTCGGACTCGAACTGCCATTTCGTTGGGTGAAATTGCCTACTTTGGCGTTGACCAGCCTTCAGCGAAAGCGAAAGCTGCCCGGAATGTCGTGTTCGAAGTCGCAGCATAATTGACATTATGCCTTAGCAAAGAAGCTCCCAATTTCATGTCGGTGTTTCGTTTCTGCAAACCGTCACGCACGCTTTTCTTTCAATGAGGGAAAGTAAAATACGTAGGGCTTTCACCATAATCATTCCAATAAATTTAACAGTACACTACCACAGAAGGACATTCTTTATTTTCAGGTTTACGATCCTACCAGACTGTTCCCTTGTAAATATCATATCATATCATATTGTTGACTTGTCGCGCAGGCAATGCGCTGAGCTGGTATGCCCTACCAGTCCGCCATACAAGTCACGGTCGGAGGAGGAAAATTTTTTCAAACTGCAGAAGCTATAAATTTGGCTGCGATCTCGTCAAAACAAATTTTTCTCTTTACGCTTCAGGATTCAGTAAAGTTGGTTCCAGTAAATGCTTGCATTTGCTTGTTTCCAACGGCTGGGTCAATCACCAAGGAGCACCAGCCGTAGAGAAAAGCTAGGTCTTCGGACCCAAGCGGATCTCACAGGTATCCATACTTCGGTATGGAAGGAGTGTATAGTCAGATTTGGTGACTGAAGCAAGAACAATCTTTAGTTCCCTTCGGGGAGCTAGAGGTCATCCATATTTCATACCTTTGGATAAGAACTGTTTTTACAGTTTTGATCTTCGAGGCAAACCATGGAAGACACATCTCACATAATATTATTACATACAAAGAAATGAAATAAAAATCAGTGCTAGTCTAATACCTTGTATCTGAAGGCTGTACAAACCTCTCTTCGCTATAGACACATAAAAAAAGATGCTTTTAGTTCGTTATAGATAGCTTCGTATTTAAGATCTTGAGAATCAGAGCGAGATTGCCTCCGAAATTCAAGACCACAGGATCGAGTGTTAGTTGAACGAGCCAAAAAATTTTTGGACTGTTTGAACTAAGATTTGACTCAGGCACGAGCATTCCATTTGACTTAAAGATATCGCCCAGTCTATTGTTCGAGCCAACAGATGAAGTAGTTATTTGTTTACATTTTCAATTCTATAGTCTAGATATCATTTTAATTTGGGAAAGATGACAGGACTAAAGGAAGCTCCTATTTCCCGTTGCTCATTTGTTGTTGGCCATCCAGAGCCAAAGGCCGCATTAGATAACTTGCGTTCTTTTGCGTGGACTCCTAGTCGATTGAGAATACTGTCTGCCTTTTCAGGCATCACGCACTGCAGTAATATGCCTGCTATTCTGCAAGATTCCATTGAATAGAAAAGCACCTGTTGTAGACGTTGGCTTTTTGCAGGATCTTTCACGAGATTCCAGGGCTGATTATCTGTAAAATGTCGATTGGCCTGCAAGCAATTGAAGTTGTCAGCAATGAAAGATGATTGTTGCTTATTTATTGATTTCTTACCTCAGAGAGTACATCAAAAATTGCTTGCAATGCTTTGCCGTAGTCATGCTTCTCGAATCGGTCACAGAATAAGTCTGTAACAAGATGTTAATTTACCCATGCATTGTGCGCCGAGACGGAAATATCAAATACCTGGTAAGCGCAGCAGTGAATCATGAAGGACCCAATCTTCATCATGAGTAAGTTTGTGATCATTTTGGGGAACAATTCCACTTGGTAGCAGTGCTGGCGCTGTACTCCTAGCAATCAAGTTGCCTAATTGGCCCGCCAAATCCTTCTTATAGCGCACCAAGACACCTTCATCTGAATAATCTATCGCGAAGGCTTAGTAGCAAATATGAGGAATCAGCGCCGATAGTTGTACATACCTCCATCGTCTGCCAGTCCTCCATCTCTCAGCAAGTAGTATCTCACGGTATCCACACCAAAGCGATCCATAGCTGCTATTGGGTCAACAACATTTCCTCGACTTTTAGACATTTTTTGCTTGCTCATAGTCCAGTGAGCATGGGCAACGATTTGTTTTGGAAGAGGTAAGTCAGCAGCCATCAGAAAAGCTGGCCAGTAAATAGCATGAAATCTGAAGCTGCTGATAAGTATAGGTGCGATTCACTGTATATAAAAAGAAAACTAGTAAATACCTAATAATATCCTTGCCGACTACATGAATATCGGCCGGCCAACCACCAGCTTCCATAGCTGCAGCGTCTTTCCATGGATATCCTGCAGCAGTTATGTAATTGACCAGTGCATCCAACCAGACGTATATCGTATGGTCTGAGTCATTTGGTACAGGTATTCCCCAAGTAAGACGAGATCGTGGCCGGGAAATGGACAGATCTGCCAAACCCATATCAATCCAGGATTGAACTTCCCTCATTCGATTTTGCGGTACAACAGCGTCTAATTGCTGAAGTTAGCCATATGTAAAAAACATAAACATATGCAAGCACAGCTTACCTGGATTTTGGGTTAACCACTCATTCAACTCTTCCTGACAAGCGGATAGTTTAAATTTGTAATTTTCTTCAGTTGTCCACTCTACCGGTTGGCCAGTCTCTGTCGAAACCATTATTGTTTTACCGGATTTCTCATCAATAGTCTCCTGAACTTGTCCGCTTGTGTAAAAGGCTTCATCTGATACCGAATACCATCCTTCGTGTTTTCCTTTGTATATCAATCCTTTCTGCTCCAAAATTTTCTAATAAGATAAAAAAAAATCGCGCTTAGCATTGGCTGAACTTGAGAGCTAAGCAATCATGAGTATCAAGTTTTCATACCCATATCTCTGTCACTGCATTCCTGTGTCTAGCTTCCGTAGTCCTCATAAATGTGGTATATTCTATATTGGCTTTCGCTGCCAGATCCTTGTGCGCCAGTCGTTAAGAGTTTTATACGGTAGCGATAAAGACAAATCAGAACAAGCTTACTTTGAAGCGCTGCGATATTTGATCACAAAATGCAAGAGGATCCATTTGATTAGCTTGTGCGGCTTGTTGTATCTAGAGGGGTTGTTAATATCATCATTGTCAACAATGAAGTTTCTTTAATCTGCAATATACCTTCAACCCATGCTCGTCCGTTCCAGTGAGGAAAAGCGAGACTTCGCCTTTCAATTCGTGATATCTCTTGATGCTGTCCGCTATTACAGCCGAGTATAAGTGACCAATATGTGGTGCTGGAGCCTTGTTAGCATTAATGTTACTACCAGTGTAATGACTTTCCATTGCTCAACAAACCTGCATTCGGGTAGAAAATGGGTGTAGTGATGTAAAATGGTTTTGTGTGGTTCCACCTTCGTTGAAATGTCTTCCAAGTGGAGTATTTACAGGCCAGTAAAGCTGCTGGACGCATAGCAAAGCAGCACCAATAGGCAAAACCAGTTGTCAAAGTTATGCCCTGAAAGCAGAAAAAACTGGCCAAAAAGTCACATCCCAGCAACCTGAAACTCCGTCCTTTAGTTCAAATGTCAAACGCGATATTCGAGCCCTTCGTAACAAAGGCTGAGTATACTATGTGCAGTCGAAATACCGCATAATAGCTTTGTTTCTTCGCAATGAATACTTTCAGAAAGGTGGTGTCGAATTCTCAAGTCTTTTGATAGGTATAGAAGGGTCTAAACACCTTATTTGTCGAATACATCACGTGACTTGCTGGTTCTTAAAGCGCTGTCTATGAAGGAGTTCGTCTCACTACCATCGTGTTAAGACTGGGAAACCAAGATGAGGGAGAGTGATAATTCACTTCCACTTATCCCACTATCTATACTTACCAAGAACTGTTTGAAAACCGAACAGGAGCTAGAGAAAGCCAAGAATGCTTTAGATTCAAGCAAAGCATCCTCGAAGCCAACTTCTACTGAAGTTTTGCGGCATTTGTATGAGAATGAAAGAATCGAAAGAACGCGGTTGGAGAGTCTGAGGAAGCAGATACAATCCGTACAAAATGTGACAGCATTTAAGTGGGATTCAGAAACCATCGCAAAGCAAATAGCCACCATCAATGCGCAACTATTTGGAAAAGTAAAGCTTGACAACAATCTAGCCTTCTCGGAACCACGGGAGAGTAATTTGCTTTACCTGACTGATTTCCACAGATACCTCACAGCAAGTTTCATCCATCAACTGATCTTATGGTCTGAGCTCTCGAGAAGCCCAGAAGGGAGAGATATTGATCCACCTATTCAGCATCGAGACAGCCTCGTCAGTCATTTTATTCGAACTGCTTACCTACTACTACACGCCTACCGAGATTTCTCAGGTTGTTTTGCCGTCATGAAAGCATTATCATCTCCTGAAGTTCGTAGAATACGCAGAATTTGGACCCAGTGTCCATCACGAAGCAAGGACCTTTACAAAGAACTTGTCGCAATTACGTCACCCGAAAACGACTATCGTAACTATCGCGAGGTATTGCTCCAGAAGTTGAACATGTACTCAGCTGATTCGCGATCGAAAGAAGGATTTATGATTTGCGTACCATGGATCAATACTTTTTTAACACAAATGCGTCATATTGCACGTGAATACACTGCCAGTGGCCACAGCATCACTGGAAGCGATCAAAAGCAGCGACTATTGTCTGCTCCGGGGGCGCAAAAACTAACAGAGGTTATGTTGATATTAAGAAAATGCCAGTCAAATCCAAGTGCTGAATGGGATGATATGGCGACGAACCTACCAATTAAGCCGATCACCGTTCAAGGGCTGCGGAATAGCGTTGATCCGCCAACTGACCTTTCAAAATTGGGAAATGGCAATCTCGCTGTCTACCATTGGCTCGTTTCTCGAGTCTTCCTTACTAAACAACAGTTGATTGATGAGAGCATAGAAGTAGAGCCTTTAATGGTGGGAGAAGAGCTGATGTGTGATGATGAGGCTCGGTCAGACGATGGAGAACAAGATTTGAATTCTCTACCAGCTGTTATTCCAGATAATTTGGTATCACAGGCTAATGAAATATTGTTGCCGAGGGAGCTACCGCCATCAAACCCATTGGCGCATTCCTCAAAAGCAGACGATGTAGGCAACGGAATTGAAATCACCAGTCAACAATCAGTAGAGTACCAAAATTCAACAGAAGCACAGGAAGATTCTCATGAAGACGCTGAGGAGGAAGTGGAAGATCAAATTTCAGCAATTGGTGAAATTAATTTGAAATCAAGGACTCAAGAACATGCAGATAATTTAATGAATGAGACCCAAGACTCTGGATCGGTTGATAATCTAACCCCACCCTCATCGTCTGATCCTCTCGGAATAACCTTTTCGAATCAAAATGATTCTACTGCACCGACTCAAAATATAGATTTAATTGATGCTACTGAAGGAACATCAGATTTAAAGAAGCTCAATTTTGTCTTTGAAGACGATGCGAGCCATGACTTTAAGCCATTATCTCCATCAGCGCAGACTTTGGCACAAAAGCGAGAGGCTCGCAAGTCACGACTATCTCCATCAGCACCAGCATTCGTACCAAAGATTTGGGGTACGCAGAGTATACCAGAATCGGTACAGCCCAAGAGTACTGCATCTCCATCGTCTAGTACAACATTTGAGGAAGATTTTAGTGCTGTGTCCAAAGACCATTCTCCCAAACAGAATATGCTATCTGGCGGAGAAGATTTGACTGAGGATGAAGAGGAGTGGAAAGGATACCAACCAGGTCATTCTGGTAATAATAGTGCCAACCAGCAGGCATACAACAGTGGCTCTGACGAATGGAAAGATTATAAATCACAACAAACAAGCGACGATGAGGTGTGGACAGGATATCCCGGGCCTTCGACTCCAACGACGGAGAACTCACGTCGTCATTCTTTGAGGTCCAGTACTTCAGAGGACTGGAAAGGCTACCAGGCCCACAAAACTGAAGATACTTGGAAGAATGAGAGCCGTCAACAAGCATCGCAGCATGATTGGCAAGGTTATACCTTGGAAACTCTGGACGAAGATGAATTAGATTCTAGCACCATGATGAACGGCGAGTTTGGTAGCAAGCGACGAGAACGTGAAATGAATGCAGATCATGATCCACTAAAGACCTTCAAGGATCAAATTCAATCATCTGAGCCATCAAAGAACAAGAAGAAATACCACCAAGGGGGCACTATTGGAAGAGGGGCCTCTCGAAAATTAAACAAACAGTAGTCATTCAAATCTTTGCAAAAGGGATGTAGTACTGCAACTTTCCTTATGACCTCTTAAAAGATAGTTTATACCCTGTGTTCTATGGACAGAATTCTACAAAAACATCCAGCCAGTAGTTTTATTTAGCTATTTTGGTTGCTCATAATAGGTCAATACCTTTCATTGCCCAGTTCTTAATAAACTGCCAACATATTACAAAGTAATTTACTGAACTAGGCAGTCATAGGGGAGAAATACATTGGAGCAGCGAGAGTACTTCATTTCAAAAAGTAACTGTTGAGCCATCTTGTATTAATACACAATTATTTATTGGACCGCTTGTTAAACAGTGTCAAACCGCAATTTTCATATCGTCAGTTGGTGTTAGAGAGTGTACTTCTGATGTGAGGCCATCTTTCTTCATTTGCTCTTTAACACGATTCACGCCGCCGAAGATGGCATCCATCTCCTCCAGCGATACGCCTTTGGTCTCTGGTAAATAAAAGTACACGATGATAGCCATAAAGACGTTGAATCCGGCAAACACAAAGAGAGACTTATAACCAAGGTTTGCAAACATCGTCGGGAAAGCTTGACCCAAAGATAGGGATCCTATTTTTTGGAATTGAGAAGAAACACCAACGAGTTGAGTTCGCACATTCAAAGGGAAGATCTCAGCCGTGACAATCCATACTGAAGCACCCCAGGATGGTCCAAAGGCAAGATAAAACAGGCAAATTCCTACAACCATTACGATAGCAGCAACTTTGTGTTGTGGAAAAGAGGCGCCATAGCCAACAGGTAAGCCTCCAGCTAAAATCAACATCAACGCCATGATTATCGCACCCCATATCAATGCCTTCCGTCTGCCGAATCTGTCTACCCATAAAATAGCTATTCCTGCGCCCAGGATTTGAACAACATCCTGAACAGCAGTCATAATCAGGGCAATACTGTTAGAAGTAAATGCTGCTTGATAAACCTTAGATCCAAATGTATTCATGGCATTGTTGCCGCATACTTGATTGAAGAGATTGAGGAAGCAAGCAATCAGAAGTCGATGCCGCAAAGACTTATCAACAAACACTTCACGGAACGACATTTTGGTAGTGTTTTCTTTCTCCCATCTGACAGCTTCGATGATCTATACAAGTATGTTCATTAGATCTACAATTATCACATCAGTCATTGTTTATGTAGTAGTTTACATCATTGAGTTCTTCCTCGATGAACTGTTTGTCAGATCGAAGGCGAACAAGTGCATCACGAGCTTCATCAATTCGATCCTTCTGAACGAGCCTACAAATAAACAGTTTTAATATTTCGGCGTTGCTGTAAATCTAAGTCAGGTATGCATACCAACGTGGGGACTCAGGAGCTAGCCAGATACCCACAGCAACGAAACTGGGTAATATTAGTTGTAGCAGCTGCACTAGACGCCACTGCCATTCTCCCAAAGAGGCATTATTTTGAGCACCAAGTGCTATCAAGGTAGATATCAAAGCACCAACGGCCCAAGTAATTTGCCACACACCAACAATTCGACCACGATAATCTCGACTGGCAATTTCTGACATATAAGTAGGAGCAGCATAAACGAAAGCTTGTCCGATACCTAAAACCACTCTTCCTGCCCAAAATCCTGCCGCAGTAGGTGTTAATCCCATAATAATGGCTGCCACAGCTAGTCCAAGTGAGCCTCCACTCATCGACTGTACAGGAAAGCTTTTAATGATGGTGTCACCAGGTGAGAACGTACAGATAAATTCATACGTTACCACTCGTCTTCCCCAGCGATCTTGGACGTATGGAGCTACAAATATCGCTAAAACAATTGTTGGAATCGTATAACAGGTTTGTAGAAAACCAAGTTGGGCAGAGTTAGGGTTGTCCATAAATTTTATCCAGTCTGGAAACAAGATGACAGCAGAGAACGCCGCCGAATCGTAGCCTATGTACGCCTGACAAAGGCCTGCTAGACTTGACGCCAGAGCCAGTTGATATCTACCCATAGTTCCTAGCACTAGAGAAGGCGTTTTAACGCAGTGAGGATCAGTATCACCAGAAGATGTAGCTAATAGGCTAGCCATCAGATTGTTTATATATACTTTATTTTGATCCGTTAACAGTAAGCTCATGTAATTGGTGTAACAGGGTTCACGATAATCAAAATTTTCCCAAAAGACTTTCGCTTTTGCTATTCTTACACAACGTTCAAGGCCAAATTTCTGATACAATATATAGGGATTGGTGCCACGAAGAGCTTATATAATGATAAGGCTTTTAAATCTTTAAAATGCCATGGACGAGATGTTTCGTTGCCAATATCCAGGATTTGCTGCGTCTCAAACGTTGCAGAAGTGCTTCTTGGATTACGTGATTTAGTGGCGCTGGTGCTAACAAGGTTGCCAACCTCAGATCGAGATACGAACCAACGCAATGGAAAACTCACACACAGCTCACAACTGTTTAGTTCCTGTTCAGGTATTGACACATGATCTATATACCGGGGAAGCACCGAACACTTCCCCGTGTAAATTTTAAGTTCACTATGATATATTTGTCATGGGAAACTAGCAATTGTCAATCCTTCCTGCAGGACCCCACAATTGATAGCACTTCAAATCTAATGATACAAGTGTGACTATATTAAGCTCGTTGAAAACGTCAATGTTGGAAACTTGGTATCTCGCAAATCCATAGGTATGCTTTAAAAGCTAAGCTAGTAGTACTCCAGAAATCATATTCGCTTAGCCAATATTTCTCTTAATATGATGATGGCACCCTGCTTATCGCAAAGCAAATTTTGCTCAGAGCACTGAGCATAGTGTACGCCTAAACTCCAGTATTAAAAAATGGGATTTGAACATATTTGTTTACTCTGAAAACGAGTTATCTTACATCGTGGGCAGCCTTCTTTGCATTGACATGTAGTAATAGTTTCGTACGCCGCATGTAGTAATCTTTCAAAAACTGGATACGCTCTACCAGTGGTGCCACATGCTTCAGGTTCATATAGACTTATTCTATTAGCAATGTTTTGATTAGCCGATTATAACCAGTTTTTTGACGCAAGCAGAAAATACAAGCACAGAATTACCTTGCCGGTCGTTGACGCTTTGCCAAAGGGCTCTTGCACTCAGTTCGAACATCACCAACTGGAGAATACGCAAAAGTTGGTATCATTGACACTAAAAGATGTCCTATGTGGCATAAATTAGTCAGCGACATGTCTATTAGCTACCGAAACTTTGAGATATGTACCTGCAGCGTGTATGGAAGCAGCTACATTAATATCGAGTTCTGCCAGTTCTTTGAGAGCTCTTAATGGAACATCTATCCAAAGACCATTGGAGTTTCGAAGAATAGGATCCATATACACATCTACTGCATCTAGAATATGGTTGCGTTTGTCCACTTTGTAGTAGCCGTAGACATGAGTTGACACTGTCAAAGCTCACATTAAACATCGATATTCATATCATTCAGGCCAATTCGACAGTCCGTACCTTTCAATTTTCCATAAAATAGTCTTTGCCCCTCTGTCATGAGTCGTGAGCGTTCTACATCATTTGCATCAACATCCGTGAAATCTCGTTGCCTAGTTATCCAATCCACATTCACACGCCTGACTCGCGCATAACACTGATCAACATTGCATTCATCGACCAAGTAAGTCACTCCCTGATGAATAAATATCGCTCCTGAAGTTGAGATTAGCATTTAATTTCCTAAGGACATGCAAAAATAACCACCTTATACAGACCTTCATAAAGTTCAAATGGTACTCTATTTGCTTCTACTTCCTCAATGATGATATGCTTGCCATTCGTTATGTCCACGACCGTATACGTCTCTTCTGTTGTACTTCTGATACTAACAAATTTTGAAGGTGTTGGCAGAAACCGGGGATGGCACCGATATAGCTTGAGTAAAGCAAAGTGACTTAGTTTGCTTCAATATCAGATTGACATAGAAGGATCTGTTTCAATGCCTACCGAATCGCTTGGATCTCGCCTCAGATGCTCCATACATATACTTTCCGCAGCTTGTCCAAAATATACAAGATCCGTTGACAAGTCAATAGGTTTTTCCAGTGCGGCACATTGGAGATGTCCTTCTAAAATGATTGGGTTCTCAATGTCTATAGTAATGTCAGACATTGGTTGGCTATAAAGCTGTTCAGGATGGTTCTGCATTCATTATAGGGTTATCAATGTGATGTTGTACATATAATACAGGCTGACATATATGTGAAATTACCATATAGAACTGGTCCATAGGATTCTCAGCACCAACTAGAAGCGAAAGAGAATCATTGTTACGCCTGCCAGCTCGTCCGGATTGCTGCCACTGAAGAACGCATGTTACAAACATTGTTTACAGCTATGTGTAAAAAAACCCTCTTTACCATTGCTGAAATAGACCAAGGAACGCCTAGCATCATTACAGCATCTATCGTGGACTGTTATACAAGTATTCATATATATAAATATTTCAATTGGCGTTGTAAAAGCGTACCCAGTGATCCAATATCCACTCCCAGCTCCAGGGCATTAGTGGCAATGACAGCCAAAAGTTCGCCAGAAAACATTTGTCTTTCAATCCGTCGTCTATCTTGTGGAGTATAACCACCCCGATATGACATCACCCTCTTTAGCATATCTTGCTTTAGATTGCCTTGCAAATTTGACCTGATTTGTTTCATCAACAATTCGCAAGTCTTTCGAACCTATGGCAGATATATTGAATATCAGAATTTGGGGCCTATAAAATGATGCATCTGAAAGGTTTACCTTGCAAAACACGATCGTACGAATTCCGCGAGAAATCAAGTATTCAAGCACAAAAGCTGCTTCTTGTATACTACTCTTCCTACCCAATTTTGGCTCAAATTTGTTGATGACCGGCGGGTTCCACAGAACGAATTCCTGCAAACAAGTAGCAGAAAAAGTAGAGTGATCAATAAAATGGCGGTTGTAAATGGTGGTAAATCGACTTTGGAACAAAACGTACCTTTCTACCGCAAGGTGCTCCATCTTCATTTACCAAATGAACGTGATGCAACCCAAATATAGCTTTCATGTGCTGCATAAAAGATGAAGGTATCAGCCGAAGAAGCAGATAATCAAAGCATACTTGAATGACTTATTACTTGAGCAGCGTTACCAATAGTGGCGCTACAAGAAGCAAAGCGCACATCATAGTTCCCAACCAGGTGGCATAATCTCCTTAATCGACGCATGATCAACGCTACGTTTGATCCAAAAAGTCCGTTATAAACATGAAGTTCATCAACCACCACAAACTTTAGGTTTTCCAGAAAGTGGCTCCATTGAAGAAAATTTGGTAAGATGCTATGGTGCAACATATCTGGGTTGGTAAAGATGATATTTGCAGTTTCTCGGATATGTCGTCGATGTTCTGAAGGTGTGTCACCATCAAATGTTGATGTCTGATAAAGCAACGGCAACAGGCGTACTATAAGAACGGTTGGAATTGATGATTTTTTAGTCTTTGACTTATGTAAATTACCTTGACATCTTCAATTCCCTCGCAAGCGGATATGATATCCTGAAGAGATCTTAACTGGTCCTGTGCCAAAGCCTTCGTTGGAAATATATACATTGCTTTACTAGTGCTATCTTTCAGAAGAGCATCGAGAACAGGAATCTGATAAATCAACGATTTACCACTGAGACTGCGGTCAGGACCAGGCAAATGGGTTTCTAACAAGTGAGAGCACATACCTAGCCGTGGAGGTGGTGACGATAACGTCTTCTCCTTCACATAATGCATTGATGGCTTCAGCTTGATGGCAATAGAGTGTGTTTATGTTTCTTGTGCTGGAAAGAGCTCTCCATATCGCGGGAGAGATAGTTACATTCAAATCGCCTACCGAGATTCCAGTTATTACATGAGGAAGCTTAACATTATGAATATGATGAAGAACAAACCATATTTTGGGCTACGTTCTGGCCAGGTCCTTCTACCGTCAGGAACTAGCTGTTCTTCGTAGAAAGGTGCATCTTTTATTTGCTCTAGCAAGTTGCTTATAAACGGTCTTTCAGTGATCTGTGTTGAAGGCTGTCGATTTACTGTAGGGCTTGTCGGTGGATCAGGTAGATAGTCAACTTTTCCGTTTTCGAGTGTTTGAACAGGGTCGAGATTCTGCAAGTCGCGCATTAGAAACTAATATTACAATGGTTTGAGCCTTCATGACATTAACAAACCTTTTTGTCACATTTTTTAAGAACCTGAACAACAGCTTCAACAAAAGCTTTCTCTCTCCTTTCAATCAGCTTAGGAATATCACTCATTTTGATGATTTTTGGAGGCATTTTGTCGCGATCTTTGGTAATATCTGACTTTTTCTTTGCTTTGGCAGGGCCAAAATCCACCATAATTTCTTGATCTTCGTCTTTACGACACCGGACCATTCCAGGCGATATAAAACCGAGCGCAGCAACATCTTCAACTGTCAGGCCCTGCTCCCTGAGCTTATAAGAGCCGTCCACTGACGATTTCACAGAACTGAATGACAATGTAGTGGAGGAGACTCGACCTTCAAGGAAACCAAATAGAAGGTTTAAAGCTTTGAACAGCGATAAATATTGAGTGAATATAGCTGGCCATGACTTGATGTCTTGAAATTTGGGGATCTCTTTATCGGTTGTCGCGGAAACCACCTCGGGCGAACGTTTCCGTTTCGGTGGCATCGCTTGAGTCGAATAAATGACGCCCCCTCCAGCGTCAAGTAGCTTGATCAAATCATTCAATTTCATTTTTACAAAAAATTAAAGAGGGCTGTGCGGCTGCAATCGCCGAATCGGCCCTATTATTTTACAGTGTCACAGCGGAAGCTTGGCTCATTAGCTCAATTCACTTTGAAATGACCAATAGGCAAGTCCTTGTTACAAATTGGATTAAAAAGGAATGCTAAATACTTACTAGCTAAACAGAGCACCAGGAATGATCAGTATAAATACCATTTTCCACCAGTTTAAAGGTATAGTTATATTTGTCTACCAACTTGCTTTGGCTTTAACTCACATATATCTCAATACTTATACGTGGGTACGAACGAACAGAGAATCCAGTCAATTGGGCATTATTAGCAGTGAGTATCTCAATTTACATGCATACAATGTGGTGAAAACCTCTTAAAACATGCCGAGCCAAGGCTGCTGACTCTTTGTCAATGCTTAGGTGTTAGCTTATGTTGTGCGTTCATATGCTTCATCAACAAAGGCCATAACAGTTGCTCCCAAGCACCCTGAAGTCATGCTTTTCAAAACATATACCCCAAAGGACTTGCGGGCTTTTGATGGTACATCTGATAACGGTCGTATTCTTATGGCGGTCAACGGCAGTGTATACGATGTCACCAGGGGTCGTAATTTCTATGGACCTGGTAAGTGTTGAAGGCTAGTGTCGTTGCGTGCTGGGTTACGATGTTCGCAGGATTTCAATCATTTGTGAAGCTGCTGTTTAAGGTGGGGCGGTTCTTGCATATTTTAATTTGTTTTGCGCTGCAGGTGGGCCCTACGGTAATTTTGCCGGTCGCGACGCATCACGAGGTCTGGCTAAAAACTCTTTCGACTTGGACATGTTGACTGAAGAGGACAAGCCAATCGATAAACTTGAAGATTTGAACAAGGATGAATGGGATTCTTTAAGAGAATGGGAACAACACTTTGCCAACAAGTATCTTCTTGTTGGAACCCTTGTAGAAAATCAATGATTAAATTGTTATATGACTTACGCCCGCACATGAATGGGCTAGGGTTTTTGAGTTTTTCGGGCAATGGTTGGGAAGCGTGACTTGTTATTTGGGGACGCATGATGGGGATGTTTCTGGTTCCAAACGTCTCCCTTTTGCTGTCGTATTTCTCTTTCTATCATCAGTTTAAAAAAAGGACAAGGGCTGCAGAGTTTAATATCTTTAAAGTAGTATTCTCAGTTTACATCAAGTTCATTCAAGAGCACAGCATTTGATAGCTCTTGCGGCCTGTGTTTCAATATGGACGCTTTACTCGCTGTCCCGATGTTCGCCGATATCGACCTTGATCAACAATCTGCCGCAAGTAAGTACAATTGATGGAGATCCATTTAAGATAGTGATGAAGGCAGTTTGTAGACATTAGTAAGTTCTCATTGCCACCATTTTGACACAAAACTATTGTAGAGTCTAGCCACAGCCCTCACAGCCTTCCAAGTCCGCCAATCTCAGACGCTGGATTTTCTGAGGATGGCTTACAACAAGTACCAGAGGCTACTCTACCACCAGTGGAAAATATGAGCATTGGCGAAGATCACAAACCGATAGGAAATAGTCAAAAAGCAGTGTCGAAATTTAATTTTGAAGACCTTCCCAAAGAACTTCGTATCAAAACCTTTCAGAATCTTGCAGTCAAAGATCTAATGCAGGCAGCAATGGTACTCATATCGTTTTTGACCTTTTGAAAACCACTTTTTCAGCATTACCAACTTTGTTTTTTAAATTTAGGTGTGCCGAGCATGGAAACAATTGACGTTAGATGGCTCACTATGGAGTAATATCGACGTTACGCCATATTACAGAAATATTACTACTGAACAATTGCTGGCACTTGGTGTAGCTGCTGGAGGGTTTTTGAAGATAGCCAATTTCAGGTAACATGAGCATGATCATTTGCGTGATTTTGGTAGATGTTGACAGCTGATCAGAATATCTCTTGGGTCTCATATAGAGGATGCATACAGCTTACTGGTCACTCCCTGCGTACATTGGCAGAGTGCTGTCCAAACGTCAAAGTCTTACAACTTAAGGACTGCCGAACTGTTTCAACACCCAGTATTGCTTGCTTCATAAGTCAGGCACACCAATTACAGGTGCTTGATGTCTCTGGACTAGATTCGATAAAAAATCATACTCTACAAGCAGTTGCAAGCTCCTGCCCGTTATTGCGGATTTTGAATGTTGCTTGGTGTCGAAATATCAATGGAGATGGAATCAATGCTATTGCCCAAGGATGCAAATTTCTGGAGCATTTAAAAGTGAACGGATGTCCTCGTCTAGATGACGCTACGATGTCCACTATCGGTGAAAATCTTCCAAACCTAAAGAGGCTATGTTTAGCTTCTTGTTCTGATTTGAAAGATAGGGCATTGCTGGCATTTTTGGACTCATCCCATGGACATCTCACGCATTTGAATATCTCAAATTGTGCAAAGATTACAGATGCCGTCATTTGTATTATCGCTGACAAACTTGTTATGTTAACGCATCTAGAAATGGCAGGCTGTTCCCTTTTAACCGACGATGGCTTGACCCACCTGGTGTCTCATTTGAATGGTATTGTCAGTTTAGATCTTGAGGATCTTTTCCAAATCACAGATACATCTATTCGCGAAATCGCACATCATCAAAGGAAATTACGAAGACTATGTGTATCTGGGTGTGTTCAGATAACAGATTCAGCCATCATACATCTTGTTCTACAAGGCGAATGTACAGATACGTTAGAGCAATTGGAGCTAGATAATTGCAGCGCAATTACTGACCGTGCTCTGACAACTATTGCCACCCACCTTGCAACAAGAAAGGCAATTATCTCGCAACCACCGTCGTGTGATAGTAGTTCCTCCTTGTTCTCCGCTTCTCCGCCAAGGTTCAACAAGCTCTCATCTTTTGCCACAAATTCTTCCGAAGATTCATTTGACAAAGTACTGGGCAGAAAGAAAAGGCAGCTGAGCGTAGAAGTGTTAGATTGCAATAACATCACTGAGAATGGAGTACGTACCGCGCTGGATCAAGCTGCCCCTTTACTTCAGATCAAAAGCTTTTATTCTTGGAATGATAATCGCCGAAGATCACTGGCGGAAGCAGGAGATAACAACACTACACCTACTGTGGACTTGGCAGGATTGAGAACAAATGTACGAAGAATGCGCTATTACCCATTGACTAGAACCCGCCGACGACGAATTCAACGAGAAGCAAACACAGTTGCAACAGGACGTTCGCAAGGATCTAGCTGTATTATTTCCTAAGCCATACTGAAGACCATCGGCACTGTACCTAAATTCCAATCTGTAAATCATTAAGCCAGCGGATCATTCTTCGCTTTTCTATATTATTTCCGCGACAAAGGCATCATGCTAAGAAATGGACATCTCTTTTTATAGCTCAGTATGTCCTATATACATTGTACTTCCATTATGTACCAATTTTTTCAGGTCAAGGTGATAAATTCGCCTGCATGTCTTTAAATTTTGTTTGCCGACGCGTTTCGTTGTGTTGCATGCTTTTACCTGAATTCCCCGTTGATCCTTGCCATGAACAACTCCTATTATAACGATATCAAAAGCTGGTTTGAAAATCAAGCTCCAGATCAATTGAGCTTAACGCAGTTCCAGTCTTACTTCCCAGCAGAGTATAGGTATGTATTGAGCTGGTAGTATCAAGATGGACAAGATAGCCTTAAGTAATGCTTCTGGTAGAGAACATGCTCAGATCAAAGATCTCTGGATGGATTATCGAGCGCATCATACGCACGTGATGAACGTCATAGGAGATGAAGTCAAGAAGGATTTGGATGCTCGAAGCAACCCTATAGTCGACGTGAGTACAGATCGAGACTGATATAAAGGTCCTATACTATCTCTTGCTAAATTTGCAGCAGCAATCCGATCTGTCACAGTATATTACTTCTTCATTAATTACATTGGAACGTGCCGATGCTGATCTCAATGATATGAACGATCGAATTAACGAACAGCTTCAAGAGTGTGCTGTTCAAATTGCAAGGTAATGTATTAAACATTGACGGTACAATCTAGCATTCTATTGATGTAAATAACTTAGAAAACATCAGGACATATCTGAAATGAGAGATATGGAATCGAATGGGCCATTATATAAGGAGCTTGCTTTGATTACCGAAAATCTGAAGGTTAGTGAGTAATTGTACTATTATATGTCTCGAAATGTCTTTATAACATGCTCACTCAAATATTGTACTGTATGGTCACAGAAAGTGGAGGATATCTGTGACGGCCATGCGTAATCACGTTAGGAACATTATGTGAAAACATGCTGAAATGCTTGCTGGCCAATTGCTGATAACACATTTATCGTCAACGCGTCAAGGGGAAATAGCTTGGGGGTTCTGGTGCCTTATAAGAGTGCCTTATGTTGACATTCTAGTGACACGATCATTGCAATTTATGCCTCGATTTGAGAGCAAAAATTATTGGTTGATGTGAATGGATAGTAAAGAAAAGACATATATAATGTCTCTGAGCCAAAGCAAAGCAAAAAAGCATATTTTGATATGAAAGATAGCTTGGGCATTGATATATACTCATTTTACTGGCCAACAACGCATTCTTCGCTAATTAGATATCAGCTAAAAGTATAATTTGTGTCAAAGCTCAGGGACAAACAGCATAGAGCAATGTTATACTGAAATACAGGCAATATTATTCTTAAGGGACTTATGCTCCTTTCTGCTATCAACTCTGATACATCATCATCAATGAATTTCTTCAACAATAATCATATACAGAAATGGTCGGCGGTCACACCAACCAAATTTGTGAGGATAGAGTCCACGGTCAAGTGCCTCGCTACAGCCTCAGACTTTCAATCACTGCATTACTTTGCTCTTAGTTACGTTGACTGCGTCCGGTGCAACGACATTGGACTATAACTCACTTCAGTATATATCCTCTTTACTTACACAGTCAAGATCTGACTTTGTTTTCGAAATACCGAAGCAGAGATTATAATTGGAACTGTGGTCCATTTAGAGTAGATACTGCGACATAATGCAAGAAATCAGTGAAAGACGTGAGTCTATCTCGACATTTAGGTCGAAGCAAGAGTCAACTTCTCCAACTTCAGGAGATACAGCTATATTACAATTATTAGGCAAGCTCGAAGAGGTACGTCAGGACTCGGTCTGCTACATGATGAAGTCTAATATGGAATTTGTTGGTGCTCTCAGTTTTTGCAAGTTAGTTTTGACATAGAATTATATTGCATCCAAATAGGCTGGCCAAACAATTGCGAATCTGCGCTCCATACTTACTTTTAAAACTGCTGAGCTTAACGAGCTGGTCGGACAGCTCGAAATAACCAATCAAGCGATCGAAAATGTTGAGACCACCACAGTGAACATTGAGACCATGCTAACAGAAATGGGTCTATCCTCTGATACCCTCGAAAGTCATACCCGTGAGAGCATGCTGCTAGATGCTCAAGCAAGTCTCGATCACGCTTTAAAATCGGCCAACACGCTTTACGCGACTGAACAAGATCATGCAGGTACTAAATTGACAAGGCGCCGAAGCATGGCAAGTAGTAGCAGTGGTGGCCTGCACTCAGATAATGGCGATAGGAGAGATCGAATGGTAAGCTGCACTCAGTATGGCATGGTCTTAAGTTTGGATGTACTTAACGGGAAACTTCATGGATAAGAATACCAATTACTCCGTGTCAAAAATACGCTACAAGCCAGATGCAAAACCAATCCTCAGAAAATTACATGAGCTTATACGACAGCTTGAACTAGATTCAGCAAAGCTTTTCCAAGATATAGGATCTACAGGTGTGCCTACAAACATAATTGTTGATGTAGGCTGATGGTAAATTTAACGTACGTCCTTATTCCAGATGATTTGCAAAAGCTTCAAAAAGCATATGTTAATTTGGAAATAGCAAAAACCATTGCTCTTGCGGCAAAAACGAATTTCAAACGACGTACCATCATATTGAGACGTGCGCGAAGGCGAGATGCCTTGGAGGAGATTGAGTTGGTAGGTGCATCATTGAGACTATGTACAAAATTAGGAAGTACATCCAACTTACTAGATAATAGCTTGGTATCAAAATTCGAGAAGCGGTCGCTATCTGGCAGGAGCATACCATGTATCAACCTCTTAAAATTGACGGAAAAGATATTTTAGATATACTCGACCGAGAAGACGACTTGATAGCAAAAAATGTATTGTGTAACAGCCAACTTATCTGTATACCAAAACGAAAATGGGCTGAAACTAATTGGATATTGTTTGTATTTATGGTGTTTTTTTACAGCTGCCTGTGTACAAAAGAATGTCAATTGACATTAGTGCTCGGAATTCTCCAACGCCGTCTACATCAGGAACTGTTCGAAGGCTGAAGTCAACATCATCCACGGGGTCCAACGGGTCTGCTCCGAGCACACCTACTAAACTGACCACAGCCATTCCTCAGCCTGATGTACCCGATAACAACAGTCTCTCTTTACACCATATTCCACCTCAGCGATTTGCAACTATTTCTGGAGGCACAAAGACCAAGACATTCCATCGACACTCTACCGGAAACACCGTACGACCTGTAGCAGTGAAACCAGTCACTTCATCTGCTAGTACTATGCTACCACGTGCACCTCTTGTGATAAAGCCCAGTGTTAACAGTAATAAGAAAGATGGCCTAGACGGACGGCCACTGGCTGTAATCAACAATAATGCAATTAATACCATAGCATCTGTAGAAAATGATTCTAGAAAAGAAAGCAAATTACAGAAGCCTTCCTATATGGGGCCAGGGTCCACCATGAGACTTCGGTCCATGATGGCCAAGCGAAATGCTTCTAACACCTAGCTTTCTAATACTTGATATAATTAAAGGGATGCTGTCATGCCTGCAGTAACTTTACGATCTTCTCCTCACGTGGCTGTTCAACAGGATTTTGGTCAGATGGAAGCAAACCCCAGCCGCTTCCTCTAATTAGCAATTTTTGCGAATTGGCAGTCAGCGCATGTTATGGAGTGACGAAATAAGTAAACCTGACTTGGGAATCAGTGCATGCCTTATGCCGAGGCGCCGCCCATCGGGTGTTAAGTATTTGAATGTGTACACTTGGCTGCCGTTTTCTTTCGTTGCATCTTTTCTTTGGTTCCTCTTTCGTTGCTCTGGTTTTTTTTTTTTTCTTGTTTGTGCCGTTAACACCTCACCCTATTCATTCCTTATCCACCTTTCCTTCAAATAACTGCTCGTCATGAGGAAATCAGCTTCAGAGACCACAGATGCACTTAGCCAGCGTCGAATATCCAGCGTTTCAATACCTAAACGTCAATCATTAGGTGCTATGAGACAAACTGCAGAAGGCAGACTTTCCAGAGGCACAGCCCGACGTCAGAGCGCCCCGCCAAAGGTAAACTTCAAACCTTACTATGACTATGCGCTCTTCTTTATCTTAGCGTTTGTTTATAAATTTTGTTTAAATCTCTCGCTAGGTTTGGAGAGCACCAGGCAACTGCGAAATTCCCAATATACTGGGTAATGCTTTCCTCCGACCTGCTGTGAATAAATCGTCCTCGCAGCAACCGACTCCAATTTTTACGAAAAAAAAGATACAATCTTCAAGGGTGAGAGCCAAGCGCGCCAGTACTATAATGATGATATTTCAATAAATACTAAGCAAGGTGTATCTTTTAGCCTCCATGGTTTGGTCCTAGCAAAAACGAAACCATTCCAGAGCCACCACCACTGTCGAAACAAAAGCCAGCATTTGATTTTGAGAAACGTATACGAAAAGCTGTGCCCAAAATATCGCTGAAAGCTACCAATCCCCGCTCGCAGTACACAAGCGAAGTCGAGATCGGTACCGGTGTCAACGGAGCTGTGATACAAGCACTTTCACGAGGCAATTCCGAAAAATTGGCTATCAAAAGATGTCAAGTTGACGTTTCCGATCAAGAATATCGAATAGCTGTCTTGCGAGAGTTGCGAATCATGGCCAGTGGACACGAAAATATTATTCGCTTGGCTGAACTGACTTTATGGCGAAACGAGCTCTGGATCGGCATGGATCTCATGCGATGTTCAGTGTTTTCTGTGCTTTGCCATCGCGGTATTCCCGAAGAGTTTACCGTCTTTATCACTCGGGAGGTAAGTTGCTCTCCTTTGTCATGGTTACCATCTTTGCATTTTCCTAATATTCATTGCTTGTTGATTCCCTCTGCCAGGTACTCCAGGGCTTGATGTTTTTGCACTCTCATGGCTACATACATCGAGATGTAAAATGTGAAAACCTTTTGCTTGGCCAAGATGGTCAAGTTAAACTTGGTAAATGTCTCAAATTATGGTTATATGATTATTAAATCACTAACATTTACGGGGGAAACATTATTGCATAACTTAGCCGACTTTGGGTTAACAGCAAATACACGACATCTCAACAAGGAACGTCTCGGTACTTCCAAGGTAAGCTATCATCATGGACATTATTTGTTTACTAGTGCTGATCATACTTAAATGGAACATTCATACCTTTTTAGTGGATGGCTCCTGAAGTGATTCGCGAAGTCCCTTATGACGAAAAGATCGATCTTTGGTCTTTGGGCATCACAGTCATTGAGATGATGGACCGTGTGCCTCCTCATTATGCTATTCGCGATGAAAATGAATATTTCAATATTGCATTAAGTGATCCCAGTCCAACCTTTACCTATAGCTACCCAAGCATGTACATGCGTGGTCTAGTCGCCTGGTTACTGGAGGAAAACCCTGAAAGCCGCCCAAATGCTCGGGATGTCATTTTGGTAAACTTTTTAAAACTTGAAACCGAGCAAACATCAAATATACTCAAGAGTTTTCATCCACAATAGGAAATCGATACTCATATTCAACTCGGATTGCTACAATCGTCTACTGCTGCAAAATTGGCAAGCTTTGTTGATCAAGTGCTAGCTTGCTGAAAGCCACCAATTTATCTATTGTGGTTGTTCACAGGGCTGGCCCTATCAAGGTTGGTTGAATGAAACGCTTCTGAACATTCTCGAACACCTTGATGCTCATCATGTTATCGTAGATCATATCCACCGGTGCAGCAGTGATTAAGGTGAAATAACCTCACGTTTTATTTTTTCTTTCTTTGGAAATGACAACTTCTTGGTCTTGTCCTTGTCGCTGTCAAACTCCAATCCAAGTTATCATTATCATCTAACACAAAACAAGGAAAAACATTATTCAATTCAGATAGGATTAAGTAACTGTAAAACCTATATCCTCACAAATTCTTTTTCATCAACCATTCATTCAAAATTTCTACGTTCCTTTTAAAACATCTTCAACCTTACTTGTCCCATATGGTTTTTAAAATTCCAATTTATGTTACAATACACGCTACTTGTTTTATACACTTTCTTGTCAAAATACTTTATATACTATTTTCAACTTATCAAGCGACTGTTCCTTTCCTGGATATGGACTTTTTCAGCGAAGTGATCATCCTAGTAGTCGCAGACTTACTTTGACGTGGGGCTTGTCTTTTAGTGTTTGTTGCTTCGCATGATGGAGGAGTAGAAGTTGTTAACGGTAGAGAGATGAGACTAGAAGTTCTAGGAGGAGGAGAATACCGTTGCTGGTGAGTTGTTTGCTGAGCAGGTACCGGAGATACAGTCCAAACATCTTTTGGCGGTATCGAACTCGCATAGGTATCACTAGTGGCTGTGCTATTATTGCGTGACCTTAAAGAGGGTACAACCGACCAGTTTCTCGAGTTATTACTTGCTAGAGACACGGGTTCCTCTATGTCAAGCTGGCTTTCGGGATTCGCATGGAGATCTTCAGTGTGTATATCACGTAACAATTCTTTATGTTCAACCAAGACCATGATGCTTTCAGGGCTGCCGAACCAGTCGTCCACCCCTCTTTCAACAAAATCTCTCCACTTTGCAATTCTTTGTCGCAATCGCTTACTTTGAAGTTGGGCGACTGACATGGTTCGAAAAAGTTGCCATCGAATATCATCTTCAGGTGAAGTCGGTTGACCCTTCGAAGCATCACTCAGGAGATCACAGAATTCATTGACGATGTTTTCTAACCTTGAAAAGTTGCTTGATAAGAATTCTATTGAAGACAAATGACTTTGCTGGAGTACTTCAATTTGTGCATCCTTCTATCATGGTTTGCCGCCAATAAAGGAGCGATTTGTGTCAGTGCCCGAAACGTATAATCTCCGCATATATTAAAGCTGAGACTCTACCTCTCTGATGATCTGCCGTAACCGCTCATTTTCTTTGTCCTGTACACTCGCATAATGGTTTATGGATGTGCAAACTGACATTACAATTTATAACTAATCGGGTGGGGGGATGTGAGTTCGAAAGGTGTAAAGGAACAAAAAATAACTAAGGAAATCAAGGACAGCGAGGTTATGGATTATCCATTTTAAGAAGTTGATTGGCTGCCACCTCGGGTCACCCTTCCCAGCATCCGTCGTTTTGTTATTATGTTGAAAAAAGTAATAAACATGACGCTTTTTATTTACTGTGGTGTCCCATGATGGGTTGGCTATAATGTTTAAGCTATACTTAAGCCAGTGCGTCGCGGAACATTATCTTTGTCACCAAGGTATTCTAGACTTGACAGATCATTGTCCAAGTTCGAAACGATATAAGAAAGCAAATCTGCTGCTTCGACATAGCCATGATGGCCAGCATCGGGTAGCAAGAATACCTTGGTCTGAGGTAAAATCTTATTTCGAACTTCAGTCGCAAATCTATAGTCTATCCAATCATGTTCTCCATACGCTAGGAAAATGGGCAAGTCTTTGAGTTCTTGCAGTCTTTGTTTCAGAGGAACGTGCCACGTCTAGTTTGCAAGCAAGCAAAAAATCGTATTAGCATCATTCGATATATATAGAGAGGCATTTTTTGGCTTTACCATTGCGCTGTCCTTGGTAGGACCCATTAATTTGGAGAAAGCCATTTCACCTGAAACGGATTGTGTCGCTAGCTCGTACACATAACGTATTACAGTATCGTCCGCAAATCCAAAAGCTTGAATTGTTTTCACTCGCGAGTTGGCCAGCATTCGCAGAACCCGAGATTTTGGAAGCATTCCAAGGATACGTTGAGGGGTTAAGGTCCAAATAGATGTAAACAAAATTCGACCGCTGAGAGACAGTGCTTGATCGGCTGGAAAACGAAATCCCTGCAACCCAATCGGACTCAACAATACGAGTTTGTTGAGCCTATCTCTGTGTTCCAATGCATACGACGCAGACACAAACCCTGCATAATGTCTAAAGCTTAATAGACTGATCGAGTTCAAATTGTGTTTGAATGTTTCAAAGGACACTTACCGCCGAATGAATGGCCCAAAAGGGTCATTTTTTTTATATTCATGGCTTCTCTCCAACTCTCTAGACTATCAACAAAATATGACTGAGCTTTTGTAGCATCTGAACCACAATAGCGATTCCTAGTAGACCTTCCCCAGCCCAATAGGTCCACTGAGTGTACTCTGTAATGCTGTAAATGAAGATCAGCCAAAGAACGAAACAAAATGCACTTGAACAAACGTAAGATACCTTAGATAATTCATCTATATTACGTATCCATATTGCCTTCCCTCCACCGTCTGCAATCGAAGCAATGTTAGATACATACTCATACAGCTAATGGTCTATCCATTGGTCAAAAAGAGGTATTTACATCCATGGATTAGCACAAGGTCTGGTTTATCGGATTCTCCTGATGATGTAACGGTCGAGACACTACTAATATAGCAAGGTTTGGAAAAGTTTTTTAGGAATGCGGGAGTGATTCGAGTCATGCGATGCTCAAGTGGATGCTTGACTGCCTTGAACATTGCTTTTTCAGCTTCTGCAAGCGATCGTTGTTTCTTAGTGAGCTTTTTCGACTTGGTGACAACTGAATCACGGCCAACAAGACGTTTCCAAATATCCGCATAAACCTCGGTTACTCTCTCAGTACTTGGTGCTCTTAAAGACGCATGAGAGCTAATCCGATTCCAAAGTCGCATCTCGTTGATAACAACTGACGCGCTCGTCACCCCCTGGTGCACAGACGACAAGGCTAAATGATGCTTAATTTCAGTCTCCTCTTCAATAAAGCCCTTCACTCTTTTTTCTTTTTCTCGCCGTTTATTGACTTCGAAGTCAAATTGGTTTAAATATATAACTGATCAGAGTAGATAATTAAGATACTTAATTCGCAGCCTGTCTAACTGCTTCAGCTGTAGCTGGTTTGATTTCTTCCTCCACTTGAGGCTGATCTGCCATTTGTTGCATAGCGTCTGGCTTTTGTAGAGCTTTTTCAAACTCATCCTTGTTGGTACCTGATTTGTTCTCGCCTTTGATCAAATTCTCCACATCAAGATCTTCAGGTAGCAGGTGATGCAGCTGTGCGGCTTTGATAGCATGTCTATCCATTTCCGTGGCGAAGCCTTCGCCTGTTGCCTTGTTCCAGTTCACGTTCTCGTGATCTGGATGAACGGCTTCTGGATCTTGCTGAGCAAGGATGTCATTTGTTACATCGTTGTCTCGATAGATGGCACTAGCATCTGGCTTTGATTCGATATTTGGACCAGACTCAGCCTCTACGGCTTTATCAGGCTGCAATGAGACGGTATGGTTGTTCTGTGTTGGGAATTCTTCTGCTTGAGACATCTTTGGTAAACTCTGTGTTAATCGGGCAAATAGAAGCAGCACATTTTTTATATTCCCATCTATTGCTGGAAGTTGGGAAAGCATATTATGACGTCTGATCTCCATCATTTCACCTAGTATGGATAGCTTATGATTTTGGCTATCCAGGTGATAAGTGTCACAGCTTAAAAGCTGTGTGCTCAAAATTTGGAATTCCTGGAAATGTGTCCTCATAGCTTATATCATGAGGGCGCTACTATTTCAATCAATGTAAAAAACCCAACCATTGGCCATCCAAGACTGGAACTACATATATTTACTAACATTCTACGAAAGCGACGGATCTAAATATATGTTGCGGGGTGTAATGGACCTACACAGGTTTGATGTGTGTGACTAGCAAGGTTTGACTACACTAGCACTGCGGTTAAACATGAGCTTTCTCGAGATACTTTTACAATTTCATCATAAATGCGGCAGTAACAATGCCGGATGTAGTGTTGCCGTACATAATAACACTGCGATAGTGTCAGCCAGCGCTTTACCGGCCAATTCAATCAGACGAAGGCATTCAACTTATTGTTTTTTTAGGTGTTTCTTCTAAAGCCATGTAGTTGTTGGTATTTTTGTATTTACTTTTTGATAGTTTAGAGCACGATTTACAATGGTAGTTTAAGGGTGGCCAAAGCTTTGATTTTGGTACCGACTATAAGTGGTCCGACTATGAGAGCAACGAATACAACAAACATGACCAAAAATAATATGCCATATAGTATGGCCACTCGTCGCCTCTGCTTCTTCTGACGAACTGTCCATGTAGGATAACGGATTTGTTGACCTGGTAGCAGCCAAAATAACATCAGAGCATGAGCTCGAGTGATGTACGGGATCAAACAAAATATCGACAATGGAAACAAGATGAAGTGTCCCAATAAGAAATCTGTGGCGAAGTTGCTCATTTCAATAATTTTGCAAGTAAATTCACGAGCCGGTTGTGAAATAGCTAAATAATTCAATGGGCATTAATGTGATGAAGCCATGCAAAATAATAGAATATGAAAGCTTACCATGCCAGCCAAGCTGATAATATACAATGAAGTAAAAGGAGATCGATAGGTTAGAACTACTATATATGTACGGTTTTCTTTACAAAATGTCAAAATATACTTACTCCTCTTCCGTACCACTGGCCAGTCCACCATCCCCGGTTTGTTTGATCATGTGTAAATTCTCTTGTCAGGAAAAGAATTGTCATGGTTTTGAAAACGAGACGCTGAAGCGAGATTGCGGCTACCAATCCAAGCAAGACATTGGCTAGATTGAAATGCTCTAATACTAGGAATATTTCGAAAAAGATGATGGCGTTCAGTACAGCCCAGCCGTGCGCAAGCGCAGCTATAATTGAACCAAATTTATAGCAACACAAGCTCAAGATGGAGCCTAAAGTTATCGATATACCGAATAACATTGCTAAAGCACCAGCATTAAGTAGGATTGGCCCGAATGCAATTGCTCCAAGTCGTATCAGTCCAGACGGTCCAGAAACTGTAGTTGTGGGCTCTTCGACATTGATGCTTCTGACGAAAAGATAGGCTATAATGCAAACTAGCGTATATATGAAAGGACCGATTATCTCAGATACAACGATAGTGGAGAATTTGGCTCTTGGGATATCATTTGACAACTTGTCTCGGGGTTCTCCCAATTTAGCTCGTTTGTATCCAGTAATACGAGTCCGTGATAAGCGACAGTAAGCGATCCATGAGTTAGTATGGGTTTTTGAGTTGCCGCGAGATAACCATCTTAGGAACTCTCGATAATCGACCAGAAAATCCGTGAAACCAAACTGGTTAGGATTAAATACGAAAGGCGAGAATATTAACGCGATAACTGTCAGCCAGAAGTAGAGAAGATGCGGTATCCACATAGTAACTGATGCGAAAAGCAGCATCATGAATATTCGAGCACCAAAGTAGATGCTTGGTCCAGCAAATCGGGAATAAAGTATACTGAAAGGTATTCTAGTTGTTGCAAATCCACGACCAGTTGCAATATAGCGAGCTCCTCCATAATTCAGATTGGTGAGGATAGAGTTGGAGTAAATTTGCGTAACAAAAATCTCGAAAAGTGGTGACAATGAGAGGAAGTGTTTTCCTAAACGAGATATACTGCGGAAGAACCCACGCTCCGTCAATTCCTGAAGAAACAGAGGCATGAAGGCCACAAAAAACACTAGAAAGATGGACAAAATACAACGCTTGATCCATTCTATCACAGGTACCAGATTATAACATCCAGCAGGGGATAGGACCGCATCTTCTGGAGCATCAGCATTATACTCACAAACAGTGAGAGTACCGCTCATTGCACCAACAAACAAGAATACAAGCATGAAAAGCTGTACTGCCATGATAATGAGGGTATTGTTGATGTGGAAACCAGGATGAGCGTAGTAGAAAGTTAAGAAGCGGTCCAATGGCAGTTGTGAACCGATGTAATAGTATTCTCTGGATAGCATTTGTTCACCCATACCGGTTCCAATTTTTGTAGTGAAATTAAGGATAGAGCCAAAACCAAGATCACGTCCTTTACCACACTGATAATACTCAGTGTGCTTGATACGGCCACCTCTGGTGAAGGCATTCATACCGGCAAAAATGTCTTCGTTAAGGTGAAGTCCTTTTTGGGCTTTGCTCACACCGCCTCTGGTTGTCATAAAGATGGCGTTCAAAAAATCTGGATGGCCATAGTGAAGCTTATGAACATACAAGTCAGTACATGTCTGTTTTAAACATATCTTATAATATATTGGCTAGCCAGTAAAACATACCTTTCCACCAATTTTTGCCATTATACGCTGTGTCAAAGTACCAAATGTTTGTTCTTTACCAGCTGCAACATCTCCTAAAACGCCAATGTTCTCTGAAAAGATATATTCTCTAGCTCCCACAATGGCTACTGGGGATGGGTTGACAGTCTCCTCCTCAGTTATATATGGGTTCGATGTAGAGGGATTCATTTGTTCGAATTCTCCAAGTACGTTACGGATTTTGAGGCATTCCTCTAAATAATTGTCTTGATTAGCATCAATGAGCTGTAAATATTCTCCCCGATAGAAAATAAGTGCATGATTTTGATTGTCTGATTTTCCATCACCCAAAATTGGGTTTCCAGGTAAGCGGATGCGATATTTTGGTTTTCGATTACCATCTTCCAACTTTTCACAATGGCCGTCAATAAGACAAGAATACATAATGGTTTCGTCTCCCTCTTTTTTGGGAGGTTCTTCTTCCAAGTAAGCAATTTGCAGGTCTGGGTATGCGGTAAGCAAAAGTTCCGCGCTTTCTTTCTCTTCACTGTTGAACTTAGTGTACCGCTGCATTGCTACAAGCATTTTAAATTTGCGAGAAGTCATATAATCCAAGTCTCTTTCTAATTGTTTTTGGTCGTGTCCATAGCTTTGTACAACATCAGGATTTTCGACCCTGTAGAGTAATTTAATGGCTTTTGTATAATTCATGAAGCCAGAAATAGTACGATAAAGGGTTTGAGAACGAAGTGATGCCCAAATTCGTGTGCGTAGGGTGTATTCTGGTGCTGAAGATTTAAAACCGATGCAATAAAAAGGCAAATCATCGATCTTATGCTTATTGCTTTCCTTTTCAGAGGTGTCACTGGCGAACGACAGATTGCTGTTACTGCTAGGTAGCACTTTATCATCTGCCATTATTTTGGTATCCTTCACAAAATTGTCCCATTCTACAGCATGAAGCTGTTTAAGATATTCCAACAAGGTTACTCTAGTGTTTTGATCCTCCCTTCGAATAATCTCACGCAAAGTCAAGATCATCTTTTCCGCATAGTGAGGCTATCATAGACAATAATGTTAGCAATTATCTTGTGATCACCAGACTGAAGAACGTTATGCATACCACTAGGACAGTGAACGTCGGCATTCTTTCCACAGACTGCGGTTCAGGCATTGGAGTTGTCAAACTTTGTGCGAAAAAGTGAATACGACGTTCGGCTTCGCTCTGTTGAGGAAAATATTCTGTTTTAAAAGACGTATCTTCCTGAGAAACAAAGAAGGTTGGTGGTTTGAGTGTTTTCTTTCCTGCTCCATCGATAACCTTGAGATAGATTCGTTAGACTATTAAATATAGTGTTAGTCAACGAGTGGTTCCAAGTCTTACCTGTTGATACAATAATCTCTGAACGTGTTCTACTGATACTAAATGCTCGCGATACATAGATATGACAATAGCATTCCAAATCTGAGAGCACAAAACCTTGGGCTTGTACCGAATTTCCATATCAACCGTGGCCAGAAGTTTAGCGTGTATGCGCTTAGGAAGTCTTGAGAAGATGTTTCTCCATGGTGTCCAAATTGATATTCCTAGATAGAACGATCGAGAGACCGAAAAGATGGTGTTCCAAATGATATACCATAGATATGTATCTAACAAAAACAAACAAAGTGCCATAATAAACATAAGAAACAATGTTATCAATGGCATATTTCTACATAGTGTAGATCCGATAATTGCATCGTTGCAATACTCTATTCTCATTAATCCCATGACCTTGAGCGGATCTTTGAATGAGAGTGCCAAAAAGAAGTAAGATTCCAGAAGCTTGCATGCGAAGACACATAACCAGAGACCAATGGACATAAATCTATCCATTTTTTTTAACCTGGGAAAGTTGGCAGTAAAGTATTGGCCAGCTAAATCTTTGCGTGTTTCCACGGATCTTCGCCTTCGAAATAGGTGAGACGAAGGAACAAAGGCAAAGTAGCATACCACAGCAATACTGAAAAGTAATTGAACTAGAGCCACGATTTTGGAAACCGTTCCTATACGGTCTATGAAGGCGCAGTAAACAGTCGGTGCACTGTTTACGATGAAGATGGTGAACAAAATTGCCAGCCTCCTAAATAGCTCCTTTGTATCTTTCCAAGTGGCAGGCAAATAAGAATATTCTGCGCAACAGGCTGCAATCATGATAAAGGCACCAATGGATCCAGCTAGTGCAGTAATCGACCATTGAACAGATGCTTCTGTCTGTGCAATATCCTTGTCCGAGCTCAAATATAAAGTTTGTGCATTGGCGGCTGTATAGTACCAGAAAGCGCAAATATGAATGATCCAAACTCTGCTAAAGTTGGCGACTAGATGCATCCAAGATCTCTTCTCCTTGTAAGTCTTTCGAAATAGCTTTTTCCATTTGACATTTTTTAATTGGGTATATCTCTCGCCTTCTGGCAAATCGAAAAGTTTCGATCCATCTTCCAGAGTGATTCGCATCATGGTCTCGGGGTACCAGAAGGTTTGATTTACATCATCGTAACCGATTATTTTGTCGTGATCTTTTTCACGTTTGACGAAGTTTCCGTCGACCACTTCATATGATTGGTCACGGATGAAAAGATACAGAGGGCTTATCACATCATCCATAAATGTTCCTTCAGGGACAACTGGACAGTTCTGGCTATTATAATAGTCGTCCGCTAGTTTGAAAATGAAACAAATGGTTTCTGACGTATATCTAACAATTGCTGCTTCACCCCATATCAGAAGATACAATGCCACTTGTCGTACACGCTCTCTGTTGCTTAAGGCGTTCATTCTTTTCAGCCAAGCTTGTTGTACATCTGCCATAGGTGGCAAGTCCGGTGTTTTCTTCGCTTTGTTCGATGTAGCTTCCTGTGCTGTTTCAACCAAAGATGAGTCTACAAGGTCGCTCTGTGTAACAAAATACCATTTTCTGTAATTGGCATGTTCTCCTCCGATGTAATCGGCATGCAAACTGACTAAAGCTTGTTCTGTTGACATACGGGCAGCTCTGGAATCAAGCATAACCATGAAATGTTCGAGCATGTTGTTCTTGTTGTCGCGTTGGAATCCCATTTTGTTTGTGAGATCGACGAAAATGGCATCAATCTCATCATTTGTAATTGGCATCGTATGGTCTCTTGTCCAGGATGGGTACGGTTCACCATATTTAAGCTCTGGTAATGGCGATAACCCAGGTATATCCGGTTCTGAGGCCGCAAATGATGAAGCACTTCCATTTGCTAAATAGGGGGAGTTCTGGTTGCGAATCTTCCTGTTTTCGATAGCTTGTAACAAGGAGTCGGATGAAGTTGCAAACCTCATATATCGACTATCCTCGAGACCATGCAATGCTCCAAGAAATCCGTCACTGTCAAATCTTGGTAATTTGGTACCAGTTGGTCCGCTGTACCCGGTGGACGATTGTCCTTCAGAGTACATATCAATATCTTCAAAGACGTAAGTCAACACATACTGCCTCATAAAATTCATTGCTATATTGAAAATCTACCTGTCAATGACTTTGATAGACCTTGTATATCTCCAGCACCTGGGACGGTGGTTATTTCCTTGTACCTATACAGTAGCATATTGATGTTTAATTCAATTTCTGCAAAATTTTCAGATCTCTTGTGCTTATCATACCTTTCAACGAAATGATAATCATTCTTGGGTACAGGCTGTTGAGATCTCCAAATAGAATCTGAGCTGGATTCTCGGCTTCTATATTCACTTTCTTGTAAGGAATGTGGATTCGACAATCCATCAGACGTCACAATAGGTTGATGCTGGTTGCCTTCGTCGTTTGACATCGTTACTTTGACTTTTCTCAGAACTGAACCACACAACAATATTCAATCTTGTTGATAAATGAACGACTGTTTAGTCAGCCTTCTATGATGTTGGAAGTGACCCGACTAGCACTTCGGAAACTGCTGATATATGCGTGTTGAGATTATTCACAACAGCTGTTGAAGAGACGATGAAGTAATGTTGCTGAATTAAAGTATATATACTAATTCTGCACAGTCAACGAAAAAATCCCTGCTGGTGCCGATAAGGTGTAGAACAAAAGGAAAGAAAACAAAAATATAAGACCTGAGGTATACTTAATCTATGCCCGCGATAGCCGAAAAGCAATATATCTACTGTTTAGATCAAACTCGAGATTGTGGATGAATGGCGGACAGTATTGTCCCACTTAGGGGGCCATAAGAGTAATATATGAAAGTCGACTGGAATGCTTATTTCAGTGCCTGAAAGCTCTCTCAATCTTAGAATCATTACCCTCGAAAGCATCAGGGGGTTCTATATGATATCTTAAGGGAAATTGGCACTTAGGAGACAATAAAATTTGCTGTAGTGATGGTTATATCGGTTGAGAGCAATTCAAAAGGTTATACAGCGTTTAATAGAGTAATCATGAATATAACATATGATTTGAAATTGCTAGCGTATGAATATGTGAAGATAAATTTTGTAGGTTCTACAAAAAAATTGAGGAAGTTATTTTACCCCTTCTGGAAAAGGCTGTCCAAATATTAATTACTTTTTCTTATTGAAAATGTATATATTTGAAAGGGGTATGTGAAAGCATACATATTAGAGAAGCAGACAGCTATAATATTAGAAATAAGGATTATCGCAACCTTGCTATATGATTCGTAGTGACCTATATCCTTCACATCTTTTATTTTGGAACTGCCAACAAATTCTAGCCACCATTCAAATGGGTTCATTACTATGTTATGTGAATGTTTGTGAAGTCTGGAATTAATTCCTATAACTGGGCAAGGTGCAGAAAAGCAACGACAGCGTTGTGGCATGATTTCATCTATGACCGTAAGGTCTTGCATTCTATCTTAAATACACTAATACCACCAGCAGAGAAGATGGAAAGAACATAGGTATTAAACTTTCAAAAAGAATTTTCTGCGTGTATAAGCACTATTGTTTGCAACAATGCACAACAAAGTTCAAAATCTGATATGATGGCAATTGCCAAAAAGTAAGCTTCAAAATGCATCTTTGGCCGATGATCGGGCTTGTTGATATTCAATAATCTTATGTATCTTACTAGAACTCAACGGGATAAGCTTCAATACATCGATAGCTATCGGCTACCTCAGCGTTAATGCAGTTTATAAATCTTTCCAAACCGTTCTTGCATGACTAAACTTTTTGATATGCCGGGCAAAAAGCATGGGTTACCTTATCATTCATTAATAAACGAAACGTGCTGGACGTATGTTTTTGTTGATCCCTGCGCTATGCAGTCAAAGTTCAATAAATGATGAAAGAAAGCAAGGTGGACAATACATCTTCTTTCGAATATGTCAGACGTGTGCTAGCTGAACAAGAAAGAATGTGAAAAGAATTGATGCATTGCTTTGATAAAACGTTATAATCGCTACGATTTGAAGCGGCTCTATGAATAGCACAAGATCATGATACTGAAATGATGTCTTCCTACATCCCTACTGTGATCGACGTCAACCAGATATAGGTTTGTCGTAGAGTCTACAATTATGATTTGAAAAACCGTTGGCATTTATTGGATATTCAAAGTACACCCTATACGTGAAAATGGAGACATTTATTAAAATTGCTGTCAAAATTTCTATCTCTCGCAATAATGGTATTTTAGGTTTTTGACAAAGAACAATGTCAAGGCACTTTCAATGACATCAGTATTAAGATTTGGCCAGAAATTAAACTAGTTTTTTTTTTGGTACAGGAGACAAGGGGTATCTCCTGGACGTACTGTCAGGGATACAGAGTTACAGAGAAATGGATGGTAGAAGCAATGAAGATGTCAAAGAGGAATCAAAAGTTGCTGTGTTCTATTATCTCCCTAGGTCTTGTTGCTACACAGCCGTCATATCCTTGAGAACAACATTCAGGGAATGCGAATGAACACAACTTATCGCCACTATTACGGGCAATTAATTAAATAAACTTTAGTCGGCATTGGCTATGGTATATAGACCCTCGGTAATTTACCTTTCTTGTCCACAGAGAGATTGGCATTGTTGATTTGGTGCCTCTCGGCATACTGGAGTCTTTATCAGTTTTCCGCAGCTAAAGGGTTTGGCGATTGGGTTGCCAGGCAAAGCTATACATGAAACGGTAGCATGTCCGCATGGGGAATCAATGCTTTGAGATCGTAATGGTAATTGTAAAGATTGACGAGTTTCCGAAGAAAGAGGGATACAGAAGCAATTTGTAACACATAATGCCATGAGCATGAACGTCTTGTATCGATACATTGGTGGAAGAAGAATCAAAAGAAAAGCTCCATCATCATTTTACCGCCCTTGTGACTCTTAAAAGGAGGTCATGACATCCAAAAAATGAGTTGTCCACACCTGTGGAAAAGGACCCTTTTATCAATATGGCTTTGTCACAGTCACAGTATGGCTTCGATACCTCGAGGGCGTAGTGTTGGAAATTTATCTTGATACAATTTGTCGTAAAATTACACTGTGTAGACTAGTTACGCCTTTACGACACGATCCATATCAGTAAATGCAAACACAATAAATAAGAGATGCTGTTTTTATGCCGCCTCGGTTCCAAAGCGTTGCTACGATACCACGTAGGTCCATCTGGTAGCAAATCAAAGCAATTGCATTGCTAGATTCCAAACTCCGCCTCGCGAAAGTCTACGAGTGGATCAGCAGGTCCCAATGGCCGTTGCGCTTCTTGACCTTTTCTTATTAACTAATCTTACATACCAATTGCTTTGGCAAGTCCCAAGGGATCATTGCTCCTGCTTCACATTACGTTTAGCGATTTGACTGAAGTGGTAAATACTGTTCTGTTATGCTATTTCACGTGGTTCATGTGCTTTATTCTCGGTGTCAAACATGCTGACGCTCAATTCTCTGATACAGATCCCGCGCATTCACATACGTCTCAGAGCAAATGGTCCCATCCGCCGAACTTCATATCAAACGTGATATTACTATGCTGATAGCAAGCAATCCAAGTTTATGCCTGGAGGAGCCGCGATCTAAAAAGCCAAAGATATTCGAAAAATCATGCCTAAAGTACGCAGTAGATCAACTACCTAAGTTCAACAAACAAGTTTGCTTCGCTGAGGAACCCCAAACAGTATATTTTCGAAAGATGGATTCCTCTAGATCTCTTCTTAAAAATGGATATGACCCCGACATAGAAGAATACAACCCAAACAACCTAGACTCTGGCAGCGATCTCACTGATATTCCGCCGCCTCCGCTAGAAAAGAGAATCTTGAAACGCTCGGTTAGTCACTGCGACCTCGATACATATTGGGGAGACGAGCTGGACTCGCAACTGACTAGAATGGATTTGGGCAAAGTCGCCTCATAAGTTTCGGTTCATCACTGCCAACCATTAGCAAGTCGGAAGACACCAGTGCATACCCAAAATTTCAGGTTCAATGTACATATCATTGCAACAATTGCCACTCACAATACCCCCATCAAAGTAACTAGTACAATAGTCAATTTTGTATTTTGTAAATAATCCGTATCACTACTTGAATGTAGATAACACGTAAAAAATTAATAATATTCGTCTAATAAGAAATTGCTCATTTCATTTGATATATAAGAAACTGGCTGCCGCAGCACTCTTAATGTTACTTTGCGTTGCTCTCTAGTGTATGAGAGCGCTTATCATAGGTTTGCATGCTAACATTTTTCCGAGTACCGAAGGACATGTCGTTTCTTTTAGTTGCAACCAACTTATTGCGCGTCCATTATAACCTTCCTATGCTGTACTTTTTTTTTGTAAATCTGTGGAGGTGTGCTTTGACAACAGCAGTCACCTCGATTATTTTTTTGGCTACCTTCATTTTTGTCATTGAATTATTAAGTAAGCATCAGAACACAACATGTCTGCATCAGTCGGCCCCGATACTATCAATCGTCCATCATGGGCTTTGGACGCAGATAATCTTGATGCATCAATGTCAGAAGTACCGCTTTTTATGAAAGAATTACCAGAAGAAGAAAATGATACACTAGCGGCACTTCAATCCCTTGCTTTCGATGGCACACCTGAAGGTCTGTACTGTCTAATCCTGACAGCCATGCACGGTCATTTATATTAAATGATATACTGTTTAACCTATAGAAATTGCTGAAAACTTCAAGAATCAAGGCAATGAATGCTACAAGAAGGGTCGCATCGGATATCAAGATGCTATCAAATTTTATACTCAAGCTCTTGATGTTGACTGTCAGGATCAAAAACTCAATGAAGCATGCTATGCCAATCGAGCAGCTGTAAACTTGGAACTTCGTATGTCATTGCGATTTAACGATTTCGTATTTTAGTGCGAAGCTAACTTGCGATATTTAAATAATCAGAGAACTACGGCAAAGTTCTGCGCGATTGTGCAAAATGTCTCGGCCTTAATGAAAAAAATGTCAAAGCTCTCTTTAGATCTGCGAAGGCTCTTTATGCGTTAGACAGATTGACTGAAGCAATTGACTGTTGTGAGCATGCGTTGGCTGTTGATCCAGAAAATAAAGCAGTTATGTTGCAGAAGGAGCAATGCCAGAAAAAACTTGATCAACTCAATGAGAAGAAGCGAAAAGAGGAGGAAAGAAAGCGAAAGGAGGAAGAAAAGAAAGCCAAGATTGATCAGATGGTGAAGGTAAATAAATGTTCTTCGTTATCTGCTAGCAAGGAAGTCTCTAATTTGTGCAATGTTAATAGGAACGAAACATTACCTTTGAGGTGACCGATGAGTCAGTTGCGAAAACCGCTCAGATACAACTTGATGAAGAAACAAACACACTTTCCTGGCCAGTCTTTTTTCTATATCCAGAGTACAAAGAAAGTGATTACATTCAAGCTTTCAACGAAACAAACACCTTTCAAGATCACCTCGAAGTCATGTTTGAACAACCTGCGCCGTGGGACGTTAGAAAAGATTATACCTTGGATAACATTGAGATTTATTTTGAAAATACTACGGGATTGAAGCCCTCCCTGTTGAAAATAGGAAAGAAGCTCCCTCTCGGAAAGATTCTGAGTCTTGATAAGTACACTATTAAAAATGGTGTGGCCAGCTTTATAATATTGAACAAGTCTTGTGCTTTCAAGGAGGAATTCCTGGCTCGTTATAAGAAATAGATTCGTGTCTGCAAAAAACAAAGGGAAAATCATCAAATAGAATCCTAATGTACCTATTCATTTACAGCATGCTAATGACAATAAACTCAACTGTACAAATCACCATATAGTCAATGCACATAATCAGGCACTTTTATTAGAAACAAGGTATACAACAAGTTGATCAATGAAAAGGTGACATTAGATAGATATATACCAGCAGATTGATGGACTTGCCATCTCTACAGATCCAATATAGATTCCGGCAGGTTCTCATGCGCTGTTGTGACCATCTCCCTCAACATTGACAAAACCATCTTCATCTTCCGATGCACTACGACCATCATGACTACCTCGGTCTCTGCCAATAATGCTTATGTCACTATCAGACAGATCACTCTTGTTCTGACTCGATGAAGGTTCAATATCCGACCAACTACTTGAGCTTGAAACAGTGGCATTGCTATGCCCACGAGCCCGTGGCAACTGTAAAGATGTCTCCACACTTTCGTATTCCATAGCATCATCCTGTTCATTTGCTTCTATAAAATCATGGTCATCATATCTCCAAGCTTCTTCTGTTGCTGGATCTTGGCGAGGAGACACTGGTTGCATTAAGGGACTATGCGCACTATCACCAAGTGCGCTACTCAAAATGGAGCCGTATGGAGTATCTTCCTCATTGTCAAGCAATGTGCTATGATGTATTGATGTTTCTGAAAGAGGCGCAGGGTTTGCCCCGTTTGCCAAATGAGAGTTGTTGGATTCAGACAACTCTGGCTTTTCTGCTTTGGGTACCTCGTGACTATCGGCAAATGGGTCGTCATGCGCAACGTTTGGAGCTTGTGCCATTTGATCCTCCATTGTAGTTGGCATAATACCTAAAATCGAGTTGCCACGGCTACGTAGTCGCTCACGCCTGAGCCTTGCCTCTTCTTCATCTAAGCGCAGGTCTTGGCGCTCAGATTCAAGCATTTGTCTTTTCAAATCAATATCGCTGGCTGAAGACATACTGGATTTTTCCTCTCTTTCAGCCTGCATAGCACAACAAATTCATTAATGACACTTGATTCAATCCATATACGCCAGGTTGCAGTTTAGGTTGAATAGTACGTTACAGACATGGCCAAAGAAACAAAACTTAAAGTACATACCATACTGAATGATTCATCTGGAGTGTTGTTATCCCGGTAACGACGGCGTCGTCTCAACCCAGCTTTCTGAAGTAACCGCCTTGCATTAAAACCCTGCTCTTCGTCATCTGAGTCGGAGTCTGAGTAGTGCTCGTATCTTGTAGTTTGGACATATTCATATTCATCGTGGTAATGATCATCAATATAGTAATAAGTGACCACTCCGGCAACGACTGCAGCACCGATAATAGCAGCAACAATTGCTGGGTGAACCATGACGGTATGTGAGAAAAAAAAAAGGAAAGAAAAAGGGTAAGGAGTGGTAATATCCGCCTTGGCGTAGCTCAAGACTGCACTTGATCGCTCGTGACCAAGACTGCGATGGGACTGTCAATGCTTTTGATCTTCTACCTGATACTGACGGTGGTCTACGTCTGTGGCCAAATGAATCAACGGCCATTACAGTTTGCTCTTGACCCCGGAAGTTCTCAATATGTAACTTATTATGAAGGTACACTGCCTCTCATTTTAGCGGCTCCTCACGGCGGTCGTCTTTTTCCTTCAAACATTCCGGACAGGAAGCTTGAGAACGGCACAATAACTGTGACAGACGCATATACAAAGGATGTAGCTTTAGGTATTGCTAAAAAACTATATGAGAAGACAGGAGATATACCGCATATTGTGATATTGCAACTGGGGCGGACGAAGGTTGATGTCAATAGAGACAAGTTGGAAGGTGCTGATTCGGCAGCTGGTCGGGAAGTGTGGCAGGTTGGAACATTGATTTTGACTTGATGTCTATGTCAACATTCGGAAGTTAACTCAAATGATTATATATATAAGGAATATCATGATACCATTAAGCGCGCTATTGGGAAGATCAACGCTAATCACGACCATGGGATGTTTGTTGACATACACGGTAAGTTGGTCGATATGTGGAATAGCATTTCGAAGTGTAATGACATACAAGCTAATCATTTTGCCGCAGGACATGGACATCCAGAAAATTGGATTGAGTTAGGTTATTTACTGGACAATTATACTCTGAAATACTCGGATGAGGACTTGAATAATAGCAATGTTGCCGGCACTTCATCCATACGCTCTTTGTCTCAAAGATACCCCGATATTGCCTTTTCATCATTTTTACGAGGGAACAACTCCCTAGGAAATCGTTTGTCAGCCAAACATCGTCTGAGGACGACTCCATCTCGCACTTTGCCTTACCCACACCGAAACCAAAAATACTTTTTTGGCGGGTACTGCACGCAGACATATGGCAGTAAACACGGAGGCAGTATTGATGCGATCCAAATCGAACTACCAAAAAATCTGCGATTTCAGAAAGCTGGCAGGGAAAGCGTTATAGCCGCACTGAGTGAAAGTCTAACGTGGATGCTTAGTATGTTTTATTGCGATGAATATCGAGCAAAAATGTAAATACCATTCCATCGGCAGAACATTGTACAATTGAATAAATGAATTTCTGTTATATGAATCTCTTTATTTGGATAATTTACAATGATTGCTCAACTGGAACAGCAATCCGAAAAGCAACTAACAATGTCGTCCCATAATGTTTACAGATATAGAAATGAAGTAAGTTGAGTGAAAATTGTAGATGTCGGTTATGGTTGCTTCGACTGACTACTATGCAGCTCATAATGATCGTGATGTGCCATATCACTGTTGCCTGGAGATGCAGAGTGGAAAGAAAAGTCATCATCCCACGCATCATGACCAGACTCCAGATCATCGTCGTCAACGGTAAACGTTGGCTTGAATCTCAAAGTAGTGTTGGTCTCTAGGTCTTCTTGAGAAGTTGATGCGAAATGCGTGGTGCGATCTGCATGGTGTTCATCCAATTCTGTGTCGTCCTCTCCTGCTAACAAATTAACGATTTCGTCTTCTTCGTTTTGATCGATCAAGCTAATCTCTTGTCGCTCGTTGTGCTTGACAATGGTATCAATGACCCAAAATTGGATGATGTTCATTATCAAGGGGAATCTAGTAATAGCGCACATAAGCAAGTTTCATGGATATTAAAAACTTTTTTGCCATCACACTGAGCTTATATGACTTACATTAACATGACAAATACAACTTGGAGCTTGTAATCGCTCATAGTCCACTCGAGTACCCATTGTCCAAACGTAAATAGGAAGGGACAAATGGCGAAAATCGCTATCACGACTAGTTTCATTAACACAAGGGATATATTGTATATCATCAACTGTTTACCCCATTTAATGAGCTGGTCAAGTAGGGGAGGGTCACCATAGACACCGCTTTCAACACCTTGTAGCTGTAGACGATGTGCAAGTCGTTTGAAGCCAATTAAAATTGCCCACAGGATTCCGACGCCTAGGGTTGTGTCTACAAAAATGTTGAGAAAATACCTAAAGGATACGTCAGTCATGCATTTCATAGCAGCGTCTCACTAGGACTACGGCAGCTTACCACACACAGGGGTTGCTTGGATCAGACTTGTTAGCCCCAGATATATATGAAACCAAAAGGTTCAAGGAGTGTATGACGATGCCGCCTACCACTTGTTTGCTTACATCAAGTGACCTAGTTGTGTTAACATATGTTAGCTGTTAGTTGCAACTTATTTCGATAATGTATTGAAATCTTGTTACCATATGCGTAATGGCCGTTGTGGGTTCTCTCTTTGTCTTTTAATGATCAGAGTTGAGAACGCGATGGCAGCCAGCGACAGTTGAATAACAATAGCAAACGAGTCTAATAATTTGCATCCAGCTTGAGTGTCCTCGTCTCCCGGCGCTCTCGGCAAAAGTAGATCTGGAGGCATCAATGGAGTGGTTGTATAGCAGGAACTGCGATATTGGCGCCATTTTAAATGAAGAGACTGACCCAAAATTTTGCTTTCATCCCAGATTGTTTAGCAATATGTGTTCCTGTCTTAACTTATAAGTTGCCGGTTTAAAGACCAATCAGAAGCTACTATGAAGGTTAAAGAGCATACAAGAGAGTGATACTGTTCTATTGATGATAGCAGTTGGTTCGTATTTATTTTGTATAGCCTCTAATTGCCCATGGTTCATCTAACAATTGATAAATAATGAGGCCAAGCAGCAACACCTGGCTTTTAGATACTCTTCGTGTTTAGTAAGAATGGCTGTATAGATAACTTTATGCAATAAGTGTTAGGACTTTCTGCAAAAGATGGAGATACACCGAGGTTTAGCGTCTAATATCAGATATTTGAGCAGATGCAAACAGAGTAAATAATATGAGATGTAGTATTGATCTTTGACAAGCTAGACATCAACACAGACGTTGATATAGGTTTCCAAACCTATTTGATCGAATTATCTTGTTTAGCAGTCATATCATCACCAACCAGCTTTGTCGGGATAGTTATAGTTAATATATGCTGTCAAGACTTCGCTTGAAACATCCAAGGCGAATACAAGCTAACTCCGACTTAGAGTCGACGTTTGCCGCCAAAATGACAGCCTGCGCTTGACAATAAACTCTTGCATATAATGACGCAGCCAGTAGTAATTGTAACAGGTGCTTCTAGAGGTATTGGAAAGGCAGTGACTTTGAGTGCTATTCAACATTTCAACGCCAATGTAGTAGCTGTTGCTCGGTCGAAAGATCTTCTTGACAACTTGAAGGAAGAAGTGGAGCAATCCGGAAAGGCTAGATCCCTTGAAGTTATTGTGGGCGATCTAACTGAGGACAAAATCGCTATTAGAGCAGTAGACCGCGCTATCGACAGATGGGGCCGCATTGATGGTCTGGTCGCAAATGCAGGGTATGGATATAACTAATAAGAAAGCATTGAGATCAATTCTATATTAAACGTTCTACTATTGCAGTATTCTAGAGCCGATGGCCACCATTTCAGATGCACCTGTTCAAGGTTGGAAAAAGTAAGAATCTCGTACTCCTGCTTATTTTAAGAGCTTCTTTGATTGAACCAATGCTATCAGACTATTCGACATCAATCTATTTTCCATTATCACATTGGTGCAAGAAGCTCTTCCTCATCTCCAAAAAACAAATGGAAGAGTAATCAATATTTCATCGGGTGCTGCCACTAAGGCATACCGTGGATGGGGAGCATATGGAGCGTAAGTTCCAATCATATTGTCTTTCGTAAATGCAGATGGCTAATGGAGGATCATTTTATAGTTCCAAAGCAGCTTTGAATCATTTGAATGAGACATTGGCGGTCGAAGAGCCTGATATCATCTCCATAGCCGTTCGCCCTGGAGTAGTAGATACCGATATGCAAGGATTAATTCGTCAACAAGGAAAGGCAGCGATGGGCGAATTTCATAACAAATTCCTGGACTTGCATAAAGAAGGCAAACTCGTAAATCCTGAAGATTGTGGTCATGTTATAGCGTCGCTTAGTTTGAATGCCGACAAAGAATTATCAGGAAAATTCGTCAGCTGGGATGATGAAATCATTGCTCAGCATCGTCGCAAAGCTTAGACTCTTGTCCATGAATGATACTTTTAAATCATACAATAAACTTTTGTTTGTATTTGATATGCAGATGTTAGGCTACTGAGCCAAAGCTATTGTGCCATCGTATTTTTTGGAACTGCTTGATGTCGAAAAAACCGATTTATTGATATGACCTGGTATTGATCTCGTGAACATGCTAAAAGATGTATTAACCATTTGGAAATACAACAGATATGTGGATTGCCTAAGGCACACAACATAATTTCCACACGTGATCATCGAATTTCGTCAAATTTGCGACTCACCTACACCGTCAAAATAGTTGACGTTTCCGCAGTTGAACAAAAGTCCCTCTCCGTGCTATGCAGAAGGATGAGCCGCCATCCCCACCTGATGACACTTATAACAGCATCAGGTTTGGCGACTTCAAGTCTTATATGGAAAGGAAGAAAAGAAAACTGAAAGACCAAGAACAAATTATGTAGGTTTTTGCCATTCTGACCTCCAAGTACATGCAAGCTTAAGCTTCTCAATGCAGATTGGCAGCAACAAACGAAAAGTCGTCCATTTTCAGCGGCTTGACCATACATGTTAACGGATATACACGCCCTTCACACGCTGATTTGCGAAGGATAATTGCTTCACACGGCGGAGATTTCCAGCACTATCGTAAGTCGAACTTCTCAAGCAGCCTTTGACATATAAACGTATGTCTTCAACTGAACTTTTGATCCTTCAACCTACAGTATCCAAATCCAAAGTCACTCATGTGGTTGCTAGTAATCTAACAAATGCGAAAATAAAGGAGTTCAGGTAAGTCCTTATCGATATTTCCAATTGGCCTTCTGCTGTATCTAATTGAGCAAACCATCAGAGCATACAAAGTTGTCACACCAAACTGGATAATGGATTCAGTTGAAGCTGGAAAATTGCTTCCCTGGCAAGATTATCGTCTCAATTCACCCATGGAAGTACATCAAAAAGAGTTGGCATTTCAGTCTCAAGCCGCATCCGGGCAATCAGAACCACCAGAAGGAGGTTCTAATGACCATAAAAGTTTATCACCTGCTGATACTGTCAATGAGTTTGCGGGTGATCCAGAAAAGAATAAATCTAAAGATCTTTCAAGATCTCCAAAGGGCAAAGAAACGACCAAAATTTCAGGATCAACGTTAAATGCTGCTTTGCTTTCTAATGAATGGGCTCGCGAGAATACCTCTATCAATCCCGCCTTTCTGGATAAATTTTACACGAGTTCAAGGTTGCATTATTTGTCGATGTGGAAAGCAGAGCTCAAGAGCATTGTTGGAAAACTTCGTGAGCTTCACAGTAGTCAGTCTCAAAAACCCAAACTACCTAGAAGTGAGAATACTCGAATCATGCATGTTGACTTCGACTGCTTTTTTGCTTCTGTTGGCACAAGAGATAGACCCCACCTACATGGAAAACCTGTGGCCGTATGTCATTCTAAGGGTACAACAGAATCATCATCAAGCTCAGTGGCATCTTGTAATTACGAAGCTCGCAAATTCGGGATATGCAACGGTATGAGTGTTGGCCATGCTCGCCGGCATTGTCCTTCATTAGAGGTCATTCCATATGAATTCGACAAATACAAGGAAGTTTCAGAAATATTTTATGAGATCCTGTATGGGTTTGCCGATGAAATGGAACCTGTTAGTGTCGATGAAGCTTTGATTGACGTTACCAGCTCAACGACTGCAGCAGGCAATAGCGAGGAAGAGCTTGCGACCCAAATTCGGTCAACTATCAGAGAGAAAACGGGATGTGAGGCCAGTATTGGATGTGGATCCAACATACTGCTAGCAAGGCTCGCCACCAAAAAGGCAAAACCATGCGGGCAGTTCTCTGTCAGTAATGACAGTGTTTTGGGATTTTTAGAGCCCATTTCAGTAGAAGATCTGCCAGGAATTGGTTATGCGATGGAAGAAAAACTGAACAGTTTGAAGATCAGCACAATTGGCGATCTTAGAGGCTTTCCCATGCCACTTTTGCAGGACAAATTTGGAAAGAAGACGGGAGAGACTCTATATAATTTTGCTCGCGGAATTGATAATCGACCATTGGCTGTGAAACAAGCCCGTCAATCTGTTAGTGCTGAAGTGTCTTGGGGTGTCAGATTTGAAAATGATGAGCAAGTGTACGACTTTGTTCTAGGATTATGTAAAGAAGTTCAGAAAAGACTTCGTCAGATCGGTTGCAGGGGCAGGTCTATCACACTAAAAGTGAAGAGAAGACAACTAGATGCCACAGAAGCTTCAAAACATTTAGGTCATGGGCTTTGCGATAACTTTTCAAAATCTGCTGCTCTTGAGTTTCACACAGATGATGCCCAGCTTATGTTCGAAGTTGCAATGAATCTACTGAAGTCATATAAATTTTGTGCCAGCGACATTCGAGGACTCGGTGTTCAGATACAAAAGCTCGACAATGATATCGCTAAAAATGCTGTCGAAGATGGGCAATCCATCTTGCCCTTCGCTACAGTCAAAGCTAATGACAAAGAGAAGCGCAAATCTATTCAAGCAGAACAGCATGAACAAAACTCAGATCTTGATCCTCAACCCGAAGAACCAAAGAAAGACAGAATTGCCTCTGCCATCGCTAACGCGAAACCTGAAATGGAAGTAGAACGACAATCATTTATGGAGCTTCCGCTTGATATACAGAATGAATTGCATAGAGTATATCAGATCAAGTTTCTTGAACACAAAACCAATATTCTCCCAACAATTGCTAAAAGCAGTGATCATCTACCATACGAAGCCAATACAAGTATCTTAGGTTCTCAACAAAATGCAGACTTAGCTAATATTGCTAGTCAGGAAGATGCTAATATATCAATAATGGATACCTCACCAATGGAAATCGAAGACATGAAAGCTATAAACAAAGTGGATGAAGACCAATTACGAACGCAGCTGGAATTACCACCCTGGTCACAGCTGAACCCAATGGATCTATTAGCTATGCCCGACAATATGAGAGAGCAGGTGCTCAAGGATTATAGCAGAAAAGGTATTCGAGTTGCCAGTAATAAGCGCAAAGTCAATGGCTCACCGGCACCAAACTCCCCAAAAAGACCACGGGTTAAGAGGGCAGCAGGTGTGAGAACCCCAACTCATCAAACAAATGTTAAGAAAGATGGCTCTCTAAGTCAAACATCCGGGGGTAAAAGGTCATTCACTCTGACGCAAATGTTTCCCCCACAAAGCCCCAGTAAAACAAAGTTGGTACAAGATAGTACTGAGGTGCATAATGACTGGGATCCAAACGTGTTGTCAGAACTGCCAGCTGGTAAGACCTTTGTCCAAATTTGTGATCTCTATTGTTAGAAGATCGGCGTAACCCCTAATGATATTTCAGATATACGTGCTGAGCTGCTAGATGAACATCGACGGCAAAGAGATCGTCAGCAAAAAAGTTTCCAAACCAAGTTGGATAATGCTAAGGTGAGTCTACAACACATAATACTAGATGAACTATATTGACAATGATAAATAACATTTGTTGAAGGCTGAAGCACATGCAATTAGATCTAATCCAGTAACAACTGTTCCAGTTGTGAAGAAGGGATTGATGGGGGTGACAGACATATCAGGGATCCGAGAATTGCTGCGGTCTTGGGTCTCCTCATTTGCCAGTGGACCTGAGGAAGAAGATGTGGCAACAGTCGATACATACCTTATGCAGCTTGCTCAAGAGAGGGACTTGCATCAAGCTCAACTAATCGTTCAATACTTGACGAGTCTAGTCAAATCAGATTCACACTTCTCACAAACATTTCCCAGCGACACTGTAATCGACCAGTGTTGGCTGGTGCAAGTCGAAAAGCTTCGAAAGCGGCTCGATGAGCGCGTCTATGACCTGTATCAGTGTACTTTGAAGTGGAGCTGACCACCAATATACATAATGCAATGTAAATATTCCCACTTAATATCACGGCGTCGGTAAACTTCTTAGACAAAATTAGTCTATATATATTAGCGAAGTTCGCCGAGGCATACCATATCTTCATAATTTGTACATATATAATACATACATAAATACATACATACATACATACATACATACATACATACATACATACATACATACATACATACATACATACATACATACATACATACATACATACATACATACATACATACATACATACATACATACATACACTGATAGTACTAAAAACAGCTTAAGAATGAAAGAAAACATGATCTACTGGTTCCTCGTAGAGATTTTTGCTACCATACTTGAATGCAAGATCAATATCATCGCCATTAAAGATGAACAAACCGCGATTCATATTTCAGTGCAGGATTGCTTGAAAAAATCGAGTTTTGTATATGATGTATTTCAGTGAATGATCTATAGTCAAAGTAGCAATATACATAATCTAGCGTCTATAAACATTGAATTCTATTTCTGCATGTTGTTCATAGCTGCCGCAACAACTTCATATACCCAAAAGGTCACAGCGTTAACGGGAAATGCACGCAATACTGTTGGTGCCATGCCTCGCACAAACACACCTAAACCTTCAGTTCTGTACGATCGGACAATACAATCCCAGGTGGAACGATATGGTAAGTCTGCTGAGGATATCGGATTGGCAGTGGACGTAGTAGCAGCAGAGGTACTACTGTAGTTGCGAACCTGTTGTGGAACCGCCTGATATGACTGAGAACCAGATGAATCGTGTTGCGGCTGAACGATCTGCATTTGCATTCTGGATTTAACGACATCTAAGGGATATATGCTTGCCCAGGATATTGTACCAGCCAATCCTCCCGCAAGCAGCAATTTCCAAGCATTTTCTCCTGTTGCATCTCCATCGCCGACTTTTAAGGATCTTTTTATGCCCTCATAAGCGGCAAAGTAAACACCATAGGATGGTGCATCTCTCGTAATAGTAATCATGCCTCCTTGGAAGAAACCGGTAATGCCTCCTCTTCGAAAAATATCTTTTGCGACTTGCATTGTTGATCGGTGTCCGCGATGCATCTGCGCTTGTATCTTGACTAGATCTGTGGGAGTCGACAAAAAGAAGCAAGCTATACCGGCGCCACATCCAGCAATAAAAACTTGCGACAGGCTTGGAGTACATACGCCAAAGTTGGCGGGATCCAAGCCAACAGAATTGCTTCTATTCAAGTAGCGTAATATACCACCATATGACACAAACAGGATGGCATTGAGACCAGCCAGACCAACAATTGGCGATAGTACGCCTTTAAATAAGGAACTGAGCTAAATTGAAATGTTGAGGTAGTGTGCCAGAGATCTATTATCATTTGATGTTTCTTACCCCTTCCCTTTGTACAAGGTTCCGCATAGTCTGTGTAGCTGTCAGTGCTGGTGGTAGGTTATTAGTTGTCCCCGGAATTTCATGACGAGGAGCTTGCAGGCGTGCCTGACATTATAAATGAGATTTCTTAAATAAATAATCATATACTCGAAGAAATTGTGATACCTTTAGGACGTCCAACGGGCTACCAACTAGTATACCAGCGGCTCCTCCGACCCAGCCTATTGAAGTTAAGGTTAGAATCTCATAGTAAGCTCTAGTATCATATATAAAGTTACCACTTACCAGCAACGAAGTCGCTAACACTATCGGCTGGTTTGCAATATGCATCATTAATAAGAGACAATTTGTAGCTGACAATTACACTGCCCATTTGCACTTACCCATTGAATCGAGATGTTTAGGAGCGTTGTGCTGCAGGTCGCTAATGTTAATGTTGTCGGAGATTGAAGTATATTTTGAAGATGACCAACTCAAAATCAAACTCAAAGACATTCAAAGCTATATGCAAAATTCTCGAGTCATATGTATTGCATAGAAATATAGACATCTTCAATTATTCCATTACAGCTTATAGGTTTATATTACAATTATATTACAGTGATCTATTTCATTTACAGATATATGCGCCTCAGATCAGTAGGGGTGACTATCTTTTGACACTGAGGGCATAGCTTTTTGGTTCCCATGCTATGTAACCAACACTCCTCGCAATGAACATGCCAGCATACGACAGAGGTAAGTGGAGTTTTGTAGGGCTCAAGACATATCAAGCATTTAGGTACAGATCGACTTGCTATTTCCTGTTGATGACTGTTGGTTAGAAATTTGCTGGCTAGCTTACAGTTGACAGTAAAACGATGATTTACCAATTGAGTGATTTGGGCTCTAAGGGATTCAATAACGAGTTTGGTATGGCCAGCAGCATCAGCAGGTATAGCAGTATCTTGAAGCAGATGCTGCTTCCAACCATCATCAGAAACAGTAGCTTCATAGCCAGGTCGCTGGCCGGGCGGTGCAGTTGCATTTTGACTGGGGGTATTCTTTCGCGATATTGTTGTTCCAGACACCATTTCACGCAAGGCGGCACTATCTTCGTTATCATCATCTTGATTAAACACAATGTCTCGCTCAGAATATTGAGCTTCCCCAAATTCATCTGCGTCGTCATCTTCGACGTCTAGATCGTCCTCTACATCTTCTCCTTTCACTGTGGTCGACATACCAACCCCTATGAAAGCACTTGTTTAGTAACGAGAACTTGATATTGTAGCTGTCCATCAACACTATTCACCTCCATAACCGCCTTCAAGCATAGCAGTCGCTCTAACACGTCGTTGCCCTGCCCATTCATATTCTTCCCACTCTGCTGCTGATAGAGCTTCGGCAGCATCACCATCTGCGCTGGAATGACCTGGAGCTGTTACTTCATTGTGAGTTGGCGAAGCTATCTCCTCCTGCCCGCCTTCCGCATTCATTCGAGCTAGACAGCCATCGATATGCATATTGATACTCTCAGTATCCCCAGAGAGTACTTGATTGCAAATAAAGCATGTTTGCTGGAGACCGGCATCAAAAGCTAATGGAAACGTTTAACATATAGTTTGCATAGAGAAAATTTAGCCAATTTGTGCTTTAAACTCACAATTATACGGGCTAGATGATTCCTGATCATTGTTCCACACAACTTCCAAATAGTTAATGAGATGATTATGCAGGTCGGTGATTACTATCGAGCGTAAACACTTACTCCCTGCATTGATTCCTTGTATCGCAGCACTACGATTTTCACGATTCTTTTTAATCTTTTCCAAACAGTCTTCGTATCTTGAAGCAACTTTTCTCTTTCCGGTCGTCTTTTCCAGCTGCCTTTTGGCCTGCACGGCTGCTCCTCGTTTTCCTCGCCTACAAGATGTTCATTGTTACTCACTGTAAAAAATATTGAATTATGAGGAAAGTTTATGAACTTACAACTTTGCTAGTTCAAAATCACTGAATTTAAGTTGCCGTAGTTCGTACAATTCCAATCGATAATGGTTCTCAAACTGAGCAGGTTCAACTGGGACTCCACATATGGGACATTTTGGCCAGTCCCGTCGTGCTGCCGGGATTATGTTTAACATATCAATCCATTATCATATCCGTTGAAATTTTGGATGTATTACCCTTTTTTGCGTTGTCGTCCTTCAGTGATCCTAGTTCGCGTGCTAGGCGGGATCGCTTTTTGTTCTCTCTAAAAAAAGCGTCGTGGAAATCAGGTCTCAATTGCCACAAAAGTCCATGAATTTGTATGATCCCTTACTTCTTTGGTTCATTGTTATGTGAAGGCTCAGACAGTGACTGAAGCGCAGCATTTGAATCCTCGGCTGGCACTTTGGTTGACTCCATGGGTTGCCAGAACAGATCGCAATCCAAGGCTTCTGCAAAAAAAAGTGACTGTCATATAAAGCGAGGAGGTGGTGTTGGATATGCTGACGTCACAAGCTAATGTAATAGCTAGTGAAGGCTGCAGATTGAAAAGACAACTTGAACTGACTTCAAGACAGAATTACTGTGTACCAAGTCCATTGTTGATACTAAGTAAGTATGCAAGGACAACCACCAACCCAGCATATTCCTGATCCGGAGGCTCTTCGAAATGAATACAAGCGGATACTTTTCGATCTGACCTTCAACTGCAAGCCGATCATTACCAATCTCACTATCATGGCTCAAGAGAACAAGCAAGGGGCGTCCACGATTGTACGTGAAATTGAGCAACAAGTTAGAATGGTAAGTACTCTTTTTATATTTAGCTGTCCCGCCGCGTTCAAGAGGAAGTGTGAGAGCTCTTCGCGACATTATCTTCCACTTTCCTCGAGATTGTTTCTGCCGTCGTGAAGCGATCTTGCTTCACGAACGAGAGAGCAAATAATGGTCAGTCGATATGGTCAACGGTTTTGGCTGGATGCAGCGACCGAATAAAATTGACCTTGCCCTTTCTTTGGTTCGTTCGCCCCACTTGACACCTTTCTTCTTCTCTTTGCTTTGAAACACAAGTGCATCATTGCCCATCTTATTGTCATTATCAGTTTGTTACATTTTATCTTTATTTAGTTTAGTGAAGTCACTGGGGTAAATGAATTGGAAAGGTGATATCTTTTCAATAATATTTGCCGGTGTTATTAGCATTTTGCAGAAATCTGTTGTTGGTAAAAACCTACACATGCAGCAACTGTTGAAAGCAGATTTGATCAATTCTCAATTGAAACATAAAAAAAAAACACAGCAAAGAAAACAAAAAGGAAAAAGAAAAAATATGAACAAGAAGGAAAAGATATGCTCTATTTTCCAACAGTTGCTTGTATGTTGTAGAATACCAAAGGCTTAGGGATCTCTTTAGCCTATATTCATTTTATTTTTAATTTGCAATTGTATTTGATTTTTCTCCTCTTTATCACATTATTGAACGAATCATTCAAACATTTCCGGATCAATTTGGTAAAGCTATCACTCGTGTGTACTATGTATCTCATGATTACTCTCTCTGTTACAGAATGCACCAAGTCAGAAGCTTCCAGTGATCTATCTAATTGATTCAATTTGTAAGAATGTCGGTGAACCATATATTCACTTGTTTGCTCGTAACATCGTATCGGTGTTTCTCGACGCATATACTTTGGCCGAAGTTCAAACAAGGCGCAGTTTTGAGCGACTGCTACAAACATGGAAGAATGGAATGCCGGATGGACGGCCGGTATTCTCAAGGAGTGTGATCGAGCCAATTGAGAGAGCTGTTAGATATGTGCAACAGCAACAGCCACAACAACCACCTAACTCAAATAGAATGGTACGTGGAGGTCAACGGTTTAATATAAAAATTTCCATCCCATTGTGATCTCATCAGCGTGTTGTATTTTCTTCGTTGCAGCGAGATCCTAGACAACTTCATAGTGGACCACCTCTCAATCCATCAATTTCTCCACACGGAATAAGTCCTGCTCTGTCACAACAGCAAGCAACAACACCTCAGCAAAATGATATGATGGCCAATTTACAATCGATGATGGGAGGAATAAGTCCAGACAACAATAACTCGGCTGATCCGACTGCGCAGATTCTTTTACAGGTAATCATTTTGTTTAATGAACCACTGAATGCAGCGAAAGAGATGCTGATGAAGTCAATAGATTCAATCTCTCTTGCCAACTTTACCAGCAACACAGGCAGCGCCTATTCAACAATACCTTACACAAATCCTCCAATCAAATGGTGGAGCATCACCTTCACCTCAGCAGACAGGCTCACCTGCAGTGTTAAATGCGAGTGTCCCATCTGAAAATCCTCAAAGCCGGTCTCCTATATTACGAGACAGATCAACCACACCTATTGGAACCCCACCTCCTACTCATGCACAGGCGCCGCTTGCTAATATGAACACAGTTGATTTGATGAAAAACTTGACATCGCTTGGATTGCTTGGAGGTAATCAATCCAATCAAACGACGACTTCTAGTCAAAATACCAATACTTCACCTGCCGACTTAGCAATAATAGCAATGGGCCCGTTCAAATTAGACAGTAAAGATCTCCAAAGGTAAAGTTGAAATGCTTGAAAGACCAAACACGTCCAGATATTTACATGTCCCTTTAGAATTCGTAAAGGTGCCGTGGAAATTTTATATTCTGCATTATCTCTTAAATGCAAGCAATGTGGTTTTCGATATCCTGATACAGACGAAGGAAAAAAGAAGATGGATGCTCACTTGGATTTCCACTTCAGACAGAATCGGCGATCGAAGGAACGGGCAAAAAGAGGATTGTCTCGAAGCTGGTTCGTGACGGAGGACGAATGGATCAACGGTGTAGACATTGAAACCACTAATCAACATGCACCAATCTTCGCGGATGAGCATGCACAAAATGGTGGTACGGGAGGAAGTAGCCAAGCCAAGAAAAAGATTGATGAAGCTGATGCCGACGCACACATGGTAGTTGTTCCTTCAGATAGTCAAGGGAAACCATGTCCGATATGTGGAGAGCAATTCATTACGATTTGGAATGACAGTGAAGAGGAGTGGATGTACAAAAATGCTATCAACGAAAATGGGACGGTAAGAGTGACATACATTCAATAAATCTAATTGGGGAAAGAAAGTTATGGCTAAACATTGAACTTTAACAGATATATCACGCATCCTGTCATGCTGACGCCAGTGGTAATATGGAAATGGAGATATCTATTTCAGACGACAAGAAACGCAAAGCAGAAGATGATTTGAATCATGATAATAAGTTGGTTAAAACGGAATCATAGTATTAAATGTAATAAAGCAGCTTGCTCTTTGCTCCTTAGAAAGGAAAATTTCCATTTCCATTCGTTGTTAAACAAATTCGTTAATCGTTCAGTCATCCGAACTCAGCTTCTTTCATATGCCTCCATGTTCCCGTACTTGTCCCAAGCCAATCCCAGGGTAGTCAATCAGCCAATTCAACCTGATTCATCTAGAATGCATCCTGCATTCGTTTCATGGAAACCTGCCAGACAATACCCTGCTGACTTGCTACGACCCCATGACCCAAGGCACACCATGGGACCCGTCTATGATCCGGCCAAATGGAGCCCCATGTTTTATGGCTATCAAAGTAACGTTCTACCCGTTCCTGCGGATATCAAGAAAAGCAAACTATAGCCATCTATGTTACAGAATTGCAGTATTTGTCCCAAGAATGCGATGAATTATATACTTAGTAGATACCCCCTTCTGACGCCTAACTTTAAACATTGTACAGAACACTTTCCTGTACAACTTTTGTCATGAACAGTTGTAAATGATAGGTGTATAAAAATATAAAGTCTTCTTAAATATTTTTGGTCGGCTTCGTTTACGGATAGTTGATTTCATTGATTCATGAGACTGCAATCCATCAATACTGACAGTAGAAAAAAATATATTCATAATTACCGCCTTATAAAGCATTAATATGCTTTGTCACGCAGTATAAAAAGAAGAAATAATAAACGAAAAAGTTGAAAAAGTACACAACAAGAGTTAATCAATATCTTCAAATTATCATATAGTTATGTGAATCCTTTCCTCATTGGTTGCTTAATTATGTTTCTACATGGGTCAAAGAGATGTGAATATTAGACCATTGTTTTGAAACATCATTTAAGTCCTGCCCGCGACAAAACAACGTTTAACTTACTTGTGTACCAACAATAGATCCAATGATGATGGCAAGAATAACGAGAACAGTGACACCAATAATGATCTTCCACTTGAGGTCCTTCCACCACCTTTGAAAAATAGTTTAAATTGGCGGGAGTTTTACAATATTTTTCCAAGACAAAATCAATACTTACATGCGCTTTCGAACTTGGTTGGCTCCTCTGCGGAAATGACCAGCCGTCGCCTGTAGATCCTCTGTTTGTAATAGTTAGTATAAGCAAATTTCAGTTTCACCAGTTGTCGATCTATGCTAGAACCCCATCTCCGTTCAAGCTTTTAAACTGATTGGTATTGACCCAACGTATGTGCATAAATTATATGCCTTTCATTTTGTACTTATATAGCAAACATATATAGGACATACATCCTATATATGCTCGCAATGTGCCAAAATTTGTCCAAATCACGATATTTCGTGCGCATAAATCAGTTGCTTTTTGAGACCAACCCCACACTAACCGCCGACCCGAAATGCGTAATGTACATACCTGTCTTTCCGCGAAGGTCATCAAGTCTCTCACCACGTTGCATAACCTTATCAATATTGTCTTGCATGATGTTGACAACCTCGTCTACTTGTTGTTGGACTCGAGCAGTCTTGGCATTGCCAGCACCACCAGCAGCTTCATTAGCACCGCCGGGACGTTGAGAGTTGGGGATATAGGGATCATAGGGTTCTGACCTAAAGTATTTAACAAGTGTGCGAGCAAATTAGCAGTTATACTATACGGCTTCAGTCGAAGAAAGGAAAAGACATACATTTGAACTTGAGTTGTAGTTGGTAAAAGGAAGAAAAAGTATAGCTTAACTAAAAGATAGTGGGCGGTGAACTATTCAGTCTGAAATTAGAAATTTCGTGCAACGTCATGCCTTCCTTTCTCAGCTTCGCTTCCAAGCTCATCCATCGCTTATGAACGAAGGCATCTCGATTATAGTGGCAGTCTTTGTCATCCTGATTGCCATGCGGTGGCTCTTTGGTAAGATTGCCATCATTTTCTTACCATTCACTTTCTCAATTACTCAAACGTCCCTAATTATCGGTGATCTAGGAGCACCTCAGCAATCGGGATCTCAAAGGCAGAGAACCAACCGACCGCGACATGCGGTAAATCCAGAAATGGTACGATTCAAACGACAACGGCAGGACCGGCCTTCATTCCAGTAAAAACGATACTGACTTATGCTTATGTTTGTAGGTGGAAACAGTTAGAGCTATGTTCCCTAATATCCCTGTTCCAGCTATCAGAGCAAGCTTGCAAACCACTGGCTCCGTAGAGATTACCATTGAGCAGGCACTACGAGACGGTACTCTTCCAATGGTATGTTGAATGATTTGACACCGACTCGTTCTGGCGTGTGATATCTAATCCATGATTTTCCTGCACCATTTGACATATTATTTTAGCCCGCCAATGTGACGCCTCCACGATCACCACCAGGCGGGCATCGAAACAATCAGTATACCTCTGGACAGTCATCATCATCGGCAATGGGACCAAGACAAAACGACTTGGTTTCTCGATACGGCTTGGAGGCACGAGTTGATAATTTGGAATCCCCAGAGCCACCGAAAGTATGGGAAACAGATGCTCAAAAACGCCAGGAGATGTTGAGAAAACGAAAAGAGCATATGATATTACAAGCTAGAAGGTATCTCATCCTGCAATTGAACCATATACATCTTCAAACGTATCTAAATGTACCTAAACCTCAATAGAAAAATGCAGGAATCTAAAGCAAGTACGCAACAACCTGCGGATACCATGTCTCATAGCTCAAAAGCTGCCGAGCCAGCAGAGAGCTCCAGCAGACCCGAAGAGTTTGATGAGTTGTCCGTGGAACAATTAAATGCTCTCGAACCCAGTGAACGAAGACGAAATATGATGGAGGCAATAGAACGTAGAAAAGCAAAACCTAACAATTAATATGTATTTCTGTATTGCTTCTTACAAAATATATAATAAATGGTCTAGCAAAAGCAAATCCTTGTTTATAGACTATCTTCTGTATCGTAGTCGTGATATGCGTACAAAATCGAATGGTAACGAGGACATTGCCCGCTTGGCAAGTCACAGCGATAGAAAATTTCCAAGCTACCGGGCAGTTCGCCTTTGATACCATTATCCTTGATCAACCTGCAAATGTGGCCACATGACAATTTTACGGCCAGAAAAGAGGCCATTCTGAAATATAACAGCGTTGCATTCATTGGATTATGGTTCATTACTTCATCGTCCATTCCTGCTATCGATGCGCTACTCAACAATCCGTTCATAAAGTTACCGCGTACGTGTTACTGGATTTACTGAAAGCAATCGCCCAGGCATATGTTATTAATATTTCATCGTTAGGGATCGCCTGTAAATTTCTTGTTATGTATAATATTATAAGCTCAATAGCTTCCATGTTCACCAAACCTCATGACAAAAAGACCATAACCACAACACAAACTGAAGGTAACATGCTTAGCCCATGGCTTTCGGAAGCTGCGAGAAACGGACTAACATGCTAATACTGTAGGCTCAGAGACTTGGCAGGCTATTAGAAGCTTATTCAAGTCTGTTTACAATGCTTTTAATAGTCCAGCAAAGCCATTGCCGTCGCCAGCCCAGTCAACGACGCAACCTGCGCCTGCAGCAGCGAAAGGTCAGTTATGCAGTGATCTTTTAACTATGATAGCTTGTGAGCGATGCTGATGCTTTATATTAGACATGTATCCCTCCATGCACAAGCTTTTTCCTGACTTATATCCTGAACAACCACCTCGCGCATCCCAGCCTGTCTACAAACAAGTTGAGCCATGCTTAGATATTTCTGCCCTAAAAGCAAACTTTGCTTCTTCACGACCAATGTCAGTTACAACACCGGGCGGAAGCCAACGAGAAAGACAGTTGTCTTCATTCATTGCTCAGCCTACCATTGCTCCAGGTCAATCGCTGCAGGCAAAGCCAACAATTATACCAAAAGTGATGTTTCAGTCCTGCATGCTTAACCAAGACATTCAGCTGACGGATGACAGCAACACGGAAGCAGATGATTCAAAGAAGATCAACATAAGCGAGATCAGAAAAGAACAACAGGTATGTTTTAAATACCCGATGCCTAAAACCGAACTTACATTAACGCAACAAATATACAGTATAAAGATATCAAGGAGCAATGGGACAAATTAGATGAGCTACAATGTGTAGAATACTGTCATCGCTTGCGAGATTGGATATCTGTTCGTATGATTCGACCACTAGTGGAGATGATGGACAAGGTCAACAAGGAGCTAGATGCAAACAATTACAGCCATTTGAACTGTTACAACTGCACTTTGTTCACAAGTACCACGTCACCATCCGTCCCCATGCCTCATTCCTTGTATCAGTTGGCTCAGATCTATTCAAATGTATGTATAGTCCTTTTGACTCGTAGGATTTCAAGAAGGCTTGTATGTTCACTGACAAAATTTTACGCTTTCAGGTTCCTATTACGAACCAGCGTTTAGACACTGAGAAATATCTTCTAATTCCTGGTTTTGAGCAAGTCGAGCATCGAGCGTACATCATTAAGCGTATGAAGGGTAAGGAGGCGATCACAAAAAGGAATTATGAATATGGAAAATTAAGCCTCTCTTTAGAACTAGGATCTGGATGGCGATTAGCTGGCTTTAGTATTGTCAAATCAGAGGCTAACCAGCCTACAGATCGCGATATTGTGTTGCATATTGTGAAGACGTATCTGTCTGAAATGCACACTGATGTGACTCCACCTCTGGTTGATGTAAGTTATTACTCTTTCTTATTCATAAAGTAGAATACTTGATTCACTTGTCTCTTTTTCCACAGCCTCCAATGGATTTAATGAGATTCCTTGTTGCTTATGTGTGGGCTACTCCAAAGTAAGTTGTGGACTGGTCATCATATTGTAAGACAAAGCAAGTACTGACGAGAAACATACTTCGTTTAGATTACATTATGTGTTTACTGGTAATCACCCTGACATTGATGGATCGAAAAGGACGGCATGAAACCTTTATATTATATAGAACACTGAATAAAAGGCGACTCAATAAATGTTACATAAATTGCTTGAAGTTAATGCTATGAGGAAGCGGACAATGTGATCAATAGATGCCAGGCAAAATCACCCATCTTCCACGAACAAAGGCTTTCTTGTATTTTGATCCAAAAGACTTTTTGTACCACTCTTCCGTCTCGCTTGCCGTTACAGTCAAGTTGATAATAGTCCATAAGAGACCCGCTAGGAGAGTCAGATTTTGCCACTTGTTCAAGATACACATCGATGCATAAATTAATATGTCAGCAAGATAGTGTGGGCAAACTACTGACTCAAACCAGTCTCCGCGAGGTATCTGATAAACAGTTGATTGAGATGATGACGATGAAGGATCTCGAGTTTTGGAGCGAATGTTGGCTAGTATCTGGTGGCATGTATGTTGGTGCCACGAAGCGTAAACGTAAAGTGCAAGAGCAATGATGACATGGGGCTTGAGCATGTAACTCAATCTGAGTGGCCAGTCGATATCATTGATGTCCCACACCCCCAAGTTAGCCGCACCTTCTATCCAGGCTGCAAGTACCATAGCACCATAAAATCCGATTCCAATCAGATAATGTGACACATTCATCCTTGCTTGCTTTGATGGTCGCTCCACAATGTTAACTTCATAGAGGCGTCTTCCAATATGCAAAGTGATCAAGCACAAACTCAAAATACATGTCATAGCAGGCTGTATTTTTCCTAGAGCTGGGGAATCAAATCGTTGTAGTAGTGACACGATTGGGAACTTCTGGTGACAGCATAGAAGCATTGCCACCTCCAAGTCGCACCAAAGGGCAAATACAAAGCCAACCACATAGAAGTGGGAGAACCATGCTTTTGGTACGGTTTGCTGAGCTAGCCATATGGATAGGGCGGAATTGGGCTGATCAGCAGTAGTTGAAAGCTTCCCGTAAGCCAGTACCGAGGATCGTAAGGTCGGTTCAAACTTTGCAAGAAGTGATAATAGAGAAAGGAGGTGAAGACAAGCGCATAACAAAGCAACGAGTAACATCAAGCATTAGTTGTGACTGAAATCATGAAGGTTCAGTGCATATATCGATTTTGAGTCGCTGACGGTTTTAATCATTGCGTGACTGGTGACCAACTTGAGTGAACTCGGCAAGTGCAGCTTGACTCAATATCCGCTACCTATGGCAACGCACACTCGCTCGCAAAGGGAAAGCTCAACTCATAGCGAAGAACTGTTTGAGTTTGTTGACTATACATCTGCTTCTAATTTTGAGCGTCTGGCGAATGCAATAGAAGAGATCTTATCTTTATGGGGACTGAAGCACTCCGACTACGCATTCACTGGCGCAGAGAATGTACCGGCCGAGAACGGACAAGGTCATTCGAGTGAAGACAGCATTCGACAGGAGTCGATATCCATAGAAGGCACAAACTACAATCTCATATACCATAGCCAAGCAAAGCTCATCGACGATGATTATGATCCTATCAATGCACCTTTCGCCAAGGAAGCATTGTCTACTGCTATTACCAATCATGATGATAAAGGGTTGAATTTTCACGCTTTACATCGTTGGACAACAATATCACGGTTTCTTGTGTTAGAGCCAACAAACCAGAGTTTTAGATCACGATTATTCGCAAGTGGAAAAGCCATAGTAGATATCAATCAGGCTAAATTACTGATATCGGCTTGTAGCATTGCCTTCCACAATACTGGATGCGGTATTCCAGTATTTATACGCTGTGGATCTAGTCGTCATGACCTTTTTATTGGCTATCGTCTGAACGGGAATGCTGAAGATAACTTGACCGAAACAAATTATAACACAATGATTGTACCGTCGTTACCGTCAACTTGGTCTGATTTAAACATTGTTCGACGGATTTTCCGCAAGAAGCTAGATGTGGATGAGTATGACAATGGTTTGTAAATCATATGTTTGTAATTTCACGAAGGACTCTATTAACATCTAGCATCTTCTCAGACTTGGATATACAAGCAACAGCTGCGTTTACGTATAGTTTAACAAACTGGTTCGATGAAGATTGGAAGTCATGGAATGCAGAGGAAGATGAAGATGGAACTGATGTTGATGATGAAGAAGACGAGGAAATCACGAGTGATAATAGTGCCATAGCTACAAGTGGGGAACTCTTGGATAGAAGCTTTCAAGACCCAACTCCAATAAGAAGAAAATCTCATCCAAAAACAACACTACCGCTTTTGGATTTTGGTTCCTATAACGATCCTTTACGATCACTAAATTTAACTGCTGTTTTTCCAATGACCAATCTCAACATCTTTTTGGAGAACCAGTTTAGCTCAGATATGGATGCTGTTTCTGCTCCAATATGGCGATTAGCGACTGAATTTGCTCCAGATACACAGCAACGAGCGGTCCTCTCCACGGTCATTGACGATGCCATAACTTCTTGGATAAAGGATCCGGCTAACAGAGATTATCTTGCACCATATGATGATAGTAATCAAAATGACGATAACAATATCCGCGCACCAAGAGACCCTAGGCGGCTAAGAAACTTGTTGCAACCTACTCGATCTTCAGGTGAATTAAGCATGCCTGGAGGTTTAGGTGGCACTAAAGATAATGGAGCGAACGCAGCAGGTGCAAATGTGTCATTCGTTGCAACTGAAGAGGTGGAGAGCGTTCTACATCAGCTGTTTGAATTCAATCTTGGTCAAGAGCATTCAAATAAGCATCATTACAGCGAAGTTTTTGAGTCAAAATCAAATGGCCAAGTTCCTTTGCCAACGGTACGCTCTCTAGGATTTCATGTCAAACAAGATCAACTGATTCCCTATAAATCATTTCTCTGGAATCTCATCCTCCAAGCTCTGAATGCTACCTCTTCCACTAATAAGGTACAAAGCACACCATTTATCAGTTTTCTGAAAATACTATGGTCGGAAGTCATGCGTCAAGTTCGATGGCTATGGGAGCACAATATGACTATACCGAATGTCAACATACGTTCAAATGTAGACTCTAATGAAGAACAAGACTTAAGTGATAGTGTTCAAACAATTACACCATCGCAAGCTCAAGAAAAGATAGGCATTGATTTACGCTTCAATATAGTGAGTATAGTGTTGACATGCATATTGCTGTATCCGCATACTTACTCAACATCCACCTTATCATCTAGTTGCATCAAAAGTTGGTGATGCTTAACTGTTGCATAAAGCGACAACAGCAGATTAAGAAAGAGAAAGGTGAACCTGTTCCAACACTGACGAAACCGAAAGACTATCATGGTTTGTTTGATGAAGTTCATTCAGTACAAAGTGGCTCAAATGGCTCTGGGTCTAGTACTTTCAATCGATTCCTCGAACGGCTGGTAGAAGGCGATGATCAACCTGGGCTATTGGCTCACTCAGCGGGCATAAGCCATAATCCAGTTCCTGAAGATTCCAGTTGGGATGAAAGCATGGAAGTCGAGGAAGACGATGAAGAATTCTTTGATTCCATAGAAGAAGTAAATGCGGCTGCCTCTACGGCAAATAAATCCAGCGAACAACGCAGTCAAATGGACGAGTCATTCGTACAGCTTGACAAAGCCCCTAGTCCTGGAAGTACTTCAAATACAGATAACAACATTGACATTACGCCAGATTCCGAACCTCAAGGACGAAAAGTAAAAATGCAGAACACTATGCTTTGCAATGCTGATGAGCCTTTGTGGATACCTGAAACTCAGGTAAGATAGTCTTGTTCATTGAAATATTTCTTCAACATATTATTCTGATATCATGTATTTTATAAGGATTTGGGATTCATGACTGAGGACATGGTTAACCAGCAAGCTGAGGTCTTTGAGAGCTTAGGTACTTCGGATGAAGCAGCCAAAATCCGTGCTCAACTGCAGTCAGCACATCTGATTTCGGATATGCAGGCATTTAAAGCTGCCAATCCAAAAGCTGTGTTCAACGATTTTGTACGATGGCACTCACCAAAAGACTGGGTCACTGAAGCCACTGCGGATGGAGAGCCACAACTGAGCACCAGAATGTCGGAATCGGGAAATCTGTGGTTGGAGTTGTGGCAGGTATGTTGTACTGAAGGTGTGGTTAATAGCATAGCACTGACATCACTAATACCTTCAAACAGAAAGCAAAGCCCGTCCCCGCTTCCAAGCAAAAGCCTCTCTTTAACATAGCTATGGAGGGTGAAAAGGTACGTCAAAGTATTTTCGGACTTGACCCATTGGTTAACCGTTCCTGGAAGTTATATTGACAACTTTCATAGGCTTTGCACTATTTGGAAACCATGTCGGTGTATGAAGTATTTTCATTGTGAGTAGTAATTTTGATACCCACAATTGGGGAAGTGCTTTCCCAAAACAGGAATTATTAATGCTTTTATCCTTTATAGTTTGCTACCTACCATAGCCCTTATTGCATATGATACACTTGTGTCGCACCCCATTGCGCTGCGTGTACCATATGTAACTGAGAAGCTAGCTGAGCTTGCACGAGACATTACATCATTTCCCTGGGATGAACTGCGTCAAGGTCAGATATCCAGCGACCCAATCATTGCATCGATACGCGAAAAAGAAATTTTGATATGCCGTGCCAACTCATTGCTGCGTAAGGTAAGTAACTTGATAAGCGAAAAATTGGGGTGGGTGGGGCCAACGTCCAAGTTGGCACAAGCCGGAAAAATATAATATCACGTCTATACGACTTGCTGTGTACTTATCAAGATTGATTAGTTACCCCGACAAGTGGATCTGGTCGATCGATTGATACGTTTGTTTGAAACGCAAGTAATGGATGACAAGGAGCGTGAAGCGACGTACACGCTGTTTTCGTCTGAAGGTACTTGAATTTGCAAATGAAAAAGTTATTAGAACGCGTGTTACTTTCATGTGAAGACTAACCACTTTGTCCCTTTTTTTTATATTTCTAAAACATCGGATGCTCGTTATAAAGGAGGTCTTATTAGCGACCCTACATGGAAAGAATATGTATTGCAAACATACCTGGCAAGGCCAAGTGGGACAGCACCACAATTGCAAAGGCTGTATTGTCAAATGCAAAGAGGAGACGTGCGTATCGTGGATATGTTGAGCCATGATTCGCTTTATACATGATAGTCGGTGTACGCATCCGGTGGTCAAATCTGGTGTTTGATTGGTCCTTTTTTGTGGGCCTGAAGGGCCAAGGAATATTATTTTTACCGCCTCTTTTATTTTTATTTTTTTTTGGATATATTTTTTCATTTCATCGTCAGGTTCAATTGCTTTCTCGTTTTTCTTCCTACATAAATATTATCTACTTAATTGATGGCTGCTCAACAAGTCCTCGACAAGTTCAGCCTCGAAACTCCATTTGGCGTGGCATTGTGGCCTTATTTTGATAAGGTCTACACCGCTGCCACCGGAAAGTCGGCAAATTCATTTGCCTTCATTGAAGGTGTGACGCCCCTGTCAACACAACGTGAAGGTAAGCTTACACGTTGAATGAACACATTTTGTTGAACCATATCAAACTGACTCATTCGCAACCATCTAGTCCTCATTTCATGTGTTACTTATTTGATTGTCATCTTTGGTGGACAATACGTACTTCGTTCAGCATCAGCTTTCAAATTCAAGTTACTTTTCCAAATCCACAACTTGCTGCTTACAGTCGTTTCTTTGTCCCTTCTTTTATTGTTGATTGAGCAACTTTTGCCCATCATCGTGAAGCACGGAGTTCTTCATGCCATCTGCTCCACTGAAGGCTGGACTCAGCGCTTGGAATTGCTGTACTACCTGAATTATCTTGTAAAATACTGGGAATTGGCTGATACCGTCTTTTTGGTAGTAAAAAAAAAGAAGCTTGGTAAGAATGGGCCACCGATTGTGGATTTTTATGGTTTGGCATCATTGATTAATTCGTCTTTGATTTTAGAATTCCTTCATTATTTCCATCATAGTATGACAATGGGTAAGCTAGCGCCAGGTTTTTACAAACTCCTTTCTTTTTTTCCTGTCCTGACTTTTTGCCCCATTTCTACTCAGTTCTGTGCTACACCCAACTTGTTGGTAGGACCACTGTGGTAAGTACCAATCAAATGATAGCGGCCCTGAATACACAGATCAGAAACTAATTATGTGCGCATTATCAGTCGTGGGTACCCATCGTCCTCAATTTGACCGTCCATGTCGCTATGTACTGGTACTATTTCCAGACTTCCCGCGGTCTCCGAATCTGGTGGAAGAAGTATCTGACAGTGAGTTCTCTACACCTTAGATCATATTGTTTTCGAGCAACCTGACCTAAAACTTGCACTTTCAGACCATGCAGATCTGCCAGTTCCTGATTGATTTGGTTGTCATCTATGCCTGCTCATACAGCTACTTCACCTTTACTTATGCTCCTTATTTGCCTGGCGGTTTCGGAGATTGTGCTGGCACTGAAGGCGCTGCCGCTTTTGGTTGTGCGCTGTTGACTAGTTACTTATTCTTGTTCATCAACTTCTACCGTCAAACCTACAAGGTCAAAGCCAAACAACCGCGCGGCGCCGCACCCAAGACTTCAGAGGTCAAGAGTACTCAGATCAAGTCGAAGTCGGTTAAAGCGTAATGGCCACGTTAAACAAAAAAAGAATTGGTGGTGCCTGGTACGCAATCCCAGCAAAAAAGTAGCCACAATCATTAGCTATAGAAAAAAAAAAGCCCTTGGTCTGACACTCTGTATATTTTCTACTGTTTCTTTTTCTTATCGCCCTTGGCTTTGCTACCATCACTTACATCGCTTTTTCATTTTGCTTTTTCTTTTCTATATTTTGCATTTCAATGGATTTCTTATTGGAAGGCATTCATACATATAAATATAAATGCATACAATTATTTGCCATATAAAAATGGGCACTCGTTGATCCAGGATTATTGGTTGGGTGGGGATTATTGGATAGTACAAACGAAATATATTCTTTTTTTATTTAGTCAACCTTGATGCTGGCAAAAATCCTCTGCAAAAAGATCAATGTAGATACATAACCAACTGCTCCTGTCATAACAGTGACAAGGACACTGATGATGGCAGAATAACCAAAGTACAGGACAGTACCGGTGAAGCTACCAATGTCAAGCTTAGTGAAGTAGTAAAGAGCAGAATACAAGAAGACGTAAAGGCCGGAAGCTCCGGACGTGAAGAAAGCGCGCCATGACCAATGATAGTCCTAATAATGATTTCCCTGTTAGTCAAATTCATGAAGCACTTTAGTTTGTTATATATGCACATACCTCGTTGCAAAGGTGGAAATAGCACATAAGAATGGTGATTTCAGCACATGTCAAAATCAATACGGAGTATACCAAGAACAAGAAACCTGTATATCGCTTTGTTAAAATATGATCATCACTTTTCCACTGCGTAAGGCATGTTTACTCACCAAGGCCATAATAAATGCGGTGGAACCAAATACTGTTCATAATGAAATACAATTCAATGAAAATGGCACCGAATGGCAGCAACCCTCCCATCATGACAGAAGGAACAGTACGCAAGTAGAAGGGTTGATCTGGAATCTGTCGAGGAATCTGGTTGGTGCGGACAGGATGTTCAATTCTTGGTTTGCGGAAGCCAAAGTAGGAACCGATCACGCTGAGAGGCAAAGAGATCAAACACCACAAGGCAAGCACGGCAATCATACTTCCGAACGGAACAGCTCCGGAAGAGTGTGAAGCAATCAGGAAGAAATTGAGTCCAAAGAGTTCTCCAAGAATGACACCAGGGAACAAAACGGCAGTCAACGCAACATTCACCTTCCAAGCTTCTCCACCGTTCATCTTATATACTCTAGCCGAAACGAAACCAGCAATGCTTCCAAACACCATGAAAAGAATGACCATGACAGTGGCTAAAGAGCCACGGTTGGATGGAGAGAGGAAACCAAGAACAGCGAATACTGTGACAATATGTTTTGATGTTAATAACTATAATGCCAAAATTGTAAAGGTTCAAAAACAAAAGCAACTCACCAAGAGTAACACCGGCCATGGCAACAAGTTGTGCACCATTACCAACCAGGACAGCCAAGAACATAGAACGCGTGGGGGGACGGAAAACATCTCCATGAACAAGCTTCCATCCATAATCCTCTTGGACATCTTCTTGGGCATCAACAGCATTGTATCGAGAGATATCTTTGTGAAGAGCACGTAGCAGAATCATAGCCACCATTCCAGTAAGGAAGAGAACAATGACTATAGAGTTTACCAATGAGAACCAATGAATAGAAGGATCAAAAATATGGAGATAGTTGTCCCAGCGGGTAGCCCATGGAGTATCGGATTGCTGTGATACTTATATTCAACATCTAAGCATCTTCAGAGCACATACAGTCAAATCAACTTACCTTCCAGGTAACGCTATAAGTATAAGTAATGGTGTCCTTTCCATCAAACTTGAATTCTTGACCACCGTTACCATTTCCAGAACAGCTGAGTTGGCCATTAGTAGGTTGGTGGTTAATGCTCAGAGGGTAAACCAATACACCAACAACTCTATAATTGTCTTCTTCACGAGTGTGATACATTATTTCGATGTGGTAGTGATTGTTAATGTGCGCACTTGTAGCATCCTTCATATAACCCAATTCAAAACCAATGCCGTAGAAAACCTGGTTATCTCCTTCGCTACGCTCATCTTTTCTCTGACGAGCAGCAGGAAGTCCATCGATCAACCAGTTTATAGCGTAGTTTTCCTTGACACGCTCGACCATGAATTCTGCATCTTCTTTGGGAATTGCTGTTGGCGTTGTGCAAAGGACTTTGCAATCCACGTCTTCCATCATATTAATCTACCAAGATTGATAAACAGCATATGATTAGAATATGATATAATTTAGATGGCTATAATATGCAATTATATCCAGAGCGCTTTGACATCGTCGCTGAGAGATATGTATAGCAAATCCCGTGCAGTGGTGTAGTTGTACAGTTGCATTTGCAGATCAAACCCAGCTTAATTAGCTTGGCATCTTACCTGGAATGGAGAATTGAAAATACGATCGCCAAAAAGAATGCTTCCAAGAGATTCAGATTGCTTCTCAGGGCCGCCTTCGGGCTGACAAAAGTGGAAAGGCTCGTAGTAATAGTCGTATGAGATGACAGATTTCAGTTGCGAGTTTGAGCTCACAATTGGTGTCAATGAATTCACATAAAGGGGAACTTGATCGCCTTTCTTATAGTTGTGAGGAGCTACTCCAGGCAAGTAGAACGCCATGCTTGCATTCACCAAGAGAAACAAGGCAAGCAAGCATGAAAGCCAGCCGTGATGAGCCATGATGAACAAGACAAACAGATAAAAGAGACGTTGATGCTGAGATATTCGGTCTTGTCACCTTGGCTCAATACTAATGTTTTTTTTCGGAGCTAGAAAATTTAGTGTACAAAATGTCAATGAAAACTGAGCTCATCGGTTCAACTTTAGTATCCTTGATCTGCCTAGCTCATAACGGATAACAAAATTGCTCTACAGAGTCGCTAAAAGCTTGAAAACTCTGATAGAGTATTGGGAGACTAGAAAATGGTGTATTTATGGGACAGCCACAGAAGCGGGAGTAACACAACTATCTCGGATGAAGCCGGTGGCTATGCAGAGTTACTCATATTCAAGCTACAGATGCTATAAACCTGTTTGTCTAGACAGGACTTTGCTCATCAATGATTATAAAGAATTTGTTTATAATGGTAATATGAGTTTCTATTTTGAAGGTAAGACCATGTACATGTAGCAACGCCGGCTATTGCTATAAAAAGATATTTAAAAGTAGCTCAACGAAGTTTAGCTGTTACTTTCAGCAACAGCTTGCTTCTCCATTTTCCTTCGCTTAGAGGTTTCGATGATGTCTCTGAATTGAGTTGCCAAATATATTAGATACATTTCAATCTTAGACAACAAATACTATCGTAGTGTACAACTCACCTTTTATGCGCAATTCTTCTTTTGTCATAGCTGGATATGGTATTAATACGCTTACGTTCAATGGGAGATTTACGAAGTTGATTCCTCATATTTTGACTGTTGCAATATGTATCAGTAATGATTATCCAACATGTTGCTATAAAGTAATATTTCTTACCTTGGCTTCTTCATTGTAAGCATCCATTCGGGCACCTCGCAACCGGACTCTCGCATGACATTGACAATGCTCTTCAAATATGGGCCATCCTCTTTCGTAAAGTAGGTCACAGCCTCACCAGTTCGTCCAGCACGACCCGTACGACCAATTCTGTGAATATAACTCTGCACTGTTTGGGGGAAATCATAATTGATAACTAGGTTGACGCCCTTGAAATCGAGGCCGCGTGCCATAAGCTCTGTTGAAATGAGGACCCAAATGCGACCAGCTCTGAACTGATCAATAATATTATCTCTCTGAAAATTTGATTTCAGTCAGTATGAATTAACATATGCGCCATATCACCATCCGGTACCAACCTGAGCCTTGGTACGTTCAGAATGAATTACTTCAACATTGATACCATCATAAATAAGCTCATGAAATAGTTCTTTAGCACGTTCAATAGACTGAACAAAGATTAGCACAGGTGGCTTCAAGCCCTTTTGTACCAATTGTCGGATGGCTACTAGTTTTCCATCTTCGCTACCAACAAAGAGCAACTCCTGCTTGATAGTCTCTGTTGCAGCGTTCCTAAAATAACAGAAAAATACATTTAGTCTCCGGAATAGCATGCATTTCAGCTTTTTATAATCAGGACACATACTTTGCTCCAATAACAATTCTTATAGGATCCTTCATTACGGTCTTTGCCAACGTCTCAACACCAGATGGTATAGTCGCACTGAAAAGTGATTTCTGAATATTTGGATTTGTGCAAGCAGCAAAAATCTCATCCATTTGCTCCAAAAATCCAAGTTCCAACAGTTTGTCTGCTTCATCTAGTACAAGATGTTGAACGCTGCCGAACATGCATCAGTTTTGATGTTGTCTCTATACACAAATCAAAGATTGACACATACCGATCCAACTCCATCTCCTCATTTTGAATCGCGTGTACTAAGCGTAAGGGTGTGCTTATAAGGATATCTAGAGCGATGTTGTTTAAGTATTAATCGCCCTCTTCCTTAAAGCTCGAAGATACCTACCAAATTTTTGTCGAAGTTTAGGATCTTGTGCTTGCGTCGCAGCTGTCGCCTTTGTTAGCATGCAAATCTTGAACTTTTTACCAGCACTAATACGCTTGATCTCGCGGAAAATCTGTCATATCCATGTCAATAACAGTGACAATATTTAACATTTGAATGCCACCTGATTCTCACCTGTTGAGCCAATTCTCTAGTAGGAGCAACCACAAGAGCCCGATAGCCAACCTTTTCAGGTCCATTCAGGTCATGTATAATTGGCAAAAGGTAGGCCAATGTTTTACCAGAACCGGTGGGGGCACATGCCATCAAATCTCGACCCTGTAATGTTGCTGTCAGCAGCAGATCATTGCATTTATGACTGTCTCTTCCAATACTCACCTTCATGATAATTGGTATAGACTGCATTTGAATCGGGGTAGGCTCATCAAACCCACTGTCTTTCAGATTGCGTCGTATGTATGGTCGAATGTTGTAATGAGGTGTGGAAAGGTTTACAAATTTGCGTATAGGGTTTGGAACATCATCACCGTATATGCGAATTCTATTTTGCTTTCGGAACTCTTGCACCTCCTCTTGATTTTTAAATATCTCTTCAACCTCTTCATCTTCCCCGTCGAGCCGCTCGTGGCTTCCACCATTAGTGACCTCTTCCTTTTTAGATTTGTTTTTCTTGGTATCAGAAGCTTTTTTCTTTCCACCGACAATGGTATGCGTAGTCTTAAAGAAATCAATCTCGTTTAGCAGCGCCTTTTGTTGGTCAATGATATTATCCTCTTCCGTTTGAGTGACTTGCTGCTCGTCAACGTCCACAGCGGAAGGCTAAGTTGTCATTGTAGCAAACTATTAGCAAAATGCCATTCAGTTGCAACAGAACAAGCAATTTCCTTACATCTATTATTTTAATATCGTCTTTAAAACGCTTTTTATCGAACCTGGCGCCTCCTCCTAACAATCGAAAAAGATCCATGCTGTCTAAATGCTTGCAAGTCGTAAGGCGGGAAACTTTGTAAGAAAAAAAGTTTGACAGTCATGCCAGAAAGAAAAGCAGTCATAATTATGAAATAGATGTACGGTCAAATCCTCGAGATTCCAAGCTAAAGAACCACCAACAGGACATGGCATGTTGCTCAAGCGCAATTAATCTTCAATTATATATCCGTTGAGGTTGCTATACTGCATAGTACATGTTTGTATTTTTACGTAATAGCTGCAATAGCGCACACAAGATAAATTCACAAGGCATAGTCCTAGTTACCAAATGCCTCAAGCATACCTCCAAATCAACAGTCAAGTGGACACCTGCTGAGGACGAATCACTCCTCAAATTCGTCAAGACCAACGGAAGAAAATGGACTTCGTTTACGAATCATTTTGCACCTCATCGCACTACTTATGATTGTTGGCAGCGATTTGACCACCTAAACTCAGCTAAACATGGTCCCCTCAGTTGGTCAGAAATCGAAAAACTTCGAGAAGGAGTGGCAGAGTTTGGAGTTGGAAACTGGGCAGCTATAGGAAAGAAGTACCTTCCAAATAGACAATTGTCAGCCATATGTAATGCTTGGTATTACAAGGGTAATCCTGAAATAGAAAGAACAAAATGGACGGAAAGCGAAGATGAATTGCTTCGAAAAGGATACGCAACATATGGAACGGCTTATTCTAAAATAGCCAAAGAGTTTTTGCCACATCGAACTCGCCAAAGTATAAGGTATCGAATTTCAGTCATTACGACTGATGGCCCAAAAACTGAGAGCTGGACACCTGAGGAACAGCAGTTGCTGCTGAGGCAAGTTATCATGTTTGGTGCGTCTAACTGGGCGAAAATCGCGAAGGGTATTCCTGGAAGATCTTCGTACGACTGCCAAAGAATGTGGATTCGCAAGCTAGATCCCTCGTTACACCCCGGCGAATGGAATGAAAAGGAGATACGAACCTTTTGGCAATTAGTGATCGAATTTGGAAAAGATTGGCATGGCATATCTCGTAGCTTGCCAGGTAGATCCAATTTTGATTGCTATAATTTGTTCTGGGCTACTTACAAAAAAGACATTGGGCCAGAATCGCGAGATATAAGCAAATGTGAAATAAGCAACGAAGAAGCGAGTGCTTTTGCAGCCCACAAAATTGAAGAGATTGATCCAGATTATCGCTTGACTCGTTTGAGTGATTATGCTTTTGTTCATAAAAAAGTTGGCATATGGAGTGCTGAAGAGCTATCAAACCTTATGAAAGCTGCTGAACAGTATAAGAATAGCAGAGCTATAGATTGGGATAAAGTACGGATGGCGGTACCCAATCGAACCAAACGGCAATGCATATCTCAATATAATTATCAGATGCAAAAGAGAAAATTGCCAGATTTCACTCAAGAAGAAGACAAGGCACTGATGGATCTTATCGCTAAGCATGGAGAACAATGGCATGTCATCGCTGCTGAAATGCCACAACGTACGGAAGATGCATGCCGACTTCGTTGGAAGTACAGTCTTCAGAGACAAACAGATACCCATGACGGAAAAAGACGACCATTTTCAGAAGAGGAGAAAGATCTTATTAAACAAGGTGTTTCCATGTTTGGTAATGACTGGGAAGCTATCAGCAACACATATATACCAGATCGCTCTCCTTCAAGTTGCAGAAACTGGTGGTACAGGCATGGCCAGCAGGAAGAACGAGGATACACTGCTGCAGAGCTGGATCATTTTTTGGAGATTGCAGTAAAATCTCAGGTAACTGCTGAAGTCGATTGGAACAAAGTTGCAAGCATGGTTCCGCACCGCAACGCTGGACAATGTAGAAGAAGATGGCGATCGCTGTCTGGGGAACGACGACCGTGGAGTGATGCCGCCGATAGTGATTTACTTGAAACCACTCTCAAACTCAAGGGCAATCCAGCTTACAAAGGGAGGCTATGGAAATCTGTAGCTGAAGAGCTAGGAGACGATAGAACAGCTGACGAGTGTGCATCTAGATACCATAATCTTGCCAAAAGTCGTGCTTCCCGATATCTTCGATTTTAACATCCTGAACTTTGTACGGCCCTTATTTTCTGATACCCAACAATAAATAAATTTGTAAAAATACTGGTGTTTATGTTTGCTACTGTTATGTTACTTATACCAATGTTAAATAATAGCTGGTGTTTATTGTAATGGAGGAAATTTGAGACAGAGCACTACCTTACAAAACACCGTTTGTTCATGCCTCGGAGCTTCAAATCCGGCAATTGCCAAATCCTTTGGGTACGTCACGAAGGCGGGACAATGCTTGAAATTTCCATTCTCAGGTGAAGGTCAATCCGAACGCTTTCTTTCCCCTCATGTCGTATCGCAATTCTTATCAACCATCTGCTGCGTCTCAGCAGCAGGTAGAAGACACCGGTAAGCACTTTCTGCACTTTTATAACTGTTTGAGAGCTGCTGCTCGGATATTTTATTACACTACAACACACCTATGCACCACTCGATCTCACTGTTAGAGGTTGTTCTGCATCTGAAAGTGCAAACTAGCCTTCATATCAAGTGTTCTCACCGACATACTTTGTAACATTTTCTAAACTAATTTTAAATCGTTAACAGCAAAAATTATGGACAAGACCTGGGAGACTACCCAGCAAAAGAGTAAGTGACAATGCTGTCGGGGTTTACACCTCTTGGCAATCATATCGCGAGTTTCGTATTTTCTGGTCTAGACACCATCATTGACTCTTGGCTGTTTAACTTTCTGAAAATAGCCTTTACCAAATGGTAAAATATCTATCTGTGTTTGTTCAAACGATGAGTAGGCTGTAATAACCGATTGATGGCAGGGTCAACAACAAGCTTGATGCTCAGAGTGTCCCACATATCGAGAATCTCGGAGAGGATATCGCTAACGGAGTTAGACTAATTCAGCTCTTGGTAGGTGCAAAGTTCACGAGCCTATCTACATGCCAACATGTTCTAATCTCTCTTTAGGAAATTATTGGGGATACGCCGCTGGGAAGATACAACAAAAATCCCAAGATGAGAATCCAAAAGGTCGAAAATGTGAACAAGGCTCTGGAGTTTATTAAACTTAGAGGAGTAGCATTGACAAATATTGGAGCGGAAGGTTAATTGCGATGAAGCAAATCAAAAAAGATTGGCCTAGAATGTATATTAACGTATGCTGCTTGCTAGATATCGTGGATACAAACGAGAAACTCATTTTGGGAATGATTTGGACTATCATTTTGAGATTCACCATTGCCGATATCAAGTAAGTGGACTTGCTAATAACATTGCATGTACAAAACGAATTATAACAAAGTATCGCGTTAGCCAAGAAGGATTGACTGCAAAGGAAGGCTTGTTGCTGTGGTGTCAGCGCAAAACCGCTCCTTATGAAGATGTCAACGTTCGCGATTTCAGCTACAGTTGGACAGACGGTTTGGCATTGTAAGTTTTCTAAGAGGGTTGGCCATTCGTAATGTGACTGATCATGCTAATTGTAATTTGACATCCAGTTGTGCTTTGATTCATCGTCATCGTCCAGATCTCCTCGATTATGACTCTTTGGATAAGGTAAATCTGAAGATTGGATTAAATTGTAAGGACAACAAGTATTAAAGTCAAAACGAACAGAGTGACCGCCATGGCAACACCGCACTAGCATTTGATGTTGCTGAGAAACACATTGGTATCCCCGTAAGTGCTCGAAAGATGTTTGTTTATAATCAGCACGCAAATAACAAAGAATCACTATATTAGAGGCTTTTGGATGTCGAAGATGTCTGCGATATTCAAAAACCCGATGAAAGATCAGTCATGACATATGTTGCCGAATATTTCCATGCTTTCTCAAATCTAGGTACGATTTTCAAATGTACAAAAGCGATGAAACAATAAGTAATAGTACTCACACAATTGACCCGCAGACAAGGTAGAGACTGCCGGACGCCGTGTTGCCAAGTTCGCAGAAGTGATGGCCTCAGTATGGGAGATGCAGAACGACTATGAGAGACGTGTTAAGGAGGCAAGTAATATCTGTTATAAATATTGGATGCCGGAAACTTCAAATCTAATACTTTGGCGAATCAGCTCATGGCAGTGATCGATGATAAACAAAAAGACTGGAAGGCAACACAATTTAGCGATTCTTACCCAGAGACTAAACAGAGATCTGCTGATTTTACCAACTACAAAAACACCGACAAACGTGCTTGGGTCGCTGAGAAACAGGATGTGGATACTCTTTTGGGCAATATACAGACCAAGCTCAAGACATACGATTTGGCTCCTTATACTCCACCTGCAGGACTAACCTTGGCTGTAAGTTTTGAAAGTGATTGTTCGCGTGCGTATGGTTAGTTTACTAATCTCTGTTACAGGATCTCGACAAGAAATGGAAAATCTTGTTGGAATCCGAGGCAAACTATCATAAAAGTATCAACGCCAAGATTCGAGAGTAAGTCTTCAGACAAATTATACAAATATTGCCTTTTAATCGCCACGGTCATTAAAGTGTATTTAATAGAATTAAAGAGAAGTTGCGCAAATCTTATGCGCAGGCTGCAAATGACTTCCAGAAGCAGCTCAATGGCTTTTCCTTGGAGTTGGTAAAACTTGACGGTGATTTGGATGTAAGTGCGGTCAAAGGTAGATGAGCAAGTCTATCCTTGATATTTATGTTCGCTTTTCAGTTGCAATTGAATCGAGTGCAATCAATTACTGGCGAGCTACAACCTCTTCAATCTTCACTGCAACATCTTGGAGAGCTTGATAGGCAATGTGAAGAAGCCAATACTGAAGAGAACGACTACACTATTTACTCTGTCGAAGATCTCAAATTTGAGCTTTCGCTCGTGCAGAAGGCTGTCCAAAAGAAGAGTCAGTTCATTGAGAATCAGGTAAGCAATTTTGGTGCGCCTCGACCACCTTTGGCAGATTCTAATCAGATTCATGGGATCAGATCGTATCAAGAAACATGACCAACTTGACCCCAGCACAATTGGAAGAATTTGAGTCTACTTTCAGATACTTTGACAAGGATAACAGCAATTCTCTTTCTCCGCCAGAACTTAATGCAGCTATTGCCAGTCTTGGGTTTTTCTACGAGGACAAAGAATTCGATCATATATTCTCACAAATTGCGGAGGGTCAAGATGAAGCATCGTTTGAGCAATTTATTCGATATATGGTATCTGTTACTGAGGATAAAGCTACTCCTGATCAGCTTTGCCAATCTTTCCGGGCAATTGCAGGCGACAAGCCATACGTTACTGAACTCGACCTCAAGATGTGCATGGTACCCGTACCTGTTATTGAGCACTTGAAGAGAACTATGCCAAAGGGAGAGCAAGATGGATATGATTATACTTCTTGGGTCAACTCTGTTTTCAAATGAAAATGATCTGTCCAAAAAAAATAAAATAAAATCATTGCAGCGCTTTTAAGAACTGGGCAATTTTGATGACGCAATTACACATTTCAATGAACAGCGGGGAAGCAGTATCGAAGAAGTGTGTGGTTCATCAATGTACAGAATTGGCCGTAACTTGCAAGCTTGTAAAGTGCCGAAAACCAGGCAATGCCGCTCTGCATGGTATACTTCACGAGCGTTTCAGCCTCCTCATCCGACACGTCCTGTTCAGTACAAACAGAATGAAGAGGGCCAAAAGCCAAGCGAGGTACAACCGGCCAACGATCAACACGATGAAGCAAGTGTATTCGCTCCAGCATTGGAGGAACTTACCAAGACCTCAAAGTCTTTCAACTTAACGCCCGACAAGATTGAGCCACTACGCTACGATGATTACTTCAATCGGCACCACTTCGACACATACAAACTATTGCGTTCCTTAGAACAACAAGGTTTCACTCGTGGACAAGCTGAGGTGATAATGAAAGGCATAAAGTTCAAGTTACGCGAAAGGTAAAGATCAACCTCACTTGAATGATTCACGCCCGCATACTAACAAGATATCACTTTCAGCACTGCAAGTCTTAGGCAAACTATGCTAACTACATCTGACTTGGAAAACGAAACGTATCTTTTCAAAGCTGCTCTGACCGAACTTCGAACTGAAGTCCAAGTGCTCCGACGCAATGATACACAAACTCTTCAGTCAGAAGCTTCCCTCATCACACGAGAAGTTGACGCTTTAGCTCAAAGATTAAGCGAGGACATTGGCAATATGAAATCTGAAATATCACTGGATATGAATAATCGAAAGAATGACGTTCGAGAAGAACAAAAAGCTATTGATATGCGAATACAAGAAATCAACAACAAATTCACTATTTCGTTAGGGGATGTCAGGACAGATTTGGAAGCTGTAAGATGGGAAACCATTTGGAAAGGTATGACTGGTGTTGTTGTCGCTGGCATTGTAGTTGCCAGTCTTGGCTACCTACTGCTCAACCACAGCGACAAGAAATCTCGCGAAATCGAGATAGAGAACCAAAAGATCAAAAAGCAACTGCGAGAAGAAGCCAAGTATGCTCACACGGCTGAGGAGGAGGTCATTTTCTCTAACTAATTTATCGCTCCCGAGTCCTATACCCTATCTCTATTCTCTTCCAAATCAATTCAATAGACAACAACATGTAACAACGAACTTATATAGATGCATTCTGATCTATTGCGAAATAATTCTCAGTTTTGAAGATATAAATATTTTTTCAAGTATCAGACTTTATTTATATGGAGCACAATAATATATTGACGTGATATGTACATACAGAAGTATGCAAGTAAATCACATCACCTTGATTTATATTTGTATATGGGGTATGCGTTTATATTGCATTGCCCTCATCTTAACAGCTGCCGCCAAGGAGTCTCAGTAATCGATGGACCAGGTCAACACCCGCGTGATCTAGTATGGCAACAAAAATTAAATAGCGGCATCTAGTCCAAGTTTGATAACTCAATACAAAGCCTGGACACGCAAACTGAAATATAACAAAGTGTGATTATATAAAAAGCCTTGTGCGGTTATTTGCAAATAACGCAATTAGTAAAAATAGTCTATGTGATTTCCACACTCTCAAATCATCAACGTAACTAAATACTTTAGGTAGATCTGGAACTAGGACTAAAGAGAAGCAGCAAAGTCATTGAAAAAAAAAATGGTAAATACAAAGTGATAGGCGCAATTCTTTCAAGTTTGACTGGAAGCATCACATTGGTGTTGGATATCAGCTTCCACATTTAGATTGTTATATAGCAGCGCATATAATGAAACAGTAGATGCGAAGGCTGCATACAAAACTTCTCCAAAATCTAAACCAAGATGTATATTTATTTTTGATTTCATATCTCCTGAAATCCCCAAACGATTAGAAATAACCACTTTTAATGTGTCGGTCGGTTTCATCATGAACTGATCTTAACTGCTACGAGTGAACTTCTATTGGTTCTTTCCAGCTCAATAGTATTTTATCTTGGTCGGAACGGTGATGTCAATAACGCATGAGCCGAGATTTGCCGTGCTTTTGGAAGCCGAGGGGCATGTTCTGCATCAACTATAGTGCAAGACGGCAGTTATGTAACAGATCACTGGCCACCGCCTGGTACCTGATGTCTCCTTAACTGTGAAATTTAGACAGTTTAGTTAATGGTCATATGCATTGATACCTTTTGTTTATATATGGCTATTGAGCTTGTGCCAAAATGCTCTTTCTTTTTCCTATACTGTATTTTTTTTAGATTTTCTTTGTTCCAATTTGTTTGATACCAAAAAAAGATTACTCGACTTTCACCCCGCATAAAGAATTGAATTTCTTGCTTGCTGTTTCCGCTCAAAATACCCCTTTTATTCCATATAAAACTATGAGCATTTTGCAAAGAAGTCACCGCTATTCTTTTCCGCCACCTGCAACTATGAAGCCCGATCAGCTCAAGCCATTATTTCCACAAGACAAAGCTCCACATGGAAGTTCCTGTAGTGATAACATCATCGAGATATGCCAACAGTATATTCCCAAGTCTTTCAATGTTCCGGCAGGCAAATTGGAGCCATTCCAAAGCCCTTTGACCGAATCGAATCTGAAATTTCATACCACTATCGTAAGTATTCCTTTCAATTCTCATGTATTCAAGGGCTATCCCCTATTTTGTTTAAAAGCACTGTCCATAATGGCGCCTTACTTCGATCGGTGGTGTCCAATATTTTCGAAGATCGACGGTAACACGAAGTACATTTGATATATCCTGCGAAAAAACAACGGCAATGATGTCGACGACTAAGCCAACCTAAGCACATACTGTAAACCGTTACCTCACCTCAACGTATGGCCAATTTACCGATTGTCGCTCTCAATAATTCTATTCGGAGCTGAAGGACGTAGGGGTGTATACATCGACGTTGGACGGAGAAGATGATCAACAAAATAGCTTGTGTAATACATTCGCCACTCGAGAGAACAGAAGTGGCAACTACTTTGTTGACACCAGCGAACGTAACAAATATGCATGTCTCATCTATCTGCTATTATGTTCAAGCGAATTCACGACTCCGTATCTCCTTGAAGTTCTCCGTTACTCCTTATTGCCACGTTTTGAAGTCATCGATTGCACATGGAAAACCTTTTTACTCGTGCTAGTCTGACACTGTGTTACATGAATCTTTGAACGCATACCCCTCCTTTTTGACGTTAAAAAGTATTTGGTCACTTATACATATATCTATTCACAGAATCCAACCTCAAGGGAATCTAAAGCATCGCTGGTATATAATTATGTACAACTCCAAAGACATATGATAAAACTTGAACACAAGATGAGAAAAGAAATAGAGATGAAGAAAGTGAACATGGTGCCATTGGATCTACAAGGGCAGATATCCGAATTGATTCGCGAAGCAAGCGCCGAAAGATGTGTATCAATCGGCAGTAACGTCTCTGTAGGTAACTTTTACTCGAGACAAACGACTCCTACCAGTCAAGCAATGGCAGGAAGTAGTGAAGAAACCATTGCACGATCTCTGGAGGAGCAAGTGGCTAGCGTTGTAGCCCCAACTAGAAACAAGAGGCTGCCCGCTATCAAGAGAAAAATGATGGCTCTGTTCCGCAAGCGATCTCAGAAGCAAAAGAAAAAAAGCAACTTGTCTTATCCAGTTGAAGACGTTCCTTCACAATTTAAGCCTCAGCCTTTGCGTGGTACTGTATCAATGTCAGTCATCCAAACCCCCACACTCAGTAAGGACGAAATGCTGCGAAAACATCAGTCCATGCCTATTGGCACAACTTTTACATTATATCAGGAGGAAAAACATAGACTGATCATGGAAAATGCAAGAATGATCTCCAGCAGACCTTCATCCAGCCCAGCAACTCCCAGTCAAGCTCTTTCCACTGCAACCAACAGAAAACGCGATTCCAATTTATCATTGCTGGCTTCCATCTCCCTTCGTTCCTTATTTAAGATAGAGCCCCATCCGCGACATATAACAAAGCCTGCAAGAACAAGCAATTCGGATGCTACAGATGAGCTATCCGATATCTTGCGTGCAGAGTCACCTAAGCGAGCCGATGAGTTTGTCGCATTTCGATATCCAAAAATGGCGTCCATTGGTTATGTCGAACAAGTGAACAACACGATAGCTGCCAATACTCACACACAACAAGTGAGGCAGCCTTCGATGTTTCATTGTGTATCAAATACTCCCATTCATTACCAAGATTTAGCTGCACTGGCTGTCAGCTACTAAGCAGTTGTATAGGTATATCATAGTCTCTAAATAGATCATGTCACTCATTGTACCGGCTTCCTGTGTTTCACACGGACTATATCAGCAACTTTCTATTATGGCACAATCATTATTTCCATTGTATATTTATTTTACTGCATCATTTTCTTTTAAAGTGAAAATTAGCTTTAAATTCGAAAGGAAGAAATAAACAGGAAAAACATGGAGTGGTTAATCATTCACTAAAAACTGAGCAATTAGGAGGGAGGTCAATCAATGTTTTCAATTTTAAAAAATCGTCTAAGGAGTTTTGCTTCAATCTAGTTCGATTTTACGTGGCAATGTAGAGGGCTAGATGAGGTTATCTATACACCGAGCATACCGCCAAATTGACTAGCATACTGCATAGGTCGCACATCAGGATGAGGCTAGAAAATACAAAGACTCTCAGAAACAATGTATGCAAATTCGATCAAGAGAAATAGCTCACGAACGTACCACTGAATCAAAAGTTTGATAGTCCAATTTCATGTCGCTCGTAATGTTAATCAAAGCTCCCTTGTTACCGACACTATCACTGTGTTCCAAAAAACGTGTCAGCATAACAATTAAAGGCGAATTAATTCTAATTCTACAATGTTCCTACCAGTAATTTGGCGCTGAGAATACAGTAACACATTTGCCATCATGTTCAATCACATAGCCATTCTCCTTCACCTCGTGGCTACGAATCAACATATCTGCAAAAGATTTTTTGAATATCGCAGTGTCATAATGTCTCCATGGTCTGGCTCATACATACCTAGTCCATTATGCTCCAAGAAGTTCTTAGTAACATCTGGCCCAAATTGTGTACCGACGCCTCTCTTACTTGGTCCTCGACCCATCTCTGGTTGAGGATCTGACCACAGCAATTCGCACATCAGACCTACAAATTGAAAATTCAGTAAAAAGTTGCACACCGACGTCATGCCAGCATTTATGCTACCTTCTGTGCCCGGCTGTCGCAGGGATAGTCGATCAATATTGCGGATATCATCTAAAGTTACATCGTCCTTTGAGAAGAGACCACCGTGGACTACTAAGATCTTCTTCTTGATGACGTGTGCCAATGGCAGCGCATTGAAAGTCTCAGAGAACAACTGACGAAGAAATTTCAGTAATTGCATGTGCCAAAGACAAATAGAAAAGTAGCCACTTTATACCTTGAACATAGTTTCACTAAACTTGGCTTTCACTTCGCCTTCGAATCCATAAATCTTGTTCATGTTATCAGTCTCATGATTACCACGAGCAAGATACAGGCTTTTAGGATAGAGCCACTTGAAAGCGAAGAGCGTCAAGACAACCTCCAGGGAGAAGCTGCCACGGTCAACAAAATCACCATTAAACAGATAGATGTGCTTGTCGGACGGGTAGCCGTTCAACTCGAAAATGTGCATCAAATCGTAGTATTGGCCTAATCAGCAAATAAGATTAGCACTAGTCTTCCAGATGGGAATATGCCACATAATTCATTACCATGTGTATCACCACAGACAGTGAGTTTGCTGCCCTCTGGAATATCGATATCAATCAAAGATGGTGACTCCAACATGATATTACGCACAGCCAAAATGATCTATAAAGGTGTAAGCCTTCACACAAGAATCGATTCATTTTCGTGTGACGAACACTGACCCTGAAGACATATTTCTTATGAATTTTCTTTTGGTCCTTCAGACGCAGAATCATTTGGTCCAAGAACTTCTTGTCAATAGTTTTGGTAGATTCGTCCATTCTGGGACCATCATACGAATCTTCCACGTCTGCAAATTCACATGTCAGATCTACAGCTTCTTAAAATATCACCCAAGGTAGGATTACTTACTCATTGCCTCTACATCCAAAGTTTCGGCAACACTCCTTATAACTTCATTGTGCTACGAAATCATAGCTTTTGTCAATATCATAAACCAAAACTATAGCTTGACAGTTCTGCCTACCTCAATGGCCTTTTCAAACTCTATTCTACGAACAATCTTTTCACACTCAATCATCTTGCTTTTGGCATCTGCATCCGCCGGAGCTCGCTTCACTACCTAATCGTTGAAAAGATTGGGATTAGATAGGTTCCTATAGATAGAAATTAAGCATATATGGATTTTGGACTCACAATCTTGAAATCGCGTAGCGAGTCTTTGAACTTGGTCAGTGCCATGTTAGCAATCGCTCTGCGATAGTAACCCTGTGTCATGAGGTAAGGAGTAAGTTTTATTATCGACAGTGAACATCCTGACTAATTGAGCACTCCATACCTTTGTATAACCGGGGTCAACCTCGATAGCTTTGTTGGCGTCTCTGTAAACACAACAGATCACATTAGTTTGGTTCCTGAGCTGTAGTCGTACGCAACTCTAGGACTTACGCAATAGCATATCCATATGCTTCAGTTTTGATATAACATGCAGAGCGGTTGGAGTAGTATACCGCTACTTTTGGGTTCGCTTCTATCGCGGCTGTGTATTTTTCGATCGCCTCATTATATTGCTTAGCTGCAGATTGAATCAAAAACAGATCAATCTCCGGCTTTTCAATGATCGTTTAAGACAAAATTATAATATCATTACCAGCAAAGAGAGAGTTTGCTTCTGCTTTGAGAGCGTCGGCTTTTGCAGCTGCTTCTTGAGGTACTGCTTCGTTGGACATTGTTCGAATTGACTCTGGTTTTTCGACAGAAAGCTAGTGTTCCAAAAATACTGGCTCAAAAACACAATCACGCTGAAATTTAAAAGATTGCTTGATTCCCAAAATATTAAACACAGCTCCAGCCGGTAAATCTCTTGCTGCTATCTGTCACAAATAATGACAGCAAGCATTGTATCTTTACGAGCTGCGACAACCATTGTTGATTGCATTATAGGATAATAAGGTGGTGACATACTATAAAATAAGGCCGGAAACTGTCGTGTAGCCAATGTGATAAATTTTGCAGATAACAAATTAATGATGAAGTCATCTAAATGCTAGCAGGATGCGACTTCAGTATATTTATAAACCAACACCCTGTTGAATTGTATCTTTTTCTATATGACCTATACAACAACGTGCTACCATGGTAGATCGCATATGGATTGGATGTTTGTACCGCTGAAGACATAGCATCGAAAGCCTAGAACAGTTTTCATAGAGGGTACTGTGGCAGAAATGAGAAGGAAGCATAGTTGGGACATTGGATGGAGTTCAGATATCATCAAGCTTACGATACTTTCTAGGCTCTTTCTAACACGATAAAATGAAGTTCTGCCATGAGCGTACCATTGTTGCTAGACGCAGATGACGTAACTGATGTTATACTTGTACGCAGTCTATCAAATAGCGTGCAATATTTGCATTCAAACATTCAACATTCTAAGAAGAAAATCCTCAACTCAATCTGTACTGTTATACTATTAATAATCGGTATATCTTCTCTTCAATTCAACTTGAAGGTGATATGTATCAGTTGTTATCACCTGACCGACATACTTGGAAGAAAATGAAATTCCGCCTGCTCTTGCCTCTTTTCGTTCTCCAACCTTTGACCAAAACGTCATTCCAAAATGAGCTTTTTGTAAGTAGCTAGTAGAGCATATGGACGTAGGGGGAGAATCTTTGCCTCATATCATGGCTAATGTACACTTCATTTGGTAGGTCTGGATTCAAGAAAAATCTCAATAGGGCGGGCACGACGGTAAGCAGCTTGGCACTGACGGCAGGATGATTAATTGCACTAAACGTTGGCAATCACTTTAAAGCTCATGCAACGCACTGGTATTGTCGACAAGACAGTTGACCGGGAATTTGATGAAGAATATGAGCGTTACAAAACGTGAGTGACATATATCGTATGAGAAAACATCATGCAACATGCTTAGATTCAATTACTAGACTGGAACAAAAAACAGAAAAGCTCACGAAAGAAGCAAAAGGTTACTTGGACTCTTTGAGAGGTACGAAAACCTTTTTTAATACGTTTGAATGCATGAGTACTCATATTATGAATTTTCCTTTTCTTTTACAGCCATGACAAACGCACAGACACGTATAGCAAATACCATTCATCATTTCTATGATGATTCGGCTCCTATGGGTCAATGTGGTATCAAGTATAAAGAAACAGTTGAAAAGTTAGACGAAGAAGCAAAGAAAGATATGGTAAGCATTAGAATTGTATATTCAGATCAAGATGATTTCGTTGACTTATGGCATGAATGTCTATGATCTGTAGGATGCCACGTACCGAACGACTATAATAGAACCATTAAGCCGTTACTGTGCTTACTTCCCAGATATTAATGAAGCTATCAAGAGACGACAAAAGAAGCTTTTGGACTATGATGCTATGCGATCGAAAGTCAGGAAGTTGGTAGACAAGCCAAGTGAAGATGCTCAACGACTTCCTAGAGCCGAACAGGAAGCGAATATGGCACGCGAAGTATATGAAAATATAAACAGCATTTTAATCAGTGACTTGCCCAAGGTTATTGAGCTGCGAGTACCCTACATTGACCCATCGTTTGAAGCTCTCGTCAAGTCGCAATTACAATTCTGCCAGACCAGCTACGAGCATTTGGAAGGATTAAGTCAATATTTCCCTCCAGAGTCTGAAAAGTTGGATGGAAGAGCTGAAGATGTTTTGCAACAAATGAGAGAACTAAGTATATGTGGTAACTTTTAAAGCACAATACGTTGCAGCATAATTTTTACATGTGAATAAATTGAAACCCAGGCAACAAACAAACTGCCAATACATAGCAATTACTTGTCCGTAATGTGCATTCTTTTTTGGACGATAAATCGTCATTCTAAATATCGCTTGTATGTACCTTGTTGCATGGAGTCTACATGAGTGCATTTACTGACCTGGTTCAACATAGTATATTTGTAGGTAACCGGGATGAATACTTACATCGGCCAACATCCAGGGCTCACTTTTGGGATGCCCCTCATGAACACGTTTTAGCAGGAACTGACTTGGACCCGTCAGCTACACTGAAGCATGACGGAACCTGGCTGGCTATCACCAAGGATGGACAATTTGCAGCTTTGACCAATTATCGAGAGACGCAGGTACAAGGCAGATTATCTCGAGGAATACTTGTTCGAGATTTTGTCACAAAGAACCAAACCCCCGAACAATACTTTGATATTCTCGAACCTCACAAAAAGGAGTATAGTGGCTTCAATCTGATATGTGGACGATTAAATGACCCTCCTTCCTTGATATATGGCACAAATCGTGAAGACCAAACGAATGAAAAGCTGCAACCGGGAATTATATACGGTAAGAGCATTGCATAATGTATTAGCGGCTATGTAATAAGTACAGTTTTATATGCGCGATCGCGTAATAATAGTAGCTGTCGCCTTTATCGAATTTATGGGCAAGCACGAGCCATGAAAGCAGGCAACGTGGTCATTCATAATTGCGTGTCCGATTGTCGGCATAATCTATGAGTTATAACCCAGACAAGCCTGCATAATCAAAACAAAATGGCTGACCGAGGTGCGTGTTTACAGGGTTGTCCAACTCGGTGCTATCGAAACCATGGACAAAGGTTAATAAAGGCAAAGAAGAGTTTGAAGCAATTGTGGATGATGTCGAAGATAAGGAAGTACTAATTGAGAAGTTATTCTCCATGATGAGGTATGACAATGTTAATGACCGTGGAAAAATTCGGCTGTGTTTTTTTTCTAATTGATTTAATGCACTTCTTTACTCCGGTTTTGCTCTATTCCGCCGCTGAAAAAGGGAAAGCTGTCCGAACTTGGAGACATCAGTTACACCTCAAACTTGGGAGGACATCAAATCAAGCATCTTTATTCCAAAACTTGCTATAGGCAATTTATCATATGCTACAAGGACGACGACTGTAATTTTAGTAGACATGAACGACCAAGTGACTTTTGCTGAACGGGAATGGTTTGAAAGAGTAGGCGAGGCCACATACCAAGAGAGGCATAATGGCAATAATGAGGATATACAGCGGCGTTTTGAGTTTACATTAGATTTATAGGCTGTGTGCTTGGCATTAGGAAGTATCGACCTTTAAATAATTTACATATTGTTAAATACAATTTTGTCGTAGTGGCACTATTCCAATTCTTGATGATGGTTGGTCACCAAAAATTGGGAGTATCATAGCGGACTTGAAGACGCCCTGAAAAAAATTTCTTGTGTCAGCTCAGCCAGCCATTTATGCGGAGAACGTACTAAATTATATATTAAAGGCAGTTAATTTTTTAGTCCGGTCTTTCACCTCTTCTTTTCCATTTTGTCCCTTGGTTTGATACCACTGATTACTATATGTCGGGCACTTTCAAATTTTGTAAGTGGGCCATTCTAATTACTGATCGAAGCATCTTAACAGTTTGACTCACGCACATTGTCTTCTTGTACAAAAGTCGGCGGCTCCGATAAAAAAATCTCATTAGAACAACAAACGCACCAATGTCCTCGGTGTAGAGATCTAACATCAGTGAAACTCACACGAATCGAGACGCAGCTAGTCGTATTGGGAAAAAGCATTGGAAAACCTGGCAACATGCGAGTACGATATGAGTGCGAAAAATGCAAGTGGAAGAGTGACAAGTTACCCGAAAGCAAGCGAGGTTCAGCAGAAGGCAACACAAAGTCGCTTGCTGAGACAGACCAAGGAAGCTACTATTATGATACAAATGGAGAATATGAATACCTACCACCGGAAAAAGCATTTTAGACAAAAAAAGTCAGTCTTTATGCAGGTTTACCAAATGTACCCACACACACTAGTCTTAATTGTTGTTTTTTTTCCCTAATATTGCCTTTTTCCTTTATATGCGTTTCTTTACACTGGCAATGAGCACATGTACATAGTTTTTTTTATAGAAGCTCAGTATAGTGTCAAAGAGAATAAGTTTGAAAATATAAAATATATATTGTATGCATTATCAATGAGGATTATCGTGACAAGTTGTGTCTGAAAAAAAGTATCTACAAAAGGGGCGTGGAAAATGAATGAACATTAAATGACGGGTGGGTAAGGGGATTGACTATCTATGGTGTGATATAATAAATATGAAAATCAAAGCAATGTGGTCGCATCTAGAGCAAATAGGCTTACGATTTTGAAAATAAATAAAGCCTAACAGGCACAGGATTTGCGACCACGAAAGCTATCATCACGCCGATTAAGTTGAAAACTGTCGGTGCCATCCATATCCAATTCCAACTGGGGAATTTTGACCATACCGGCAATGCAAGAAAACGCCTCTTCGACATTTGTGCCATCTTTGGCACTAGCCTCAAAGCATCGTATCTCCATTCGAGGCGATGAATGCTGTTGTGCCCATGCCCGAGCTTGGCGCCGAGACACTACACGATCGTCAATATCTATCTTGTTACCAATCAATATTAGAGGGAATTCTTCCAATAACTCTTGCGGCAATGATGACTGCTTTAAAAAATCCGCTCGCCAGCGTTCTAGATTGCAATCAAATATTAATAATGTAGCCCTTTTTTTGGGCGTCAAACCATTCTTCTGGTCGGCACTTGCCTAAATTATGAAATGTTTGGAAGTTCGTTGTATCATACACTAAACAACAAGCATCGGCCCCCCGATAATAGCTAACTCCCAAGGATTGAAATCTTTCTTGTCCAGCTGTATCCCAAAGCTGGAGCGTCACCTTTCTGCCGTCACTGGTATGAACATCTTTGGTAATAAAATCGGCCCCTAAAGAATATCATGGGTTCAAAAAACTGAGAATCACAGCTGCAAGTTGACACATCACTTCGTTACATACCAATCGTCGCCTTGTAAGAACTAGTAAAGCGTTTATGAATGAACTAGTAGAGATTAAGATTAAGAGACTGCGGTAATCCCAGAATGACTCTGTCTTTATAACAGTTGAAGATGTTATACCTGATTGCGCAAACAAGTCTAGTAAAAGTAAGGGAAGTGTAGCGTTAGCATTGCCAAAAGATATAGCATATTTGTTTCTTCGCCATATGTGCTTTACCTTGCCAACACCTCCGTCCCCGATAATGACAACTTTCAAGATGTCTTTTGGCATTGATGTGGATGGTTATACTTCCAACAGCAAAGGTGATAAAGTGTGCCAAGTTCAATTTCCCCATATTCAAAGTCCGTGCCTCGTGGGGTTTTTGATCAAACAACAAAAGCCTTTCTCAGGTCATTCCGAATTTGAAGTTCATGTGCGGTGTGCTTGTTGTAAAATGACTATAGACGGCAATCAATTCTCGGGGGATGAATCCTCGAACTGGTTACTTTATCTGTTGACAGACTCGGCTCTGCCTACTGGTGGTTTTGTTGCCTCGTCTGGATTAGAGGCAGCTTATCAAGCTGGCCTTATTACATCTGCTACTGGCTTGCCAGATTTCACTGTGTCGGCCGCTCACTCATATGCTTATAATACTGTGGCATTTGTCAGGGCAGGGTTTCTTGCTTTGGATGATAAAGATTCGTTAGCCCGACTCGAAGACGCAGACTCGTTCTGTGAGGCGTTGATGGTCGGCAATACTGTAGCAAGACGCGCCTCTCTTGCTCAAGGCGTAGCGATGTTAACTCTTCACATTAAATGTTTTGCGCCGAACGACGAGCTCGTAAAGGAATGGAAGAAGAATATCAGAGCGGGAAAAGTTGATGGCCATTTCGCAGTGTGTTTTGGTTTAGTATGCAGGAACCTTAATGTATCTCTTGGTATGTCACTAGCTCTCTGATCTTTTGTACAACACACCTTGCAAGCTAACAAAAAATTATGACTGTAGAAAATACACTTCATTTATGGCTTTACCTGTTTACTCGAACACTGTACTCGTCAGCTGTTAGATTGAACATTATTGGGCCATACGAAGCCCAACGTATGTTACTGCAATCAAAGGGCGGCATAGAAGATATTGTGAATAAGACAAAGACTTTGACCATGGAAGACGCTTGCCAAACAAACCCATTACTGGATATATGTCAAGGCATGCACGACCGCCTATATACAAGACTCTTCAACAGTTAGTGGTGTGTTTCTCTGCACACTCATCAGTCTCACTTTGCATTAGAAAAGCTTTGTAGAACAAGTCTCAACTGGATTGAGCAAATTGTACCAGTAACATAATCATAGTTATCCCATAATAAGCATTGCTTTAGGCATGGTCAGTCAAGACCAAATCTTTGAACCTAATATCTGATAATCTCAGCTGCTCCACAAATTGGGAGTTGCGTGGCAATGTGTCATTTCAATTTTATATCACTTGTCAAATATTAGCCATGGAATTTGCTTCAGCGGTTCATACAGAGAAAAAATGGATGGTGGAACAATGGGCATTGCGAATGAATGTTCCAACAATAAAGTACGCTTTGATTTTGATGCTGTGGGTCTTGGTTGGACCAGTGGGGTAAGATAAATACAACACGGCAAATTTACTTCCCGTTTCCGGAGTAAAGCGGATCATTTGACTTGTATACCTAGCATGTAGATCATATCAATGTTATTGCTTACGTATTTGAAAATCATTAGTTCCGCAGGAGGCTCGGGAAAGTGCTGCCTTCAGATATTTGCTAGACTTCATAAACATGGGGTAGCTCTGGGAAGAAGCGGGGAACTAAGACTCGCACGTGATCTATATCAATCAAAATTTTAACCTGCGGTGGCAAATGATAGAGTCTTTTATCCTTTGTAGATTTACACTTGAGCAATGAGCAACTGGAATTTCCAGCACTTTGATACTCAATCTGAGATTGGCATCGTTGATGAGAATGGAGTTACTCATCGTGTCCGAAAGAAGCCTGGTCGCAAAGCTAATCCTGCCGCTTCTGCACAACGAAAGGTTTGTGAATGCCTAGATACAGTACGACTTTCCATGCTTTTCTGACCTTTTCTATTTAGGCTCAAAACCGAGCTGCTCAAAGAGCATTTAGAGAAAGGAAACAACGAGAAAAGAAGGAGAACGATGCAGCAATGCGCCGCACTAACAACGAAATAGCACAATTGAGACGGACGGTGAAGGAATTGAGTTTTGAGAACAAGCAGCTCAAGGGCATATTGCTCGCGTATATATTGACCTGTTTCGAAATGAATACACCACATCCCCGGGTGAATGCTGTTCATATGTATGGTGGACAGCATAAAAGTCGAGACGAAGATACGCCTACTCTTTTGAATGTTTTTATGGACGAACAAAAACGAGTTGTAAACATGGAAACAGCAGCTCTCAATCTGATTGATGCTGATTCGCCTTTTCCTCAATGTACTGCCCCTGCAAGAAATCTAAACCATGAACGGAAATTACGCCGGATGTTTGATGAAGCTTTAATTTTAGATGAAGTACAAAACCAGCAGCCTTCTTCCGATAATCAGCCTACCGCTGAACCTATCCCAGCTTACAATCACGATCTGTTCTCATCAGCTGCATCTACCTCATCTCCAGACACCAATATGACATATTCTTCTCCCAATGGAGACGGTCTGGCTTCACAAAGTGCCCAATCAGAGTCAGAAGTGTCCCAACCAATGCAGTTGGAAGAAGAACTGAAATTTCCTCCGCCATTCCTTTCAACAAATGACAACACTCCAGTTCCGGGAATTCAGCGGTTTTGTCAAGACATGAATATGCCAACAGGCACGAGTGAAAACTTCTACTTGTTGGCTTCCAACAGACAAGTGGTTCAAGATGTCTGGAACAATGTTGTTGGATCTGACGACAAATTTATCAATGCTCCGCCTCCACCGTCATGGGAAAGTGATGACCCAGCAACATTTGGGAACTGGGATACCTCTGAATATTCCTACCCACCAATGCATCCTCTTCAAGCTGTGCAGCTTTTGCGGCTGCAAATGAAAGTCGGAAACATTCTTGGAAATGACAAAGATATATTGAACCCAAGTGAGTAAAGGATTACGTGGCTTTTCGTCAGTTCGCGCTGTACTATTTCTATATTTACTAATGATATATGTACCATTTCCAGCCGACTTACAGACTGCTATACCGCATGATCGACGAATAGACTACATTCCCGGCCCTGGCATGCGAGACCGTATGATACTGTTCCGGGATCATTTTGATGCTGATGACTGCTTTAACATGTTGGCCACGAAATCAATATTTTTGGGCGGCGATGTAACGAATCCCAGTAACTGGGCGTTGCCTGAAAAGTTTTATGAAAAATACTGGTTTCTTTGCGCCAACCAGGTAGGTGTATGTACCGTGGAGACCGACTTGGCATTTCTTGCTGAATTTTGATTTCTAATTTCTACATGTGTTAGGATGTTCAGAGCGCCGACAGGTTGGACTCTATGGCCAGTTATCGAGATCGCATTTTCGCGAGAGTGAAGGAAACGAGAGCACAAAAACAAGAATTTTTGAACGCGTATAGCGGCATGGAAGGGTTTACCCCAGCTAATGTTACCTCTAATGTTGTTAGAGATTTGATGGCATGCATCTAAGCCAAATGTGCCTTTTGTTGCAACTATGTGCTAGATACCCCATAATGAGCTGGCCCTTTCCCACTGTACATTTGTTGAATGAGAGGAATTCTCCATTGGTCAAAAAAGTAATAAATGCAATACAATTTTCAAAGGACCTTGATTACTACTTGTACTCTTCATGACTTCATTAAATTAGAAAATGAACTTGTTAGCAAAGCGTCTCAGGTCGAACAAAGCGGCATCTCAAATAGCTAATTCAAATTTGATTGTATAATGAACTTTTTTCCTGATTGAGCACATCCTTATATGGCAAAAAAATATGTCTATACTCCTTTTTATTCTCTTAAATGCTAGTAATTATGCTTTCTTGTTCAATGAGCATACAGTTTTATGCCCGTTCTTCCAATGCTCTTTCTGGCATTCTCTTGAGCAATAAGAGCTCTTTTTACATGCGCTGCATCGCAAATATTCGCCTTTGGTTGATTCTTTCTTATCACAGGCAGGATTGGAGCAAGCGGCCAATGTGATGCTCTCTGCAGACGCATCCTTTGCTAATTCTTGGATAAGTTTTTGTTGACTTGCAGGATCCATCCTATCGAAGTTTTCCATATTTTGCTTCTCCAGAGCAGCTTTTGCTGCCATCTTAGCTCTCAAGATTCGCACTAGATAGTTGTAGGCTTCCAAGTCACCTCGCACAAGAGCAAGTTCGAAAAATGACTGAGATTTGTCGAGGTCGTACAATCCATACTCCTTAGAGCCAAAGATCATACCGAGCAATGTCATGGCGTCTGCGTCACCACCATTTGCAGATTCCTTATTTGATTTATATTAGCTTCAGTCGGTCTACCATATTGACATGGTTGACCCTTCTTACCTCTAACAAAGATATACCAGTTACAATGAATTCCTTTTCGTCGTCTCCATCAATACCTGCCTCCTTTGCGATACCAACATCCTTTGACATCAAAAGATACATTCTTCCCACTGAAGTTGATTACTGGTTAATAAGGCGCATTCTTAAATACAAGTTGGCTCATATCTTGACAGAACCTACAAGCATTGGCTGATGGGGCATATCCCCATTGCTTAGCCTTCTCGAAATATTCAACAGCTTTCTTAAGATCCTTCTCAACACCAACGGCAGGCTCAACAGCCTGATAAAGTATGGCAAGATTATGGGCCGAGTCAGGGAAACCTATAGCATGAACATTCACTCGTCAGAACAGAATATGCAGGCAGTTACATATACGAACTCTTATGCGTACCTTCAGCGCATGCATTCTCATACCAGCCAATGGCAGCTTTGGCATCTTTCTCACATCCATATCCTTTCTCGGTATAAAAGCCAATTTTATGTTGTGCCATCTGCATTCCAAATAAATCAGAAGGCCATGTATTGAACATTATTGATATCATTTTATGAATAACTTACAGGATTGCCCAAATTGGCAGCCTTAAGGTACCATTCATACGCCAGCTTCTTGGGATCTTCACCTTCGGTACAGTTGGCACCAGCAGCCAATTTATCTTCTTGTACATACAATGAACCAATCTGAACAGCGGCCATCGAGAACTTTTTAGAGAATGCACGCTCTAATAATTCTTTAGCGCCTTTAAAATTTGGGCTTGCTAGAGGGCTCATATTTTTACGATCATTCTGGTCTTTAATTTCTTGACGAACACCTCCATAAAGAAAGCTCGCAAGCAAAAGATCTTGCATTGTGGCATCGTCACCCAAATTTAAATCGGCCGCAGCTTTCGTAACATCCATATCAGCAGTCGACAAACGTTCAACAGCTTCTTGTTGAAGTTTGGTTAAAAGTTCGTATTCATCGCTCCAAGTCATATCCGCTCTTTCCAACTTCTTTCCAACACTGTTCTTCTTCTCATACTCCAAAGCCAGTTGCTGTGAAGCAACTGGAAGCATGGTGGGAACCTGAGGTGCAAACTCAGGATCGATTTGCGCATAGAGCGCAACCAACAGTGAAGATTGTTGTTGGCTAAGACCTAAGAAGGGGGGAATGGTTTGGCCAGCTAGTCATTCACAAACAAGTTAGTTGAAAAAGTTAAAGAATTATATGACAGAGTTAACACAAGATCACAAGCTACCTTCAGACATGTTTGTTGCCATTGCGTTTACAAGCTTTTCGAGTGGACGATTGCTTCCAAAACGCTGCTCGAAACACAACCATTTCAAAAAATTGTGACTGCTATTTTCTCTTAGACCACCGCCATGTCAAGTGTCATCCATCAACCTCAGCTGCCAGTAATAGCAATAGAAAACATGTTTGTCTAATTGCTGATATCAAATAAGCAAATGAGCAAAACTCTGAAACAATGTTTGCATAGGATCATTCAATTTAAGGGGAATTTCCCAATGCTCCTTGCACCGAAGGAGTAGAGGAGAAGATGAACAAGTTGCAAGGATCGGCTGAAAATAATCCTAAAAGAGGAGGGGTATGATCTCTCGCTCAGGAGCAGTTGATTCTTAACAGTGATTAATGGAGCCCGCCACCTGTCCTTTTCGTTATAATTTCTTTCTCTTTTCTCTTTGGAGATCTCTTTGTAAAAGGCACACCAGTTACCTACTTTACAGTGCGCCAAAGATACGACCATGTTTAAACCTATAACTAGCATAACGAAGTTGACCTCATCGACAATCAAGTCATGTGCGATGGCGGCAGCATCTACCCTGAATTCAATCTCAAGCTATGGGGCAAACGAAGAATTTCCTAGTCAAGCAACTATTGACTTTTGGGTTGCAGATACTCAGCGCGGTTTGGTAAGTGTCAAGCATTAAAGAAAATGTGGAATGCAATATCTCGCCTAGTGGCGTAGTTAACAAAATTTGCAATAAAATTAAGGACGCATTTTTCAATGATCAATTCGACACTGCGCAGCACATTTTCACACAGTATGCTAGAGAATCGCCATTTCATGCCATAGGATTTGCTTTGATGGGTTATGTCGAAGCTATGCTGGGGTTTGAATCAGAAAGAATCACTGTGGCGTTGGCAAGGCTGTCTGAGGCTCAAACTTTAGCACACTCATTTGCAAAACGAGCAAAGCAGGGTAAAGAGTGCGTATATGAGCCAAAATTGGCTGATGAGAATACGAGTGACATCGATGTGAATGAATTGGAAATTGGTCAACAGCCATCACTTGACTTTTCAAGGAGATCATCCATTAGCTCAGCCATTTCAGGTGGCTCTGACAATGATGAAAAATTATATTCGTGCCCGACTCATGATGAACAGAAACCAGGCGCAAACCATACACCTCCTACTGGCTTGATCGGCATGGAGTATGATTTACTTGAAGCGAATTGCATATTAATGGCAGCCACCATCCAGTTCTTACGAGATAGCTGGATAGACTACATGAGGGCGGCATACAAACTTCGAAAAGCGTATAGAATGTACGAGCACATGTTTGAAGCTATCACCGGTACAACTACGGAGAAATATGCTGCTAGATTACGCAAAGAATGGAAAAAACAGAAACAGGCTTCTAAAAGCAAGGAGTGTGCTGCATCTGACATATCTCCTACGACGCCAACTTACGATTTAATAGAGAATGGCTCCCCTTTAAGCTCAGTCTCTCCTTCTTTGACAGCAACACTATTGACCGCGAGCCCCCCACCATCTCCATTGCCGGGTATCAATAGCTCCAAAACGTCATCCGGATGTAGCAGTGATGAAAATACAATAGATACTAGCTCAAGTCCGGCATCATTGAATTCAAAGGAGGCAACATCATTCACAGCCTTCTTAGCCAGCACTCAGTTTGATGCTCCTAAAGAGAACAAAAGACTTTCATTATGGGCACCTAATTCGCCGTTAGAAACAGCATCATTTGAACCCACTTTGTTCTCTCTCGCAGATATACAAAGAAAGTCTGCTGAAGCTGAGAAGACTAAAACGCAGCGAAGACGTAGGTCAATGCCAATATTTGATCTTTATCAAAATAGAAAATTTTCAAAAGATGCTAGCTGGTCAGATAAGTCTTCGAATCCTTTCAGCGCGACGACACCGATTTCATCTGTGAAAAAGGCATTAGAAAGTGGTGTATTTTTTGGTGTCGGTCTCTTTGCTCTTATATTTTCTTTGCTACCTCCAAAAGGCACGTATAGAACATATTACAGTGTCGTCCGTATCCACCGATATTAACCTTATAATCGTACGCTCAGCGAGCAAATTCCTTAACACTTTAGGATTTCATTCATCTCGGCCATTCGCTTTACATCTCTTACAAAGCTCATATGCAAGTTGTGGACTATATTCCACTCTCAGTTCCCTTACCCTTTTTGCATACTACACAAACTTGTCTTTATTTCTTCATCCCCAGTTACTCCCGTACTCGCTTCGATTTCACGATATTAGAGTCATGCTCGACAAAATGAAAGAGAAATATCCGAGCGGTCGAATATGGATGCTGATAGATGGCAAGCTGTGCAAAATTGAAGGGCTTACCAGAAGAGGAGTAGAGACTTTGCGCGATGCACGAAGACGAGAAAGTGTCACTCGCGTGAAAAATCCGGCTTCCATGGCAATGTTTCCTGACAAAGTAGGAAAAGTTACTGGTCAAGTGGATGGCGCTCCAAAGTCTCGAATGCAGCAGCAATCTATGAACGGTGGGATGGCACAGCTTCAAGCTTTAGCTGTCTACGAAATGGGATGGTAATAATAGATGATGGGTTGAGAGTTCAACGATCGTGATCAAATACTTACGAAGAATATAATTTAGGGGGCAAATATGGCTAGGCGATTATTTCCAAGCATCTGAGACGTTCTTTCGTTTAGAAGGGATGAACAATTGGTCGCGTGCTTTTTATCATTACATTGCGACATGCTGCATGTTTGCCGATGAGGAATACGACAAAGCCGCCATTGAATATATGCAGATACCGGAAATTTTGAGACGTCAAGAGCAATTTGGTGGTAAGCTGCTACCCGATGAAATGTTTGCTTCCAGGAAGATCCAAAGTTGGAAGAAAAAGGCGGAAGTTCTGAACCCAGAAAATGGACAATGCTTACATGGCGTTACATTGAAACAAATAGTGGTTGTTAATCCACTTTGGGAACTTATCTATCTTTGGAATGGTATACCACATATCAATACTGATGTTCTGACGAATATGAAATCCAAACTACGCTCTCAAATTGTGCAGCTTCAAAAATCGCCTGTAGAATATTCGTCTTCAGTAACAGGTTTGACTACAGAGTCTGACATTGCAATACTATATCTCCTTTATGGAACGGTGATACGTGAATTGGGCGAAGTGGACGTGTCTCAACATTATCTTGGAAAGGTTATTGCCATGGACCAAAAAATAACCGAGGACAGATGGACAATTCCATATGCCATGTATGAACTAGCCATCATCTTTGCTATGGACCCAACCCGTGAGAATGATGCAAAAGTCTGGATTAAAAGAGCTGAAACATTTTTCCAAGGAAGTCTGCATTACTCAGCACGGTCACCGAGTGAGCTCAATACAAACAATGGAGGCGACATTGAATGGGAAAATCGATTACACGTTAGGTGTCAACTCCTGTTGGAGCGTGTAGAAGAGTTTTAATGCGGCAAACGCCATGGTAAGCCAAAGTAAAGCATTATCGTAACGAATCACAATAGGCACCGCTCTTTGCAAACTCCGCCGTAGAAAATCATCCAGAATGGGCATCACTGCATGGTCATTTGCCGTCACTGCTATGACTTCATGTCTCGCAAACCATATAAATACAAATAATGTCAAATATTTGAATTTTTGCTTTGGGTAGTTTTATTAAGTTAACAACCCAGTAATACCAACTAAAGACCATGGCCGAATCACAAGCTTCAAACTTTTTAGAACAACCGGGATCAACGCAGACGAAATCACATCCACAGCGTCGCTGTCAGCCCGAGGACCCTCAATATCAATATATGTTGTCCATGAAGTCATGGACGAAAGCACAGCTTGAAAATATATCTGCCGACGAATCACAGTCTCAGCCTGCTAAAGAAAACTCCTCCACGGTCAACGTCAATACAGACCATTCTGATTGATGAAAAAAATTGGCAAAACATTAAACGTCTTTACCAATTTTCAATGTATACATGTATAAATACCGGTATTTAAACCAGACTTTATCAATGTCAAAGCTGGTCCATTGACATATAAAAAAGTCCCAATGACTCATACTGTAGAAAATAAAAATCTTCGCAAGAATTTCTATATACGGCAATCACGCTATGACGGTCGGGTGGAGCCAATTCTTTGATATGGGTATGGAGTGGGCTCAACATGTAACCGGATTTCAAAGTTAGGTAAATATATAACATTTTACCGACTTCAAATACGCAAGTTAAGCTAAAGCAAAAGGGGGAAGTGTTTGATGGTGAATATCCAATTTGGACTAACTGATAAAGCTAAATAACATTCGGGTTTATTCAATTATCAACTTTTATTTTTCCTTGGTGCAGTCCATAGATTGAAAGTGCCTGACCAAAATGGATAAGCCGGTGCAACCAAAAGTTGACTTTGGACTGGAGTAGGTCATCAGGCTGGATGCCCAATTATAGATTATCCAAAGACATATTTTAAGTTGTTCGAAGCCTCCTTAGGTTTTTATCGCAACTGCTGGTTTTTTTTTGTGTGTGGTTACTTTGCTCTCATTTGATCTTTCTCTCATTGTCAACGAAAATCTCGCTTGCATTGGCTGATTCCTCACACTTTATTTTGAAATTTTGCACACTGTCAGTCGCATATGAGTGTCATTGCAACCTCTGGGACGGATCTCCGCCGGAAACCGTCCAAAGCTTCGATTCGTAATTGGTGGAAGAGGGTGACCAACAAGAACCAAACGGCCCCTTATCCCGGCCATATGCCTCCGCGAAATCACAGTGAGTCTTTTGTAAGCGATATATATAAACATATCCACCATTGATTATTTTTGATCTACGCGTGTTTATTAGAACATGGTATTTTTGGAGTTGCTTTACCCCAGTCGATCCGTTATGCCAGAGCAAATATCAGCTACTTGGATGATGAAACTGGCGAGAGGCTTACAGGATACATTCCAATTATAGTGGCTAAATGTGGCTCATATCTCAAGGAAGAAGGTTCGTGCGGTGAAACATATCAAATATTGCTGATCTAGACCCGCTAAATTTCTTGCCTATTTGTTTGTTGCAGCCCTAAATGTAGAAGGCATTTTTCGACTGTCTGGAAGTGCAAAGAGGGTTAAGACCCTTCAAAGTATCTTTGATAGTGTAGACGATCAGTGGGGAGCAGCTCTACAATGGGATGATTACACTGTCCATGATGCCGCCAATATTATGCGTCGCTTTCTCAATTTCCTTCCAAACCCAGTTATAACTCACCAATACTATCAGGCGTTCAGAGATGTGATGAGTAAGTACTGTGGAAAAGGAAGGAGCTCTTGCACACTCGAGCAAGCGCATAAGACTAGCTTCGCCGAAAATCGTTTGTTAATTATAATCCTTGTTTGAACTCCAGGTGATAAGACTAGCATGACAACCAATGAGAGAATTGCAGCTTTTCAAACTTTGATACAAAAATTACCATTGCCGCATCAATTTCTATTGCTATATCTCCTAGATATGCTGAGCTTGTTTGCTCAACATGAGGAAGTCAACTTGATGGGTGCGTCAAATCTTGCTGCTGTATTTACCCCTAGCATGCTTTCCCACCCTTCGCATGATTTGGACCCTGTCCAATACAAGATTTCTCAGCGCGTCGTCGAGTTTTTAATAGAATTCCACATGTGCTTCAATATGCCACATGCGAACGCATTACACAAGGATCCTGTGGTATACCCTGCTGCCATCACTATCTCACTTCCAACGAGCGAAGTTCCTCAGCAAGCTGTTGCTGCTCCACCATCTGAACAATTAAATCAGCGACCAAGCATGAGCAGCATGAATTCCGAGAAAAGTGTTCGTACAATAAGACAAACCAAATGTTCAGCTTCTGACTCTGCAGCAGCCTCTTTTGTCACTCCAGATAATCTGTCAGCTTCCGTCGCTTCTTCTTACATTCATGCATTAGACGAACCACCATCAATACCTGCCGATTCCTCATCATCTCAAGGGTTCCAAACGGGCTCGGTAAAGTCTCATGCATCCTTTGATAAATCGGAACAAGTCACTTTCAAAGCAACCTCTGCTGAGGTGGATGCTCTTAATGTGATAGCAGAAGCGCCTGAAACTCCTGTATTGAACGAAAACGTAAAACAGGCACCGGCTGATGTGACCAAGAAGATTTTTGCAGGCAAGTACTTAAACCGAGTATTTTATGTAGTCAGCTTTTATCTGCCAATAGAAAGCCATGTATTCATTTTTTCCCTTTAGTGCATCAATGTTTTGGCTTGTCGGCTTTGCATGTTATCATGCTCATAACCTTTGGAACTATATTTAGCTATGAAGTTTACCAATTCTTCGGTGGCCGAGCCGTAGAATCCACAGTGTTCTTTGGAAGCATAAGTGGCTATCTGTTGATCTTACTGTTCGGAATTGAAAGCCCAAAAGAGGCTATATCATCGATGACCCCTGATATTGAAGAGAAGACACTAGTAGAAGATCATAAAATTTACATACCAGCAAGAAATTCAATAGGTTCGGCATCCAGTTTTTATTTTGAATCCCCAATAACTCAAGAAGGCAGTCAGGATTGGAAAAACTTTAAGCATATGTCAAGCGGTGCAGATAGTGGATACGGCACATTATATGGTAGTCGCGACCTGCAAAAACCAGAGTATCAAAGTGCCAATGCTTTCGACCCTACCAGTATCAAAAATGTTTTTCGTGACTCTGAAGGAAGATACATACCAAACAACCTGCCATATCCCGTCACAAATGGGGCAATGGCTAAACCGGACGAAGCTGATATATCGGTAGCGGACATATCGGATGACGAGTCTGAAGAATATGAGGATGAATGCTCATCAATTTGGCTATTTGATAATGCTTCTGTGGCGGAAGATCAGGCCGCAGAACAAGCAATGCTTCAGGATAAGGAAATCATGGCAGAATGGCGGGACTTGTTGACAAGATCTTGGAAAACAGATATTGGTCATGGTAGCCCCAGTCAGAAGAAAGTAGCGTTTGTCCCAAGCTCCGAAAACTCTTTGATAGAGGATGCGGAGGCATCATCCATCGCCACCATATCTAGTCGATTTAACGAAGAAATACAAGATGACCATGTATCTCATACAACCCAAGATGATCCCAATTCTATTGCTGACGATATAGACCCAGATCAGTTGTATCGCATGTGGGACAGGATCCAACAACAAATTACTGAAGATGAGAGATTAGCTATGAAATTGCAAAAAGAAGAAGAAGAAGAAGAAGCAAGACGCAAACTTCGAAATGATACCCTCAATCCATTCCTTGCTGATAATGATATGCCCGGCAATGGTAGTACTGAAACCACACCGCGACCACAACCGCCGCCGCACAAAAACTAACATCTTTCTGAAGGCTTCTCCATTATTTAGGAGTACTGTACCATGACCCTGATTACCGGATTATGTGCATTTACAATTTGGTTTTCTTTTCATTACACTTACACTGCATGTTTGAAAAATTATTCATATAGCTACAAATTCATCGAGTTTATTGCTCGTTATAACTACCTGATAGATGTACCAATTATTATTTTATCCTTTTTGAAATACACTAACTATCCGTTCAAGCTGGTCTTTCCCCTTGTCAATGCATAAGATCTGCCAAACCTCCTTTTACCTTACTGGATTCTCCTTATTTGTGTGAATAATCTCCTTGGAATCGGCGATATCAATTCATTAATTAGTGCACGACGAGTGAATTCTTGGCAAAGATTCTGGTCAAGACAATTACATGTTTGATGAGATGAAAGTAATGTACTAATAATTACATGATGCATAGGATAAAAACGAAGGCATTCATGATTACTCCAAGTAATAAATTCGTGATCGGCCATGCAGCACAATATAGGTCGATCCCATTACAATCATTGTGCCACAATATAATGTTCTGCGTCACTTTGTCTATTGCCACATAGGACGGTTCCATAATTTTAGACTTTTTCCAATTACCAGCTAGTTTTTCGCAACTTAAAAGCAAAGCAGGAGGCGACCAGGAGCAACTACGTGAAGATCAGGAAGTAGCTCCATACATTGCTTGTAGGTTTTGATACCGAAAGTCTTGCCATAAAACCACTACTAAACGTATTGTGATCATGGCGTACAAAAAGTAATATGTCTTTAAATAGTAGAAATCGCTAGTAAGGCTTTGAGATAGAATGGGCTATTTTCAATCTATGAATAAAGCAGCACCAGGGGTCACTAGCATTCAGGCACAAACAAAAGAAATTATTGTTAGCACAGATTTTTGCATAAGGATGTCAAACCTCCTATAACTGCACACTATGCCACGTCTAGTTTAGCTGCAAATAACTGTAACATCTACAGGAAGGGGCCAAGAGCTATAGCAGGGGACAATCCAGGCCATTACACATTTTCAACTTTTCCATCAAAATCATGTATAAAAAGGCAAATCTAAAATATAAATTGCAAGTATATCTTTCATACTTCTCATAATGAAATCTGTATTTCAACTTTTCACCCTCCTTGTGCTCCTCGCGATTATTGTAGATGGTAATTTAAGATTATCAAGCTTTTATATTATAAAGATCCTAGTTTTTACTAATTTTCTTGTTTAGCTAAGAAGCATCATGAAAGCTCAAGTTCCTCTTTTACTTCATCAGCAACTGATGCCAATGGCTCTGACTCTGCGGATGCTAATGCGACTGATGCATCGTCTGATGTTGATGCTAACATCACAGACGGAGCCAGTTTAAGCACTGCAGCATCTGGATCATCATCCTCCAGCTCTTGGAGCACTCCGACTGGATCAACATCATGGTCAAGCGGTAAGCTGTCTATCTGGTGAAGGGCTTCTATAACAATCTTGCTAAATTATGTTGCCTTTATCATTAGGATCGTCTGCTTGGAGTACTCCAGCTCCTACAGCTACTTCAGCTTGGTCATCAAGCTCAGCTTGGGCAACTAGCTCAGCATGGCCATCTTCCGCCAGCCACTCCGCGACAGCCGCCGGGTCGGCTTCATCGAGCACTACTCCTGCCTTGGCATTCATTGGCACTGTTGTTGCCGGCGTCATTGCTCTTCTACTCTAGTTCCGTGGTATGGCTTTGTTCTTTTATAATCCTCAGAGCGCGTCGTGTTCTAATAACAATTGTTGTGTTTCTCGACACGTAGCATTTTCCCAACCTTTTCTTGATGTTCAATAATCAGTTAATACTTAATAAATTCAGATTCTGTAATCATTGTTGTTATCTTCCGCATTCTCTCCTTATAGGCACAATACAAAATCATAGTCATGAATATGTTGATTTTTCAAAATTTATTACAATTAACCACAGGTATTATTTACAAGCAAGGATATGGCGTGTTGGTTTGCATGAGGGCAGATAATCACGCAACCAGTAGAGGAGATGTCATCTATTTCTTGAGCTTCTCAGCTTCTTCCTTGATATCACCCTTGATCTCCTTAGCCTTTCCTTCAGCCTGGCTCTTCGCAGACTCATATTGGCCCTTGGCTTCGTCAGCCTTGCCTTCAACCTTACCCTTGAGGGATTCATATTGTCCTTGAGCCTTGCCCTTGACCTCATCCAACTTTCCTTCGGCCTTAGACTTGGCGGCTTCAACTTGGCTCTTGCCTTCATCGATCTTTCCTTCAACCTTGGCTTGGGCCTCCTTGGCTTGAGCCTTACCCTTGTCAGTGCTGGTGTAGTAGTAAGCGCCGGCGGCAACGGCGGCACCGAGAGCAACTAGCATGGGGGTATTGTTACCCTTGGGGGCTGAGGCTTCGGTAGAGTTGAAGCGACGAGCAGTGTGGGAGCGGGCAGCAGCGCGAGAGACGGAAGAACGAAGTGCGAACATTATTATCGAGTTTGTTTTGTGTGTGTAAATGTATGTATAGTTTCTAAAGCAAACTCATAACATTTATATAGGTTTTGTCTTGCCTATGACATAATGATATCTTCATATAGCCTGAAGCCGAAAAAGGAATTTTCATCATTATCTCACCTCGGTGTCAATGGCCCAAGGTGCCTGGAATGTATCCGCTCAAAGCCCCGCTATGACATTGTTTAGCAAGCAAAATGACAATCACCCGTGAATGGCTGCTAAGCGCTAGTTATGTTACTGGTAATGGCGCAGCGGGCTCTAAAGCAACTGACAATTTTTGTTCGTCATAAACAACAACTGCTACAGTCGGTGACAGAAACGCACGTGTGCTTGAGGTAGCCTCGACTGTCGGCCCATGCGACGGTTGACTCTCCCCGAGGGACAGACTGCTGTCTGGAACGTCATTACTTGTTGAAGAAGAGATTCACATAACCGCCAAAATCTTGATGTCAGGGCGACATGCCGTCAATCTTTTCCATATCTATTCTTTTCATTGTTCCTTACTCTCAAACCATATAAGCTAAACAAGTCAACTTCTTTGTTACTTGTATCTATTCCATGCTGGCTTCACTGCTTTTCTCTTTCAACTGTGCAAGTTTGCTCAGTGCCAAGCACCATTATAAAATGTACGTGTCATTGCTTAATTGATTACAGCATCCCCTTGATGGTTCCCTCTGGCTAGCTAAAGCTGCAGATAATGTATGTTTCTTAGTTTTGCAAGATGTCTTGATATGTAAATGAGGTAACTAACTCTCTCCACCCGGCTCCCCACTTGGCCGATTTTGAAGTCTATACATCAACCTCCGCTTCTATCTATGTTGACGAAATGTTTCATTTTGTCATGTCTTGCATTTTCACACAATCGGGCTGACTCTAAATACAAATGGCTTGCTAGCTGCACTTGCTACTGAAATTTCGGCAACAAGGGGATTGACATTTGCATAAAAATAATTTTATCATGATATATCTTGGCTCTTCGCCCTATGAGCGGTATGGGCCTGTACAAAAATTTCGAGATGATACTCCGCCTCGAATTTTCTATAAAATCCAGGGTGCAAAATTTTCTACAAATCATTCACGGTCCTTCATTTGCTAGAGCTTGCTGCATGGTTACATTTCAGTACAGTGTGGACACTGGGCCAAGAGCAGAATTCCAGGTTTCTTTAACTGGACCGCGTTTGTACTAAGCGCGGTCTGTTCAGAGACGATGGATACAAACCTTTTGTGCAATGGCACATATTCATTGAATTAAAGAATATAAACAGATCACCCCAATGATCAAAAAAAATTTCTTCCATGAACGTCGATGGGCAACGCGTGAATTGTAAATAAGTAGGTTATAATAACATATTGAAGTCAAGCATAATCGTTATGGTTATGGTTACGGTTCTCGGCTCCCTTTATTTCATTGTCTGTATTATGTTGCTCGTCTTCCATTCATTGCACTATAGCTCAATCATTATGCTTTACAAACGTAGTTCATTGCGTAAATGAAAATTAATCGTATCATCCAAAAAGCGTAGACACCTACACTCGCGTGCTTGCTTCGTCTGCGCACAGTGTCAGGCGACATAGGTTATTTAATCATATACTGTTGATATGTCTGACGCAAAGTCTATTTCTATCGCAAACAGTCACAGAGCTGAGGCTAAATTTGTTCCTGAACATCGGGCTGTGTTTGCCAAGCTGCTCGGTACCCGTCTTCAACGCAGTAATGTCTTACAAACAGCTCTCGGAGGCGGATGAGATGAATGGGCTCTTCGTGAGCCCTCGCGACGAGGAGTTCACCCCGCTGACGCTCGCTGATACTTCAAAGCAACGGTCACGTCAGAACTCCCAAACGTCCTACACACCCGACGATATCTCGCCAGACGTAGAAGACTTACTCCACACTGATCCAAATATCGGTCTCGACGAAGCAGCCGTCATGGAAAGACAGAGAAAATTCGGAAAAAATGAAATTTCTGAGAAAAAGCGCAACAAGCTGTTGCATTTTCTATCATTCTGTGAGTAATAGACACTGCTTATCGTAAATTTACCTATTCGATCTCTAAACACATTGTGGTATATAGTCATGGGTACAATAGCGTATTTGATCGAGTTCAGTATTATATTGACGGCGGTGACGAGAGATTGGGTTAATTTCGGTATTCTACTTGGTCTACTGATTATCAACGCCATCATTGGCTACAGCGAGGAAGCTAAGGCAGAGTCGGCGCTTGATGCTCTCAAAAGCACATTGGCACTTCACACTAAATGTATACGATCTGGCGCACTCATACAAGTTGATGCTAGAGATTTGGTACCAGGAGATGTCATCGTCCTTCGTCTTGGCGATATCGTTCCTGCTGATGCGCGCTTGCTTGGAATTGACGCCACCGGCGAGCCTACCAGCATTCCATTGCAAGTTGATCAAAGCTCTCTGACGGGAGAATCTTTACCAGTTGACAAGAAGAAAGATGATAGTGTCTATGCGAGCTCGATAATCAAGCAAGGACAGCAGCTTGGTGTTGTCACAAAAACAGGCGCTCAAACATTTATCGGTCGTGCGGCCAGCCTGATATCCGTAACCACCGAGTCTGGCCATTTCCAGCAGATCATTGGTCATATTGGAAATTTTTTGATTATTCTCACCGTTGTTCTTGTCCTGATTATATTCATATTCGACGTTGTGGAAACCAAGTTGACAACAGGGACTGTCACGGGACAAAATATCTTGGATGCGCTTGAGGAAATCATCATTTTGACTGTTGCAGCGTAAGTGAAACCATAAGAAAAGGTCGAGATTGATATTACGAATCAATTGGAAGCTAATTTCCACTGTTCAGTATCCCTGTTGGTCTCCCTACAGTCATGTCTGTCACTATGGCTGTCGGTGCGAAACAATTGGCGTCCCGCCAAGTTATCGTAAAGCGCTTGACAGCTGTCGAAGAGTTCGCGTCTGTATCTGTGTTATGTTCAGATAAAACAGGAACCCTGACCCTAAATCAGCTAACATTTGATGAGCCATATTTGGCACCGGGTCAGACAACTGAAAGTCTACTGTTAAATGCTTATCTTGCTTCGGAAGCTGGAACAAACGATCCTATTGAAAAGGCAGTGCGTTCTGCAGCTGAAAAGACCGTGCCAATTCTTAGGGATAACCCAGGCATTCACCATGGTGTGCCAGGCTATAAAGTAACCAACTTTGTTCCTTTCAACCCCACCTCGAAATTGACACGAGCAACTGTCACAGACTTGGATAAACACGTTTCGTACCAAGTTTGCAAAGGAGCGCCGCAAGTTGTCATTGGTTTGGTCAAAGGTGATACCACTTCATATGACAGTGCTATTTCATACTTTGCACAACGTGGTTTGAGAGCCCTAGGAGTTGCCCGAACGGCAGATGGTACTACTGATAAATGGGAAATGGTTGGATTGATTTCATTGTTGGATCCTCCACGCCCTGATTCTGCCGAAACTATCGAGGAATGCCATAGGTATGGCGTAGAAGTGAAAATGATCACTGGTGATCAGACTATCATTGCAAAGGAAGTTGCTGGTCGCTTAGGTCTCGGACGGGTTATTCTCGATGCCAAGCACCTTGTTGATAACACCAAGTCGGAGGATGAGTTGACAGATAACTGTATTCGAGCGGATGGCTTTGCTGAGGTCATTCCAGAACATAAATACCGTGTTGTTGAACTGTTACAAAACAGCGGTCTCCTGGTGGCGATGACTGGAGATGGTGTAAATGACGCACCGGCTTTGAAGAAAGCTAACGTGGGCATAGCTGTAGAAGGCTGTACTGATGCCGCACGATCCGCTGCTGATATTGTTCTTTTGGCATCTGGTTTATCCACCATTATCGATGGTATTAAGACATCTCGAGCCATCTTTCAGAGACTACGATCCTATGCGTTATATAGAATCACCTCAACGATTCATTTTCTGCTATTTTTCTTCATCATCACGCTTGCTGAAGATTGGCAAATGCCTGCCATTTTGCTTATTCTCATTTGCGTATTGAACGATGCCGCCACTATGGTTATTGCTGTTGATAACGCTGTCATCTCTCCGAAACCAGACAAATGGAGACTTGGCCAGCTCATCTTCTTGTCATTTGTTTTAGCGGCCCTTCTCTCCGCCTTCTCATTTGCACACTTTTTCGTTGCTCGCGATGTATTGCATGTTACAGCGGAACAGCTTTCGACCATCATGTATCTTCATATTTCATCAGGTAAGAATTCTACTACAGTGCGACTGAATGCCCTTTCTCTTCGTGTATCTTAAACTCACACACGATATCAAATTTATCTTAGCACCACACTTTGTCATATTTTCGACAAGAGTGTCCGATTATTGGTGGCGAAACCGGCCATCGTTGGTATTCACAGCTGTAATTCTCGGCACCCAAGTCATTGCTCTCATTTTCTCCATTTTTGGTGTATTTGGCGAAAATTCGAGCGTAGGAGCCATACCTTGGCAGTGGGGATTGTCTATCCTAGGCATCAGCCTTCTGACCTTTATGTTGCTGGATTTCATAAAGGTTTGGATTTTCCAATCATGGAGCTTTGAGCTCACTGCAAAACTTTGGCCAACCCCAGGCCGAAGAGCTCGTGTTCGCGAACGCGAATTGACTCGACGCCGCCGTGAAAACGCAGAATACAATTGGTCTCGCGTTGCAAAAGTGGCAAGAACAGTCCAGATAGCCAAGGCTTTCCAAAATCAGACTGCTTAACGGTTGCAAGCTTACAAATAGACACAACGTTTAGAAAACGATACCAAGAGTGATAAGTGACATCCTAGTATTTTTACGTAACTCACACCACCTTACGATGTATTCCCCCACTCCTCATTCATTACATATTCTACCTGACCTTATTTCATGTTTGTAAAATGCAATACACATGTATTATTGAAAATGCCAGTCAAAAAAGAAGTATACAGTATAAGGGTTGTTGTAATGAAATGAAGGGTTTGAGAGGGTTGACAATCGACACTGGAGAATTGCCCTACTCTATAATGCAGTTCCTCTTTCAAAGTTCTCACGGATTTCTTTGGTGTATTTATCATAGAACCGAGCAATTTTCTGGTTGAACTTACGGTTCTTCTCGTTGATCCAAGAGATGTCGTCCTCGATTTGGTTACGGTCGCGAGATCTGGTTTGACGTTTAAGTTGCTGCTTTCCAACATCTTGTACAAGACGATCAACGGCTTCTTTTCGTGGCTGTGTATCGATAGTAGCATAATCCAAGTTATTTGCGTCACGATTGAAAAAGCTGGATTCTGATATATCTTCTCCGTTACGAAGTGCTCGCTCGAATGCCTCTGCCTTCTTTTCATAATAGGCGGCCATATCCGGTTTGAGCTCTGCAATCAACTTTTTGTATTTCTTGTGTGCAGCCTGCGTGTAATCTGCAAAGCCAGTTTCAGCATTCTTTGCTTTTTTGGCCATTTTCTTCTCCCATGCGTCCACACTTTCCGCAGAGTACTTCCAGAATTGCATTCGTTCGTAATCCTCGCCACGCTCTTCAGCTTCCTATAATTTTGGCAATGAATATTAGAACAAATTAGCAAATATTACAAGCAATCACAGGAACAAGTGGTCACAAAGCCGTATCTACTAACCTGCTTCTCAAGAAGCTTTTGTGCTTCGTCCCGTTTGCGCTCTGAACGTTTCTCGAGTCGAGGATTCTCTTTACTACGTTGAAATTCTAGGTTTCTATCTTTGCGATTGCCTTCTTCAACTTCCGTTGCCTAACACCATAACGGATAAATAACACGCAAGACAAGCTGAAAGTTTGTAATGTACTTACTCGTCGTCGTTTAAGCTCTTGTAGCTTTTTAAACCGTGCTGCCATTGCTGACGACTTGTCAGCTTGATCTTCTTTCTCAAATTCATTCTGTCCGTTAGGCTGTTCCTCAATCAGTATCTCTCCGTGGCCGTCCACATTTTCAGATGTCTCCTCTTCTACACGTGCTTTCTTCTCCACACGTGCATCTGCGCTTTCACCTTTATCGGTAGCCGCCTTTGACTTGGCTGCTTTTCGTTTGGGTGGCATATGGGAATGTAATACACTCAGCTCAGCTTCTTACTGGTGGCTTGCCATGAAATGTGTGACTTTGAAAATCTTTGATCAAATTGCGTGACGTCAACACTTAGATTGTTTTGTTCGACCCTGTCTTTTGCACCACTGAGCAATTTCCTTCTCTCTCTGACAGATATGTCTTTCATCTCTCGTGCCGTTGGAAAGGCGTCTTTCAACGCTCTCCGCGTTCAACGCGCCAACTATAACTTCCTCGCCAAGGCTGTTGCCCAACCCCTCGGTGTTCAATCCGGCTTGAAGGGTACGACTACAATCTTATTTCGCAAATGTCTACATAATTGCGCCAATCATGCGATGAACACGACAAACAAATGCTCACATTGTCTTTTTTCTTTTTACAGCTCGCAACTATGCTACCGAGTCCAAGTCAGCTGGTGAGATTCGGTAAGTTTCTTGTTCACCATCCGCGCACTACCTACTACCATCCACCTTTCGACTTACATTCTTCCCCTTATTCAGTTCCGTCATCGGTGCCGTCGTTGACGTCCAATTCGAGCAAGACACCCTTCCCGCTATCTTGAACGCTCTTGAGGTCCAAGACAACGCTGGTGGTCGTCTTGTCCTCGAAGTTGCCCAGCATCTTGGTGAGAACACTGTCCGTACCATTGCTATGGACGGAACTGAGGGTCTTGTCCGTGGCCAAAAGGTCGTTGACACTGGTGCTCCCATCACCATTCCCGTCGGTAAGGAAGTCCTTGGTCGTATCATCAACGTTATTGGTGAGCCCATCGATGAACGTGGTCCCATCAAGGCCAAGAAGTTCCTACCCATTCACGCTGAAGCTCCCGAGTTCGTTGACCAATCTCCCACTCCCGAAATTCTCGAGACTGGTATCAAGGTCGTCGATCTTCTTGCCCCCTACGCTCGTGGTGGTAAGATTGGTCTCTTCGGTGGTGCCGGTGTCGGCAAGACTGTCTTGATTCAAGAATTGATTAACAACATTGCCAAGGCCCACGGTGGTTACTCCATCTTCTGTGGTGTCGGTGAACGTACTCGTGAGGGTAACGATTTGTACCACGAAATGATTGAAACCGGTGTCATTCAACTCGAGGGTGACTCCAAGTGTGCTCTCGTCTTCGGTCAAATGAACGAGCCTCCTGGTGCTCGTGCCCGTGTTGCCCTTACTGGTCTTACCATTGCTGAATATTTCCGTGATGACGAAGGTCAAGATGTGTTGCTCTTCATTGACAACATTTTCCGTTTCACCCAAGCTGGTTCCGAGGTGTCTGCCCTTTTGGGTCGTATTCCCTCTGCTGTCGGTTACCAACCCACTCTTTCCACTGATATGGGTGGTATGCAAGAGCGTATTACCACTACCAAGAACGGTTCCATCACCTCCGTCCAAGCTGTCTACGTCCCTGCTGATGATTTGACTGATCCTGCTCCTGCCACTACATTCGCCCATCGTAAGTGAACTTGTATTCCAAGGTGTCGTGTTTATACCTCTCATTAACATAACTCTCGTTAAACAGTTGACGCCACCACTGTGTTGTCTCGTGGTATTGCTGAATTGGGTATCTACCCTGCCGTCGATCCTCTTGACTCCAAGTCTCGTATCCTCGATCCCCGTATTGTCGGTGATGAGCACTACGAGGTTGCCACTGGTGTTCAGCAGATCCTCCAGAACTACAAGTCTCTCCAAGATATCATTGCCATTCTTGGTATGGACGAATTGTCCGAAGAAGACAAGTTGACCGTTGAGCGTGCTCGTAAGATTCAACGTTTCTTGTCTCAACCCTTCGCTGTCGCTCAAGTCTTCACTGGTTATGAGGGTCGTCTTGTCTCACTTAACGACACTGTTCGTTCCTTCAAGGAGATCCTCGAAGGAAAGCACGATTCCATTCCCGAATCTGCTTTCTACATGCAAGGTGATATCTCTGATGTCGTCAAACGTGCTGAGGAGCTTGCCAAGGAGTTGGAGAACCAGTAAAGTAGTTGGAAGGATTAACTTTAACATATGTTAAAGATTTTCACAATTTATACAACATTTTGAGGTGAATTAGCTGATTTGGTGACGACGAATAGACCACTTACCTTTGAAAATAAAAACCTAGTCGTCATTTTTATAAGTTTCTGTGTCTTCAATTTCCTTTCTGTATTGCATGCAGGTATTAGGATATATGATTTTATTTGATCTTTCAAGGTTTATAATGGATTTGATAATCATACGGTTAACAAGTGATAATGATTATCCTCATCCTGGCAGGAATTTGCCTATTACAGCAGTTTGAATAAAAATTATGCTTTTGTAGCCGTACCCAGCCGACACTTCCTAGTCTCTTACCAGCCAGACCATCTTCATCCGAGTATGGAAAGTGAGACTTGATGAGCTCGCGCTGTGCATTGTACATACGGTCAAATTTCTGATTTGTAAGCCCGAATCACTCCTCTCTCTACCCCACACTTGAGATTCCTACGACTCTCAGCTTACACTGTAATCTCAAATGCTATGAAAGCAAAAGCATGCACAACCTGTCGTCAGCGAAAACTGAAATGCGACGCTGCACAAAGATTTCCACAAAGATGTTCTCGGTGTAACAAGTTGGAGAAGGCTTGCTTGTTCGACCCCAACTTCAAAAGAGTGTCTAAAAGTCTTCGTTTACAACAAGTGGAACAACAGCTGCGCAGCATTGAAAAAGCATCGCCTGGAGCTGATTTGGAAGGCGTTTCAACGTCTCATAGACGTCTTATCCGTGGTGATGATTTAGGGGAGGAAATCATACCTTGTGCCAGCCCCAAAAATGTGGCCGACATCAACTTGACTGCACAAGATGTTACAGAAATCTTTCGGATGTATTTCGAAAATATGCACGTATACCTTCCATTTCGTATGATACGCTGCATTGAGTCTATCCACGAGTTATGTCCATTATTGTTTTGGGTAATTGTAGCGGTGGCAAGTCGAGATCGTGTCATGGTTAAATCTTTGATACCCCATGTTCGACGGATGATGTCTGAGATATTGCTTAAACCCGTACGAAATGTAGAAACTGTGCAAGCGATACTGATTCTGTGTCTATGGCCATTTCCCTACACTTCACAGTTGGATGACCAGTCGTTTGTTTTTTGCGGAATGGCTGTGCATATCGCTCTGCAAATTGGGCTGCATCGACCGGAATATGCCTATCAATTCAGCTCAAAACAGGATGTGCTTCGCACAAGTATTCCAATAAGACGTACTACATGGATAGCTTGCTTTGTTGTCGATCAAATGCTTGCTACAGCAAAAGGTGTTCCTTCCGCTATGCCTCAAGATTACAGCTTTTTGGTATCCCTGGATCATGAAGACACGCCGCCATATCTCGGTCGACTTGGACATATCACTAGGCTCTCAGCTACCTTTACTAACGCTATAGGATCTAGTGCCTCAAACACACATGGATTATGCGAACCTCACGAAAGGATAAATCTGATAAAACTCTATCATCGAGAGTTTTCAAATCTCAAACTCAACAAGCTAGGAGAAATGGACCACAAGCTCGAGGTTGCCTTTTTGGCTTCTCAATTGCAACTATTAACTTTTGCGTTGTTTGATGATATACCTGCTTCTGCCGACGTGATAGACATTGTACAGAAAGCCGAATTAATTGCATGCAAACTGATTCAACTAGTGTCACAATCAGATTTGGAATTTATTCCCGGTTTTTGGTCACGATATGTCATTATTGCTGCTGTCATACTGCTCAAGATCTTAAAATCACCGAACGCTAGCAACAGTAGCCTGATCAATAATCAAATTTCTTTAGCTCATCAAATATTTACATCGACAACCAAGTTCGAAGATGATGGAAATCAACGCTCTGATCGATTAATGCTCTTGTTCTCGGTACTCGAAGATAAAAAGAAGTTTCCACCAATACATTGCCGATTAGCTGCATCGTTGGTGTATGATGCTGTACGAGTTTCGAAGGAGTATTATGAAGAAATACTGGAGAAAGTCATGGAACATGATGACGAACAAAATACATCAATGAATACACAGCTAATTGAAGGTTTATTTCATCAAGATATGGGCCATCAGTAGTCACATAAAGTATAAAGCATCCATGTAGGCACGCATAGATTCAAATCGTGAAAAAGAAATCTGGATGAGCGTTTCCAAGATCCTCATAAGTCTTTTCGCGTTGTTGTTCAGCTTCAGGGGTATTATGAGCTTCTCTTTTTTTCCTATTCTGACCCCGTAACCAAATGATAGCTATCAGCTCCGTGATCATGGCAACCCCCATTGCGGCCACCACGAAAGCTATACCGGAAGTGTAGTAAGGAGGCGTAGTGAACAGAAGATTGGCTACCACCCCAAAAACTTGTGCAATCATGTTGACAAACGCTGCGGCAGTTGCACGCCGAGTATAACCAATGATATTGACGTTGGTCCAAGTAAGAACGATTGGAACGCTCGGATACATACCCAAGGCAATGATACATAATGCAATGTACCGACCGACGATCGATGTTCGCACCACTAGAATAATAATGTATCCTATTAGTGCAACTGTGGTAAGACAGACAGCCAAGGGCCCTCGCATCTGGAGTCGATCAGATATACGACCAAAAAATATTGTGGAAACAAAAGCAACAGCATAAACTGGCACTGAATATGTGTAAGATTGTATAATGTAAATATTTACTTTTTAACATGTGAATTATAAAATTTAAGCAAAATAAAATAAATAATTGTCTCATACCTGTCATCAGTTGAGCATTAACGCTGGAGAAACCCATTCCTTGAATGATACTAGGCAAAAAGTTGGTCAAAGACGATAGAGCTACGATAGTACCGCTGTAGGCAATGATCATAAAGTAGATGAATGGTCGCTTAAAGACAGCCACAATATGAGCCTTATTGACCTTAGCATCTAAGGTGTTGAACGCCTGTACTGAGCGTGCTATAGCAATCCGTTTTTCATCAGGGGTGAATCCAAAATGCACCTTTTCTGGCACTGGCGGAAGTGACAGCCACACGATCAGTGAGAAGCCCACTGACATGATTCCTTCAATTAGAAACAGCCACTGCCATGGCTGAAATGGTGGTGCGTTTGAGAAGTTTTTCTCCAGACCATAAGCAATAAGTCCATTGCAAGCACCAGCTAGCGAAGCTACTGAGAAGAAAATAGCTCCGCGAAGTCCGAGTTCTGTGACTCTATACCACAAGGACAGGTAAAATGGAGCAGCCTGTAAAAGGCCTTCTGCAATTCCTATCAGTACTCGCAGGGCTATAGCTTGCTGATAATTTTTTGATGTGAGCAATAGTATGGTCAGAGCACCCCATAAACAACAAGCAAATGCAAATAGATTAGGTGGGTTTAACCGACGCATAAACAAAGTTGCAAAAGGTTGGGAAACACAATATCCAATATAGAATAGAGCTGCCACTAGGGACCATTGCTTTGATGTAGCACCAATATCTTTTTGCATGCCTGCAACTTGAGCGTTTCCAATATCAGACCGGTCCATTGCCGAAAAGACGTAGAGAAAGGTAAGTATAGGCAAAATCCTCAAGTCAATTTTCCACAAGAGCCGTCTTTCAATATTTCTATCATTCTCTCTTGTTGTCTGGGACTCTCGCGATCCTACTTCACTCAATTCATTGATGTAAAGCTTGTCCGGAAGTTCTGATTGATTCATTATTTCTAAAGTTTGTGTCCAGTGTGGGGTAAAGTCTATTTTATTGGTGGCGAGCTCGCCATGTATGCCGATATTCACACGTCTTCGCAGAAATTTTGCGAAGTGGAGAAAGTCGGCATAAAGTGCGACATCGCTCTCGAATTTTTAGCCCATATATTAGAGCCACCGATAGATTTTGAGTAATTACTACTGCCAACTATTCATATAGAATGACTGGATTAAAAATTGTGACACCTATTGGAATGCTTGGCTACGGCTACAGCGAGGCTCTGCTGTATAAAGGATTGACAATGGGTGCCAAAGCTATCGTTGTTGACTCAGGATCTACGGATAGCGGCCCACAGAAACTTGCTCTGGGGGAAACAACATGCCCTCGTGAAGCTTACGCTCGTGACCTTGCTCCGATTCTCGACGCATGCTGGCACCATAGTGTCAAGGTTCTTATAGGATCTGCAGGAGGCGATGGTTCCAATAGTCATGTAGATGAATTTCTTGATATCATCCAAGATTACAGCCTCAAGAAGAAGTACAAGTTCAAAGTGATCAAAATATATTCTGAAATAGACAAAAATGTGCTGCATGAAGCTTTTGATCGGGGTGAAATCTCACCTTGTGGAGCAGTACCTGAACTAGAGAAATGTGAAATTGATGCCGCTACCCGAGTCGTCGCTCAAATGGGAATGGAACCTTTCGTCGAAGCCATGAATGATCATCCGGATTTTGACATAATTATAGCAGGAAGAGCATACGATCCTTCGCCATATGCTGCTTTCTGCTATGCAAATGGCTACACTGACCTCGGAAATATCTACCATATGTCTAAAATTATGGAATGCGGCGCCTTATGTAGCCTTCCAAAGTCTAAAGAGGCTCTAGCCACTGTGTGGCAAGACAAATTCGAAATAACGCCTCTTGATCCTTTGTCCAGATGCACTGCTCAATCGCTAGCAGCGCATACACTTTATGAAAAGTCTCGTCCCGATCTTCTCGCCGGACCTGGAGGAGTTTTGGATGTTGGATCTGTCACTTATACCGAGAACTCTCAGGATGGTCGTAGCTGTATCGGAAGTGGCGCAAAATTCATACCAGCAAATCCTTATACTGTTAAACTGGAAGGCGCAAAACCAATTGGGTATCGAACTATCGTTATGGGAAGCATTCGCGACCCGATCCTGATTTCCGTCATAGATCAGTATCTGCCCGGTGTAGAAGAATATGTCCACTCAAAGTGTGATGATTGCGAGCTTGTTTTCCATGTTTACGGTAAAGACAGAACAAGTGTTCTTCCATCCGTTGCCAGAACCATGGAACAAGAGATATTCATACTTGTAGAGGCAAAGTCTTCTACTCAGGCAGGAGCCACCATGGCAGCCTCCACGGCTAGAATTGCCCTTTTGCATGGTTCTTATCCTGGACAAAAAGCTACAGCTGGAAACTTTGCAATCTCGTTGACTCCATTAGAGATCCCTCTTGGTCAAGTTTCTGAATTCAATATCTATCACTTGATGCAAGTTGCGGATCCCATCTCTTTGTTCCCTCGAACTGATATTATGCTGGGTTCTGACGAAACAGTTGAGCGAGAGCCAGAATTTGGTTTCTCCTTAGTTAATCCAAGCAAAAACGGGTCTGTTCCCGAACAGAAAGCGAAAGTTTCTGTTTCAGTCAGCAATGGAGTTCCTAAGCTACCTTCGTCTTCTGAGGATGGGAAGGTCTATCTACATACACTGGCCAAAATTATTAGATCCAAGAATGCTGGACCATATGAAGTCACTTTTGATGTTATCTTTCACGACGTAGCTGATCTCGAACGAGCTCGAGCATCTAAGCAATTGGTACCCGAGGTTTTGGGACCGTTGTATAAGATTGAACCAGAGAAGATCATCGCATGCATGTTCTTTGAACAAGCTAATGCTTTCAAATTTACCATACCTCGCTGGGCACCAGCTGGTGGGTATGGCGAAATAGATTTGCATGCCAGCCAACAGCATGTACCTCTTATGTTCGTACCTGTTTAAGCTTGAGACTACAAAATGCAGAATGTTTTGATATAACATGAAAAATGATAACAATTAAAGGCTATTTATACTTTGTTTATAGAAGATACACTTCACACAACGTCATTTTCTTAAGAACACTATTCATGTACTTGATGGTCGACTGCTTCTCAAGTGACTGCGGAGGACTTGCAATTTCGGAGAAGCTCCTCGCACTGCCTTTCACCGCAACATTTGGGATACTTGTGTGCCAATAAAATGTCTCAACATTACAGGTGTGGCATCATTCACTTCAATGATGTCTACCATGTATCAGCAGGGAACCATGAACCAGTAGGAGGAGCGTCGAGATTTACAAACGCTATTCGGAGTTCCCTTGCAGAGCTTCAACAGCAAGGTTACAACGATTCTTTTGTCCTTTTCAGTGGTGATGCATTTTCACCGAGCACTGAAAGCTCAATAACCAGAGGCAAGCACATGTAAGTACTATCATTGTTTTATTGCCTTTTTTTGTTGTTAAACTGATGTTATTATAGGCCAGCAGTTCTAAACGAATTCGGTATTCATGCCGCATGTGTTGGGAACCACGGCAAGTATCTCGACTAGTAGCAGGGCACATAGCACTCTTTTTTTTAATGTAGTCAATATACAGATTTTGACTTTGGGTTGCCGCAATTGAAAAAGTTGATTAACTGTACCAACTTTCCCTGGCTACTTTCTAATGTTTTGAACCGATCTTCAAATCAACCACCAGAAGGCATACGAAAACATCTCGTCATTGTATGTAAAGAGAGCGGACTAAGAATTGGTCTGATAGGGCTTGTCGAAGAGTAAGTGCTGTCAACTGTGATTATCTGTACTCATGCATTAAATAACCAATATATTGAAATAGGGAGTGGATTGCAACAATTCCCTCGTAAGCTATTTTCTACATGACCTTTTACATATCACATGCTTGTGGAACAAATTGTCCTAACACATATAGAAGGTTTCCACCAGAACTTGAATACCACGATTTCATCAAGGCTGCAAAAGATCTTTCAAGGGAATTAAGAGATCCCAGTGGGCCATACCATGTAGATCTTGTTGTCGCTTTGACACATATGCGAGTTCCAAATGACATTAAATTGAGCAAAGCTTGCCAAGGCGTAGTTGACTTGGTCCTTGGAGGGTATGGTTGCCTTTTACTTTCGATTTGCTCGCACATATTTGATAGCTCACCATAATTACGGTATTTCCATTGACACACTTAATTCTAGGCATGATCATTTTTATTATTTATCAAAAGCTGTCAACATTGTTGGAGAGAATTGGTCACGACAACAGAATTTGGAAGAATTAGGCTTTGATCCTGAACAAGAAACTGATCCATCCGATGAACTTTACGTGGTGAAAAGTGGCACTGACTTCAGAGAGCTATCGATGCTTACCATAGATATTGAAAAAGATCAATCTGGCAAATGCGTAGTCACTGCTGTTAAAGGTAAGTCAAAATCTATTTTTCATGACCATGTCTCGCATGCTGATGAATTGGTGTTGTAGCGGATAGAAAACCCATCACATCTGATATCAAAGTGGATGAGAAAACCGAGGGGCTGGTGCAAGACATCGCGAAAACTGTATCTACCAAGACAGCGTATGCCATTGGTTATACCATGACAGCTTTAGACGGCAGAAGCTCTGCTGTCCGCACCAAGGAAACAACGCTTGGGAACATAACTAGCGATCTGATGATGAATGCTTACAATTCGAGAATTGGACAGGTCGATGCAGCTTTCTGCTGTGGTGGTACTTTTCGAAGTGATAAGATTCATGGACCAGGACCTGTCACCATTGGCGACATCTTGGATATCTTCCCATATGAAGATCCAGTTGTTGTAATACGGGTGACAGGTCAGCAATTATGGGACGCATTGGAAAATAGTGTTTCCGAATACCCGAAGCAAGAGGGCCGCTTTCCTCAGCTGGCAGGTTTAAGAATAGAATGGAACCCTGTCGATGAGCCCGGCAAACGGCTTCGTAAAGTATATTGCATGAAACATTCTAAAAAGGGGGTCTCTGCTTTCTTGAAGGGCCACAGGTCACCATTTGAATACGAACCTGCACCATTACAGTCTAGCAAGGAACGATATGCTCCTGAAAATATGAATCCGCTGGATTTGAAGCAAGATTACTGGATTGCAACTCGTGAATACATGTCTCAAGGATATGACGGCTTTACCACTTTAAAGGTTGACAAAAAGGATATCTTGATTGATGATGAGCAAGGTGTAATTATATCCACACTTTTCCGCCGGTTTTTCCTTGGTTTGAAATATGTCAATGCACTCCAAGACAGTTTGACCGAATCACATAATAGGAATGAACGCATCAAAGAGTTGGTAGTCGACACCGCACTAAAATGGCGTCAGAAAGCGTCTTCAGGTACAAAAGGTGGTGATGCTATAGTGCCGAATGGTGGTCCAGGTCATGAAAAGGCACATCATCATTGTTCTACAGCAGGTATTCGCAAGGCTTTGAGTGGCTCCGTCCAAGGTCATCCATCATGTATCGGCAGTGAAAGTGATGAGGAAGAAGAAGAGCAAGTGGTAAAACCTCAAGATGAAAACCATTGGGTACAGCGATGGGCTAGTATAGCCCCATCAATTGATGGTCGCATAGTAGAAGTGGATTATTGAATGAGACAAGATCCATGTTTGCACTGACATAGTAATACAAGCGAAACCCCCTGTAGATGCTGTAAAATAAAAATACGTGCGAGCAATTGTTACTGTACTTGACCCATATCCATAACCCAAGCTCAGAGATCTTATGAAAAGATCACGGTCATCATCATTCACTCCCACTGTTTTTATTTGACGTTATGACTTGATTAGGATATTAAGCTTTTTTTGGTGGTTTGTATAACGTTAATCTGCTTATCAAACCAGAAATTCAATGAACGCGAAACTCATTAGACTGAACCAACCAACCTCTTATTGTTTGGTTCACAAAAGACCGTTCATTGCCTTTCCCGGAAGCGGCGTGATAGGCACAATTGCCTTTAGTGGCGCAAAAGATTCAGCCAATGAAATTCGTTTATTTAACACATGCAATGCTATGAACGTGATCAGCCAATCAGAACTTGACTTCTCGCGCACGTTCTTTCCTTGACAGGTAAAAAAGCTTCTTCTTGATCAGCCAATCACTTTCTTTGTTTTCTCCATGTTGCCCATTCTCTAAACAACGCTCTGTTTGAGAAATCTGGAACACCTGCAAGATCTCTTACTGATTGTTCTAACACCAACAATAAAGATCTTCCTTGATGTATATTTTGTATCATCACATAATGTAATAGTAAGGTCGTGTATCAAAAAGCAAGCAATTTCCCGGTAATCTTCAGCAGGTCTGGTAGACGCCATCGGCCTTGTTTGTAAATACGCGTGAGGACACATGGTGGGGCTGTACAACAATTGTTAGAATTCCATTGGCGATGCGAGACCTCATGTGCTATTCTGGTTTTGGATTGATTTTTTTTCTAAAACCGCCACAATCGTTTTCTTATAAAAGACACCCCTAATTTGCCATTTGTACGGCTTTACTTCACATCGCTCATATCACCTATGGCTACCTCCTCCCCTTCCATCCATTCTGCTGAGCGTGATCAATTAGAGACTGCTTCTGCCAAGTTGGCCAGTCTTGAGAAGTTGGACAAGTCCGGTGCTGGTTACTGGAATTGGTTCACCGTCCGTACTCTCTTGACATCTGGTGCTGGTTTCTTCACTGATTCTTATGATATCTTCGTCATTAACTTGGTTACTCCTATGCTTGGATATGTCTACTACTCTCAATCCGGTAACAAGATGCCTTCTGACATCGAAGGTGTTGTTAAGGCTATGTCTTCTGTCGGTACTTTTGTTGGTCAATTGATCTTCGGTTTTTGCGGTGATATCTTTGGTCGTAAGATTTACGGTTTTGAACTCTTGATTATCATCTTTGGTACCATCAACTGTGCTACTGCTTCCTCTGCTGTTCGCGGTGTCTCTGTCATCGGTTTCCTTTCGTTCTGGCGTTTCATTCTCGGTATTGGTATCGGTGGTGATTATCCCATGTCTGCTACCATCACTTCTGAATGGTCATCTACTGGTCGTCGTGGTATGATGATGGCTCTTATTTTCTCCATGCAAGGTATTGGTAACCTGGCTGCTTCAATTGTCACTCTTATCATTTTGGCTATCTTCAAGACTGCTATCAACGCTGATGTTATGAATCTCGATTATGTCTGGCGTTTGTGTATCGGTTTGGGTGCTGTTCCTGCTTTTGCAACTGTCTACCTTCGTTTCACCATGCCTGAGTCTCCTCGTTACGCTTTGAATGTGCAACATGACGTTGAGGCTGCTGCTGCTGCCAAGGGTCAACAAGCTTCCGACGCACTGGTTGAACAAATGACTAGAGTCGACATGCAACAGCGCAACCACTTTGCTGAATTCAGAGCCTATTTCGGCCAATGGAAGAACTTCAAGGTTCTTTTCGGTACCGCCTCTACTTGGTTCCTTCTTGATATTGCTTTCTATGGTCTCGGTCTCAACAACACCATCATTCTCAATGCCATTGGTTTCTCTACCAAACCCACTCCCTGGGAGACTCTTTGGAGCAACGCTGTTGGTCAAATCATCATCTCTGCTCTTGGTAGTGTTCCCGGTTATTACCTCACTGTCTTCACTGTTGAGAAAATGGGTCGCCGTACTATCCAAATTATGGGCTTCGCTATGTGCGCCATCCTTTTCGCCATCCTTGGTGGTCTGTACCATCAACTATTGAATGCTTCCATGCCCGGTTTCATTGTCATCTTCACTCTTGCTCAGCTTTTTCAAAACTGGGGTGCCAACGCCACAACCTTCATCATTCCTGGTGAAGTCTTCCCTACTAAGGTTCGTGCATCAGCCCACGGTATCTCTGCTGCCTCTGGTAAGGCAGGTGCCATTCTTGCTTCCTTTGCCTTCAACGTCGTTGTTGAAATCGGCGACACCAAGCCTGGTCAACATGCTTTCCTTCCTCAAACTTTGGGTATCTTTGCTGGTGTCATGTTCCTCGGTTTGATCATCACTATCTTCTGTATTCCCGAGTCCAAGGGCAAGGATCTCGAAGAGTTTGAAGAAAATCCCAACTTGAACTACTATGCTGCTTATAATATTACCAACGACAACCCTTCCGAAGAGAAGGTCTAAAGGTTCTCCCATAATTTATACAATTCAGTCATAGAAATTTTGTACATATACCACACTACACTTCATTGCAATAATACAATTGGTTTTTTCAAGCATTAAACATTATATTCAATCTGAAATTATGACAATGTTTGCGATCGTCTTCTTTGGCAATCATTTCAGTCTTCTTCATAATAGCAATAGGCATATGCGATTAAGCAGATGGTGATTGAATCACACAACAATTATTTTATTTTTTGAATCTTAAAGGGGCGTAAGAGCAGGAGTCATTGGACAGCAAATTTCTCTTGCCGCTCAATTTTTCAACTTCTTTATTTGATTTGTGCCCACTGCTACTTTCTTCAGCTCAGGGCCGCTAAGGATGGTATCAGTAAATCAAACATTCGATGGACCACTTTTGATATCGGCTCCTGGTAAAGTTATCCTTTTTGGAGAGCATGCCGTCGTGTACAAAAAGGTAAAATACATACATTAGAATAAAGCAAAACACTACGAATCGAAGCTCTGACATACACTCCTGTCAACTATTAGACCGCTGTGGCCGCATCTCTTGGGTTACGATCGTATCTTTATCTGGAGAACCGTAACGATGATATCATTCACCTAGAGTTTCCTGATGTCGATTTGAATCGCAAGTGGAAAATGAGCGATCTGCCACATCCGCTACCTTACAAAGCTGGTCATGATGGTAAGAAACAGGGCAATCGACACGTACTCAAACCATAAGATGCGTCTAATCCCAAACGCATTACAGACTCTCATCACCCGTTGGACATGCCTGAAGACCTGAAGCAACATTTATTGTCACTTATCAACGGAGATGACTTTGAAAACGACTCGGCTCGCGAAAGAGCAGCTTTAGCGTTCTTATATCTGTATCTTTGCCTTGTGAAACCAGGAGAATCTAGAGGTTTGAACATCTGCGTCAAGTCTACATTACCAGTTGGAGCTGGGCTAGGCAGTTCAGCCAGCTTTGCAGTAGTTTTGTCGTCAGCGCTTTTAATTCATTTTGGACACATCACGGTGCCGAAGCAAGTGGTCGTAGAAGAGAAGGTGCAAGAGAGATCTAAAGAAAGAGAAGAAACCCTTGCGGCTGTCAATAGATGGGCATATAAGGCAGAGCAGGTTATACATGGTAATCCCAGTGGTGTTGATAATGCAGTTGCTAGCTATGGTTAGTTATTTTTGGCGATCTGGGTAAATAGCCTGGGGGTGTGGCGATCAATCTTGTTATATAGTTATGATGATATTGAATGTTGCAGGCTAGTGAATTTTTATTGACAGACTTGTAATGTAAACTTTGTTTAGGTGGTGCAAAGAGATATACCAAAGGAGAAGGATTTTCCAGCTTACAAGGCTTTACATCTCTTCGACTTTTGCTAACAAATACCAAGGTTCCGCGATCCACCGCTGTACTTGTGGCCGGTGTAGGAGCAAAAGCTAAGAGTCTTCCACTGATTATGGCACCGATTATGGATAGCGTACAGGCAATTTCAGACGAATGCACCCACCTTTTTGAAAAGCACGCGAGAGGGGAAGCTAGCAAACTAGAAATACTGGAGCGAATAGAGGTTAGTATGTCGTCGATGAAGTGCTCGAAATTTTTACATGTTTCTCAATAATTCCTTATTTTAGGAGCTATTTGATTTGAATCACTGTCTACTTATGGCTATGGGTGTAAGCCATCCAAGTCTCGAACAAGTCAGAACCATAACAAGTAAACACGGCATGACTACAAAACTTACTGGAGCTGGTGGAGGAGGTTGCGCAGTTACTATTGTTCGTGATGGTACGTTCATAAACTGTACCAGTTGAATATCTTGCTTATTGGGCTAGTGTTAACTCCATGTTTGCAGATACCCCGCAAGAAACCATTGATAATGCTGTAAAAGAGCTTACGGAATCAGGTTTTGAATGCTACGAAACATCTGTAGGAGGACCTGGTGTTGGAGTCTCTTTGCTTGAACCTGAATGGAACGCTGCAACTTTGTGTAGTGCAACTAGAAGTGAATTAGAAGCTGTAAAAGAATGGCGCTGGATGTGAAGGACACCGACGGAGTTTTAATTTAATAAAGTATAAGACGAACAAAGTCAGCTCGGTATAAAGGGCTCTGTTAAGTTTGCTGGCTGTATATCTAAAAAAGCAATATGGGCGACCTTCTCAAAGACGTACCCGAATTCTTCGAGAACGAGCTGGGCGAGTCCATCATCTCGAGAACTGATGCCCTTGGTAAGCTGACTTCTCAAATGCATTCTCACAATGTCACATCTGAGTCCTGTTCCTGATGCCCTGATGTCGTGACAGGTACCTTTCGCGAACTTGGACCACCCGATTTATGTCACATCATAAAAGCAAACGTCAAACCTGGCGTTAAAGAGGTAAATGAAATCTTGATTTTGCACTGTTACGCTCCATCTGTCAACTCATAACTAACTTATGCACCGCTTACTTTAACAATCCACAGCTTGGAAGTTACCACTATGTCTCTGGTGTTGATGCCTCGTCTTCAGCCACTCTTGCAGCCTATCTGAATTCTTTGAATTATTCTCTGGTAGGACGTGCTTCCTTGAACTTTAATCTGGTATCTGTCAGTGGCTCACTAACCTTTAAATTAGGATGAATCTCAGTCATGGTTCTCCAAATCAAATGCATGGCGCATCCGTTCTGGCATTTATTGGTATGAATATATTTGTTATTATCGAGGGGGAACATATTCGAGTATCAAGGGCTGACTTACTTTTGTACAACAGCTGTTTCAATGCCTTTTCTCGTGTTGATGTAAGAGTAGAGGTCAAGATTCCTGGTGGCGTAGAGAGCTACGTGGTGGATACGAACGGTGAACGGTAGGAGCCACGTCAACTCTGATATTGCGATCTTGTGGTTTGATTCTAATAGTATATTATGATTAGTCATGAGGCAACATCGATAATTTGGCAGGAAACTTTTCTATCAGCCCTGCTCAGAGCCATTTTGTACTCTGATGACAGTTACTACAGATTAGCTGGATACAGAAAGATTGATCCCATCACAAGCTTGTCTGCTGAGCAGAAGTTCTTAGAGGCAGCTGAGAACCTATTTTGGCAAGGTAAATAGAGATTTCAATTACGAATGGACATTTGTATGCCTGCACTAACAAAATTATCTCTAGGGTGGCAATTGGGTAGTAAGCCAGAGATCCAAGTAGCCACGTCCACCAACAACCATTTGGTCAACGCTATAATGAAGTATTTTGGTGACAGTTTCCGTTACGCTCCAGCGATCACGCTGTTTGAAAAACTATACCAAAAAGATCCTGAAGTTGCTGCTTTGTTGGCTCAATCCTATATTGGTCAGAATGAAGAGATTAAAGCAGTCAACATTTTGTATGAGGCTCTAAAGCTGGCTCCCCAGAGCTATTCTCTTTTGCATGCTCAAATTGATTTTTTGCGCAGCAAGGTAAACCGAAGCTATGGACTGCCTTTCAATAACCGTATATTTGTTAACAATCATGTATCAGGGTAAATATGATATGGCTCTAAAACTTGCAAAGCATGCGGTCAACAATACACCATCTGAATTCCTTACATGGGCGAAGCTTACGGAAGGTTTGTATCATCCATGGTCGCAGCTCGACGATTGGATCTTTTAAACTAAACTTTACTCCATCTCTCGCTCCACAGTCTATATCGATTTGGAGGACTTTCAAAGTGTATGTAAAGAGAACTATCTTTGTATGCTCATACTGCCGAACACTACTTTAGTTTAACACAATTTGTCAACAGGCACTACTTACTTTGAACTCATGCCCAATGTTTACCTACAGCGAGCGTGACATGCATCGCATGCCTTCGCCATCAAAAACGCACCTGCCTATAAAACCGGAAATAATTAGCTCTGGCGTCATGGAAGATGACAATGTTGCACGGGATTCTGAGGTACGAGGTCAATCTAATGGTGTAGCAACCCCTTCAACTAGCTGACATTTCTTCACGCTGTTCAGTCAGATCCAACTTTACTTCGTTTGCCAGCACCGGCACTTCACGGCACTTTTGCAAAGGCATATTCACTTCTCACGCGCCTTGCCACAAAGGTTGGATGGGACGAGTTATTGAGATATAGATCTTCCGTGTTTGTTATGGAGGAGGAGTACAGAATGCAAAAAGCTCAGGAAGAGAAGAGAAAGACTGATAGTTCTAGTGCTATCAAGGCTTCAAAGGAGGAGGACAAGGGGGAGGCTACTAAGTCGACAGAAGAATCTCAAGAAGCAAGCAAGGGATCAAGCGATGAAACTGAAAAGGTGGCAGACAAGCTTGAAGATGTCTCATTAGAGGAGTCAGAGACTGCTAAAATTGAAGTAACCCATGACGAGCTCGAGAAATCTCAGCAAGCTGCGGAAGAACCAAAGGATCCCAATGCCGTCGTTGCAGCACCAAACCTCCAAGACTATAGCTTCTCATTCAGTAACAAGCGTCTTTGCGAGCGCTGGCTCGATAATCTCTTCATGGTACTTTATGAGGATCTCCGTGTTTACACATTCTGGAGAACAGAAGCTGCTCACTACCGAGCACAACACATGCCATACCGTAAAACGGGTACTGAGTGGGAAATCCTCGGTGATCTTGGTCTTCGCCTATGGCATGAGAACGAAGCCAAGGAAGCATTTGAGCAATGTCTGGATCACAAATTCTCCGCTAAGGCATGGATGCGTTTGTTGGAGATCTATGCGAAAGAGGGTAACGTTCAAAAAGCTCTGTTGGCCGCTGTGAAGTTGACAGTATATCATGAACGTTGGTACCATGAAATTGTGGTAAGTGTAGAAATATGCAACGTACAAATAATGATCATTTAATGCTAAATTTACCTTTGTCAAAGTATCCAACTGATATTGCTTGCAATTTAAACAAGCTTATCCGAATGGAGGGGCTTTCCAAGATGCAAAATATGCTTACATCCATGAACTTGCCTAAACCGGTGCAAAAACTCATGACCCGCTATTTCGACTATGGCGAGCTCTTCCAGGTTGAAGGCTATGAATTCTAGACGCAGGTCAAGCATAATTGGCATTGTCTATAGTTGCAAGCTGTGACATTGTCCTATACACAACCAAAAGAAAAAATAACAAAAATTTTGAATAGTATGCAGATATTAAATGTGTGATGTCTGTATCCTCTTAATACATGGCTGATATCCCAATTTATTACTGAGTTTATAGTGTTGAGTATGTACAATTATTAGATTGGCTGCGTCAAACTGAACAATATTTGATCATAAGCATTTGCGCAAGACCAGGATTGCCAGAAGTAACATAGATCATATGAAGGTTGTATGCTGCTTCCTGTCTCAGGTCAGTAGGATCATCTTCGTCCGAACTCCATGGGTGCAGAATCTCCCAGTCATATACGTCGTCCAATAGCTGATCCATACTGTGGCCGCGCATAGCAGCTTCTTCTCCTTCCTGTACTACTGCTGTTCGAGACGGTAAGCATAATGCTCGCTCATAATATGGAACAGCAAGATGTCCTAGATCTGATATAAAAAAATCAATTATGAGCTGTAAATGTCCACCTGCTTGTAAGTTAGCTTACCTAGAGTATGAAAAGCCCTAGCAATATTGTATTCCGCTTCTTGTGCATATTTCAACTCCTTACGAGCTTCATAGTATTTATAGAGAAAAGTGAAAGCTTGGACAATCTGTAAATGTCGATTATCAGTTATGCGCTGAACTGCTCGATTCAAGAACGCAACTCCAGTAAGTAAAGCTATCAGTGGCTCATGAGGGCAAAGCGAATAAGCTCGACAGTAGTAGACTATTTTTCAAGGAATCAGTATTTGAAGTGCGTAAATGCGTCACAATAAAAGCGGGCCGCTCACCTATAGCGGCAGTCTGGTTTCTCGCTATTTGTAAAACATTGCCGAGTAAAAGTAGCAGCGAAATGATCGGTTTTTTAGGAAACTTTTCGCGCGGTACCCCTCTGGGTCTAGGACCATTGTCTGTTTCTTCATCATCTGCTGTTCCTTCAAAAAACTTGTGTAGCGCTGCATTTTGTGTGTCTTCGGTGTCGTCAGCATTTTTCCTTGACTTGAATGCTCGCCGAATTAGACGATCCATAGTTTTTACTTGTCGAATTAGATATTTTACAGTCATTGCGGGGGAGTACCAAGGGATATTTGCGCTGCCACTGGATGGCAAAGAAGGGTCAATACAGGAGAATGAACTACTGTAAAAGATAGTACAAGTCATAACTTACTTTGAAAGCAAAGCGGTGTACAATTTGTAACCATCATCTTGATACTGGTATATGGTAGATATAGTTCTTGTCACTTCATAGACCGTGGGGTGATCATCGGCTAATAGCGCACATGCTGATAACCATAATTAATATATCTATTCCAAGAGACCCAACAGTCTATTTAACAGTATTTTACCTATCATGGTCAACTTGATACCGAGGCGACGCTGCGGATCGTGGTAAAATACATTGGCGTCACCGAGTTGATTAAGTAGCTCATAAGCTTTAGCGGCTTGACCAGAATTTGTAAGCAGAAAACAGTACTATTGATGTCGCAAGAAGGTTAGAGAATTACAGTTGAGTCACTAATCTAATGCAAACACTTACGTTGATGAAGGACTGCAACCATTCGCCAAAGCTGATACCACGAAAGCTGGAGTCACCGGCCATCTTTCTATATCTTTCTTCCAGTTCTTTCTGTTCTTCTTCTAGTAATTCCAGTGCTTCTCTATCTTCAGCGGAATCTTTTCTTTTGATGGTACTAGCCAACCGATTGACCATTTTATGTAACTCACTCTCTATATCGGCATTAGTTTCGTGTCTGCCACTGAGCCTCTTAGATCTGAATCCAGTGAATTTTTTGGACTACATATAGTGGAAATTAACATATACCTCAAGAGTTTGTGATATTATATCAAGTCAAATCACCTTATCAGCTGGGAAAAGAGCTTTCACACGGCTAAAGTCCTCCCACAAAGATCTTGCTTCTTCCATATAATAGGATGCAGCTTGATTGTCAGTACCGTTGCTAGCTTCCATGCGCTTCTTAAACTCGTGTAAACTCGCAAAAGATCTCTTTGTTGTTTCGGTTTTCTCATCTTCAAGTTGCCTTTCTCTAGCTTTTCTGTCGTTTCTAATCCTACTCTGTGCCATTCGAGCTTGACCTGATATACCAATTTCATCAAATATAGAGCCAACACCTGTGACATCGTGCGCTGGAGACATTGCCACCATAGCATTGCTGTTTTCCAACTCTTGTAATCTTCGAGCCTCTCTATTCAATCTCATAACTATCGACTCCAATCAGCAACTCTTCCAAATAATTATTATATAATAATATAACCAATTACCATGCGTAACCAAGTCAAATGCTTTTTCTTCCTCTCCAATCTCTTCATATACTTGGGCAAGAGCCATCATAACATCAAGATTCTGGTCTTGCTCCTCAAGAACTACAAAATGAAGTGTCAAATGCAATATGTCATGGTTTAACAATATCGATTTGACTGGAACTTACCGGCGGTATAGAACTCAATAGCTGTCTTTAGCTCTCCCACTTCACGGTAACAGTCTCCAGACCGGATTAATACATCGACATCCACAGCCTACATTTGTTAATTCATTTTTGCAACATAACTTTGATTCCAATTTAGAAGCATACCTCTTCTTCGTCTACAATCTTTTGCAACAGCTCAAGTGCAAGATCATGTTTTCCTTTCTCCATGTAGGCCGCCGCAATCTCATAGTATAGATCGCTATATTGTTTTACTGGATACCTTGTCACGTATTCAGTATGTTTCTGATTAAGTCAGATATGTTAGTTACAAGTCTAACACGCGAGTCGCTATTGCTTATCATCTTACTTTGGCAATGTCGATGTAATCGAGATGTATTCGACATACTGCCATTCTCGCCCTCAATTCAACAGGAAAGTTCGCAAAATCTATAGTTTCGGGGTCTTTGGGGTCTAAATCGAATTCCTCATCTTCATCAGCAGGATCTAAGCCAGTCTGCCAATCGATATCATCTATACGTCGTTGAAGATACATGACTCCGTATTTTATGCACATTAGAGCCTTTTCATACTCCCCAACCATTATGTACAGTTCGGTGAGCATATTGATTTCGGTATATCGGAATTTGTTTTCATCGTTGTCATCATCATTCATATCGTCTCGTTCAAAATGATAGTCCATAGCCTGCTCATACAGCTCAATTGCCTTGTCCATATTCTCTTTGCTGCGGTACAGCTTTGCAAGTTCATCTATGACTTTAACATGGTGTGGTGTCAAAGCCAGCAACTGGTTAAAGCCTCGAATAGCTGCATCTATTTTCCCATCCTCTTTTAACAAAAACGAGCGATCCCAAAGCGCGTCCTTGTCAGCAGGATCTAAGGAAAGAATTTTCTTCAGACAGAAGATTGCTTGATGACGAGCTCCTAACTCTCTTATTAAACAAAAGTTGCTTAAATACGTCATTCAGTGTCATCTTCCAGCGTTAAGTAGATGTCACTTACATTGATGAAGAGGCTAGCGACTTCCATACATCAATATCTTTAGGTTGTATGCACGCAGCCAAAATCTTGAATTGCAATGCTTTATCTGGACGACCCAATTCGTCTTGAATCATTCCAAGATTTACCCAAGCGCTATGTACCATGCGATCCTGAGTGATGATGTCTTGGTACAGTTTAATTGCTTCCGCATACTCTGCATTAACATAATGCTGATTTGCATCTCCAAGCATGGCTTTGATTTCTGGAGTCAACGGATGCTCACGCGGTCCCTTCCTGCCTCTGCCTTTTCCTTTTCTAAGTTTCGCTTTACCGATACCAGCCGTTCTTGCCAAATTTTCTTCAAAATCCGCAAGATCTTCATCGCCAGCGGCCCAGATATCATTGAGATCTCCTGTATCACCCATATCTCCCAAACCGTTGGATGTTGCTGCTGCCATTATTGCCCTTGATAATATTGCAATTTGAGTTGTAGACCCAATGTATCTCATACTTTGATTAAACAACGTTTCTTACTCTAATTCGCGTTCGTTGCGTTCCTCCTCCTCATTATCATCCTCTTGGCTGGCGTTATTGACGTCCTCTGCTTTCCCCTCCAGCTCCATGTCTAGAAGATCTTGTTGCAATTCGGCATCTTCGTCCTCCGACGGTTGGTAGTAGTCACTATCACCAGAGAAAACTTCTTCCTCAAGGGCAAAATCCAGTTCCAAATCACTTTCAGCTTGTGCCATAACCTCGTCGTCAGGAGCGGTGGCGTCACTTTGTGCGGGCACACTGATCTGTGATGTAGTTTGACTGATCCTTGTGCGAGTCGATTTTCTTGTGGCCGGCATATAATATCAGTGCATTGAAGGACTCGCGCGCTCTTGGTCCTGCATTTTCTGGCAGTGTGACAGGGAAAGCCTACAAAATGTTCCACGTGATCTTCCGCAAAGGTATCTCGTTACGTGACAGGCTGCTCTTTCTTTTTATGATACAATTACATAGAGCAGCCGCGAATAAGTGCCGCCATCATACTTGAGGACATACAATTTTACCCACCAATCAAGTGACAGTCCGAAATACCCATGGCGATTCCGTTCAAAGTAAACCTCAGGCACAATCGGATAGCAGACAAAGTACACAATGTCAGTGTTTAAATTTAATTATAGTAACAGAAATGCAGTCTTTGGCTCATTATAACAATGACAAATGGATTTTATCTACTCATGATTTTGACTCATGGCTGCTTTGTCATGTCCTGAAATATCTCACGCATATGAAAATATGATTTGCCTAGCCAGAACATCTATTCGTTTTTTGGCTTTTAGAGCGAGTGAAACTACTACAATACTTCTGTAGATGGTGTATTTCTCAGCTCTTATCAATGCACTACGGTCGCTTTAGCAGCAACATTTTTGAGTCCAAAATTTCTAGGTTTGAGGCATCTGCACAGATTTCATCCAATGAGACGACAAATTTCTGGGAGCGATTTTGACAGCCAATAAAATCAGCGAGGCCCTTTTTGGGCAGACCCATTGAGAGTAAACTATGTGCCAAACTCACATATTTTAGAATCTGAACATAATTGAGCAGATTGAGACAGTGCTACATTATGCATTCTAGGTGCGTCTAGATTTGTCGATGCCTTGGAATAGGGAGACTTTCAGCTTTTGGGTGTGTGAGTGACGGGGTAGCTTTCCCCATTTGGAATCCGGTCCGCGGTGCACACTTTTTGTTCTGGTTCAAACCCCAAAATCTGATGTGGCAGCAGCTCACCAATATAAAAGGCAGAACGTTCACGATGGAACATTAATATTCAAACTAACACTTTCAAACACTCACCTCGCTCTAAAAATGTCCATGAGAACTTTTGTCCAGCAAATTCGTGTCTTTAACCCAAGACAGACTGCCTCTTTGGTTTCAAGACCCTACTCAATGATTCCAAGCACCCCTCATACTTCCACTACTGCCACTGCTATTCCTGTTTCAAGCCATTCAGACATGCACGCCATGTATAATACCGAGAAGGACGAGGCTCATTCTAGCGGTTATGTTGTTGCTGAACATCATGTGGTTGATGAAAACAGTACTTTCTCACCCTCTGTCAACGCTGTGTTTGATGATTAAGTCTCAGGCAGACAAACTGTACATATTCTCCAGAAACACATATAGCTTTTTATTTCCCTGTCCTCATTTGCTTTTCTCTTCCTTCTTTATACTCTAATGTTAAAAATATATGACTTTGAAAGATATCGATCTTCCGACTTCAAAAACGCGAATTTTGTTTCCCCGATGTGTCTGTTTCCATAAATTATTGTCTTACCCGTTGGGTGCTGTAAACATTAAGCAAAATGAGTGAACGAGCACCATTGCTTGGTAGTAGCGAAGCGTCGTCCGAGCAACCAACTTTTGTGTCTTCTTTCAAGTTCACGCTTCTATCTTCGTATTTCAATATCTTTTTGGTTATCATTCCTGTGGCTTTCGTTGCCTCATGGTTGGAATGGTCAGATACAATTGTGTTCTCATTAAACTTCATCGCCATTATTCCACTGGCAAAACTTCTCGGAATTGGTGAGTGACTGGGTTGAGCAGCTTTGTGTCAACTGTTTGCCAACAATTTTTCAACAGCAACCGAGGAACTTGCACTTCGAACCGGCTCGACTGTAGGAGCACTGCTGAACTCTACATTTGGAAAGTCAGTAATACTATCCAATCCATCTTTGCGAACGTAGATCAGATAATTAACTTTTAGACAGTGCTGTTGAACTTATTTTAGGATTTATTGCTCTCAACAAGGGCCTGATCCGTGTTGTTCAAGGTATAATTGCACTTACAAATTTTAGAGCGCCTCGATTTGCTGAATTGTTGCTTGGTTTCCAGCTTCGGTTCTCGGGTCCATACTTTCAAACATTCTACTTGTAAGTTCCACACAATAATTTTAATAAATGACTTGAATTCTAACTATCTCCCCCTTTTTTAAAAAGGTATTAGGATTCTGCTTCTTTCTGGGTGGTATATACTATCCCGAACAAGAGTTCAATGTTACAGGTATGCACACCCGCCATACGTAAAAAGCATGTGCTTCCCCTCATTAATGGTTTTGTTTTCAGCTGCACAAACATCCTCTTCTCTCCTGGCTCTGACAGTGTTGTCCCTTCTCATCCCTGCCGCATTCAGTGCTACTTCATCAAACGGCGAAGAACGAGCTGCCGGAATTCTTAATCTTAGTCACGCAACGGCAATTTGTCTTTTGATCATCTATATTTTGTTTTTGTTGTTCCAGGTTAGAAGAAGGGTTATTATCTTGCGTTTCCAATCAATTTGTAACACTGTTCTGCATAGTTGAGGACTCATAATCATTTGTACGAAGACGAGCCGGATGATGAGGAGCAACCACAAACCACACTTGTGTTTTCATTTTCTCTGTGCGTTTATACCTACCATTCACTGCTTTCATTGAGTCGATCGCTTATACTTACGAGCTATATAGGTTGATTGTTGTGGCTGCACTTGTCTCATTGCACGCAGAGTTTTTGGTTGGCAGGTATGTTACTATTTCTAAGATCCATCATACTAGTATTTTGCTAAATCCATTATGTTTCTAGTATTGAAGGCATTGTGGAACGCTGGGGCATCAATGAAACGTTTGTCGGTATCATCCTTCTCCCTATTGTTGGAAACGCCGCAGAACATGTGAGCTCAGTCACATTCGCTTTGAAAGATAAGATGAATCTTTGTATAGGTATCGCCATTTCATCTTCACTTCAAATTGGTCTTCTAGTTACTCCGATGCTAGTCATTGCCGGTTGGATTATTGGTCAGCCCATGACTTTGTTTTTCGAGGATTTTGAGACAGTTGTTCTGTTTGCCAGCGTTTTGATTGTCAACTATCTAATTGCTGACGGAAAGAGTAACTGGCTGGAAGGGGCTATGCTACTGGTAAGTCTACTTATTATTTGCTTTTATCACTTGCTCACAATTTAACAGCTTACCAATACCGCACAATTAAAGATTGCATATACAATCATTGCTATTGCTTTCCTTTTCCATCCCAGCAACTAGATATCTCTGGCTGAATGACTATGTTATTTAAGCTTGATTATGGTTTTCCAGGATTTCAAACACAAGCTTCCAACAATTGATATTTTTAAAAAAGTATGAATAAACTTTGCAATCCATCATTGGTACTGTAACAGCTTCAGAACACCAAAGTATATGTTCAATCTGATCTATTAGTTTAACAAGGAACTTGTAATTGCTCGCTACTCGCAGGGCCAATATAACTATGTATGACAAAAGTAAATTTTTGCGGACATTTTACTGTAAATGACGTCGAGAGCAAAGGATTGGGTGCAAAATTTTTGCTCTGAGCAAAAATCGTTCGCAGTGGCTACAGTAGTGGATTCTTTCTCTTCCTCCTTATTAACCCACTTGAATTCAATCATGGCCGGTATCACCGTTAAGGACGTCAACGCTCACGGTAAGAACGGTCAAGTGATTCCAATACCATGAACCTGACTGGTTCCTGTACATGTTTTCGAGTTCGAGATCTAAGCCACCCATCGACATACAAGCAGTGTTTGCTGCAGAAGATGGAGTGGTAGATGCGACCAGAAATACGTCTGCGAACTGAAGTCGAACACAATTCAGCGGCAAACTGGCCTGCATTACCAATTGCATAGCAATGGAATCTAATGTACTTTTTTTTTATAGAGTTCGTTAAGGCCTATGCCGCTTACCTCAAGCGCACTGGCAAGCTCGAAGTCCCCAAGTGGGTCGATATTGTCAAGACTGGCACCTACAAGGAGCTTGCTCCTTACGATCCCGATTGGTTCTACGTCCACGCTGGTAAGATATATATCAACAAATAATCGATCTCGTTACAGTGGCATACTGAGCCTTATTTTTCCTATCATTCTATAGCCTCTGTTGCTCGCCACATCTACCTCCGCAAGAGCGTTGGTGTTGGTGCTCTCCGAAAGGTTCACGGTGGTCGTGTCAACCGTGGCTCCCGCCCATCTCACCACGTCCAAGCCTCCGGCTCTGTCCAACGCAAGGTCCTCCAAGCTCTTGAGAAGGTCAACGTTCTTGAGAAGGACAACAATGGGTAATTATCTTTTTCCTTTGTCTTCTGCATGAATTTGCATATGATTAAACAATGAATTCTCTTCAACAGTGGCCGTAGCATCTCCCAAGACGGACGACGTGATCTTGATCGTATTGCCATGACCCTCATTGAGCAAGACGACGAATAAGTAAAAATATGTTTTAGTGGTCATAGAGCGAGACAACAATAAAAAGCTACCTACCTCAAATTAAGTAAACACTCTAAGTATTATTTTGTTACATTGGAACATGTAAAAATACGCAAATGGCGGCATGTGAGTCAAACTTGGAGACCAAATCAGGCACTCCCATACACAAACACACGCGCGTGTCTGTCGTGAGACAGAGAAAGTGGACATGTTCACAATCGCCGCACAGGCAGAAAACAAAGCAAACACAAGGCTTGAACCTTAGTTGGTGATTTAAAATGGTATATAAATTTACAATGATGCAGCAAACACAAAAAAGCAGGGCGCCTTGTCCCACAACAGGCAGCTGCAGGTGCCACACAGCAAAATCTCTGAGGGGGCGCAACAGCCATATGTAAGTGTAACGTGGTACTGGAGATATGCAAATAGGCCAAGAAAAATGCAGAACATGGCGGCCACCCGAGAGGTTTCTAAGAGTCACCATGCTTTTTCAAAATTGCATGTTGATAAACACTGGCCCTGAACTCGGTGAAGGGATGTTGGGGGGAGGTTTCTGGTACACATGCGATGGGGGGTTAACATGTGTAGTGGTCGTTCATTCATGTTGTCATCATACAGTCCTAAGTTCAGACGTATTGAGATCTACCTCTACCATATTAAAACATATATATATAATATTCAGAAGATTATTTCCTTCCCTTCTTTTCTCTCTCTCTTTTCGTCGTTTCCGCCAGAACCTCTTCCCAGATATTTTTATTCTCATTTTACATGGACCCAACGCCGTCGACTTCGCCTGATTTATTGGAAGACAACTTAGCTTCCCGACAAGCAGATGCTATAGAAGCTGGCTCCATCTTGATATCGCTAGCTAATAGCCACAAGCTATCCAAAGATCATCAGGAATTAGAGGCAGCTGCTATTGCTATGGAATCAATGTCTAAACATCACAGAAACCACTCGATGGGCAGTCATTATTCGCAACCGATGCACAAAAATGAGGTACGAATATCGTAAACTTCTATTCTTTAAATATTTCTACTTCGAATTGCATACTAGCGTCAATCACTGCTATTTTTTGTAACACTCCGTATTTCGCACCACGCTTCTTCCGCAAGTATTAAGAAGATGTCTATTATCGCAACCCACATCAGCTCATTAAGCTGAATATTATTTAGGATCACGGTACTCATAATATTCATTTCATCGATTATAGCACAAGAAACGCCCCTCTTCATCTTCAATGTCGATACATAATCTACTTTGTAGGTCTTCACTACCATTAATAATTGCCATGGATAAATGTTGCTGAATGTTAACAATATTTTGGGTTCCTCATTAGCCGACGATCGTCCATCTGCGTCATCCTCAACACAACCAGAATCTCCAGATATAACACCCATGGTAAGAAGGTGAACTTTACCAGTGTGATATCATGCAAGTCAGCACAGCTAATATCTTGTTAAAGCAGGAAATACCGAGTCATGGTGCATCAGGTTTTAGCGAGCGAAATCCTCGTGGACATTATCAGACATCCCCACCAGCTTCTTACAAGCGTCCCATGGACAATGGCAACTACCCCATGCCTAATAAGCGCTCATCGATTAGTAACAGCGTAGATCCTTGTAAGTCGAACTATACAGCTTTACAGTTTGAACGCCTTCAACTCAACTGACATTACATTTGCCTTATAATTTTCACTTTCCATCATTCCCTTTTTGCGTAGCAATGACCCAACGTTATGCGCCTGTGCCAGAATATGACCCTCCAGATACCCATAGTACAAGTTAATTACAACCCTTTGTTTGCTCAACACTGATTATTGAAGCAAAGTTAACATTCAAATTCAACGAGTAGCATATCACAACGGCAGGGCCGTTTACCGAAATCCCCAGGATGATCCATACCGTACCAGGAAGGATCACAGGTTCAACGCTGATGCATATCATTACGACCATATGACCCGTGCTTCCAATAGTAGTCAACAAAGGCAATTTAACAGCCACATTGGAGCATCACCCCGAAGTAGAAAGTCGTCCATGTCGACAGCCAACCATACACAAAAGTATTATATGATGGTAAGTTGAACTAACAATGTTTGGGGACTTCTGGTCATTGTCATAAATGTCATGAGGCTCACATCCTCCATAGAAGCAAAGTCCAAAGGTGAAAAGAAATGCGATGCACGCTTATATCAGTTATACTATCTACATGGATATCACGCGGAGGGCGTCGGTAAGCAATGTGGAAATTACATTACTTTGGGTATAGAAAGGACCTGTGCGTATGATAATTAATATTTGGCGTAATATTTAGTTGAAGAACCAAATGATAGCGGATGATCAGTTGGACCGAGGACATCACTATCAACCTTCACAAAACTCTCCTACTCCCACAGCCATATACAACCATGGGCCTGATCGAAACAAAAAATATGCTCAACCACCTTACAATCGATCGCCAGCACCAGGCCATGGAGTTACGAATGGAAATGGAGATGATTCAGAACATGGCAATGGTAGGCGCCGCGGTAGCATGACTTTCACGAACATGTATCCATCTCCTCACCCGCATGAACATTACGCCGAACCTGCGCAGCCGCAACCTCAATCGCATTATCGCTCACCTGCCATAGAACCTTCTTATCCGCCACAAGAACTCCTTGCCCAACCATTAACCGCTTACCTGCGCGAACGGAATAATGGGCAACCTCGTTGATGAACTTAAACATATTTCAACGGACCATCACATCCTTGTTATGCTATCCTTTCCCCTCTCCACACCCCCCACCGCCCCTCGCCCTTCACCGGCCGATCTCTCGAGCCACCTCGTCTTCTGACCCCCAAAAAGCACAAATGGAAGGCATATATGATGAGCATATTCGTAGAATAGTCGTTGAAGCTAGATCCAAAAACCAAGCTTCCCGTTATTCTTTTTTTTGTAAATACCATTCTGTTCCTAGTAGTTCTTTCCTTTCACCAAAAATGGCAGCTCATCACCATTTTATGTCATTCCAAATAAATCATGGTTTACTATGCCCACCACCGCAAAGAAAGACGAGATGAGATTTACTCCATAAATTATGTCAAAAAGGCGGCAGCAACCCAGATTGGATATGCTGTTGTTCAATATACCGATTCAGGTACTTATGAGAGTAAAGCAGCGATCGAGATACAAAAGTGAGATTGGATCCACTCTTTTGATACTGATTTAGCTTTTATTTATTTACATGCATCAGTTGGGTTTTTTGAAGACAGGAAGAAAAAAGGTAGCAATGGTGAGTCAAAGAAGGCCGTTCACTGAAAACCTATCAATTGTCATAAATTGCTTAAGTTTAAAAATAAAATCAATATGGTGACGTTTCTATTGTGATCGCGGGTATTGGCAATATCGATCTTTCACGGAAACAATCTACGATAATTTTCAGACATTAGCGAAAGGAAGCTTGTTTACACTTAACGTTGGTCTATCAATATACTCACCTCAATGGTTCCTGGCTCGGAGATGCTGATGTAGTATCTGTGGCTCTCTATGCCATGCACCATGTGAGACTCCATAACCTTTCCTTTGCTATGTCTCTTGTGTTTGCTATCCCATACAAGCTCATATCTTCTCCATTCAAAATCAAATGGCGGTGTTCCAATTAGATCTACAACTGCTTGAGACGTATCGCCTACGAAAGAGGAATCAGAAAATTTGCAAACAGGCAACAAATATCAACCACTTTGATGAAAATTACCTTCACGAATATTTTCGTAAGTGTCCTTTCCGGCGCTAACACGTGTAGAAGGGATTTCATGAATGATCTTGGACAGATCCCTAGGGTAAGAGCGGCACTTGTTGCGCTGATCACCAACCGACATAATGGTAAAGTTACCAGGCTTATCAGCAAGAGTGCTCAATCGTGAGGACGGGGATTGTATCTTTTCAGGTCTGCCATTAAATTGATAGTCTGTGCAAAGAAACAAATCAAGTTAGTCTTAATCGGTCCATGGCATATATCCCATTGACTATTGTTTAACAGAACCCTTAAAATGGTAGTAAAACTTACTAATGGTGAACGGACCAACTCCCGATAAGGTGAACTCTAGCTGGTCTCCAACACAATGTTCGGTGGACTGATCCACTGGGATAATAGTAGCAATATCTAAAGCTAGAACTTTGATGATAGCATTTGGGCCAAGATTAGAGCTCTGACAACCAGCTGCATCAGAAACACTCTGGATTTCAATATCGTATTCGCCAGGAGCTTGAAGTTCATATGGTAGTCTCAAATCGTATTTGGTAGTATGGATATCCTCCAAGTGATGCATGCGACCATGTGGGTCGCCTTGATGACGAACTCGAATACTTGCCGAGAATGGAGCTTGACCTACAAACTCCATACGTAAAGGACTGATTTCGCCCGAGTCGAGTGAGTCGCCAACGCACATCATACGTTGCTCATTATGCTTGGTCACAAACTTGGCGCTAGCTCTTTGTAAGACCCTTTGCTCCAAAATAATGGGATAGTGATCTGGTGTATAAGGTGTTGATGGACTGGTATAAACTTCATCCGCCAATCGGTTGAAAGCGTAGCGCCAAACACCGCTTTTGTATGTATTCAAGCCAATACGTGTTCGATAGAGACCAGAATGTATCGTTTCCGTTGACATCCTACTGAAATCACTTCGTCCTTGCGAAGAGTGTGAAACATCGTATGAAACTACGAATGGGCCATGACCTAAGCAAAGACGAAGATAAAATCCATTAATATCCAGGTAATAATGGTAATAATAGAGCAAGGCAGGGAAATTCGCTATGTGGAAAGCAACGCACCTGACAGATGAATATTGACAGAATCATCCGTTCCTTCACACACAGGAGGACGCTCAAAAATGCCATGCTGTTTATAACTGACTTGGTCTTCGCTAATGCCCAAAGCAGGTTTATCCAAGAAGCTGACAGTGATGGCAGTATTGCTTACATCGCCGGGACAGTATGAATCTTGTACATTTACAAGTTCATAGCGACCGGGATCTTTCACAGACAGTTGATCGTTAGCATCATTCAGCTGCGCATGATAAACCTTGTCTGGGTTGCGATCAACGTTGCGGAATAGTAGTCGCCATGGCCGTTCACCAGTAAGGCGTAGAGGAAGGCGAGCGTCAGAGCCTTCAACAATAGTAATGTAATCATCTTCGCCATCATTAGTATAAAATGTAGCCGTTGGGCGGTCCTGACGCACTTCAATAGTAACATCAGGAACATCTAATTCCTTACTACATCCATTGGCGTCTTGAATCTGGTATGAACGTGAGTTGGATTGCGCATTCATCAAAATATACTCAACACGCCTTTTACGTACCTTGGCAAGTGACACAACATATTTACCACCAGTGTCTGATGGAGGAATCGTGATAGTATGACGAGCATCCGTGACAACTTCTTGGTACGAAAGTCTTTCCCCAGAATTGAAAACATTCCAATAAAGGGTGTGAGGGCCAGCACCGCCTACTTCTACATCCAGATCCACGCCTTCACCAATACAGGTTCTAATCAACCCTCCTCTTGTCAAACGATCACTGAATTTGGCAGATGGTTGTGGATGCACGACTTGCTTGATTTGCTTGATTTGAGTATTGCGTTCCTTGTAGTTAGCATCGTCAAGTCGCACAAAGTCATAATAATAAGTGCTATGATGAGATATGGTTAATGAAGGCTTTCAGAACTTCGCAATACGCAGCACTGAATGATATATTACCCGCTCGTAGTTGGCAAATAAGTGAACACATAACGACTCTGATCAATCTTTTGAAATCTTTGCTGCACCTCAACCTTTCTGCGGCCCTCCTGCTTGTGAATAGTATAACCCAAATTGAATGGAGGCGTTCCTTGAAACTCTAGTACAAACTTCATGCCAATCTCGTTGTCATCTGCACACTGTGAAGGAATGGGGGTCGCATCTAGGCGCACTTCAGGTAATGGTGGTTGCACCACTCGGCAAACGGACGGGTACAAGACGTCACCTGCACCCAAAGACAACTCATTAGTGATATAGTTGAAGACATTGACACACGAAGGGTTAAATAGTACAAACTCACCTTTGCAAAACTTATCTTCCAAATTTAAGATTCTGTAGTCTCCAGGTTGAGTAACTGATATGGTACTGACTTGCGAATCCAAGCTAACAGTTTTTCTTGCTGCTTCAGCTGATTCAGTAGTCGAATATTCGTATTCTACCTTCCAAGGTGCTTCTCCTTGTAAAAAGAGTGGAAGTTCAACAGATTTACTACCAATGAGCAATTTCGCAGGACGTTGCAAATCGCACTGGAATTTAATGGAAGGAGGCGAGTGGACGTCCAGATTTGCTGGCACTGGATCAATCAATTCCATAACATTTCCAGCACCATCCGTCACTGTTTCGATCTGATATTGATATTGCGATGCCGTAGTCAAGGTTAAATTGAGCATTAACGATACATGTTGCGTAGCTGCCCAGTCCATATCATCATCTGTTGAGAACACCACTGGTTTCGACGATAATTTGGTCCAATCATGGTTGATGAACGGAGAGATATAATTATCAGGTTGGATATTGTCGATCTGATGGTGTGATGTGGAATCTCCTATACGTCTGGTGTACTTAACCGCCAATGGCGGAACTCCTGCCACGGAGAGTGTCAGAGGCTGCTGTTCTTTTCGGCAGTAATCACGTCGAGGTAATGGTATGAATTCTGCAGTGGGGCAAGTAAAGACAAGGGCATCATTGGGCTGTAGTCTGACGTCAAGTTGGTCTTTTGTTGTGATACTTTCAAGCCTATAAGCTCCCGGTTTTCTAACTCGAATATGGTAAACCTCCAATCCTTGTTGGCCCTGGCTAACTTCTGTTGCTCTATGAAGATCCCGATGTGAAAAGTCAACATTTGTTCGGACCTTGGTTTCAAAATCAAATCGAGATAAAGTGACATGTTTCGGAATAGTGTTGTTTAATATTATGCGAAGCATGATCCCATCATCTTTGCCAACTTCGTATGACGGTATACAATAATACTGATTGTCGGGATTGAGTTTAGCAGTACTTTGGTAGTGTCCATAGTCGTTAATAACAGCGCAGTACTAAGTGGACAAATTTATAACAATGACGAACCTGTATGGTAAGATATCGACTGTATGTCTTCCCAGAATATGTGATGAGTTCAACGTTACATCTTTAACGCGAACTGATGTTCCTCGAGATACTGCCAGTTGATGTCCCATCATACCCCCTGTGAGTGTGCTAGAGTCAATACTTTTGCTACATCGCATCAACATTCTTTTCGCATGATTCTTACCAGTAAAAAACTGAATGATCGTACCATTTGCTATAGCCGAAGGCAGGGCGAAAATGATAGGGTTTGTTATTAACACAAACAGGGCAAGTACCAAGGTCTTAGTGTTTGAAAACTGAAGCCATGGTATCTTGACGATCCAGAGCGCAAAAAGATATGAAAGGTCAAATGACCACCACTTCAAAAGCAGTGTACCGTAGTTGCCATTTTGCCAAGTCCAGTAAAGGTGCATGAGATCTACGACTTTTACTGCTTGCAAAAGACCAAAAATCGCAACAGCCCATAATCGTTGTGACGGAAAGTCTATGAACCTGTCAGGAATCAGAGCTCGAGAAGCTGCATGTGACTTCGTCCGCCTTGGGGTAATGGTGGACGTTGTCATTATAAGGCACTTCTGGAGAGGGATATGAACTACGCGCGAGCTTTTTTCTTAGGTGACCTTTTTTTGCTGCAACAAAATTTATATGCCTTAGAATTTCGACGTCACCCCCGAAGCAGTGAAAAATTTCCTCCGCTGAACGTAAGTAGCACGATTTGAAAGTGAGTACACTTAGACAGCATATAATATGAGCCACCCTTCGTCCACATAGCTCGCTTCATAATTTCAGCGGAAAAGAAAAGTAGGATTATTTTTTTTCAGATCTATAATTATGTGGCAGAGCACGCTCAAGGATTGACCTTGATCAACATATAAATCTCACCAGTATATTTTCAAGAAACCTTTAAATATCAAATTCGATAGATCAATGAAATTGCAATTATTATGTTATTTATGATCTATTTGCCACCTGCCAATCCATTTGTCACATATGTAGCCATATTTGCCTTGTTGGTCACTTCTAGCAATCCACAGTCAACTAATCTCTCGATTTCCTATTGAAGAAAAAAGAAAACAGTTAAATATACATGAAAATGAAGGCTACGCGAAAGTGATGAGATTTTTTACCGAGAGAACATTTTTTGCGGATGGTCTGCGCCTAGTGTCCGTGTATAACATCCAAGCTACAAGGTCTTTCATATGTTCAGAAGGAGTAGCAAAGGAAAACTTTGCGGGCATTCCCCACAATATTTCAGCAAAAATATCGTCTGTATTATCCAAATAATATAAAGGAGGCACTCTATCCATCATTTCGATCATAGTAATCGCCAAAGACCAAACATCAACCTTTTCATCATATTCCAATTCTCGAATAACTTCTGGCGCCACTGACAATCAATAATGTCAGTCAACTTCGAAAGACACGGCTTTATCGTACATATGTTAGGCTACTTACTCCATTTTGCCGTTCCTAATCGAGCATTGTTGGCCCTATTTAATGGTGATGCTAGACCGAAATCTGCTAGTTTGACCTGACCTGTTCGGCTGAGTAAAAGGTTCTCACATTTGACATCCCGGTGCATATATCCTTTGGAATGCAGGAAAATCAAGCCGTGTAAACACTGAATTGTAGCTGAAATTAGACAACCATTGACATTTAAGCCTATTTACAATTAGTTTCAGTCCTATACCTCTCGAACTATATAAACAGCGATATTTTCGGGCAAGCCAGTAGATATCTTGCATAAAAGTCCAAAGACTGAGCAGCTCATGATCTCCATAGCTATCCAAACATGATCGCTCCACAAGATCACTTCATTGATAGCTACAATATTGTCATGATTGAAAGATCCCATTATCCGTAGTTCACGTAGTATATATGCTAGATGTGGCTGGTCTGTATCATCAATGAAGCAGCGTTTGATAGCATAAACCTGTTTGCTTGATTGTCGGCCAGTCGCTTTAACCACAGCTCCGTTTGCACTAGCAATAATTAGTGAATATAGGTGATTTATGTTCGTGTATGTTTCTTGAGAAACCTACCCGCTACCAATTTTGGTAAAATTGGCATATCGTTCCTTTGGATTTTGTTCTTTAATTTTGGATTCTGGGACTAGCTTTCGCATTGCCCTTTCAAACTGAGCATGCGGTTTCCTTCTTGACGATCTTGAAACCGGTTTAGGAATTGGAAGGCAGTCAGGAGGCTTTCCTGCAGGGATCCAAGGTTTCTGAAAAGCAATTCATGTAAATATTCAAAATATTTTCTTGCAGGAAGTGGCTAATTTTACTTGATGGCTAGATTTAGCTACCTTGTGTAAAAATTGTCCTTTATTTGCAAGCCTACTTTTAAATCTATCCGTTGCTTCAGGAGCAGACAACGACTTTCGGCGTTGATTTACGGTGTTGGAAGCCAACGGTGGATAGGGTAAGGGATCGGTTATGAATACATCAGGTATTTGCCATTTGCCAGGCGGTCGCCAAGGTGCCTAAATCAATATCATGGCGTGAGTTATAGAAACTTCATTGGTGATGTGTGTAGAAAATAGGCATTAGGTTTCTGGAATTGTACCTTTGTGGAAGCAAAAGCAGATTTTCTACGAATCAGTCGCTGACAAACTACCTGCCCTGGAGCTGACACGACAATTCGTTTTTGAATATGGGATTTGTTGCTATTGTAAATCACAACAGTCCCTTCACGGAAGGGTTGTTTGTCAATATGTGCACTTTCGGTAGAAGTCAAAGATGTTTGGTCTCGGTATCGGCCAACGGAATCAGTGGATGTAAATATAGATACTGTCGGTGAGGATATATCTGATTCGAAAATAGATGTTCGTCGAACTTGCTTTGAAAATGAATAAGCCGGTAAACGTGGATCTTTTGAGGTGCTCGTGGAATAACGTTGAGAAGATAACATTATATTATTTTACAAGGGGGTTATTATCTTCGACAGTGTTATTTAGTCGAGAATGATAGAACTTTTGTAAATTCTGCTATTATTTCAAACTTTCGACTGGTTATCAGCGTTGATTGCTCTCAGTTGCCCTAAGATGACACAACGTTCTAAACAATACAAAGTAAGCAACGAAAGAACGTAAAAGGTTCACTTGGCCGAACAAAGAGGAAAAGAATAAAACCAAAACGCACCATATACCCAACTATAACATTCCTACATAGCCTGTTTAGCATAGCCTTCCCAAATTAGGCATTATTTACTGCCAATTCCAACTGCCTCCACACTGAAATGATGCAAGGAGAAGCTTGAGAAAAAAAGAAAAGATAAAAGGTGACATGACATGACAGTTGCAGTAGATATACTGTGTATATAAGACTGTTCTATGGGACCAACGAACATTTGGATAATGTACATCTATGTATTAACTTTGGAAGTTGTCCTTTAATATAAGCTTGAAAAGTTGAACAATGAAACACTAAAAGATGCTGTATTAAAAACTTTTATGAGTAACTCTAATCCTGGTCTTCATCATCGCTGAGTAGGAATTCTTGCACTTGCTGGCGCAGCCGCTCGTCTCTTTCTTTGTTCTTGATGATTTCGGCAACATAAGGCGGTAGCTCAAACTGTCCATTCCGATAGTCTCGAGCATCAACTTGGCAACTGTAGCATAAAGAGTCAAAGAATGGAATGACTTGGTCATTAGAGCCGCAAGAAGACTTGTTACTACAGCAACCGTTGGCATTCTCAGCACTTCCACAACATTCATCACCACCCGTGACTTTTTTATCTGTACCTCGGTTGTCACCGAGAGTCGTAACTGTTATTCTATCCCGCCAACCGGTAATGCCTGCTTGGATTGGCCTAACGAATAGGAAATGATTCGGTTAATGATACTGACCAATTACGTATATGTGCATGACCATTCACCGATATAGAATCAGTGAAGTATTTAATTTCAATCGTACTTACATCAGACAAATAGCGCACTTGTTATTGACATCCATTTCACTGTGTACAGTGAGTTTAGAAGCTGTGCGAGAGACTGTACTCACTGTCGAAGGGAAGTCGCGATCCAAACCAGTGATGAAATCTATAGCTTCAGCTGTTAGCAGACATGCTGTATGAATATGTCACATTGAGTGTGGTATTCTTACCTTCTGTCAGTCGTTCAATACTGCTCTTCGAGGTAGCTTTGGTGGTAAAATTTGTAGTTTGCATCACATTTTTTGCTATTCCGTGATTACGATTGTAGAATGCAATCTCTTTCCCTAACATGTCTTTCATTGGTCGAATCACTGCTACGTCTTTGTAGGATAAAGAATTCTCTACTCCAACATCCAACGCAGCACTGAAACCACGACCTTTACTAGTCATGGAAATCATCTTTATAGCTTGCCGAGTAGATGATTCACCAAGAAAAATGAAATCACACCTAGGTGAGAAGAAGAAATTAGTTCATAAGTATATGACATTCATGCATGTAGCAAATTCAAGTGGATTAGTAACGTACTTCTCTTTCTTAGCTCGGTGGTAGAGCATACTCATTTTCAGATGCCAATAGATATCTTCTTTTGCAGATAATTTATCTATGCAATTGAATATCGCCCGAAGTTTTTCAGCATTTGACAATTCTTTCTTATGTACACTATCCAGATGCGCGATAATATCTAAATCTCATGGTTAGCTCAAGATTTTAATAAGATAGTTCCACGTCAGGACCTACCTTCATACCCAGGCCGGCCATTATTAACAACTTCCACGAGCTCATCGAAAGCTCCGCTTTCTGTAAAGCTTGAATCGAAGATATCTTCAAGCTTATCGCAATGGTATTTGAAATTTGGGTACTGGGTGTTCATCATGGCAGTAAACTTTTCGCTAGTAGATCCCTATAAAAAATGGTTTGAAAACAGTCCAAAAGATATTCGATAACATAAACCTGTAATTACATTGTTAGGAAACAACGCTGTCTCGTCAATGTGGCATACGAATACTTCTGCAAACACATGGAGTTTCTTTTGTTCGTGAGGTTTGGCGGACATGAAAGCTGCGGTTAGGTTAAGCATGGCACTACAAGCAAAGGCATAATCAGCGAAATGAGATCAAGCTAGTGATTATTCTGAAGATACTTTTTTCTTACGTGGACGATGGACCGCCAGACACTGCAACCAAAAGCTTTCCTGTACGGAATTTCTGGCTGATCGCTTTGGATCTATTTACGCAAGCTCGGTATTTGCCAATGAACAAGAAGTCGAAGCATGATCTAACGAATGGCTTTAGTTTCGACTCTAAAAAGGCTAATACAAGGACGATACCTACTGGCAGAATGGAGAGTGTCTCAGGAGGATATCAGCTGGTGCAATTTTACATTTTGTGCAGGTCTTGTGTGCTGGTTTTGGAGGTTCTATGATTCCGTCGGAAGGCATTGTTGAACAGTCATTCATACAGGCCGATTAATGTTGTTAAAAGGGACATACCAGTCATGATAGGCTCTTCAATGGAGCACATGTTTGCAGATTCACTTCTGTCTTGAGTATAAGTACACTCCAACCTTTCAACTTTTTTTTTTTTCATGTGATGAGGCTGGTAAGCAGGCACAATGGCCGATGGTGTGACTGCTAAACTTCGGGGAGCTCAATAACCATCAATGTTGAATCATTAACTACAGTGTATGTAAGATATGGACAAAACATATACGTTTCTTTTACACCTTGAAGCACATAAATGCGCATCCAATGTTGCTTAGTTGAACTAATATATTCTCATTCATAAGGCTTAAGGATGTTCAAACTCCGAACAAGTTACTCTTTTAAGAACAAAAATCGTATACAAGTGTTTAAGGTCAAGTTGACATGGCTGCTTTACGACGATGCTTCCGAAGTTTTCATACAGCTGGTGCAGTTTGCCTACCACGTGCAATCTCTACACCAACGAAAGCTGCAACAACATTCGGGACTTATGATCGACTACGTCCGAAATCTTTACAGTTGTTAAACGTCTCTAAGTGGAAACGACGTGAGGTACCGTCAGATATAGCTAAACCAGAATATGCAGACAGCGGAGAGCCTAAAGAATGGGAAGGACATATCCCAATTCTCAGTAATGCAGAAATTGAAAAGTTATCGGCAGCTGGAGACTTGGCTAGGCGTGTCCTAGATATGGGCGGTAAACTCTGTCGGGTGTGTAAACATTCTGCGGTGTCCCTAACGTGTTACCAGAATAAGTAGCTAATCATCTGTTCCAGCCAGGGATTACCACAGACGCAATAGACAAATTACTACACTCAGCTATTATTTCTGAAGGCGCATATCCATCACCCTTAAATTATATGGGCTTTCCAAAGAGTGTTTGTACGTCAATTAATAACGTCATTGCACACGGTATACCAGACACGTAAGCAGACATGTACTCTGCCTTTTGTGTGCTTTGTGTAGTTTACTCACAATTTCAATTAGACGACCTCTGAAGAACGGCGATATCATTAACATTGATGTGACGGTAAGACAATGTGACAACCCTTTTTCGCTAGAGATAGCGCTGACAGGAAAAGTAGGTGTATTTGGACGGCTATCATGGCGACACTTCGGCAACATTTTTAGTGGGAAATGTTGATGAACAAGGTGTTGCTCTAGTAGATTGCACTAAAGAGTGCTTAGATAAAGCTATAAGTGCTTGCGGACCAGGTGTACCTTTCCGAGAGATCGGCCGCATCATAAGGTAAGGAAAACGATTTGTCAGGTTAAAGTTAACGGCAAGGAGAAATAACCATGTTGAAAGTGAAAACGCCAATAAGAACTCATTCTCTGTATCTGATGAGCTTTCTGGTCATGGAATTGGGCGTCAATTCCATTGTCTGCCTTTGATATATCACCATGGTGAGTAACTTGCCATGCAATTTGGTGGACTGTGAAATTTTCGCTTAGTTCACCGAATCCGATCGGCTAACTTTCCGACGACAAAATTTTGATGAATTCACTAACAAAACGGTACAGAAAATGACGAGGAAGGGCATATGGAGACTGGCATGGCCTTTACGATCGAACCAATCTTGTGCCAAGGCTCGGCGGTCGGTGTACAGTGGCCAGACAAGTGGACTATAACCACAGCTGACTTTGGAAGAAGTGCCCAGTTCGAGCATACCGTTAGTATCAATGCCGAGAAGTAAATACGCCAAAAAAAATATAACTTTTCGTAATCAAGCTGATCAACTTTTTGTATCTGAAAACAGGTCGTTATAACTGAGGATGGAGCTCAAATACTAACAGATTAGATGATTTTAGTCATAGTTCGATTAGAGCGAAAGTTCTAGTACCAGGGTAAATTATGTTATCGGAGCTTGTGGTGCTTCAGTGTGGCATTTCATTTTCCCGTTTCACTTTTTTTTAAATAAAGAGAATTCGTTTTGCCTTCACTTTGCTCTTTACTTCCTGTCAAATCATTTTCACAAACATGTCTACTGCTAAAGCTTGCTGCCAAATCCCCCCTGTTGTGTCCAACTACCAAGCCGTTGGTACCATAGAAAATCTCGGCGACCTCCCCGTTTACACTGTTGGTCCTAAGGTAAATCTCTGTCAGCAACTTTGCGCGTTCTGTTTGTTCGTGGCTGACGGCTAGATCCGGTAATTTAGACCTCTAAAAAGGCTGTTTTGGTCATCTACGATATCTTTGGTCTCCAGTATGTATTCAAAATGTAGCTTCCATGACAAATAATACATCATTCTCATACGTTTGTGTCTACAGCCCCAACACTAAGCAATTCTGCGACGTCCTTGCCAACAACTGTGGATACCAAGTCGTCATGCCTGATTTCTTCCGTGGCAAACCCGCCACTCCAGACATGCTGGGCAAGATGGATGAGCTTATGGCCTGGATTAAGAAGGAGGGCACTATCGACGTTGTAGGTTATTGGATTTATTTAACGGAGACCAGGATTGGTAAGAAGAAAGGTTAGATTCATTAACTGGATGGTTCTACATTTTATAGCTTGAGCCCTCCATCCAACGTGTCAAGGAGCATCTCATTGCTCAAGGTGTCGAGAAGACTGGTGTAGTTGGTTTCTGTTGGGGTGCGAAGGTAAGCTATGCGTCATCTCGGTACTCCGACCTGAGAACGATTCACTAAAAATCTAAATTTCTGATTACCAATAGATTGCCATCCAGCTTTCAGCTCGCGATAACTACTACTCTGCCGCTTCATTGATCCACCCCTCTTTCTTCGCTAATGAGGATGCTGAAGGTGCTCAAGCCCCTCTCTTGGTCATTCCCAGCAAGGATGAGGCTGATTTGGTATGTTATTTACTATTAGTTATCGCCCGATGGCCATAACTCTCGTTTCGATCACAAGCAATAACTAACGACCAATCCTTTTCCATTAGACTGAATTCATGCAAATTCTTTCCAAGAAGCCTTTCGGTGACAAGTGCGAACACCACCGCTTCGATGATGTCCATCACGGCTTCGCTGCTGCTCGTGGTAACTGGGAGGAAGGTACTCTTGACAAGAAGCGTGCTACCGAAGCTATTCAACTTACTGCAAACTTCTTTGCTAAGAATGTCCAAGCGTAAATGTTATTTTTCATTTCCATAATTAAAATCTTAGTTGGCCAAGGGACAACGCCTTGATCAAATATTTTGTGTGTATTCTCTTTCTCATTGTTTTGTTGCTTCTCTCAACTGACAGCTCGGTAAACAAACTCTGAACAATGACCGTTGACAATTTACCTCGTAATTTATTACAAAGTTATTTGGAATCAAATGGAAAGTATAGACAATACAATGTCAGATACACATGTATAGCCAGTGGCTCCCATCGAGAATGAACCATTTTTCTATGGCTTTGGAAAGATTAATGACAACCTGAGCGCCATGGTTTAGGGAGTTGGAAAACTTGTAATAGTGTCTAAAGCTTAGATTTGATGGCTTTGTATTCTTCTAAGTTGACGAAACGGGCGATGCCCTCTCCAAGCTGAGGACGGTCGGTTTTGTTGTTCAAACGCATTGAGTCAAATTTACCCTTGCCGAAAGCTCTCCATGCCCACTGGCGAGTGTAATCATTATCGATACCTTCCACAACTTGTGCAATTTTGTAGCCAATGACAGGGATGAATCTAAAGGTCGCATCGAGATTAGAAAATGGCACCGTTATCTTTATCGTGGCAGCTGAACGTACTTCATTCCATGACCGCTGTCGCCGGTAGCGACGATTAGATTTTGGTATTTGGGGTGTGGGCATATAATGAAGTCACCGTCAAAAGATTCGCTATACCTGAAAGCCACGAATAAATTTGCATACGTCTTGGATGAATTGAGTTTGGTTTGCGTGCCCAGACTACTTACCAACAAACGCGGGAATCGACAATGTCGTGTTCATTCAGCTTTGGCAGAAAATCGCCCAGGAATTGTCGATATTCCTTCAACGAGTTATGCGGCATAGTGTCGTTTGGATTGGCAACTCGTGTGCGGGGACCTCCTACTTTACCATCCTTGTCCACATTCACATAACCAGCAGCATGGCATGCTACCTTAACTTTACCATGCTGATTCATCGGGAATCCATAGTAGCCTAAGCATAATACACATAAGTTTTATAAGCTCAAGTGATCTTTTCATTTCATAATACGAATATGTCGTACCGAGATATGAGATATCTCCGGCCCACACGGGAAAGCCATCTTTGAAATACGCCTTGTCCTGCCCTTCAGGCTTGAAATGAACGACGGCATGGCCAGTAGCTATCAACGTGTTTTCCATATCGACTAAGCTAGCTGTCCAAGCTCCTGTTGCCAGAATAACCAAGTCGGCGAAATGCTCCTTTCCATCTACAGTTTTAATTCCTTTCACCGCACCGCCGACCTCGGTAATGAGACTTTTCAAGGTACTATGTGGTCCTCCCTGGTGTATTTTAACACCGTCTCTAAGACACTTTTCATACATGTGAACTACTGCTCCTTCTGAATCGCACCAGCCTATATCATGGGATGAATAAACGTCAACGATACAGTGGCGCCTTTTTTTTTTAGTTTCAAGCAATTGTACCACGGGACTGTACAACCTTAAAAAAAAATAGAGTGTGATCCACCAACCTGCATATTTACTCAGATAGGCAACGTTGTACCCATTGGCAACAGCCTCCTTGAATTGAGGAAATCGTTCAACGATTGCTTCAGGCGTAATGAATTCTTCAATTGTATGTCCATATCCCGCGGCTTTCATATTCTGCATACTTCGACGCTCATATTCTGAGAATTTACCACCACGACTAAATAAAAGTAATCCCGTTTCGTTGTACAACGGAGATTTGCCGGCAGCCTTGGCTTCTTCGTTCCACTGTCTCCAGATCGGTAGTGCCTCAGCTGCTAGATTTTGATAAATAACATCATCACCGTAATCCATACGAACAATCTTGTTGATATCTAGTTGATAGTTGGTCAAATTAGTATATCATATTTACAGCAATTTAAGCGATCTCGACTAACCGGTTGAGGCAGCATCTGAAGCTGGTATCTTCTCTCTATCAAATACATGGATATCATAGCCATTGTTTTTCAAAGACAAAGCATGTGCGGTGGAGAGGCCAAATGAGCCTCCACCGACGATGATGATCTTAGCACCAGCTTTGGGAGGAGTGTATTTTGCGTTGGGCATAAATGAAAGAGTTACGCGTGAGAGATAGAAAGAGCACCTATTGGGACAATTCAATTCCAATCATTATTTAAGCTTCCAAATAGAGTTTGAGATAGTTCGAACAAACCCTTCGATCTTCGCTGCACTGTGAGAAATTTGTAGCACAAACTGGTCATATTTTATTTTTATCATTCAGAAGCATAACTGGGTCTAGAATAGCCTGCTATATACGGGTCCGGATCCCGGGCTATGTGTATGATAACTCTCGCCAAGCTAGGTATAATGGTAATGTGGTTGAAATGCTTAATACAGGGGTACTAGCGCATAGGAAATACGCTATCTTCCGATTCATTTTAGCGTTGTTGAGCCCTTGTTTAGGACGGTCAAGGCTCCGACTATCAAGTATCATCCACGCAGCGCAGAAAATATTGACACATAGTATATCATAGCCTATACTTGACTGCGCCGGGTGGCCCATGAACACACTAATCAATTCAGGTATCAACTGGGCTTTTGCTTTTACAATGGCAGGAATCAATTGTTGAAGAAAGTTGACGAAATTGGCTCCAGCAGAAAACAGATAGATAGCTGCCAAACCTCGTGACTGCCGTACGCTAAAGGGATGCAACCAATTGCCAGGAAGTAATAATGGCACCAAGAGAACTGCATGCATCAACATCAAATTGGGCATGAAGCCAGAACCGGTAGCTAAAAATGGGCAGATAACTACGGTAACAGTACCAATAGCAGCACAAATCGCAGTAATAGGAGCATTAAATGCGATTGTTCCTGTTGGTCTTATAGGAAGACAAGCCATTGCAGCAAAAAATAAGCATGCTGCAAACGAGATGGCCACAACTTGGCCCAGTAACATGTAAGCCCACGCGTACGGAATTTTTCTTCTTTGAGCTGCAAAAACCCGCAAATAAAAACGAGGGAGATAGCATATTTCAATATTCGAGGTTATCAATTTGCCGTAAATTATACAGTTACAATTTACCTTCGATTGCCAAAAACGGCATCCAAACAGATGAAGTGAAAGCGCATAATTGATGGCTCCAGAGCCATTGTATTGTGCCAACGCTCACAGTTCGCCAAGCATCATCTAATAAGGAAACGCTATGTAACCATAAGCTGACCGAGTCCAAAAGTGACTCGGGCCTGACTTCGGTTGAAGAGTGCCATTGTAGGTAGCTATAGTGGAAATATTTGAACATGTAGGTCCATGTGGTGAACAGTGCAATGAGCGAAAAGGCAAGTGTGGACTGTGATGTTGTTGACCATACCCACGATTTAGCAATGAAAGGCAAGATACAGCCCAATAATCCAAAGATAAGGGCGAAATACCCTGCCAATATTGCAATATCCACGGGATATGTTATCATTGGGGTATATTACGAGAAAATGGTCAACCCGAAATTTATTGGCAAATTGCCCGTGACAAGCATATGGGGCCACATAGTCACCTGTGATGAAGGCTGAGCTTCGTATTCTTCACTTTCATACTGTCACTTTTATCTCACTCTCAATTTTTGCTTTTAATCCCATCTCATGGCATTTGCACAAAGACAACGTCGACCAACCCACCCAGCCTCTCAGCCTCCAGTACCTTCGAGTGATTCAGAGGATTCTTATGCCATTCTACACACACGTGGGTATGCTAAATCAACTCTGCAACGTCGGCAGAGTAACGGCTTGGCCGCACCCTCTATAGCTGGAACAGCCACCTCTGATTCAGACAATGATTGGCATGTTATCAGTGGAAGCCGTGCGATCCAGCATAGCAATGCCTTGCTGTCTTCGCCACAATGGACACCTTCAGAGCCCGAATCGGTCTCCGCCGCTGCCTATGCTGATTCGGAATCCATGGTGTCAGACTTGGATACGCATACTGACTCTGGCAAACAACAATTTTCCTTCTTACCGGCGCACGACGGAACTGGTACCTTTGCTGATATTGGAGGTTTTGTATCTGATAGTTCGATGGGTAGTGCCTCTATGGCGTCACGTCACACTCCTATCAAAATCAAAGCTCAGACAGCGGATTTTCAACCTGTGAGCTCCAGCATGCCAAATATTTTGCTACCTGATGGAGGTATTGCCCCGCCAACATTTACAGGACGTCAAACACAAAAGAGGGATATGCCAGATTTTGTTCCAACAATGGCGGGACGGTCTTGGAGGGAATTTCGTCAAATTTCTTCCTCGGAAGAGGATGACGGTAGTCTAAGCGAGAACGACGCCGTATGGCGAAAACGACATCAAAAATCAGCTGTTGTAATAGACGAAGACGACTCATATCAATCCGAGAGCACAACCACGAATATAAGCAGCGATGAAACAAAAAGAAGAAGAATACAACGAAATAAAGATTTGGATAGGTAAGAGAGAATGATAATTTGGTCTTGGACTTTCTGGGTTGAGTGGTTACGCTTTGACCAACAGGAGTTTTTGTGACGAATATTCAGTTTTGCATTACGTACTAATATTACTATGTATTTGATGACAGTATTCCTACACATCACCCTTCCTTACCAGGATCAGCAACATCAGCGGCTATAATTCATACAGTCTGGCGAAATCTTCGACGCTTGACAACGCATATTATCGAAAACGATACCACCACCTCTGATACACTGGGAACGCTTGTTTCGGAAGCGACTTTGGAAGGTTGCTTGCCTTTTGGATCTCATCTACACATGGATTTCAGCACAGGAAACCTATCTAATAACAAAGACTTTAACTTAAATGGGTCAAGATTTGACCATCACATTGGCCATCAGTCCACTGGATAGATTTGCAAGATAAGCCTATCTGTCTGTTACATGTCTATACCCTCTCTTTTCCTTTTACACAATGTTTCCAATCTACCTCTCTTTCCGGACTCTATTTCCTTCTATGTTATTTTTTTTTCATGTATTTTCGTACAATTTGCCAGATTAATTCATGGGGTAGAACCATGATTGTATTTTGTATGTTGATGGTGCGATGGAAAGTTATAATTTTAGCAACGTTTTCTCAAGAACAAAGAGTAACGATCATTGTTTGTGGGGTAATTGTGTGGCGTAAATAACCAATTGTCAATATTCAAGCAAGATCGCCGGTATGAAATAGAAAATGGAAAGCTTTAGTGCCTCATATTGTCTGTAAACCCGTGACATTACACTGGAAATCTGTACAGAAATGGGCATCATGGAATAACAGAAAAGTTTTCTTACTGTATAAAGTTTCCGCCACGAACAAACAATTGATTTATCAGAATGCAATATATAAACCTGGGAGCTGATGTGAAAAAAGTCTCTCGTATACTTTTCATCTCATGGATCTACCTCAGCCCATTCCAACACCTTATCCTCCAACATCCTCTTCCAATCAAGTAAAGGACTACCAACGGATGTTGTTCAATCGAGCATACGGACAAGATCATGCTGCTGCTTTCGGGTTTTCCAGCCCTAAACTAGATTTCTTCGATACTCCTAATTGTGGGTCGATCTCACAGAACCCACAGTCTCAGAAATCGCATCATAGCCAAGGCGATGTTGGATTTGAGCAAGTGAACAAGTAGGCATATGTCGCTGATCTCAATTGACAATGTACATATCACTGACTTATTCGCATATTAGCGAAACAGCTAGCCATTAGAAGTGTCTTGATAAAGCTCTTGGCACTGCAAAAATTGAAACTAACGGCATTAACTCCTTGATTAATTAGATCGCCAATACTATATTCTAGTATCAACAGAGTAGCATAAATACGTTTTGATTAGATGCAGATACAATTCAAGCCGTACATCAAACAATTACAAAAAGATGCAAAGAAAAAAAAAATAGCTTTAAAAAATTGGCAGTATGAAAAATAGTAAAAATCGGAATAAAAGTGACATGGAAAGATGCTTGTTGTGGGGCATGGTATTGTGATGAGGTTGCGTACAGATCCATTACAGGCGAATTAGCTCAGCAGAAATGAATATTTGCTTCATTGAAAGCAACAAGGAGTCTTTAAAAAAAACGCCATGTTATATAAATCGCTCCACAATGTAAAATGCACATCAATGTCTGTTCAACTTACTTTAAAAAGTCATCCAAATCACATTTAGCTGCTCTTGTGTTGGCCATGTCCACTTGCTCCAAAACCGACTGAATCTTTTCTTTGATATCAAATGTATCTTCTATCATCTATCATATGCAACAGTTTAGTCATTGGCCATTACATGAGTCTAGTAACCTGCATCAAACCTTACCATTTCATTTGTTGAGCAAAAAGTTTTGTAATTCTTTTCGAGCATATCAAGTACAGATTGAGTTTTGAAGCTGGCCGAGAGGGTCTAGCATGACATTTAGTCAGCACTGATCGTATAACTTGTGCATACCCCATATCACATTTAGACTTACCTTGTTCTTTCTAACAAACAATATACGCATCAAACCATCCCATTCCTTGAAATCAACAGGTGGCGGGGGGTTTCGAGGCTCAAGTCTAACTACACTAGACTCAACCTGAGGAGGAGGTCTAAAGTTGTTTTTGCCGACCTTCATGATGTGATCAACTTTGGCATACAGCTGAACGTTGACGGACAAACGACAGTACAACTCGTCACCAGGTTTGGCTATCAAACGAAGAGCGAATTCCCGTTGAAACATGAGTACGGCAGAACGGAACATAGGTCGATGTTCAAGAAGTTTGAATACAAGCACTGAGGAAATTTGGTAGGGAGTGTTGGAAATGCACACGTCAAAATATGGTAGTTCTGCTTTCATGAAATCTCCAATCATAATCTCCAATCGTCGTTGATCTGGTCTGGATACAGTATATTCTTGTTATTCACAGGCAAATAAGAAAGCACTCTAACACACCCATCGTTATACTTACGTTCCCTGCACACGCTTCTGAAGTTCGGCTGCTAATCTGGGATCCATTTCTACTGCTACTACCTTCTTGGCAGCAGCGAGAATTCGTACCGTCAAGTTACCCGTACCAGGACCAATTTCGAGGACGGTATCTGTAGTACGCAAATTTGCCTATTTGAACTAGTTAATATTTGTCATGGCCTGGAATTTGGTGATGAGTGAAGTGGTACCTTGTCGACAATACCCTGAGCAACCAAAGGATTCTTCAGAATGTGCTGACCGAGGTCTTTGTTGAAGATAGGACCGAAGGCTCGGTTGGTGGCTTCGGAAGACTGCTCCTTGCTATTCTTTTGGGCCTTTTGTCTAGCTGTAGTTACTTTGGGCATGTTTCCAAGTGTTGAATTGGCGATCCTCTTGCTGGTATCCAAAAAAAAAAAATCCTCCAGCACTGAAAAGCTTATATTGAGCCAAATGCAGTCACAGAGTGACTATGAATTCTGTATGCGTACGTCGCCCAGTCCTACTGCTTGACTTACCGTTTGTAATGCTGCGTACTGCTAGATTCATAGTGCCAGCGTTACGGGTTTACACTCACAATAACGCTGTAAAGTCTCCAAGGTTATATAGCTCACTTAGTAGGGCTCGGAATTTAGGTAAGAATTGGTGCTTCAACCCACTTCACCGAGATTTATGCTTACGAACTCAATATGACCAATGACAGGTCCACGACAACGCATACAAAGTCAGGCTCCGTCTAATAGGCCACATAAGGTTGCGACTTCCTATGCTGGTGTACAGGAAGCTCAACATGCGGCGAAAAATGCAAGTGCATCCAACACAGGAACGCTTGTGGAGCACGATGCCAAACTTTCAGAAGACCCTGCCTCGGTAGAGGTCACCGTTCCAACCCCGTCAGACTCTGTGGTTAAACCTGATTATAAAGGAGCACTTGTTTTGGCTCAACCTGCTCTGGTAATTGGCCGTCAGATTGAAATGATGAATGTTTTTTTGGTAAGGTATTCGCGAGCATTGCATAAGGTTGACAACTCGTTACTAACAATAACTAATAAAGGGATTTGAACAAGCCAATAAATACACAATCATGGACCCAAACGGAAACCATGTAGGATTCATTGCTGAGGAAGATAGCCTGGCAAACAGTATGACGAGACAATTGTTACGCACACATCGCAAGTTCAATGCCGTCATTATGAATAGCGAAGGCGAGGTTGTATTCAAGGTGAGGGCTCGACTCGACTACTAACGTCGTTACAGCCAAAGCCAGCACTAATAAAATATAATTTCAGATAACGAGACCATATTCTTTGATCAACAGCCGTATTTTCATCCGTACTGCTGACGACGAACTTATTGGTGAGGTACAGCAGCGGTGGCATCTTTTGCGACGAAAATACGATCTTTTTGTCGGAACAACTCAATTCGCCACAATTGATGCTCCTTTCCTGGGATGGGATTTCGACCTTAAAGATGAAAATAACCAGCTTATAGGAAATGTGAATCGCAATTTTGTTGGCTTTGCTCGCGAGTTGTTCACTGATACCGGTCAATACGTGCTCCGCATGGATGCCGTGGAAGGAAGCAGCCGCGGACTGACTTTGGATGAGCGGGCTATAGCACTGGCTTGCGCTGTTAGCATTGATTTTGACTTTTTCTCTCGCCATTCGTCACATGGAGCAGGTGGCATTATGCCCTTCCCATTCTTTGGTTATGGTGGTTCTGGCGAAGGGACCCAAACCCCCACGGATGAAGCCGCTCCTCCTCAGCCACCATCACAGGCAGGCAGTTTCCCTGATCAATATCCGTCTTCATCACCGCCGCCATCTCAAGAGACTGGATATGGCGATGTCTGGGCAGAAGAAAGCGTGCAGTCGCCTGATGATGATCAACCAGGTCTTTTCTCCAAGCTAAGGGATATGGTTGGTGGTGATGGCGATGAAGAATGGTTTTAGGAATAGCCAAAATTAAAGTAATGAAACTCACAAATAAAATAAGACCAACTTGCACCGCCACATACTATATGTTTACATACGATTAAGTATAGGGTTAGTATCTGACCAGATAAACTTTAGCGTTTTAATCAAATTGATATAAATATGTACGAGGAACCAAAAAGGAAGAACAAACGGGTGGTATGTGTGTAGGAATAAAAATGAAATTAGGATATTATAATAGGAAGAAAACAGCCTAACCGACAACCACTTGGCTAATGGTAATATCACCATACGGCTTGTTTTGCTTAACTTTGACCATATCCTTGGTCGAGAGTACCAAAACTTCAAAAAAGAGTTTGACTGCATCAGCGCGCTTTGTGTCTTGACCGGTGAGCTGTTGATAAGTTACTTTAGGATCTTCTCCGACTTGTTTCTTTTTCTCGAATTCGGTTTCGAGCATTGTCATCGTTTCAGTTGTATGCTTGCTGAATCCGGAGGGTCCTTGTTGTGTTGAAGAGGTTGCCTGACTCAGATTCGACTCATATGGCATAATACCCGCTCTCTTTTCAGTAACGTCAGGTGATTTAGTAGCAGGCTGTTCCTAACAATCGAGACAAAGTGAGTTAGGGCTGCCCACTATTCATCTTTACGCAATAACAATTACCAACCTCTTCAGACAACACAGAGAGCTCGAATTCGTCTTCCTCCTCTTCGGCCCTTCGTGCAGCAGCTGCTTGTGCAGTAGTTGATGGCTCAATCCTTTGTTGTTTTCTATGATGATCTTCCTCTTCGTCAGCTATGCTGTGGACACTTGGTGATCTTTTGCGGCTGCGCGTGAACAGAGACTGGAGTTCAGGAGCCAAAAAGTTTGGTGCATCAAGATTGAAGAATAATCTGACCCCTTGTTTCTCGATATTTCTAACTTGCAGCATTTCCACGGTAGCGGGCAAGAAAGTTGCATCGCTTACGATATCAGACGTATCATTTATCTGGTCTCTAATTTTGTCGTGTGGAAGTTCAGTGACCTTATCAATGATTAATCGTCGACGATGAACCTGAGGCGTATTAGCTTGAGCCGCAGGAGTCTCAACATCAAAGAGAAGATCATCTCCAATAGCTTGCGTGTCGGGGACAAGAGCTGCAAACAAAAGTGTTAATGAAATTACCAATCTAAAGCTACATATAAATATACAGACCAGAGTTGTTTTCTGTCATCATGGACATATCGGGAAGATCAAAGGATGAGTTGTCTTCAATTGGTCTGTCCAATTGCGCGTCGTCAGTTGGCAAAATATCAGGCTCAGAGCCAAGGTCAAAGTCAAAGCCGTTGTCGTCGTTGTTATCTTTGATATTCATGCGCTCAAGTGGAGCACCAATATCGTCCATGGTGAGAGATCTATCAAGGCCAGCTTCTCTAGCCATTTCAATTTCATTCATGTCATCAAGTCCAAGATCGGCAAGTTGCAAGTCGGATCCAGCGCCTTGGTGAAACATATCTCGACCACTTTCGATGTCATCTAGTATATCATCGTTAAAACCGAGTCCCAGAAGTTGAGCATCAGTCCCACTTTGGCTGATGGTGATATCTTGTCGACGCGATATATTGCTCATTGAAAGTGAAAGATCCATGATAGGTTCATTGGGGTTTCTGCAGATAAAACCATAAATTAGCCTTGACTTTCGATCATATCTACTGCATGCATTTCTTCTCTTTACCTGTTGAGATTCAAGGGAGCCTCAGGCAAAAGGATATCGAACTCGGTGAGATTATCGGCCAAGGTGATGGCGTTTAGGTTGGCAACATGACGGTGACCATCTGGCATATCTACGTCACCCTTCTTAAAGGCCTGTTATTCAATAAAATTTTAGAATTCTCATAGTTTCGACAAAGTACTGTGAGATTTTGCAAGTTTCGCTGCCAACTTACTGTCTTGAGTTTCACGAGTGCGTCGTTGCAGTCTTCTAGCAGATAGCGTGTCTTTCGAGAATATATGCGTACTACACCAAGCAGTAATTGTCCAGAAAGTCTCAGCGTGAGAGCTTCTTGTTGCTCTGTAGTAATGGCATCTATGGACGAACCACATTTAGCAAAAAACTCCACGCCGCTAATGGAATGTTGGCACAAATCACTTACCAACAGTTTTCTCAATGTTAGTTTGCAAGAATTGGTTCTTGGAAATCTTGCGTTCCCAGTGAGCAGCCAACCATACTCGGGCCAATGGCCCTTTTTTCGTGATGATGGCTTCAGAATATAGCATTGAAGGATGTTGGTAAAGTGTAAAAAACGCGGTTACGCGCTCTCGTCCAGAAGGGCTGGAAAAATTTTGGGTCGCGTCTCACAGAAGCCATTTTGGAACTGCGCTCCAGCTAAATGGTTAATGTATGCACCTTCCAGACAATAGGCAATACATTCGCCTACTTAGTAACTATATCCTGTATAGGAGGACTCTTGAAGTCAATGCCATACACAAGCTATCAGTCAGCAATAGCAGAGTTGACCAATATGGCTGATAGGCAAACACACAGCGTTAAGTTTACTAACAAGTTAAGAAGAATATTTCGACTGTATTAGTTAGACGTGATTATGCAAGAACAAATATCTGAATAACAGTTATGCAGTGTTAAAGTCAATAGTATGCGAACTGAAAAATAAGAATAAAGATGATTATAGTCAATGCAGCATCTGTACCGTCAATATGGCCATATCAGTACCGTCTATCCCACACAGCCAATGTTAAGGACTGAAAGAAACAAGCAGTTTGAATTTAGAGAGGAATAATAAAAAGGGAAAAGAGAAGAAAAATAAGGTATTCTATGTTACTTTGAGTTCGTTAACGGTATCGGTTAAATGAGAGAGGAAGGTGGCAAAAGGGCATAACCAGTAGTTCTTGAGAAAGATAGGGGTATTCCTGCCGTCATTAAGATATTTTTTTTTGCATTCACTTTTTCTTTTTTTGAGCTTTTTTAAGTACTTTAAGTAGTTATTCTCTGATGTATATGACGCTGGAAGAAAGCCATTACAAGAGACCGACATCTCGCAGATTGTTTTGAATAATGATATCGTTCACAGCGGCCATGACGAACTTGACTTGTTGCGTATCAGTGGCACAGGTGAAATGAGTATAAATCTGCTTGTCGTCAGATTGATTGAGTGACACAAATCGATTCAAAATGTAATCGCATGCAGCATCGTAGTTGTTTCCGCCCTGTAAAATGAAATTTTGTCAGTAACTAGATGAAAAAGACATTTTATAAATCACTATTGAAAACGCACTCTGTAGTCCGAAAAGTAGTCAGACAGCGGGCTGGTCGGCAATTTTTCGGCAAATCTATCGATTTTGTTGAGGAAAAGAATAATGGATGTCTTGACAAACCAACGTGAGTTACAGATGGAATCGAACAAGGTCAAAGCTTCTTGCATACGGTTCTTTGAAAGTGGTAAAAATGAGTATTGTTAGATATATGCAATGTTTTACTTGGATGTGTAGCCAAAATGTAGTATTTGGCTCAGTTATAGTAAGCACATACCACAGTCTCGTCTTCAATCAAGACTTGATCATATTCGGATATAGCGACCAAGAAGATGATAGCTGTGACGTTTTCGAAGCAATGGATCCATTTCTTTCGTTCCGATCGTTGACCACCAACATCAAACATACGATAAGTCAGATCGCCAATGACAAATGTGGTTTCGGTGATACCGGTCGTTTTGACGCGCGATCGAAGTACGTCTTGATCGCTTGGTGTATAACGTGGGTCGCTGATACGATCTATAGATTCGAAGTAGCTATAATCTAGGTTAAAAATCGTTGGGTCCATAAGCATGACAAATGTAGCTTGTTAAACTCACTATTGAGCAGAGTCGTTAAGTTGGTATTCGTTGCTTCGGCTAAAAGCGAGCTTCACATTGTTATCTTGCCACAGGTATTTGACAGCGGCACCAATTTCCTGCGGCATGACATCTGATTCGATCTGGGGAGGTTGCTCAAGAATGATGGAAGCATACTCATGGTTTTGAGGGTTGGCAAAATCCAAGCCCATGGATTCCATGGCTTCTAATATAACACGCATGGATTGTGTAGTATTACTATAAATGATTTCTCTGAAGCTTTCGCGTTCGTCCTGTGAGTAACCGCCATCATGAATCAATTTCATTTGCTTCAAGATAGTCGACTTTCCGGATTCACCAGCACCTACAAATAACATGTGGAGTCAATAATGGTGAAGTACATGGAGTGGACGTGATGTTGTGTGGCCAATGCCTTAGTCATTTACCCAGAAGCAACATCTTGATCTCATTTCGCATGTTGGCTCGGTCTCTTTTCAACTGATTCTCAATCTCGTCGTTGCGAAGCTTCCCATCTTGGTCTTCAACTGATTGACAACAACCCATCTTGAATGATGAAACGAGGAAGCAGGCAAAAAGTTTGAATGAGTAAAAGCGCCGGAATTTTTTTTTTTTTTGGTTGCCAGCTCTACTGCAGCCAAAAGCGTCCTGGACATTGTAGCTTACGCCTCCCCCCACCCCCCTACTTTTTTCACGCCCTCTTAATGGAGCACGTTCCGTTGATCAACATCAACAACAGCTTTCAAGCTTGCGTAGATCATATATTGGTACATAAAAGTACAGTCATCGGCCTTCCGATTTTCTCAGTATCCCTTAGCTCAAATCCGTATGTAACTTTTATTTGCTCCCTTTTGTTCACCGTAAGTTGACCCCGGCCCGGGCGTATATGAACGCAATAGGCGTGTAACCTTTTAAAAGGCAAGTTCCCAAAGTAATATATAATCGTTTGTGTCGAGAGTTGAAATCGTGCATGAAATTCAGCATGGTCAATCTATTAAAATTTCCATGGAGAATTATAAGCTTTGAAGGCAAATTTTTTAACTATGTTAATGTTTCACTTTCGTGGCTATTAGATATTCAATGAAACCACCTAATGGTGCAATAGGGTATGGGTAAATAGCTTTCTGTTTACACTCTATGAAAGGGAGAATCCCAAAAAAAAAGAAGGGCTTGCGTCTTGTACAACATTAACAGTATGGTCAACACGTGTAGTATTTACGTTTCCGTCACAATCAACGAACGAATCAAGAGCCACTTTTAAATTAATTCTACTCGTCCTTCTTCTAGCAACAATTGAACGTCGCTGTAACGAACCATATATATGGAAGTTGGTGACAGTGTGATTTCGCTAAACAAAAAACAAGAAAAAAAAGTCTATCAATATCCACCGACTCCTAATCTCATGGTCGGCAAACTTATTTTTTTCTCACATACCCCCTAGAATCCAATTGGATGTCACCTTCGTTTTCCTTGCCTCGAATGATCACCGCCGAATAATCGTCAGGTACGCTCACAGAAGATAGATTATTAAACTTCTCATTTACATCCTGCTGTGATGGTGGTAGTGAACCTAGGAAAGATTTCGTATAATGCTTCTCCAGTAATTCCTGGTAACTGATTGACGAATTATGGTATACATAAGCAATTGAAAATTCATGTACTGTAATAGCCCCAAACATCTTGAATTTACTAACCGTTGTGCATACTCAATCTCCTTATCGGAAAGCCTTTCTCGAACATCAGGTCTGTTCAGTAGGTAGGTTGTGTATTTCTCAATCTAAGTTAGGTGTGATCATTAATGACAGCCAATACATGATCCAAACTGGTTACTGGAAAGGAGAATGTTGCTCTACCTTAAATAATCGTGTCCTCAAGTAATTCCGTATTATAAACTTGATTCGCTCCATTTCCGTCTGATATAACATAGATCGAAATCGCATATCGACATTTTCAGATAATCCTTCCATAGCCACCATGCCCTGCACAGAGTTCCGAAACGTTAGAGCCAATTACACAGAGATATAGATAGAAAGTATCACTTGCCTGGTGCTCTATCAATTCCGTTAGATCTTCTATCAATCGCTCTTTGTAAGGCAGGATCTCGGGGCAATTGCGTTCATTGATCCAGATCTCGGTCAATTCCCCTACATCGTCTGCGTTCAATTCATCGTCAAAAGTAGCTTCATATAAGGCATTGCTTGATTGCGTTATATTTATTGAGGAACTCAGTGAACTATGGTTATCCATATGTAAGTTCTTTCTCGAAGTGTAGGGCTTCAGAAACGCGTCCTTCAGACGTGTTGGCTGGCGATTTTTATTATTTGTGACCACGAAAATTTGGCCCAAGTTCTCCTATACACCTCTCAACTCAAACCTGTGCATTACAATGAGTAGCTCAATAGACGATAATGAATTGCCGAAAGCCAATGTTACTAGAATCTTAAAGCACGCTGTAAGTTATGGTGGTCTTACCTGCCGCACAGAGCGAATTATAATTTAACGCGCAAACCAGTTGCCGGCAAGCACCGCCTTGCAGAAGGATGCAAAGCTGGCCATTAGCAAAGCATCTACTGTCTTCATAAATTACTTGAGTGCTACGTAAGTTCTCAAGCAGCTTGCTATACTTTGGCTTGTATGTTCACCAGCTCACGCTGCCCACATTATAGTGCCAACGATATCGCAAAGAGTGCCAACCACAAGACTATCACGGCACCAGACGTCTTTAAAGCTCTTGAAGTATTGGAACTTGAAGACTTCGTACCAAAGTTACAGGAAGCATTCACTGGTAAGCAGCTTGCTGAGCAATTATGCATTAAACGGGACAGGCTTTTGATTTTAATTAATGGATATAGCTTTCCAGCAGCTGCAGCAGGAAAAGAAAAGTAGAAAGAAGGAAGGAAAGACAGAGGGAGATGAAGAACAAAATGAAGATGGATTATCAGCAGATGAAGACGAGCCAACAGGAGCCTCACCAAAGCGAAAAATGGCCGCTTCAGAACTGGCAGAAGAAGATCCCAAAAGACTCAAAACTGATGCTGACGACGAAACTAGCACGGCTATATCTACCGATCTTGTACAAGAGTAAAACACCTATTAAAATAAAGATTATGAACATCCACCTGGAAAGCAAATATGACATGTAAAAGGTTTTGACTGGTTTTAACAAAAAGAAGACTGTAATAAAGAAGCTATAAATCAATCAACCAAATCATACACGAGAAAACTAGGTATATGTATATATCTTTTGTCGTATTTGCCATCATGAAACTAGATAATGATGTAGTTAATGAAGTTAATGATTTTTGAAGAAAAGACAATACTAGTAATAAGATGATCTATATACTGAATCATACTTATTCCTTGCGCCCAATCAGGAATACCACAATCCCAGCAGCAGAAGTGATAGCGGCAGACTGATAGAGTACTGCTCCCCCATGATTTTCGAAAAGGTAGCCTCCCATAAAACACCCGCATCCAGTACCTAGACCGCCATAAAGTCCTGCCAAGATACCTTGAGCTACACTTCTTTGAGTTGGTGGAAAATAATTGTCAACCTCAGAAACAGCGGTTGCCCAAAACAAAGCAAATCCGATTCCTGCAGAGATGATAGATTTAAAAACATGTTTTCAAGTACCTTTTCAATAGTCTAACTTACCGTTGAAAGACTGAAGGACAAGCGCAATGAAGTTGGTAACCATGAGATTTGGTACAAGAAATGTGTAGGCGATAGATCTGATCATGGTGACAAGATGTGCGACCACCACAAGTTTTGTGACTCCAAACCGTTCGGTCAATTGTTTACAGAATAAAAACATGATCAACTCCATAATGGCGCTAGCTGGACCTGTCAACCCTAACCAATTGGAAGCAACTCCAAGATCCTTCGATAAGAATAAAAACAAAAATTGGTTGATCATGGCCAAAGTCACACCGTACAAGAAAACGGTGGTTAAAAATGATACAATCCTGCGATTCCACATCATCTCTGCAGATGGAGCTTCAACTTCTTGTTGTGGGTATGGTAATATACCTGCCATAGACGCCTCCATGGATGGCAATCTAGATAGAGCAAGTCCCATTGTAAGAGTACGAGTTTCCTCAATGTAATCATCAGCTTCTTCTCTAACCGTCTTGGCCAATGAAGAAATCGAAGCATAGCTCATAGACTTTGATAGGTTCTGCAACAGGTCATCAAAGTAGCCACTTTGTGGCAAATTTAAAATGAGATTGATGTTGGCTGGTGGGCTAGATCCCTCTGCGGATAGTAGTAGCCGCTGGTAACTGGAGCTGGTTCCATAAGTTTTCTCATTTTTCGGATTGGTCGTAGTTGGACGTAATAGGGGAGATTGTGATTCACTCTCGTGACTGTACTCGCTTCTGGCATATCCTTCGGGGTCGTCAATAGCAGTTGAAAAGGCAAGAAGGATGAACATTATCGATGACAAGCCAAATACAATGAAAATTGCATATAGATCATTATTCCACATTGCTACAGCTTGTCCAGTAAAAAACACAGTGAGGCCAGCAGATATAGAACCCCAGAGTCTTTGTTCCCCTTTGAAGATTAGCGAAAAAGAACATAATTAAAATTGGGCTTTCGTTTCACCTGTGAGCAAAAGTTTTCACATACCGTACATGATTTTGTTGGCACCTAGAATCTTCATGACTGCACTGTCCACCAAAGATACCAGTGTACCAGAGCAAAAGGCATAACAAAAAACACAAGCGCTGGTCAACCATAGTATGGAAATTTCCAACGTCCATCTGCTTTTCTCTTCAGTCTGCTTTCCTAGATACATAACACAAAAAATTGCAGTTCCACCAATAATACAGAGAGTTCCCATGAGAGGAGCGTGCCACTGCGGCTTTTTGTCTACGATATGGGTCCAAAATGGGCAAGCTACGGACTGAACAAACGGCGCAATGGCGAGCAAAACGCCTATTTGATCTGAGGAAAAATGTAATATTTTCGCATAAAACAATGCCAGATACGGCGGAGCACTGGACATCACAGCATACACCGCCGCGAACAGCAATTTACAGTTAAGGTACATTCGTTATATCAAAAAAGTAAAACGAAAAATAAAATAAACCAAAAGCAGAACACAAAAAGGTTATGGGCCAGGTACAAGGTTTATACTTTTTCATTCTTTTTCAAGAAAATCCAAGTTTATTGAATTTTCAAAAAATAAAGAAAACAAGAAGCAACCAGTCATGGACAGTGGATGCTGCATATTTGTGTTTAACCCCTTTCATTCGGGCAGACACTCCTGTGTACCTTGCAATTTCTTGCTCTATATATTTATTGCGGTGCTTTGTCCACCACATTCCGAAGTTGGAGTGGAGTATACAACGTCATTTTCTCCTTTTTTACTGTCCGGTCGCATGATTCAAACGATGCCTTGTAAACTTTTTCTACGCGAGACAAAGAGGTCCCCAATAAGGAAATTCTATTCTATTACATCATTTCAAAAGAAGTTTTCGGTGGCAGGCATAAAAAGTATAAAAGCTACTCACGACCGTCGAACATATACTCTCACACACATACTCAACTACCAAACATGTCTAACCAAACAAACTCTGAAACCCAACCTTCCCAAGTTATGGGTAACATTAAGCAATACGCTGGTATGGCCGAGGAAACCATTGGCAACGCTATTGGATCTCAAGAATGGACTGATGCTGGCAAAGCTCTTCAACAAGAAGGAATTAAGGAAATCAATGAGGCCAAGCAAGCTGCTGAACACGCTGCTCCCAACAAGACCAATGCCAACGTTAACTCTGTAATTGGAGGAGCCAAGGAGGAAGTTGGTAACTTGGTGGGTCACAAGGGAATGTCTAACAGCGGTGCCGAGCAAAGACAAGCTGGACACAATGAATACGAAGCTGCTAAGGCTGGCGAGTACTTGGAAGGTGCCGGTGATGCCGTCCGCGGTAAAGTCGAAGGTGCTGTTGGCAAAGTTGTTGGCGACGAGCAGGCTCAAGCCCACGCCAAGCAAATGGAGCAGCAAGGCAAGCAAGCCATGGAGCTCAACCAACCTAAATAAGCCGGATCCATGTAGTTATTGTAAATTTATACTAGTCTAAATAATTGTATTAAAAAAGTTTTTTAAATTATCATTACATCTATCTTGGGATATGGGTGTAGCTCGTCTATGCAATGCGAGTAGACAATGCATGGGTTATCATTTTTGTTTTTGACAAAACTCGACCTGAAACAATTAAGTGCTACCCGCTACTCCTCCATTGCTAATGCCAATGGCTTTCTCTACAACTTCGCGCATCAAATCCACCAATGTACAGCATGAAACCACCAGTAGTGCCTCTAAATCTTGCGCATTACTGCTATGACTTATTTCCGCCATCACTGAGTTGTTCATCTTTAGTTTTCCGACATTGACCAGGTATCCCATGCCATAACTGTCAAATTCTGCAACTAATTTTCGTTTGTTGTGAGTGACTTCTGGCTCCTCTATCAGCTCACAGATAAGGTTATGAGACAGTAGGGAGGGTCGTGTCCACCGGATGGTTTTAGAGTTGTATTTGAATTGATAAACGAACATTAGAGTGGTGGTGGTCATATTCTCGAATTCCGATTGATCTGACTTGAGCTTGGTTTCTCCGATAGAGTTTCCCCACAGCATTTCTATTTGGTTCTGATATGCTTGTCTCTTTGTCTCGGCAACAACAGTGCCTTTGTCCGATTGCTTTTCTAGCGGTATACTAAACAGGACATTTTGAAATCCCCAATGATATGAATGGGCTTGTATTTTGCGGTAACGGATCTTCTTTGTCCCGTCCAAATATATGTCGTGGTTCTGTGGCTTGAGGAATGAGTGTTTGTTTATCTGTAGGACCGTGCTATTCAGAGTTTCGACACGTTTTGTCTCAGCACGCTTTGTATCAGCATCAGTTGGAGTTGGTTCCATCTCTGGCTTGGGTATACTCGGTATCTCGGTGGTGGGAACAGTAGTTGCGGCTTGAGTAGGTAACTCAGGGTCGGTGGCGGTGACCATCTTAAGGGTATCCGGTTTCTGTTCATCTACTACAGAGCCATCCAGTGTGTGTTTGGACGCATTGTTCACGACAGGTGCAGAAATATGTTGAGGAGACATCGGTGTGTTGTTATCTGAGGTTTCCAATGCAGAATACTGTTTGTCGTACTCGTTCACTGAAAGTCCATACAAAGCACTTCCCAGAATATCCTGCGCTTTGAACTTTTCAGGTTCCTCCAGAGTATTGGGCTTCTCGTAAACCTGGTTTTCGTCTACGGCATCTGGCTTCTCGTAGTAATGTTTCTGTTCGTTGGTCATTCGCTTGGCAAGAAGAGAAAGGCAGAGCGCGCGAAAAAAAGCTGAAATCGAAATTTACAGGCAAGCTAAATTTACCAACATCCCCTTTTATGGCAAAGTTGCACAAGCCACTTCCTTTTTTTTTTATCATTCGTCGTCAGGAACATGGACTTGGCATCACTACCGGCCTCGTTCAGCAGGTTTTTAGAGGAGAATAATGTCGATCCAATTGTGTATACCGTCAAGAACCTGCCGAGGTTTGTGCGCTGGAACACTAGATTCCCTAAAACAGAATTACCATCGGCGGAGGAACTGCAAGCTCAACTGAATGGGCAGCGTGTATGGGCAGTAAAGGGAATAGAAGGTTTCTTTGGTATACAATATCTGGATAAACAAGATTCTGAAGATCTCGAAGACTCTAATGATAAGATCAATGAAAAGAGTCAAGGTCTTCGAATTATCGATATACCTGCGTGAGCATATACTTCATATACAGCTTGTAATCTATATGACACTCAATCTTGCTATCATAGATATCAACAAAACAAAATATTTGGCATTGACGTTAGCTCCGGAATTGCTGTATTGGCACTCCAAGTCCAGCATAATGATCATGTATTGGATTTATGCTGTGCTCCAGGTAATTATCACAACATATGATGCATTATGCCCTCATAATCTACACGCTTGTGCTAAACAGGATTATAGGGGCAAAACTCTGTATGATATCAAATATATTGGGTACAGAAGGAAATGGAACAGTTACAGGAGTTGACATATCGTCTCATCGAGTCGCTACGTGTCGGTCTCTTGTCAAGCGTTATAAAGTTGCTGAGCGAGTCCGGTTATTCAACGCCGATGGAACTACTTTTGGCGTACATGCACCCTCGAGAATAGGAGCCAAAATACTCAAAAAGGACGAAGCTATACATGAACCAAGTGAAAAGAAGCGAAAAGGCAATGACGAAGTTCCACTCAAAACAGCAGATCGCATCAATCCGTTCTATGCACCAAGAACTCTGCGATTTGATCCACAGTTGCGAGGCGAAGCGTTTCGTTACGACAAGGTCATTGTAGATGCTGAGTGCACGCACGATGGATCCATTTTACATATTTTAAAGGTAAGCATGTGGTATACGATATTGGCATCGATAGAGATTACATTTTAATTGACGAACTTTTTACTCAGTATGAAAAATGGGGATGGGACACTTTCGAGAAGAATTTCATGGACAAGGACAGGCTCCGAGATATCTGTCAATTACAACGAAACCTTATGATCAATGCATGGTCACTGCTTGTCGATGATGGATTGATGGTATACAGTACGTGCAGTCTTTCAATCAAACAAAATGAAGAGAATGTTGCTTGGTTCCTACATGTTTATGCCAAAGAAGCGATCTTGGAAAAAATCCCATGCATATCTGACATCGATATCAAATCAGCGCCAATCAAGCAGGGGTGGCAGGTTCCAGACTTGCAAGAAAGCAATAGAGTAGATATTGAGATGGCAATCGAAACTAATTGCATTCGATTTGACCCGATAGTGAGCGGCACTAGCGGTTTTTTTGTAGCTCTGTTCAGAAAGAAGGCGCAACGTGACGTAGAGCAATTGGTGCACTCTTGATATGAACACATCCATGTCTTTACCGAAACTACTTGTTAACATGTCCGTGTATCGAGATATGGTAATGGATGAGATTTATCCTCAACATAGCATTGCCAACTCGTGCTTTTCAAAGCTCCGGCGCTTTTTAATTTCGGTCCGCTATCATGTACATATACCTTCTGCATGCGATCACTATTGCTACTGTATAATCTAGTTTTTGTTCTACGTACCTTCGCATATTCAGCATAATTAATTATACACACCTTCCCACAAATACTCAAGTCTTTTCATTATAATCACATGTGGCCTTGTGACATTGCTTGCTTTAATATAATATAGTAAGCAATTATTTCTTCCCGCTTTGAGCGAGCTCCATTTAGCACATCCTATGAACCCAGAAATGTTAAATGGTGCAATAAGCAGCAACAATTGAGTAGTAAATCCATCAACTCCAGCATTCTACAACTGGCATAGTCTAATTGACCAAAATATTAGGTATTTACTTTTGCTTGTCAAACAAATCCACACACCATTGCAAAAAAAGCCTAAAGATCAGGCACATAGCCAGCATTGGCTAGCTCAGTTTCTTCAATTGGTTGAAGGAGCGGAACAGAAATTATGAGGGTCTTAAGCCTGGCAAATTATCTCTAACATTGAACAGCTTATTTTTTAATTTTATTTTTTTAAAAAAAAGGTTAATTTAGATGAACAATAAGCCATGCTAACCATGTATCAGCCCACTGTCGCTCAGAGATCGTAAGAAAAGTGCAAGGACAGCAGGAGCGATCGGCAGATCCGAACTATTTCCTTTTCGAGCCTGCGAGGCGTTTTTCTCGGTGTGTCGCTTCAATATGCAATAAAGATAGCCAAATATATTTTGAATAGCCGCTCGAAGATGGAGAGGATAGACGCGTTTCAGAACATTTGAACTAGCGCGCATTCTAGTATCTAACGCATTGTAAGAAATCTATTTCAGATTAGAATATATTTTCACTGTTTCATGTGGATAAAAAACCATCAACCCCACAATGGAAAAGATAAATTTCCTGACAGATCGCTTAAGCGGAGAAGAGGCTGCGGTGTAAGTGTTGGAATTGCTATTTTGAAAACTTTGCCAAAACTTAAAAATTGTGGCAGCATCTAGGCACAATCAACGTGTTTTCTCCATGCGTTTTATGTGCTACCAGCAGAAGTCCATTGACATGCTATTCGAGCTCCCCATTGATCATAGTTATGGTAGATTGACGTGGCGTTGAACAAAGTAATATAAATTATCCAAATTAGTGACCCGATTCCTGGATTGTTTTCTATACAGGGTACGTGGGCTTTTGTCTATGCTCTTCACATGTCTTTAATCTATCGTATCACCAAACTTGGGCGGTTCTTTCTTTGGTGGAAACCCCGCTGAGCCTCAGCTATTATATTTACAAGATGGCTGTCTCTGGCTTTTTGTTCCTTCCTACTACCCTTTTTCCCCATTCCTTTCCTTCATGACCCATTTAAGCGACTTTAGTTTCTTGCGTAGGTTCAACGAGATGTTATGAAAAGCAGACGCAATTTTGAGATATTTGATGAATTAATGCATATTTTTCAAAATTGAAGAACGAGCAGTTGAATTAGTTGGATTATACGCATATTTTGTTTATCGAGTTTGGAAGGTCGGTGATGTTCGATGCTTGCAAAGCTCATGTTTTCTTTTCGCTAAATTTTGAAAAAGATCAACAAATTTCAATGTTTGCGACCATCCAAGTTTCGACAAGGAGAGCTAAAATCCATCATAACGCTGTTAGTGGGGATAGCAGTACCTTTTCAGCTATTCTATGGTAAGTATGCTTTGAATGCAACTCTGGAATGAGAATCAGCATGCTCATCAAATGATTGCTTTATGTAATAGATATAACGTCAGTACGGATAAAATATCAAGAAGGGTTCTCAGTGGTGCCCATTGCTCCCGGAGTCACTGAAATTATGGGTACCCCTGAGCAAATGTGGTCTAAAAGTGACCAGAATCTCGTTATTCCAAGTATGTTTTCTATTTGAAAATCGTCAATAAGTATCTAGTCTACAAATGTTGTTTGGCACGTTGACTAACTCAAAATTATTCTAGCTGATTATTCGCTATGCGTCGGGTTTTCATTGCAAACGTTGGTAGCTCAAACTCCGTCTCATAGTATTTTTCTTTGGCTGACATTTCTTTTCACAGCGGCACGTTATTACTATTGCAGTGTTTCTGGAATTACTTATCAGCCAGTGTTGCCAAGGCCTCCTTCATGTCCAGTTTTGAATTCCGATTTTACCTGGTGTGGTACGTACGCTGTTCGTGTCCAGTCCTGAAAATATTGCCCTGTATACTCATTCTATCATTAAAGGTTTATTATAAGTATTGTCATGTTTCCCCTCTTGCAATGGGAATTCAGTCAAAGTAAATACGACGAAAACTGGAAAGAAATCATTCCGGAATTGGCTTATGGCTGCGAGCTCTTCATTGTTGCCATCCTTGGTATTTACGCCAGTTTTCGTTTCAATCGACTTATCAAGCAGACCCGCAATTCCATCAACGCCAAAGAAATTTTGGCCCGTCTCACCTACTTTGTCGATCTAAATGCTACCTTGACCGCTTCTTTGTTGATCGACTCTATTTGCTTTATTGTGCTTAGCGCTGACGGTCTGACCTCTCAAAGATACTTGAATTTGCACAAGTAAGTATAATATTCTTGATTGAGAATAGTAGGATGAGTTGCTTATATGATATGTCTTTAGATTTTCTGCCGATCTGTTGATTTGTATAGCCAATTTTGCCAGTGTGATTGTTTGGTTTTTGGTTGTCATGATCTTCCATCCAGACGAGGACATCACCAACTTGGCCAGCAGCCACTCAGCAGGAAGAGAATTGTCAGATTTCCCATCATCATCCAGAACTGGTAACGCTATATCAAACCACACTGATTATATTTCTTACCAACCTATGGTGATACCGGATAAATCTTACAATATCTCACCTATGCAAGATCCTAAATTTGATCGTGCCGCCACTCAAACACCAAGTTGGCAACGACCGACCTCCCCAATGTACGCCGATACTAGACCACTAGCAGTGGAGGAAGGAATCAAATTTTTCCCTGTTACTCACGTTGGCGGTGCTACTGGGAGAGAAGAGTATTCAATGCAAGATGTAGACGAACGAAGCGATCGAGACTGGCTTGCTCAGAGTCCAAGGAACACTGGTGTCAAAAATGGCTCTTACATCTGATTGTGCACTTAGCTTATAGTATCTTGTTTATATATTGCAAGTTTTTAAATATATTTTTTAATTTTTATTGTATTTGATTAAAGCATAGCCAGAGGTGAGCGCGGGGTATTTCAGGCTTAGGCTTGAGACGAATTTGGCTTCATCGGACCTGACGCGCAAAACGCGACGCGTAAATTCCAGCTCGGAATTTTCGAAGACACCTTAGCCATTTAACTGATTGTCTGCAATTCCCCAACAAAGGAATCGATGACCTTGCAATACAAACGCGCTGCACCTGGTACGTTACTATCACAATACCAGCGTTGCAAAGTCGCATCGCTAACGCCTAAATCACCACAGCGGAGGATGACAGCTTTGACGATGATTTCACATTTAAACGATGTACGTTTACAGCGGCGCTATAGTCAATTGCACAAGTTGAAAAGGCTAACATCATCTTTAGCCAGGAATTCAGATATCAAGAGTGATAGCAAAAGCTATGTGAAACAATATATACCGTCTCCACAGACTATGGAGCAGGTCACTGGTGTAAAGTTTTGAAAGTCTTTTCGATTGGTATGACCACTTGCATTAATCTTTACCTTTAGTTTTTGCAAACAGTATATTCACAGAACGATAAGAGCTTCCGAAAAGCCACTCATGATACAAAGGACTATCGACAAACGACGCATTCGCCAACTTCGAAACCCAGTAGCAAAGAAATGGATCGGCGGCAAGATTCCAAGGGCACAAAGCCACTGGCCATTATGTTCGATGATGACAATTTTAATCATCGAGAAAGTCTTTGGAACCCAGGAAGACGTTCCAGTTTTATTTATCGAACCAAGCAGCAGTCAAGCTTTACCCGAACCTCAGTTGGTAAATAGCACATGCATTGGAATATACTGATTACGACAGTTGTTAATAACCCTACCCACAGCACTACCTCACCCACACTTGGAACCTAAAAACTATTACAAGCACATACCAGCAGATATGCCAGACCCTATGAGAATGAGGCAGCTTTTGACTTGGTGTGGACACAAACTTATCACTTCAAATGAGTCTACACAAGCTGAGGGAAAAATTTCAACAGCGGAATCAATAGGTAATTTCAAACTATGTTGGCCATATCAATAATTTTGTTGAAACCTGATTTTGTATACCAACAGCCGCTGAGATACAGCGAAAGATATTAAAGCAATTACAAGAGGGAAATATAAACACATCTTGGTATACCAGGGCGGTATGTATCTTGTTTATACTGTACAACACAACTTATCGTAATACTTATCATAGCCCAGTCTGTTAGTAATTCTACGAATTCTAAACGACAGCCCAATTCTAAAAACATTCGTAATACTAAACTCATTGAAAAGTACGAGAGGACTACCAAAATGTAGGTTTTTGATAGCAAATGTGCTAAATGCAGCCAGTAGAGACTAATCGACGCCGTTCATTTTATTTGCAACCTAAAAAGAATGGAAAAAGAAGACAAGGCGTGGCGCAATGTGGCAATGAAGCTGAACAATTTTCATGCTAGTGTATTAGATTCTTGTCCTCCGCTGCCAAAAGCTGGGGAAGACAAGGGGGTAGAAAGCGAACTGTCCACAAGATTCCAACAATACTATTTGGAAGGCATCTCCTCTGAGCAACAACAATTCCTCAACAAATACTGTACCCAATCTTCAATAGATGACATTGATGCTCAGATCACAAGAGTAGTGGAGTCTTTACAAACAAAGGTATGAGTTTTTGAAGCACTTTCGAATGCCTAACAGCTACATTTTTTACTCAGATTATTGTTCAGGTCGATGTTATACAAGAAACCCTTACAACGAAATTACATGATCAGCGTACTGCCGAGCAGTTTGGGAAACGAGTGTTAGAGAAGATGGTTGATGTACTCGATAAACGAGAAGGGATCAAAGCTGATCTGTCGGATCGAAGTTGCTGCCTCATGCCCGATACAGTTGAGCTCTTACGAGTGCTTGCTAACGACGACTTGGACTAAATCTCATAATCACATGTCAACTGTCAGAGCATAGCCTAAATGGTTGCCAAACAGTGGGGAGTGGAATTTTATCTAGGGCTATTCCTTTGAAAAGGGTCCTTATGGCATTATTATTGTAAAGTAAAAATAAACGAAATTGTAAATGAGTGTCTATATTGGTCGTCATGAAATCTCTCTATGATATGAAGCGAGAACCTCAATTATTCAAGTTGGCGGAGCTGCTCAACTACCATAACAAATTGTGATAATTGTTTTTGAGCAAACTATATGGGGTAGATAACCAAGCCGCAAATGACTACAGCAAGCAGCCAGAAGCCATTGATATACAATGTTAATAAATTGAGTTATTAACAAGCATGCCAAAGAATGGGTCCTGTGTTCAGGTGAGCAAAGTCACACTCAAATGTGGGGTCGAATTTTGCTGACAAGTGTGAGTTACCCATGTGGAGATAGTGGTCCAGCGTGTGAATAGCTCCGGATCTACCTTTGAACCGAATGAGCTTTTCTAGCCAACTCATTTGTACATTTCATCTTTTGTTTCTTTAAATTAAATCTTCTCAAATATGCCAAAAGCTTATATCGTTGGTGTTGGTATGACCCAGTTCCTCAAGCCCCGCGGATTGGTGGATTACCCTGGTGAGTACTACTATGTGGCACTGACAGTAATAGAAAGCTGAAATAATCTAACGCCCTCGTTAGAGATGGGTCTTGAGGCTGCCACAAAAGCTTTGTTGGATGCAGGTATCTCTTACGACAAGGTTGAATATGCCTACACAGGATATGTCTACGGAGACAGCACTGCTGGTCAGCGTGTTTTGTATCAATTGGGTATGACCCAAATCCCCGTCATCAACGTCAATAACAACTGTTCAACTGGCTCTACCGCCTTGTATCAAGCTCGTATGCTTGTTGAAAAGGGCGTTGTTGATTGCGCAATGGCTCTGGGCTTTGAGCGCATGGAGAGAGGTTCGTTGGGCTCTAAATTCACTGACCGCACCAATCCCTTGGGTAAGAAGTCTTTTACTACATGAATGACGGTGTTTATCATTTGACTAACCGCCGTGGAATATAGACCATGTCATGGGTGTCATGGCTGAAAATAGAGGTTTCGAGCCTATGGCTCCTGGTGCTGCTCAAATCTTTGGTAATGCTGGTCAAGAATACATTGAAAAGTTCGGCGCCACACCTACCCATCTTGCCAAGATCGCTGAAAAGAATCACAGACACAGGTTACTTAACTTACAAGTAAAATCAGAATTTTTAAAAGAAACAATACATTAATAACACATTTTTTTGCAGTGCCTTGAATCCTTACTCTCAATTCCGTGATATCTATACCTTGGACCAGGTGTTGAATTCTCCAAAGGTTTTCGGCCCCTTGACCAAGCTGCAATGCTGCCCCACTTCTGATGGAGCTGGATGTGCCATCATTGCCTCTGAAAAATTTGTTAAGGAAAATGGATTATTAGACCAAGCTGTTGAAGTTATTGCCCAAGAAATGGCCACTGACTCTCCCAAGATGCTTAGCAGCAGTGCCATTGAATGGGCTGGAGCTGATATGACGCGAAGAGCTGCTCAACAACTTTACAAGAAGTCTGGTATCACTGCCAATGATGTGCAAGTGATTGAACTTCACGATTGCTTCTCCGCTAACGAGGTAACGGTTCGTTAGCTTTTGCCACTGACTTTACCATCATATTAAACGTTTGATCCCTTAGCTCGTCACATATGATGCTCTTGGCTTGACACCTCCCGGCAAAGCTCATACACTTGTTGATTCTGGTAACAATACTTATGGTGGTAAATATGTTATCAATCCGTCTGGAGGTCTGATTTCCAAAGGCCATCCTCTTGGCGCAACCGGTTTGGCACAATGTGCTGGTAAGATTATGCGATTCATATCTATCTTTTTTGGTTCAAAAATTGACGATTTTGCATTAGAATTGGTATGGCAACTCCGAAACTGGGCTGGCGAGCGTCAAGTCCCTAATGCCAAGTATGCTTTGCAACACAACATTGGTCTCGGCGGTGCTGTCGTTGTCACTCTGTACAAGAAGGCTAATGATGCAAAGACCAGCCCTCGCACTGATTATAACCCAGTAAGACTTAAGCCTGATGATTGAACCTCTTTTCAAATGATTTTTTTATGGACCATTCACTTCTAGGCTGTTGAGGCTCGTCCTATTACCGAGGCTGATCTGCAAAAAGCATCTGCCAAGGCTAACCAAAGATCTGAGGTCCTTGCTGCCAGACTTTAAAGCGTTATATATATCAAATACCATGAAACTGTGTTGCTTCATGTTTCCAATATGATAGGCATTGTTCATAATAAACATTCAACACGTTGTACTGCAGATAACAGCATGTAAATGCTGTACAGACCTTTATTTCATTTATTCATCTTCAAAGAGCTGTCACCCGATTTGGCTCGTGCATCTCTTGACTTTTAGACTCCGAGCGTCACGTCCAAAGGCAAGCTTGAGCGAGGAGACCGATTGCAATATCAATGGCCAGCTCAAATCCGCTGCTCAGGGCTCTAATATACGAACGATCCAGTGAACAGCCCGATCTGCTTGGCCCCGGCGATGCATTCATTATCATCGTCCCCCCTATAGAGCCGACGGATGAGTTGATATTAGATCAGGATTATCTAGGTGCGTTGAATGACGCTGATTCAAAGCGGCTACTATGCATTGAGCTAATTCTAATCGCTTGGAAACCATAGCATCGCACGTAATTAAAGTGGCAACAGGGAATCTCTCTCCGAGCGTACAACATGCTCACCATTACTCTCTACCGACTCCAGTAGCGTCTACATCGATGTTATCGCGTATCACCTCTCCAAGACTAGAGCGTATCGGATCACTTAATTTTGGTGGTTCAGCATCAGATACTGGTGATCAGCGGAGGAGAGTTATGTCGTATGACGGGGAAAAACGGCAGCTATCATCAACAAGCATTGCCAATATAGAAAGGAAAGGCATCCCATATACCACATTGAATCACAAGTCGGTAATCATCAACGACAGTACGATACAAACACAGCGAGGGTTCCCATTCTTGAAGCGGAATATTATTTCCAACCGCTTATATCTTACAAGCACAGGAAAAAATATTTTGCTATTGTATATAGATAAACCGATATTAATCTCTGGTATAGAGGCAAGTATTAGTTTGACGTGTCATATGCTTTGCGCGGATGCTAAATGCGCATTTTCGCTCATATAGGCAGAGAAGGCACAAAATTATAGAGCGCCTCATAATATCAACACTTTTCGAGGCATCCTTGAAGCATATCCGACAATCAATTCTTCGATAATGTCAAATTTAGAACATGATATACAGGCATTTTGCGATAAAGCCATTGAAGCTAAAGACTTGTCCGATATGCATAACGATATGAAGGAGCTACTACAGAAAGAATTTCAGGTAATTTTTTTTTACCGAGATATATAGAATAATAGGCTTATTTTTGACATGTGCATTTCAGTTGTTAGAGAGCATTGATCATGCGTTGATACAAAAGATAATGGACTCCACCCAGATGACCTTAGAAGCTGTATACCAGATTTTTGAAAGGTATGGGCATAAGATATAATGGCCAAATCAATGGTGCAGATTATATAGCTGATATCGCATGTGAAATACACTTGGAACAGTTACATTATGGAAAGAACGTACGATATTGTATTTTTCAAGATCACATCGTTTCAACAAAATCTGGACGCAAATCTAAGCGCAGCATTGCTTGGGATGACAAGCTTGGATCTGACGCAGGTCGGCCTGCCAAACATCAGTGGGATGGCGAAAAGATTGGCGGCGGGCCTCGAGGTTTTCCGGGAGATTGGATCATTTCGTACTCCAAAGGAAAAGCTCGATTGCTTATTATCGGCCATATCAAAATTGACGAGCTCATCCATTGCAAAGGACAGCGAATCAATTACTAGCGCGAAAAGCTCTGGTACGTGATATTGCACCCAAAGTGAAACGGTAGTCAGCTACTAATCATTTACAATAGAGGAAGCTTTGTCCATGAATTCTGATGTGCTCATACCACTTTTAATTATCACCATTATCCAAAGCCGGGTTTCCAATCTTATTGCCAATTTGACTTACATGAAAGAGTACGCTTTCGAGCACAATGTAACTACTGGAGAGTACGGATACGCTCTTAGTACATTGGAAGGGGTTATTCAATATCTCGTGGAATCTGAACAACAGCTTGGAACAATATCTGCCAAAAACGAACAATTCTGGTCATATCTACGTGATGGCGATTACGAGCATGTTAAGGATATATACGACGAGGAAAACGAAGAATATCTCAATCAGAGCATTCAAAGTCTACCGGTCATTGATAAGGATAGTTCCATGGATGAGAATGAAACCTCTGTTCAACACAATACGCCAGCCACTTTTGAACAGCATGTTACTGGACCACTAACGGAGTTATTCGATGAGAAGGCAGCCTCCGAATCAGTTCCTATGCGACCTAGAACCGGTAGTATTAGGTCTTTGTCTTCGGGTCCAAGATCAATATCAGTCATGCAGACACGAGATACGCAGGCCAACAATGCTCTGCTTTTGGCATGTATGTCGGATAATGCAAAGCTGGTGGGATTCCTGTTAGAAAGACAAAATGGATGTGGACCACGTGATACCAATAATATGCATAGAACGCCGCTGATGATAGCAGCAATGAGTGGTAATATCGAGGTGGTCAGGCTGCTTTTGCTGGATAAGTATGTGCAGCAGACAGTAGATAGGGAAGACATTGATGGCAACACAGCGTTACTTTTGGCTTGTGCCTATGCTGGAAGTGAAGAAAGTGGAAAAGTAGTGCAAGAATTGATTGATAATGGAGGGGCGCGCCTTCGCGTATCCAATCATCAAGGCAATAATCCTTTGCATGTTGCTGCCATCGGAGGAGGGGTGCAACACAAAGAAATTCTCCTTTTGCTCTGCAAAGTGATGTCTAAAGATCTCTTGAATGGACAAAATGCGGAAGGCTCGACCGTATTTCATCTTTGCAATGAACCAGATGTTTGCTACAAGCTCGTTCATGATCGTGGTGTTCACGCCACGATTGCTGACAAGTATGGCAGGACGCCCCTCATGTCATGGTGTCTGAAGGGAGACAAGAATATGGTGCAATTCTTTCTGGAAGAAGGAAGCAGTCGTCTTGATCAGATGGACATTCATGGTCAATCAGCTCTCCATTTGGCTTGTTCCAGCGAAAAACTATCAGGTTTACCATCAACTTTTGAATCCAATGATGAAAACATGGAACAAATTTTGGATATTGTTCGAATGCTTCTAGCAAAGACTACCAGCCAATTGCACCAACGAGATTGGATAGATGGCAATACCCCACTGCACATATCGGCGATGAAAAGCGGTGGCTATGCTCTGGTGAGACTTCTTTTGGACAATAATGCCAGCTTGGATATTTATAACAACAGTGGCCAACGACCAGTCTATGTGGCCAAGGATCAGAGAGTTATTGACCTATTGGATGGTGTGCACTGGTTAAGATTAAACTAAGGTTACTGCTGTATATCCACGTTTACTAACGTTACTTTTCTAGATACGGCATTGTTTCGTAAACCCATTGGCAAAGACTTTGATAGGCAATGCGCTATAACGCGTGCAGAAATTGGAGAGGATGCAAAAGTTACCTACATTATAAAATGTGGGACGGTAAGACAACTTAGATAGTAATGCATGCCATGTTGTTGACAAATATTTATATTTCCATTTCCATTTCCATTTCTGTGCAGTTGGATGATCGCCATACCGTGGCAACTGTGCGACGAAGTTTTGACGACTTTCGCTTTGTTCGTCAGCAGATTTTGTTTGAATTGCCGGAAACGTTCATCCCGACCTTGACAGACATATTGAATCCAGAGTCATTCAATCTTCAACCTCCTCCAATTGTATTTTTAGACAGAGCTACGCAAGCGTTAAACGCATTTTTGAGTTGCTTATTTGAAAATCACACCCTCAAAATTCATGAACTGGTCTGGGAATTCGTTATGGTACCGGATCTACAGGTAACCTGACCGTCCTCAATTTTTACAAGTTTGACAGGCAAGCTAAGTAACAAATCCAAAAGCGGGATGTCATTAGACGTCGATCTTCAGCAAAGCGGGATCTTTTGCTAGAATCTATCAACGACGAGTATTCCTCTAGCCTGGAAAATCTGGACAGCGAGAAGCAGTTCTTTCTTTTTACGAAATATGCCATGCAGCCCCTACATACAAACTTGGCCAGGGTTGCATTCTGCAGCAAAAGGATCCAAAGTTGTTATAAAGGTGTGATATATGTGTATTGTTTCTTACAATCTGCTTGGATAACTCACATTAGACCTCAACGTATAGATGTTGCTGTCGAACTCACTCATCTTGCTCAGGAACTGGGTGGAAAACAAGCCTTCGAGTTTTCAACAAAGTGGTCCGCCGTGGCGTTTTTGCGTGGCATATCAAATCCCAGCAGTTTTTATGAGGTAAAGTTTCAGACCCCCTTGGTTCAAAAACCCAATGTCACAAAGACTCAAATTTCGCAGGTCGATATGGTTAGAATGATGGATTTTGCCAAGGTTATACAAAGTTCAGCTGTGTGGGCTGAGGGAGCATTGGTAAGTAAAAAGAATCGGACCAATTATATAACTGCTATTTGAAATCTAAGTAGTATTTCTCAGATTGGCATTCAACGGCCACTGAATGTGCTGACTACCATAGAGGAATCTATAGATGAAATGGAAAAGCAAAAGGCAGCTCTACAACGAGCTGTTTCCTGGAATGATGTTTTCTCTACTGCCGATCAACGCAAAAAGATCACTGATACAAAGGACCAAGTGTTGGAGGTAAACACATGTAACACACATTTTGGGTGGAAGTGGGGACCTTTGAGGTTGCTGTTGATCCTCTTTATTAAACAATTATGTGTTTCAAATTAATAGTTGCAATTCAAAGTCACCAAACTGGCTTGCCAGGTGAATTACAGCCACCAAAGGATATCAGATGAGATGGCGCAACTGCAAGTTCGGCATAACCAGCAACTCCAAACAGCTATCAAATCATACGTCAGACACCAGCTTGCAACTGAGCGATTAAGACTACAAAAAATGCAAACACTTTATCAAAGCGTTCAGCAAGCTGGTATAATATAAAGCAAATGCATACCGTATCTTTGGGCCTGTCATGTATATTGTATGGGCTTGAGAAGCAAGCTCAATATTGGCTGCAACGTGACTGGTAGGACTCGGCAACGATCGACAAGACAGTTCCCACTCCACCCTCCTTGCTTGTTGTACGGCTTTTCCATATTGATACACAAACCTGTTTATGGGGGGCCGCGAGGTCGCTTCCTATCCGCAATTCACGTATTTTTTGGCTTATACCAATCAATCATTGTAACAAGAATATACTTAGTCGGCAGTAGCTGTTGCCACACAATTTTTTTTTAACGTTACTGGCGCTGTCGCTTTCCACCCCTACCTTCTCTTTCTCTCGCTTCTTGATTTCCTCCTTGTCACCCTTTATTATTACTTTTGTTTTTCTTCTCGACATCTCGTCCACATTCCGACTCGCAATATTGTACAAATACCTGTCACATACATAAACATTTCTATCCATAAAAATGGGCTGTTGTCAATCTACTGAAGATATTGAAGGGCGACAACGCAGCGATGAGATTGATAGCCAACTTAAACGAGATCGCATGAATATGAAGAGCGAGATTAAAATGCTCTTACTCGGTAAGACATCGTCCTTTACCTCGAGTGTCTTCATGATGGTGTCTAACACATTTATTACTTGATACAGGCGCGGGTGAATCCGGCAAATCAACCATATTGAAGCAAATGAAACTCATACACGATGGCGGTTATACCACAGAAGAACGTGAATCATTCAAAGAAGTGATATTCAGCAATACCATCCAGTCCATGAGAGTGACGTTGGAAGCCATGGAGATGATGGGTTTACAATTTCAACGGTCCGAAAATTATGGCTATAAACTTGCTGTGATGGATGCTCCCGCACAAATTGATGGAACGCGTCTTGATCCACAGCTCGCCGATGCCATTTATTCATTATGGGCCGATCCTGCTATCAAGCAAACCGTAGCGCGAGCAAATGAGTTCCAATTGAATGACTCTGCGAGATAGTACGTATACTCCCCCCTTTTTGACATTGTGTTACCAGCATGCCTTTGTCCCACTCACATTTTTCGATCTCATATTTTTTTCCCTGGCTGCTATCAGTTACTTTGAATCAATAGAACGAATAGGACATCACAACTATCTCCCAACCGATCAAGATGTACTTCGCTCGCGAGTCAAGACAACCGGCATCACAGAAACCACGTTTGTCATTAAAAACTTGACCTACCGCATGTTTGATGTCGGTGGTCAAAGAAGTGAACGCAAAAAATGGATTCACTGCTTTGAGAATGTTACTGCTATCATTTTCTTAATCGCCATATCCGAATATGATCAAGTACTAATTGAAGATGAGACTGTCGTAAGTAAACATGAAAAGACAGCAGGGATAAAAAAAAGCCACATATTTCGGTGATGTATCCATATTGACCTTGTCTGTAAAACAGAATCGCATGCAAGAGGCTCTTACGCTATTCGACTCAATCTGCAACTCGCGCTGGTTCGTAAAAACATCCATCATTCTGTTCTTGAACAAGATAGATTTGTTCAGAGAGAAACTTCCACTCAGTCCGTTAGACCGCTATTTCCCAGATTTTAAAGTAAGTATCTCTCTCCGCTTATTGCACGACCATGGCGCTCTCAGTTTTTGACACTCCAATCATCTGATCAGGGCCCGGATACTTACGATGCAGCCTCGGAGTACATCCTGAAGCGATTCGTCTCTCTCAACCAATCGAGTACAAAGCAGGTTTATACCCATTTCACCTGCGCAACGGATACACAACAAATCAAGTTTGTTATGGATGCCGTCAATGATATTATCGTTCACAATAACTTACGCGATGTGGGACTTTTGTGAGTGACAAAAATAAGTATTCATATAACCGTTTTTTCCCTAAAGAGAAAAATAAAGCAACTGTAATTCTTTTCATTTTCTATTCTCAGGACTTATGTAAATTATACCGCTTCTAAACAATCGCCCAAAAAAAAAATACACAATGACACTGTCCGTTCGAGCAAAGCCCATGGCAAAGATTATCTGAAAAAAGCTGTATAAAGATGACCTCGGAAGTGCCGAGCGAGTCACAGTAGTATTTGTAACTCCGCTATTTACAATCATCTGAGACAATCTTAAAGTGCGCGCAATCCGAAATACTCACACTGAGTGATCTTTTCTCACTATCTTTTAGATCAAACAATGGTTTCGCCAAAAATTACGGTTGTTGGAGCAGGTGTACAGGGTTTGACCGTCGCACTTTTACTCCAAAAGCAAGGATTTGAGGTCACTATCATAGCTAAATATGTTCCAGGTGATCTCAATATTGAGTACACTTCTCCATGGGCAGGTAACATCGTGCCAGTTTCTAAAGGCAGATTGGTGACACCAAAAGGATTGCCATGATAGCTGATCTGTTGCCGTTTAAGGTGCTGATTGGCAAGCCATGAGCTCCAATACAGATATTCGGTTGCAAGGTATAAAGCCGCATTCAGCCCATATCGAGTAAATTGCCATTTTGCCACGTTTAATTGATAATGAAATCGAATAGGTTATGAAAGTGAAACTTTCAAAATCTTGTGGAAGCTATCATTTCTCAAGCCAAAAGAAACAGGTATCATGAGGGTACCATCGATCATGTACTTTGATGTTGACTCCCAGGACACTACAGACCCATGGTGGAAATCACTGGTGCCAGACGTAAGTGTAAATGCCTCCTTGAACTGCCTAAATACGCCTTCTATATTCATTTGTTATTATTGTACCGAGAAAGTATAGAGTCCTTCCTAAACATGAGCTACCTGCGTCAGCCATAAGCGGATTCTCTCATACTACTGGTAATGTACATAAGTCTACATACGTCTGTGCGTGAAAACTGACGATCGAGAATTTAATCCGTCTAAACCTGACTTTCTGTGACAACTCCTTAATGGTCAATAATAGTCTGCATCAATACTCCACACTACCTAAAATGGCTTCAAGCTGAGTTTACCGCTCTCGGCGGAAAGGTCGAGCGAAGAACACTTTATCATATCCACGAAGCAGCAAATGACGATGGCTCCACTGCAGCAATTGTAAATTGTACTGGTTTACAAGCAAGGTTTTTGGGTGGGGTAAACGATCAAAAAGTGTTTGCCACGCGTGGCCAAACAGTCCTTGTCAGAGCACCACACTTTAAAAAAGTTTTGACCCATCAAGGAAAGGATTATGTGACATATATCATCCCTCGAGCTAATGGCGATGTCATCTTGGGAGGAACTCAGCAGCATCATAACTAGTAAGAATATTAACGCATCAAGTTCAAAGTCGGGTATCCATATACTGATCTTGTTGTTGCCAATAGCGATCCTGAAGTCAATTTTGAGACAGCCCGTGCTATCATGGAGCGTACTTACAAGCACTTCCCTGAATTGACGCATGGGAAGGGTATAGAGGCGCTAAATGTTGTAAGACAAAATGTAGGATTGCGGCCTACAAGAGAAGGTGGACCTCGAGTTGAAAATGAAATCTGGACTAATGCTACTGGCAAACCTGTTCTAATAACGCATAATTATGGTCATGGAGGCTATGGTATGTGGATATGAAGAACAAGGACAAGATGAACATTCGTTACTGACAATTTGTTGTTTGCAGGTGTGCAGACTTCATGGGGAAGTGCTATTGCAGCCACCAAACTGGTTGTGAATGGTTTGAAAGAAATTAAGGGGGCTGCTGCCGACGTGCATCAGTTGCTGGATGACATTTGCAGTAAATTGTAGTTCCTTACAGATGGTCAGAGCACTTCAAGCAATTATAAATTAAACAGTGATGCTCTCCCATTTACTTTACATTTGTTATTATTCTTTTGTTTTTCTTGCAAAATGCTCTATGCTTTCAGATGTCAAGAAGAAGAAATTTGATATGGAATCAAGGATATTGTACAAAATGGTCTAACATGCATCACGTCTCCGGTCATATCAGTGATGTCGACTAGCATATGAACTAATGGAAAAAGTAATCACTTTCTTTGACTTGTTGAATATCAAACTCGCCTTTTTCAGGAAGAGGCAAGAAGGTCAAATCAGCCCAACTATGTGCATATTTTTTACCAGGTTTCTTTACTTCAATAGAAGATTCAGCGTCAGCTTCATTATCCAAGTCGTCATCTTCATCAGTCACAGCACTACCAAACAGAGCATTCAACTCATCGTCATCGCCTGTCTTTTTGAGATCGTGAAGCTCCTCTTCGACAACCTCTTCCGCAGCAAATCCGATAGTTGATACCTCTTCTTTTGCTTTCTCAGGTGAAATTGCTGCTGATTTCTTAGACTTCTTCTTTGCAGCAGGCTTTTGAACCTCAACCGACATAGGTACTTTATATCCTTTGTACCTTTCAATGAATTCTTGTCGCAAATTTTCCATGATTGGCTGCTTGTGTAGTTCTATAAATTGGTCTCTAATAATTTTGTTCATGGTATCAACATCGGCAGCGTGGGTCCAGTAAGAATCGTGGACAGAAGCAAAAGCAAGACCAGCTTTTTGGCAAGCAACAGCTGACATTAGCATATGGGTAGCGTCAAGAGAATGAATGAAGTTGGGTGGGAACGCGGTGCTTTGTTTGTGAGCGTTGACAGGACAAGAAGCATCGGGATCTTCAATAAAAACTGTCTGTAACAACGTACCGACTTGTCGCTTGGCGACACGTCGATATGGTTGAACAATGGGTAAGCCAAGTGGAGTAGTCCACACAACCGAAGACATTTGGTTGGCGGTAGGGTTTCGTGCAGAAAATGATTTCTTTTTGCTGGCACTTGATTGTATCTTATCAATGGCATATTCCATGGCCGCCTTATCTTGTTCATCCTGGGTATCAACTTTAAATCCTTCTCCTATACTGGCATCGAGAGCTCTGACAGTCTCCTCGGGTATACTTTTAGCAATACGTTTTGCTGAATCCGTGAGCCAGTCTTGAATCTGACGAGCACCGTTGAACATCTCTCCCAATGAAGCAAACACTTTCTTGGCTAAGTAGCCTGCCAAATGATATACCTTGTCGGCGGGGATATCATCTCTCTCCTTCAATCGGTTCTCTATTTGATTACGGGCACCCACGAAAGTTACTCCGTAAACGTTCGTCATAACAGTCTGCTTGACTATCTTTCTGGTAATTTTGCCTTGGAGAAGTTCAGCATCAGGATGACCTTGAGCAGCTTCTTCATCCACCAATTTGTTAACCATGTCTGCTACACCAGTATACACATCAGCTGGTCGATCGCTAGGAGCAAGGTTTACAGCTTGAGCACCAGCTAAATCACCACCAAGAGCTGCATAATGTTGAAGTCCATTACAAGTTCCGTCTTGGTGAATAGGTAAACGTGATGGGAATCCTTCTGGATCTCCGCTACGAACAGCCGCCGCAACTTCATAACAAGCAGCAAGACACTGCCAAGGGTCTTCAGCATCTAGCCACCATCGACTTCCGCCAAGTGGATTATCTACAGAATCGAAAATTTTCTCCATATTCTCGGTTACATAATTCTCTCTTTCAGTGAAAGAATGCTTATCATAGCCGTGAAGGTTAGCCAAATGGATTTTCAACCAGCGATAGCCCGATGAACCAAGCGGCTTGGCCACATCAAATTGTAGTAGACCACGACACAAATCATTACCAAGATGGTTTAGAGTTGGTGGGATAGGATAAGCTCGACCGCGGAAATCCATGTTATGAGGGAAATACATTGGGGTATCCAAGAACTTTCCAAACTTTAGTATATATAATTCTTTGCAATAATGTTAAAGCTACTTCGTACTTACCGCTCTAGCAGTCTCAACCTTGTAGTTGACATCGCATCGCAAAGAATGATGGTTTCGTTCTCGATTTTGAATATCTTTGACTTGCTTGATCCAATTGAGTTTAGCTTTTGGATCTGTAGCATAGTTTTCAGGCTTCTCAGGCAAAGGAAGGTTGCCTTCTGTTACTGGAGGAATGTCAGCAATAGCCTCACCCGAATTCCAAGCTTGCAGTATGACGTCGAAGACCGGTCGATTGACTTTCCAACGCGTTGCTCCCAAAACATCTAAGCCAGTCAAAACTCTGTCCAAGCAGTCTTCTTCAGAGGCTTTCTTCAAGTACACAACTTGCTCAGGTGAATCCTTAATTCTCATACATATACTTTTGGTGCTGAGATAGCCTCCAGAGTTCCAAGTCAACCATGGTCGTGGTGGAACAAGCATTGGCAAAAGGCGTGGATGTAAAGTATCACGAACAGGTTCCTTTGAAAGCATTTCCGTCAAATTTGGCGAGAACTTGATGATGCCAACACGTTTACCACGAACATATTGATATGTGTGGAAAAAAGCAGGTATCATTTCAATTATCTTTTTACCGGTTTCAGGATCATGGCTTGGAGTTGGTATTTTGGCAGCTTCGATCAGTAGACTGGTCAAAATACTCCCAACTTTTGCACGGGTAGCACTTGGCCACACTGGGTTCCATTCTCCATTATCCAAAGCGGTGACTGTTTCACCATCGGTAGTGCTCAATACGCCTCCCACGGGCACCTCTCTTTGTTGACCCAGCCGCATACGTTCCCGACGTAAAGCCATGTTGAACAATTTCCCGCTTGAGAACAGAGCATGCGTTTCTTGGTTACGAAGTCTGCTTTGCTGAGTTTGCTTTTGTTTCATGAGAACAGCATTCCATTCCATTTCTACAGCTCTACCAACGTCTATCAATGCTCTAGCAGTTTTCATACCATCCGCAATACCGGAAGATCCATGTAATCGCATCAGCTCTAGGATAGTTATTACAGAGAGCTTGTCAGCTGGAAGTAATTTGAGGAAGGGACCATAAACTCGTCGTTCTGATTAACAGAATATTAGCTCAAGAAATGTATGCATATTGATGATGTTGATAGCTACTTACCGCTGTCGCTCGATTTGTCACATCTGGCAACCTCTTCGGCGATTAGCGGAGACAACCTTTGATGCCAACTCCACATGATGCGCTTCAATGGGCTAAGGTTCATAGCTCCCAACTTGTCTCCACGTGCCAAAGTTTCTTGTTTCTCATGGTTGAGTTTATCCAACGCTACCTCATAAGCTCTCTCTTCAATTCGCAATTGCAACTCATAAGGGTCAGTGATTCCGGATTTCTTAGACGCCGACAACGTGGCGAGGTGCTCTTGCAGAAACTTTACTCCAGCAGCATTAGTTGAGCGTACTTCAGGTACTTCTGTTATTTGACTTGGTAATTTTGGTGTTTCCATCATCACTTCTTCCCCTGATTTACTGAATACTGCTTCCGACGCCTTTGACAATTCATTGAGCATTTCCGTCACTCCACGAGATGCGTTATCCCGATTCTCCTCAATTAGCTAGAAAAAAGAATTGAGTATTGGCAAGCTGTCATAGTATGCAATAGAAGATATTCTTACTTTTTGAAAAAGTTTGTCATCACCGTCCTTTAAATAAGGTGACCTAAGCACCTGCTCAATTGTAAAGGTAGTGTCTTTCTTCATCTCTTGCAAAATAGCTCTAGCAGTTTGGAAGCTTGATGCTCTAGTAACAATAAATCGCAATTAATCGTTAAACGACTTATAGCGCCAACATCCATTGAGTATTACTTACTTCATAAAACCTCTAGCCACAATGGCGTATGTGTCAGCATCGGGATTTAATCCATGTTTTCGCATTTGATCGAACCAAGTTAAGCATTGTGAAGTTAATGGTTTAGGACTTGCTTCGACAAAACCTTCCAAGAATGTATTGTAAATATGATTGTCAGCAAAGATCTTCATTTCCTCCGGCTTGTTCTTGTATAGTTCGATCATAATTCTGGACGCTCTATCCATATCTTTCGAACGAATACAAGCATACAAGACAGCAAAATTCTCGGCAACGCTACTTGGCAAGACTTTGGACGCAACCTTGAAAGCCGGTAGAGATGGATTCGGTAGAACAATTCGCTTTGGGCCAGACGTCACACGAGAGGTCATTATCTCCAACGGCGGTTCTCTTCCAATTGAATTTTCCGCGGACTCTACGGCATGAGTTATCTTCTCAGCTGTCGCAATGCCGGCATGTCGTTGGTGTGAGGCTCCTCTATGATTTGAAAAGGCACTCGCAGAGCATGGGGAGCGCCCATGTATTCGAGAGCTAAGTAATCCGGGTCGAAGTGGTCGACGAGGCAACTGTCTATATAAGCTAGCAAGTGGTAGCGACATTGCTATTATTAAGGGCCTGGCACTACACCTGTCTTGCACTCAATACAGTTATGGTCACGAACCAACGTTAGAGTAATTTTTTTTTTTAAGGCAGCTTCTTTTTCCCTTACAGCCGGCTAGTTTAAAAGTAGTCACATTCACTGTCACAAAATTGCATTTTGGCAGGCAAAATCCTCCTGACTCAAAAGTATCTTTCAATGTGCTTATGGACCCGATCAAAGTTTTAGAGCTACAATCGCTCACCAAAGTTGCGAATGAGAAGAAAAAAACTGAAGGTGTAGCAGCTAGCATACCCTACTTGGCCAAGATAGTTCAAGTCCTAGATACCCACACATCCCAGCGCTCTCAGAACAATTCCACGCCAACTTTTCAAGCAATACAACATATGGCTATAGATGTGCGCAAGGACTACGCCGATGCCCTATTTGCTACACATCGTTATACGGAATGTGAGGTTCAGATGGGATTAGTCTGCAGAACTCTTGAGAGATATATCAAGAGAGAAGACATTGCAGACGATTTACGGCGGGATTTGCAGTCGAAACTTCTAGTATGTTACCCGCGCTGGGCTGACTGCTATGAAAATTTGGGCAACAGCCATTTGGCTTCCAAAGTTCGACAGCGGACGCAGAAATTCGAAGGTCAAACAGTCACATAAGCCACCCACCAAAAAATTTTTGGTTTTCCAGTTATGCTTATATAAACCACCCGCAAACTGTTCAAGGTTTTCTCTCTTGACTCTCTTCGTACTGGTAAGTTTATAATCCCATATCTCCTTTTCCTCTTTCGTGATTGCGGAACGATGATAAACACTTTGTCTTCATCTTGTCCTATCGACCATGACGAGACAACCCGCTACGCTTCGCTGAGTGTAGCCGTATACTTGCCAGTATAAACTCCTGACCGCTATTCCAAACCACATTTATATCATTTTTTCCATACTTTATGTGCATAAATACTTACCCCACCATCTAGTTCTTGTTTATATAGTCGCAAGCTCATGTACGGCTTGGTGCTCCGGTGATTCGGCATGGGTACGTACTATTACCGTCTGTAAACACGGATCGGGGATGAGGGAGTTGGGACAAGATGAATACTCCATATTCGCAGTTTCCACCAAAAGGACCATGTTATGAGTCTCTACTGCAGTGCATCTGCTTTTAAGGAGATGTCCGGTGAAAGCAGATGCTAGTAGCCGCTTGCAGTTTGAGACTCTTCCTGATGCTGGCTAGCAATCTTCCTTGGATGTCTGATCTATCCTCCACTCATCATACCGTCCCCTGTTTCTGTTCGTTGGATCATTACAAGCATAAACTAACTGTAGCTATTCTATAGGATATAATCCTCTGAACCAATATACCCATTCGCAGAGCGATGTTTTCCATAGCCAGATGGTGAGTTAGCTTTTCTTAATACATGACAATCACTGGTTGATATGATGAAAGAAGCAAACTATCAGTATTAGGAAGAGCCGTCTTAGGGGTTCTTTTTACCCAGTGCTGACAAACGTTTGAAACATATCTGAAGACCAAAAAATGTGATTTACCTCTTATCAATCTCAATAACTAATGCTTACAATCGCTTTTCTTCTTCAAAGGCTATCTACCCGTTTTGCCGGTCAAAATAAACAGTGTAGGTCTTTTGTGCATATATGAATAAACGCTCTTTTCAATATTTACCGCGTTTTGCGGGTCTGTATGATTTGATAGTTCTTGTTTAAATTTCATTATTTGATTCGACAACTAGCTTTGACTACTACCTTTCATTCGTATGATGAATCACCGTGTTTTTGGCACCTCTTGTTTGAATACCCACCCGCCTTATGGCCGATGCGGTATGATGCACGCAAAATCGCGATCTGATGAATGATTAGTCAAACCTGTTTGTTTCTTGATCAAATATATAATAAATACTTGTAAGATACTCAATGACTTCGTAAGTCGTATGAAAAGGCGGTCTAATCTGTTATAAATGAAACATGAAGAGCGCGAAAATAACTTCGCATTTATGAAGAATTTCTGGCAGATATATATCTCAACTTTATCACGAATTCCGTGGTTGTAAGCTTGAACATATCAAATCCTGTACTTTCTACATTTATTGGAGGAATTGCGAATCACGAGACTGACTCATCTCTAATTTTTTGAGTTTGATCAATATATCGCACTCTTGAAGAGAAGATATACATACATTTACATCTTGGCAATTTTGCCACACATAGCACTTTGTAACAACCTTGTCAAATCATGTATACTCTCATTCGCCAACTCTTGAATATTTAGCATGGATTGTCTGACATTTATTACGTTTCAGGTACTCATTTGGTCTTGCTTTTGTTGCCAGATTTTCTTTGCAAAAACTCTTCCAAATCCTTTCTTGCTCGCTCAGTTCCAGAATCATATTCGCTACTATCCGGATCCGAATCATGTTCTGATGTTTTCGTGTGTGGATTACTTTTGCCAGACTTTTTTACAATTCCGTGATCCATATTGGCAGCCTTTCGAAGGCTTGTCTGCTTCTGTGATTTTGTAAACTTTCTGAGTGGACTATGATTAGAGCTTGAATGCTGTGCTTTATGTCGTGTTCGAGCTGCCTCATCCATAACGACTATCTTGCCAGTCCCTTTGTATGAATTTTCAAGTTTAACTTTCGACTTGATTCCATGCCTTTCAATTTCTTCTGAAATCTCCTGTTGTTGGAGTTCCCGTCTTAGCCTTCGATTCAATTTGGAATTTGCTCTTTTAGCCTTGAAGCTTGGTACTCGATGGGTAACACGTTTGATAGGTGTTACTGATTTCTCACCAAGTACACGGTTGATGACAGCTGCCTCAATACCTTGGATGCCTTCTTTGAATATTTCCGTTGTTGCCTCTAAAAAAGTTTGACCCTGACTCATTTTATGTTTGAGAACGTCTGCCACTACTCTTTCTTGTTTTCTTGGAGAGGGATATGGCATATTCTCAATTTGCTTCCCACTTGGCGTGACGTCCGCTTCAGATTCTTCAGATATAGAGTCAAGTTCGCCATCTCCTTGCTCAGGCTCGTCGACATCTGCAATATCCTCTGCGTCATCATCTGCATCCGCATCCCCATCATTGCCTACATCTGGGTGCTCTTCCTTTACATGTTCATCCTTCGATAAATCTACACTGGCCACTGTCTCATTTCGTAATTCATAGACATCATCAATTTCTGATTGAGCAACTGTTTCTGCATCTGTATCGGAAAAATCGTGTGGCTGATGCAACGGCTTGTCATCCCCTTTGGTTCCGAGCGATATTACACCTCGCTCTTCATTTGTTTCAAGATTATCATCCACTTTCTGGTCATGAATGCCTATGTGATGATCTTGATTACTATGTTCCATTTGATCTTCAAGATGATCATCTTCATCTTCCAGTTCAATGTCTTCGTCGGCGCGTTCTTCAGTATCATATTCCGCAACATCGTGTGCTTCCACTAACAGATCTTCCAGAATATCTTGATCTCCTGCTTCCTTTTCGCCTTCTCCTTCATCCTTACCATTATCTTCACCTTCACCTTCATCTTCATCTTCATCTTCATCTTCATCCTCATCCTCATCCTCATCTTTATGTTCGTCGACTTCGTCTTCATCAGGGGAATCTTTACTATAAATAACAGCAGGTTCTTCCATCGCCTGACTCTCTTCACATGGAGAAACAATAACAGCTCTTTTAACCTGTTTCCTCTCTTGTATTGATTTTGTCGGAGTTGCATATGACACTGCCGAAAGTGTTCGTTCGGATACCTTCAACTGTAATGGGCTAACTGGCGACGATGTATTCAAAAAACTTCGCTCTAAATGAGTTTTCTGAGGTGTGTATAATTGCTGCGTAGGACGTAACGTTTTGACCATTTCCAAGAAGGCGTTGCCCTTATGCGCGACACTCTCGATACTATCGTCACGGTACTTCAAGAAGAAAGACTGAAGCTCTGCTGGAGAAACAGTATAGGGCCGAATGTAATTTGCAAAGCATCTAGAGTAAAATTCAATGTCCTGCTTTGTGTATTTGGCCATCTTTATTGCATTGTCGCTGTTCGTAGAAGTCAATTTCCGCTTCATGCCCAAGAAACTTGCTAATGTTCCATAGGAAGCGTCACTAGTTTCATCTTTGCTGACTTTTGAATTAATTTGACCGTAAAAGTTCATAAATAACTGACGAATTTGAAAATCGTCTGCTAGATTGAAAGTGACCCGCTTGTCGATTCTAAAGGCATATTAAGTTTCATACTCGTAAGCTAATATGAAACTTTGAGAGATTTTCTTACCTCCCTGGACGTAAGAAAGCTGCATCCAGATTAGCAGCTGAGTTGGTTGTCATAAATAGAACTTGAAGGATATCAGCACTTCACTTTGTTTTTGGCCATAGTCTGAATATGTTTGTCCATACCTGTTCCTTCCTGAGAAACTATCCCATCCAAGCAATTTAGGAGCGCGCTCCAACTCAATCCGCCGTGTGGAAAGTTGTTACGTGCAACGAGAGCATCAACATCTTCAATCAAAATCAAAGAATTTGGCGGTACTGTATTCATCATGAAAATTAATGTTGATTCTGTTAAGGATGAATCCGACAAATTGACCATGCAAATATTCAAATGGAAATGCCCAGCTAAGGCTTGTATCAATGATGACTTTCCAGTTCCTGGCGGTCCCTCAAATAAATACGTTCTACGATATGGTATATTTTGATGCTTGTATAGGCTACTTGATTTAAAGAACTGAGCAACATCTGTAGAAACGGTTAAAATGCATTCCATAGATTTAAAATAAGGTGTACTGACCTTCTATAGTCTCCTCTGTCACTCCAACTGGCAATACAACTGATTCTAGACTACGAATACTCTTGAAATAAATAGCAGACCACTGATTGTGGAAATTGGAGTAATGGAAAACCTGGATCTGAGTGTTGTTTAAATATTTGCATTGTGATACGAACTTCAGTGTTGACACTGCAACTCACCTTTCTGCTGTTCTTCTTTCGAAAAGTTTGCACTGCTTCGTTTATAAGCTCTTGAAGGCAGAAAGGATTTCTAGATATTGTCCATAACTGAATCATTTTGCTTCCTTGGCTAGCTGCTATGGTAGGCATTTTATGGTTTCGAGTTTGAATATGAGTTGCTTGTCTCTCCTTGCGCACCCTTATTTTCTTTCCTTTATAATGGACCTCATGTTGTCCATACCCTAATGCAAGTTCAAAAACGTCAATTTCAACAGCTTTCTTGTTTAGAGGTCTGGCTTGCTCTGTATATGAATTTACCTGGTGAGTACTTTACATCTGATGTACTTGATGTCACCAGGGGATTGGTGGCTTCTGGAGGATTGGCTGTCATATTTTTAGTAGCAATAAGGTTGTTTATTTTGCGTTCTTTCGATAAATCTGTCAAAAAGTCTTCAACAGCTTGATATATTTCATCTCGTTCTTCGATGGTCACACTGACCGATATGGCTTTCCAAAATTGAGATTGTATATTCTGCAAAGCCACACTAGAAGGCCCGAGTAATGATCCTAGAGAATGTATTAGCAGTTTCATCATTTAGCAAAAGACAATATGATACATCGAAAAATTACCGCATATCAACAGAAAAGCACCTGTCGACAAGTACTCGTTGCCAACTATTCCGCGTATTATGTCGACGGTGTTGGGGCCGAGTAATGTTGAAAAGTAGTCCGGTTCAAACACCTTATGAAGAGTTGAGACGCCTGAATTTGCTAGTTGCTGGCTGGCTTCCTTCAGCCATGTCCAATCAATGTCTTGGTAAGTCGCCATGTTTCCGAAGACAGGATACGACGCTGCAATATGCTTCGGACTTATAAAAACGACGCGTTTGAGGATTTTTTGGGCGCGTGACTTTGCAAATCGTTCCTGAATGAAGAATACCTTTTTAGCACCTTTCCATAAAACACAAAAGCGACCAATGTTCTACGACAATATATGCAGCTTTCAAAATATCTTAGTGGCAATAGATCATTGAAAAATCATATTCATAGTGTATTGTGTGAATGGTTCATTACAATTGAATAATACTTTCAACTAGGAATAGCATATCTGAGACTTTACATTTCATTTCCAATCCAGTCTTCTCAACTTGAGTATGTTGCTGGCATACAGGATCAAATTAAGGTATTTACATCGGCTTATAAACAAGTGCAACAATGTACACAATTAAATTTAAATTTTTAAATTAAGAAACGTTGCAGCCGTTAGAAAGTAACTTTATATATAATTTGCTCGGAAGGTGTCAATGATAATATGGTTTCAATTGAGAATAGGTAGGAGATTCGACCAAGCTGACAGGAGGTTTGGCAGAAAGAAGGACTCCATAAGGTTCAATGGTGACACCTGCCAGTGAAACACTTTCATCAAGAGCGATAACACCAATGGCTATGGTGTTCTCGCCATTATGATTCAAAATACCCTCAGGTACATAGTATAGCGATTGGGGTCCCAGATCATTAGCTTTTTGAAGAGGATGTTAGATATGTACTAAAAAAGTGGAGCACTAGAAAGTCATTAATATTACCATATTTTCCAAACTGCCAGCCATTGATAAATAGAAGGGATCGATAGCGCTCAGAGGTGCTGTTCTGGAATTGAATGCCAAGCGGGACGTCGTGTTCCTTAGGTATATTGAGTTTGAATGTAGTACGGTACCATGAAACACCGGATCTCGGTGTTGATTCAGGAAGCGACACGGATTTCCATCCATTGTCAGGATAGCCAGGAAGATGCCAGCCGTTACGTTCACCGTATAAGCCACCTTCGTTGTAAGGTCCTCTAGTGGTATCAACAATGTGCTCTCCACCAAGGTTTCCTAAAGATGAAAAGTTCGGTTAAATATTACGTTTGATCAGCCATAGCAATTATGTCAGTGTTTACCTTGAACCTTCCAAGTGATAGTTGTATTTTCAGCTCCCTCCAATGCTACTCCAGAGAAGCCTCTGGGCGTCTTGTACTCATCGCCATTGCTACTATCTTCTTCGTGTCCAGTTGTCCACATAAGTAGAGATAGAACATTCTCCTTGCCTGATTGCAGAACACTGTTGTTCAACTTAAAAGTATACGAATCCTGAGTAATACCACCAAGATACTGTCCATTTAGCCAGGCTACCCAAGCAGAACCTGTACCCATAGTGGCATTGACAGCAAGTCCAGTGATTTCAGAAGTGCCGATGAACGAGCCTCTAAACCAAAGACTACCAACGTGATAACCTACACCTATCTTAATACAGCTGCTTATATCATTGATGAATGCTCAAGTGCATACATACCATAATCATCAGCATACAGCACTGGTAAGGTCGTGGGGGTAAGCTTAGGATTGTTTGTCGTCATATGATCAGCAGCAACCCATTTGGAGTCGTCAAAAGTGGTGTTAGTCTCTGGAGACGCAGGACTGTATTTCCAAATAGACTTCGTTAAATCAGGGAGACTGATCTTCACAGGGCCTGAGAGTTTTCCTGTGAGCGTTCCATAACTTGTGCGCTTCACGGAAATGTTAATACCATTCCAAGTGACAGACCCTATTCCTTTGGGAGCAACTATTTCAATGCTGGTTGTCGAATTGGTATCACCAGTGAATGCAAGGCGGCTTCCTTGAATTTCAGCGCTGCGAACAAGATACGGGCCCTGAATCATAACAGTTTTGCCGCTCGAAGTAACCGGAGCCCACCATTTGGTAGCCGCGTCATATCCAGCGACTACAAGGAGTACATCTGTTCCATTTTGACCGATTGCATTGATGTAAGCAGTTCCATTGGGATGCTGGTAATTGATCTGGAGTGTAGTGCCATTCAAAGCAGAAGTAACACCAGCATTGGTTCCATTTACTGTAATCTTATCGGAGGATGAAGTGATAGCAAATTCACCATCTTCACCTTCGTAAGCATAAACTAGAATCACATCTTGGGAGTCTTGACTGAAATGAGTGAAAATTTCACTAGTGGAGTACAGCAAACGTTGCGATCCGAAATCATAGCTTGTCGTAATAATCTTAGCATCACGGCCATTGAGCAATAGATTTGTACCAGACTTTTGAGGAATGGTGATCGTTCCATTGTTCGTCTTAGCATCAATATGGAACCTATAACATTGTTTGTTAGTCAACTATTCTCCAAAATAGTCATTTAATATTAAAAGGTACTTACTTTTGGGCAGTGGTCGAGCTGGTAACAGTTTGTTGCACAACATAGAAGATTGCGTCGCTTAAAACGCTCTGAAGACCATCAATCCTAATATTAGAGTTATTAGTCGCTCCAGTCACATTCGTAGTGGCGACGAAGTCTTTAACACTCCTCAAGAAGGTTGCTTAATAAAAAGAAAGCAATCTATTTCAGTAATTTTGCCACTTTTACAAAAATATCCATAGCTGTTGCATACCCTGAAGTTTTATTTCATAACCTTTTGGAGTCATCATACGTGATTCAGAGATTGGAGCCCCATAGTCGTAACTGGTATAGACACCTGAAGTTTGATCAATAAGAATCTGAAATCATGCGAGTATACTGGACACATTGATACATACTCGGTTCAGGAGATTCTCCCCAGCTATAGATGAGATTGTCATGGATTTAGAAGTCTGAAACACTAAAAGCATAATATCTCTCAAGATTTCTATGAGACTCACGTGGTACCACCTGTAGATATACAACGTCAGTAATAGATCTATGGCCAAATGACATTTCTATATTACACATACCATATGACATGTAAAGGCTCTGGATTGTAGCGCCTTGTGCGTAGTTGTTCTTATAAAAAACTTTGGCAAACTGTTCATTGACGAGTTGTCGGCACTTATCGTATCCAGGTCCCTATTTAAAATGGTGAGTGTGTATATTTACCTTTTTCTTCATTTTTTTTGAACCATACATACTCCCCAAGGATCGAACGAGCCGCCTTAAATTTTAATGACTGTTAGTCAAATGTAATGTAGTTTGCCTATGTTTTGCGTACAATTTACCTTGAAATTCATAGATCGCCAAAGGCTCAGTAGGACTTACCCCCTCATGGTACGCTCTCCAATTATTGCTGTCCGCTTTGGGCCATACATCGGGATGCGAGCAGTCAAATCCTACTGGGTAGCTATCAAAGCCATAGACGTCCACTGAACCTTTACCACTAGCAAATGCATCATCGGTGGAGATATCATTGAAACTAAACGGAACAGTCATGCCGTCGGATCTATAGAAGTCCTCAATTGCTTGCATATAGGCTTGACCATCACTTGATGTATCCGTGTATTCATTCTCTGTTCAATTTGGTTCAGAACATGTGTACAAAAGATTCAATATCTTTAAATCGCATACCAATCTGAGTAAGAATGATGGGGCCACCGTTTCCAATCTCTGCCGGTATCAAGTATCTGTCCATAGCACTCAACCATTCCTTATAAGCTTCCGTATAAGCAGGCGTTGGTTGACGAGAAGTGGAGTTGATTGTTTCTAGCCAGCCAGGGAAACCTCCTGCATTGAGTTCAGCATTGATCTGGATAACAACATTAGCCCTTGTTGACAACTGCCTCTGCATGCATACATATTCTTCTTACATATGGGCCGGGGCGAGCAATTACGTGGATACCAGCAGACTTTGCATCATCCAATACCTTTTGAACGTCTCTTATACCTTCAAAGTCGTAGACTCCTTGTCTGGCAGAATGATAACCCCAGAAAAAATAGAGCGAGGCTGTGTTGTAGCCGAGAGCCTTGAACTTTTGGAACACATCACTCCACAGATCTGGAGAGGGTAGACGATAATACTAGAACAAGATCATATATGAGGATAATAAGATTTGAAATGTGAGAGTATAATGATTTTGCCTACATGAAATTCTCCAGAGAAAATAAATTCACGAGCATCATCGATTTTCAAACTATATTTATCCCAGGTTACAATTGTGCTTGAGTTGACACCTGAGCTTTTAAGACTGGCAGCAGCTCCAGTGAGGGAGATAGCAAGAGAGATGCTTGTCAGAAGCGCCTTTGAAATCATACCTAAGAGTCTGCTAAGAAAAGCACTAAAGGTACCTCGACAAAAAGCCAAAATCTCGAGTATTTAAATATTCCCCGGGTAAATTAGACTTTTCTGGCATGGGCAGTGTAAAAACCCTTTCCAGATCTAATAATCACAGACAAGCCTGATGTATGAATAGGTGTTGTATTCAAGCAGACTTTGGTAGCTGAAATGCACTTGTATTCAAATATTTCATCGACTTCAGTATTTTGCAATATCTTTCAGCTTCTTGAAGGCATTTGAGGGCCTAAAATAACGTTTAGCTCCCCCACACACCTAGACTTTCGGAATTAAAGGGGAAATACTGTATATGGAATCAATTTCCCGTCAGTCATTCACAAAAATTTGTAACACCACGCTAATGTTGTGCGATCTGCGATCCATGGTAATTTCTCATTGTCATACGGCCGCACAATTCCTCAACCTTTGCAAAGCAGTTATGTATCGCTGTACGATTCCCAATACAGAAGAAGATATTCGCAGAACTCAAATGTTCGGTCTTTGTTCTGGTCGACATTGGAATACAACTGAAGCTACTAGTGGATTGGAAAGATTTTACATCAGTTTAGGAAACTTCTCACTAATGATATTACATGAGAATCCCTCGGAAACCTCCAGCGATGATATAATCGAGAATTATTGGTCGTAAGCAACCAAAAAAATCCCATCAGGCGTTCAAGACTTTCAATGAGGCTATACCCAAAGCGATATATGCAAGGCCCACAAAGCCTGCTTTCGTGCAGCACCACACGCCCTTTAGACTTTGAAATTGCAGCCTACGTCAGTTTCGGAATCATCGCTAAATTTTTTATACAATTGATTACAGTGAATGCTTAGGTAAAGAGAAACGGAGTAAGTTCAGGTCCCAGGCACCATGCGTTGCTCAAGCATTCGTCATATTTCGCTGCTCAGTGATAGCAGCTATGAATTAGTCATCGTCGCTGCAAACAACTTCGGAGTCCTGTTCGTTTTCTTCATCGCTATCGTCATTTGCTTCGAAAAATTGAGCAAATTTGGATACTTCAACATTACTGGGCTCATCGCTAGCATGTTCTTCGTCTTCTATGTCATCGTCGGGGTGGGGATGTACAATATTGCCAAACTCTGAGCTTTCCTCCATTATAGCGGTAGCCATAGTCAGTATATCATCACCGTTGTTCCTTCGTGATGTTCTGCCGTTCTCAATGTCTTGTGCAATCAGTCGTCTTCCACTTTCCGGAAGCAGCACTTGTTGCAAATATTCTACAGGATCTTGAGGCTCTGAGTGTGCTGCATTAAGTTTACCCGTATGAATCAATAATTTAGTTAACGCTTTTAATATACGATGAGATCCTTCGGCACCATAATAGCCCGGCTATGATTAGAAAGTTAGCACTGCCGTGTTAGCAACAACGCGTTTCAATTCAATAATTACCAAATGCGACTCGAATCGTTCTAATATCTTCAATGTACTTCGAGCTTTGTTTTTACCGAGCTCCTCGTATGCAGCAAGGGATTGGTTGCGATATATACTTGGTGTTTTCTCATTTATAATGTCTTCTAAATCCTGGAGGAATTCTTCCACCCGTGACTCTATACTGTCGAAATCAATATCAATGTAATAGCCTTTTCTTTTTCCTTCAGGCAATATCACTTGTTCTTTTCTGTGTTCTAGGCAAAAAAGGTATCTGTCATTGTTGGAGGCTTGGTTTTGCATTTTCATGTATCGCGGACGTATCAGTGATTGCACTGATGTTGTGCCAGAAATCTGAAGATCGTTATCTGTTGATACAATTCTGCCTGCATCCATATCTTCTTTCTCGTCAGGAGCCAGAGAAGCTAGGATGTTGGACAGTTTCGCTTGTAACGATTCTGATAAAGGTTGTTCCAGATTATGATGACAATAAGGACATTTTAGATTAGTGCCTAAAACATTACATGTCAGCGGCTGGAAATGATAAAAGAGCAAATGAATAACAACATTTACTTTTAGAGGATCCATGTCTATGATCAAGCGCAGAAACAGTAATCATGCGTGCTTTAATTTCATCAATAGACTGATTGGTGTCGTTATCTCGCTTACGCTTGTTTTTTCTAGATGGCGGTAAGGTCAAGGTGTCGGGTTTAATCGAATTCGATGAACATACTGCAAATAGATTGAGTGGCTTTATATTTGCTTTTGTAGCAAGAGAAGCAGCAAATATGTCTTGGTGCTGTCTGTCACTTGCACTAAATGATGAGTTTGATGATGATCCTTTTTTGAGAAACGACAAAGCGCGAACATTTCCTCCTGATAGCGGCGCAATAATTGAAGCGTGTTTGCTAGACGCAGCGGACGACGAGGTGAGTTTGAGTGACTTTGGCTTTTGATTGACAGGCCCCGTCTGAGAACGGTGGTCCTTTAAAATATCTGATTGACTCTTCGAGAGGGGCAATCGACCACTGTTTCTATCAGCACTTGGATCATATGTCCTGAACTGGCTCGTTCCAGCACCTTTCACACTTTGCGGCCTGTGCGAAGAGGTCTGAAAGTCATCGGAGTCATCGTCGTTGGCGCGTTTGCTTTTCGTGCTTATGTTTCCGGGTCCATGTTTGGAGAACCTGTTTGCAGATTCTCCTTTCAGATTCGGCTTTCGCTCTGGCAATTGCGCCATGCTCCACAGTAGGTTTTCAAAAGTATGCATTTATAGCGTGTGACTGTCTATACCGCGTACTTCTTCAAAATAGATATTTGATCGACCTTGCAGGTAGCCACGCATGGCATTGTTTATTTTCATCAGCAACTCGGACAAAACGCCGTTTAATGTAACGAGCAGCTGTTAACACAAATTCTCATAAATAATTTGCGTTGTAACTGTTTTGACTAATTGACAATGAGAAGTTCTGTTTCGGCTGACATATCATAATAGTATCTGCATCTACAGAAAGAAAATTAAGCAAAAATGCAAGATAATAGCCTTAGCGATAATGGTATATTAAGCTTTCTATGTTACATGCATCATAGCAATATCCTAGCTTTTGCTCAATTGATCAATCTTCTGTACAAGTTCAACAATTTGGTTGCGATACATTTCCTTGACGTCCGCAATGTCAGCTCTGAGCTCTTCAACTTGCTCTGTTCTTTCACCAAGCAATTCCAAGGCGGCATGATATCTAGAAAACGCAGTTTAAGTTAGAATTTGTTCATCTATGAATGCATCACAGGATTTATGGAAGTGTACCTTTGATTCAAACCTTCATGCTCGTTCTTAAGCTGTTCAGCTGCCTTTGATTCTTCGCGTCTGGTTTGAAAACGGGGTTACTATGCTGTACATAATGATCAGTAAACCTAGCACGTGTCACGTATACATACAATTCATCCATATCGCGAGACAGCTTGATGAGTTCTTCTGCAAGTTCATCTACAATATGAAGAAACAAATGCTTTTAGTGAAGCCTTTACGCTATTGAGCTAAATTAGTCCGAAACACACCTCTAGATTGTGCAGATTGCTGAGCCTGCATTTGATACAATTGGTTTTGTCCTTCCAATTGCCTTATAGTTGCATTTAATCGCTCAATGAGTACTGTTGGAGGGCCACTCGAGCTTGCCACTGGACCGTTATGTGGGCTGCTATCAAAACTAGACCTATTACTGGTGACGGGACTGGATTGCTCATAACCAAACCTATTCGCTCGACTCTCATCAGTATTATCATTAACCCAGTTTGCTACAAATGAATTCTGTCTCTTGTTGCGACCAAGCGGGGAGCCTATGGAGGTAGCTCGAGCGCGTTCCTGGCGCGATGATTCTTCCCACTTCTCTCGCGCCTCATCAAGTTGCTGCTTCAAAATAAGTTCGAACTTCTGTCTCTCTTCTTCTAAAGTCATTATGTGCTGTTGCTGCAATTGTCTGATATCATGTTCCAGGCTTGTCAGCTTTTTCAAAGACTCTTCACTGGAAGTCTTTTGGACTTTCAATTCACTTTCACTCATATCTAGTTTTTGCTGAAGATCATAGATTTGTTGCTGCCAAGATGTTGCTTTCTCTCTCTGTACGACAGAATTAGACACTAAGACAAAGTCATATTATCCTGCTCTAAATAGGTCAACTTACATGTTCTGCGACAGTTTTTTCCAATTGGGCTTCATTTGCCGAAGATTGGGCATGTAATGATTTTGCTTCCTGAAGCTGAGATAGAAAGCTAAGGAAAGGCACTAAAGTCTTAGAAATAGGCGGAACAAGTAGAATAATATCGAATGTTAAACTAACCCTCTCTCCAGATCATCTCGGCTTCTCATCATCTCATTGACCTTAGCCTGCAACACTTCAATCTGGCGTAATAGTGGTTGTGTGGAATCATCCATATTGGCGTGCACTTCATCATAACTAGCTTCAGCAGCTTGTAGGCGCTTTTGCAATGTCTAGAAGGATGTTATTATAAAAGTGTTGGTCAACCAGATAAATTTCATGTTTCGCTTACCGCAATATCTTGTCGCAAATTATCTTCACGGTAACCAGCCTTCTCCTCCACTGTTTGCAAAGCAACTTGGAGCTCACGTATGTTCTGCTTCAATTTACGCTCTGTCTCCTCAGCTGTAGAGCGCACTTCAGTGAGCTCTTTATGCAGCCGATCGTTTGCTTTTAATTCTTTCTCTAATGCCGCTGCATGCGCGGCATTCGACTCTTTCTCGCCACTGTCTTTGATTTCCTGAAGCTCTTTCTTCAATTGCTCCACTTGTGTCTGAATATTGCGTGTCAACAAGGTTATTACGGCAAGAGATGTTTGTTAGCACTACAATTTACAAATGGCTACCTGACTGGCTTTCAGCTCATCTTTGACTTCTTCCAGATTCTTTTCAAGCTTTGCGATAGTCTTCTGTTGCTTGCTGATATTAGCAGAATAATTTTTCATTGAATCTAACAACGAACATCAGCGACTAAGTAAATAACTTGATTAATCATGCTTATACTAACCGTTATTCTTCTTTTCTGATTCCATCATTCTAGCTATCTTAGCATTAGCTTCCACCAAATCACTTGCTCCTTTATCGATCTTCTTTTGAAGCTCTTGTTGGCTTTTATCTGACTCTAATTTTTCAGCTCGAAGTTTCTTGAGCGCATTCATGTGCTTCAATTCTCGTTTAGAAAGTGCCTCTCCTTCCAACATCAAATCTTTAAGTTGAGCATCTTTGGCAGCTAATTGTGAGCGTAGATCATCTACTAGCCTGTTCCCAGATTTAGTGCTCACTAGTTCATCAACTTTCGCTTTGAGACGGGCAATCTCTGCATCGCTGGTTTCCTGTTGCTGATGCATCTGCTCGTGCAGATCAGCATTGGCCTTCATAACATTCAAAACTTGTTCTTCCCGCTGGCGAATGATTGCATTCCACTTCTCGTCACTATCAGCGGAGCCTTTTAACGTTGTGATGGGCTGTGAAACTTCCGAAACTTTTGGATTATCTTTTGGGCTTTCTGATAGTAAGTCGTCTGTATTATCAATGTCGGCTTCTTTGTCTTTGTGATAAGGAACTGTAACTTTCTCAGCTACGGGCTCACTATTCTCCTCCTCTCTAGCAGGCGATACCTCCTTCTGTTCATCCTCTTTGAGAATTTGCTCCAACTCAAGTTTGTTCACTTCCCTATCAAGAGCAAACTCCACCGGTGCATCAGCTCGATCATTATCAGTTGCCGTCATTTTACTTGTCTCTGCATCGACATCAGTTACACCTGTCTCATTGTCTTCAACGTTATCGACTGGAAGAGCAGTATCAATGTTTTCTTCAGGCTGCTGAATATTCTCAGGCTGCCGTACGTCTGTAGCTTCTGGAACTGGAACTTCCTCTAAATCATTCTCATTATTTACAGACGCATTGGCAACGTCTGGCTGCTGATTTGCCACTGCTTGCTCTGTTGTTGCTTCGCTCTTCTCTTCATCTTGATCTGTTTTCCGTGACGCACCACTTTTATCTTCTATGCTCGTGGTCTCTTTCGCTTTCCCCACGTTTTCATCTATGTTCGGTGTAGCATCAATTTCATTCTCTGCTTTTGTGGTTTCTTGCTCCTTGGCTTTAGCATCAGTTCCTGACAGCCGCTTGGATTCAGATTTCTCTGAAGGTTTTGGAGTTGACCTTCCAGATTGTGAAGGACTTGGCGTTCGACTACTTCTGTCTGCCATCACTGCTGCAAGACGAGCAGATAGATCGCTGCTGCTATTACGGGCGTTTGTTGGACTATCAGACACTTTGAGTTTCCCTTCGGCTTTCGGTGATGCCACAGAGGTTTGAGCTGGCTCGTTCGCTACTTTGGTAACTGATTTTTTGGGCCGTGTGCGTTGCACACTGGTAACCATGCCAGTTATTGGATCTACGTAGGTGTCTGTATATGTCTCTGTGAAACAGTATTTAGCTTACTGAACGCTGAACAAAGTGTTACAATGCATTATACCTTCATCATTGTTGCCTTCGTTTTTGGTAGGAGTGGAGGATCCAGTCGAATCTTGGTCTAATAAGTTATCAAATCGGGTTTCCACAGACGATATAGCTTGTTTGAAAAAGCCACCCCAGGCATTGGTGTTGCCTTGCTTCTGATCGCCACTGAAGAAGCTCATGCTACCGATCCCAAGGTGAGCAGTTGTCGGAGAACGAAGGGCGATTGTGATTTCAGCTATTATTGCACTGAAACCGAAGATCGATCGTTAGCAGACTACTGGCGAACAACGATCAAGCTGCTGAATATCGAATTGAATGTCAAAGAAAAGTGTTATTAAACACGAAGATTATCAAACGGCAAGTAAATTTTCTTCAGCTGGCAGCTAGGAACCCCACACGTTTTTCAAAGTCGTACAGAAATGGTCATATCATCGCTGAGTGGGTCAATATCTTTTCAAGAATAGTATTAATAAACCGATTCAAGGCACAGAAAACCTTTGTGATATGAATTATATTATTTCTAGTGGAAAAGACATCAGCCCGCCGTTGCTTCTTGCAATTTAGCAAGGTGAACTAAAAATATAATTTCCTCCAACAGCTCAGTTAATATTGATTTATTGGAACTTCATTTATAAGCTGAATGTGCCATTCAAACGTATATCTCTGCTACTAGCACCAACATAAACCTTAAATTGACCATGTGCAATCTTCCAGGATTGGCTACCAACATCATAGATACTAAGTTCCTTGGAAACGTTCAAGGGGAAGGTGACAGTGGAGGTTTGCCCTGGCTTGAGCATCAATTTATCAAATCCACGTAGAATTTTAACAGGTTCACCAGCACTTTCAGGGAATCCAATATAAAGCTGCGGCACTTCCGAGCCAGCAATTTTTCCGGAGTTTCTGATGCTAGCTGAAATGGCCAAGCTGCTTGACTTATTCTTTGAAATCTTGAGATTACTATATGTGAAGTTGGTATATGACAAGCCGTGGCCGAACGGGAATAGCGGTTCAATGTTCTTGGTATCAAACCAGCGGTAACCAATCAATAGTCTTTCAGAGTACACGACTGGTGGTTGCGAAACATGAGCAGGATAATCAGAATCTTTTACAGCAATAGTATAAGGCAAGCGGCCGGAAGGATTGACATCTCCAAAGAGAACATCAGCAAGAGAGTTTCCTGATTCTTCACCAGGCAAGCCAGCATTAATGACAGACTTTACACTATCAACCCATGGCATAAGAACTGCGCTAGGTGTATGAACCACAACAATTGTATTCGGGTTGGCGGCGGCAACTGCTGTTACAAGATCATCCCCATTATTCCACAAGGTGATATTAGGACGGTCACTGCCTTCACCAGAATTGGATTGCACAAACACGATGGCGATGTCAACATTTTTTGCAATTTGGGTAGCTGTGTTCACATCATTGGTAAGCGAACTTTTGATCTTCGATTGGTTTGCGCGGTTTGTGATGCCTTGGAGCGGATCAACAAGATCAAAGAAGTACGAGCCGCCAGAGCCCCATCCAGCTGCGGCGGTACCGTTGTCGTAGCAAGCATGTTCGGTGCAGCCATCAATTCCATAGAATGTAGGACCAGCATCCTGGCCAATAACTCCAATGGTTTTAGGGTTTCTCAAAGGTAGTATATTGTCATCATTCTTCAACACAATGACTGAAGCTGCTCCAATGGATCGCACCGTTGCTTTATGAGCTGCTGATGTTACCACATCTACAGGAGCAGAAGGTACGTCATCTGAGTCAACTTGTACCTTGGGGAAACCAGAGTCTTGTCCAAGCTTGTAGTAAGATGCCAAAATGCGAGTAGCAGCGTCGTCAACACGAGACATAGGTACAGTGCCATTTTTTGCTGCTGTAACGAGATTAGCACCCCAGAAGTCATCCGGGCCGGGCATATCCATATCTAAACCAGCCATAAGAGCTTTTGCTCCGGAGTGCGTGGCACCCCAGTCGCTTTGAATAAATCCTTGAAAGCCAATCTGCTGTTTCAAGATTTTGTTCATGGTAGCATCGTTTTCACAGGCATAAGTATAATTGACCTGGTTGTAGGAGCACATAACAGAGGCTAGACCAGCTTCTACTGCTCGAGCAAATGGCCAAGCATAGATCTCATGTATGGTTCTCTCATCAGCAATCGAGGTGTTAGTGGTACGATCCGTTTCTTGCTCGTTCAAAATAAAATGCTTGGCAGTAGAGATCTTCAATAAAAGTCATCATCAAATGATTTAGTATAAAGATTTTTAGTAAAGTAGTTTGCAACAAAGCAATTCAAATTTAAAAAAATGTATTATACTTACAACACCTTCAGCTTGTACACCTTGCACTGTCAATGCACCCATAATGCCAGTTAAATAGGGGTCTTCTCCAAAGCCCTCCCAATTGCGGCCAGCTTCAGGAGTGCGTGCCATGTTAACATCAGGCCCAAGTTGGATATTGATACCTTTGCCACGAAATTCTTGGCCCATATCATGACCTCGTTGGAGAGTGAGTTTGCGATCAAAAGATGCTGCCACATTGATACCAGCAATGCCACCAGTGACATTGTAAGCCAAGCGAACAGCTAATGGAGAATCTTGCAAACAAAGACCTGGCCAGCTTGCATTTTTTATAGCAGCAGTGTTACCAACGCAAGGACCGTCGCCAATACCAGTTCCCAAAGAAACCTTGTCTTCCAAAGATAACTGAGAAACCTTAGCTTTTGCTTTTGCGTATGCTTGTTCCCAAGAGAGCTGAGCAGCTTCAGCGGTAAAAAATGAGGCGGTGGCCATAGCCACTAGTGATAGACTTAATTTCATAACTGCAGCAAGTTATCAATGCTAAGATCCTAGTCAATTTCACCACGCATGCATCGTTTTTTTTTTTTATATAATGCTCAATTTTTCCCGCAGCATCGTGACCAGTGCATCTCGATAGAAAAGTTAAGTTTTATCCCACAGCATAGTCAGATTCGTTGTTTTGGTTTAGATCAACGTAAAAAGGACATTTAATTACGGGAGATCTTATGATTGGGAAAAGCTTGCCATTGCTATAACGTCATGGGGAAAAAAATTTGAGAATGGGATTTCTCGGTAATGCTCGGACAAGCATTTATGTAACATGGTGCTCAGGTCATCCTTAACTTTTTGAAAACTGGTTATACACAGTGCAAAAGGTTCGAATACTACCACGTTGGAGAGCACATTATTCTATAATCTCCCACCCACCCCCCAAATATTCACTATCGTTCTCACATCACAATGTCACATTAACATATTCATATTACTAACTATGTTTGAAAGCAAAAGTACAACTTTATATTTCACGGTAACGAAGCACAAGGCTACTGCAATTCCCAGCCTAATACCTGCCGTTATGTAAGTCTGTACGCAACTTACTCAAACTCAAAATTCCCAATCATTTTCAAATTGTACATCCATATGGTTGAGAAGCTATGATGTTTCAAAAAAATTTTCAATGTCTCTATTATGTGAACCACGTTTGCTATCATGGTCGCAAACAACCAATGAACGTGGCCATTGGGGGCTGTTGTCACATCTCTGGGTTTTAATTTTTTTTTTTCTTCTTCGGTGGTTCCTGGCTTTGCTAAGAAGCACCTTTTTCTTTTGTCGCACAGAATGGTTGCTGAAGAAAAAGACGTTCCAATCGCTGTTATTGGAGGTTCTGGACTCTACAATCTCGATAACCTGGAAGTTATTGAGGAAATTAACCCCGAAACTGTATGAGATTTAATACCTTCGAAAATTACTTCTATATGAAAGTCATGCTAATTTCGATTATGTTTACTAGCCTTGGGGATTTCCCAGTGACAAGATCATTATTGCACGGTCACCATCAGGATGTAAAATAGCCTTTTTGGCTCGCCACGGTCGCGGTCACTACCTTACACCTTCCGAAGTTCCCAGTCGTGCCAACATTGCAGCTTTGAAGCATATCGGCGTCAAGGCTATCCTTGCTTTCTCTGCTGTTGGCTCTCTTCGAGAAGAGATCCCTCCTTGCGATTTTGTTCTTCCGGACCAAGTCATTGACAGAACAAAGGGAATTCGTCCATCCACCTTCTTTGGAGAGGGTCTTGTTGCCCATGCCATGTTTGCCGACCCCTTCCATGCTGGTTTGGCCGATCTTGTCTACGCTCAGAGACATGTTCTCGAGCACGGCGGTAAAATGCATAAGAACAAGACCGCAGTTTGTATGGAAGGACCAGCCTTCTCTACTCGTGCTGAATCACACATGTACCGATCATGGGGAGCTGATATCATCAACATGTCTGCTTTACCCGAAGCTAAGCTTGCTCGCGAAGCCGAAATTGATTATCAAATGATATGTATGTCCACCGATTACGACTGTTGGAGAGTTGAAGAGGAGGCTGTCACTGTTGAGACTGTTATGCAAAACATGGTCAACAACGGTTCCAACGCCAAGAAGCTGTTATTGGCAGTCTTGCCCTCTTTGGAAGAGGCTGTTGCCAACAACACCTTGTTGCCCAACTACCAGGGATCCATGAAGTTCTCCGGCATGACTGCATCAGAGAAAAGAAACTCTGAGACCGTCAAGAAGTTGGAATATATTCTTCCCGGTTATTATTCTTAGATTAACATAGTAGATCCCACTAAATATATCTTGCATGAGACATGGCAATACCATTGTATATCTGCTTGCACTTGAGCGTTTATTATATCTCTACAAGGCACTATGTCTGTTAGCCTTTGAGCATAGCATCGGACATTGGCCAAATCAATTATGAATTAGATTGCGAAAAAAAGTGTGAAATTGCGAAAAAAACTTTTGAACATAGTTAGCATTATATTAGGTAATATTCCACATGGATTTATCCTATTCTTCTCCGGATATAAATCACCATTATGAAAGAATTTTACGGATGGGACCATATGTTTTCTCCCACTATTGTGAGCGGTCCAGCCGCCTTGACCATTGGTTGTTCCCCTTGGTATGACGAAGTGGGGGATAATTCGCATCCTGGAGAGGAGCTCGTTCTTGAGCTCACATCCAAATCTGAAAAATTCATATCAGAGCACTCCTTTCCATCTAACGAAGCGCTTGCTACGCTAATGGTAAGCTCTTGCATAAATTGATGCAATTCCTCGCTCTCGTTAATGGGACTTTCCACAACTTGATTCATTCTCCACAGTTGCTTTGAGCCGGTCTCTGGTAACGAACCATCAAGACTTTTCAAGCGTGTTGGCTTAGTATTTGGATAAACGACGCTTCCAGCGGTATAATGTTTTGAAGGCTTTACGAAGCTAATCGTATTGGTAGTGGCAGAAAAGCAATTGGCTGGCAATAAGAATTGAATAATATCGAGCGGACAAGGAATGCCACTGGTGCCCAACAGCATGGTCTTTTGTCGTTCAGTAAAAGCGGGGCACATGATTCCGGCTCTCACAAGACGCCCAAGTAAGGTGCAATCGATTTGAACATAATCTTTGCATAAGTGAGTCTTGAGAGATTCTGAGATAAATAAGAGTGTGAGAAGCGATAAAAGAAGATAAGTATTTCTTTTAAGATGAAACTGACCAATTGCAAGTTTTAGCATCTCATAAACATGATCACGGTGAAGTGTGGTGATCAAATGAGCCTGATGCCATGGATATTTGGTAACGACGGTTATGATGTTCTCAAATGGTCTTTCTGCACATTTGCGAGAAAAGTGCAGCTGAAATAGGAATATCTATCAGCATGTTGCGATACAAACTTGTTGGATGAGAAAATACTGAGACCTACCTTATAGTTTCTGCAAACAACCAAAAGAGAATTGATCTCTTCTCTTGTTACGAAAGGGGGACAAGCTCCACTGCCATTTCCTCCAGCCGCAGTGGACATAGTGCGAAGCACAGATGCATCTGGCGGGATAGCTGTTGTACCAATGAACTTTCCCCTCCATTTTGGGAAAACCACCCTGAGCAACTCCTCTTGTGTACATTCTTGAACTCCTACTATTCTACCTTTCAGAGGGCGCATGTTGCATTGGTCTATGGCACAGCGCATATCGTTATAGCTCATAAACTCGATATATGCATCTGAAAGGGTCTTGCCAGTTGTTCGATCCATCATCACCTAGTCATTCATTAATGCGCTGTCCAGGGATAAATTCTCTACAATTAATTTACTTACATGGATAGATTGATTGTAAATGGATGGAGATGGTATTTGAGAGCAACCAAAAAATGCAGCAATGTCAGACTGAGATACATCCCAAGGGATATTGCTGAGCTTGACACATGGCCAATTTCCATTTTGCTGACTATGCATTGGGTTGGGAATACCATTATTGTACTGGCTGGAGTCATTGTTGTAGAATGATCGCATCGCATTTGATGGTTGGGGCCGAACATGCATTGTTTGCAAATATTCGCCTTCAGTTGAATTAGCATTACATGAAGCTAGTTCATTAACATTCTTTTGACAAGAAATAGATGGTCACTAATATGTTTTTCTCTCCCCCCCTCATATAGCCTGTAATCTTACCATATCGCACTGCGGGCAAGCCAACGCGTACCAATTTCCCTGCTGAAGTGCTTCAGTGCGAGCTACTTTCGTGCAGATTGCACAGATACCATGAAGACACGGACGCAAAATAGAAATTGCTAGCGAGGATCGGCAGCCCACACATAAACCATAATCATTAGGTCCTGTAAGCTGAGGTGCTGATCCTCGTCTCATCAAATTAATATGTGGTGGGATTTGAGTACGCAAGTATCCGGTCTCATCATTTGCAATTGAGTGTTTGCGTTGAAAATAGGAATTAGGCTGTGAATTATCTATTCTTGAAATAGGGTATGTTGGCGAATAAGGGACCGATTCGAAAATGTAGCGAAGTAAATCTGATTTTTCATTCTCTTGCGGCGAACAGACCGACATTGGCGCTGATGAAGGTGACAGCATATTCATCTAAGATGACAAAAAAATCAACATCTCGAATTGCATGTAATGTGTCTCTATAGTATATAAATTATAATTGTACGTACATGTTCTCGTTTTGGATCAACATATTTCAAATCGATTGATGTTGGTGCGAATATTTGCAAGTCATCCATATTCATGTAAGATGGAGTAGATATTTTAAAGAATAGTTACTCGAGGTATTTAAGTAATTGAAACGAACTCGCTATTATATAGATGAAAATAAATTGTACATTTATCTACTGACAGTGAGAGGGGAGTTATTCAAGCGGGGATAATTAACGCCCTTGGATGAGAAGCCAGGTACGGCCAAATGGTCTGTGCTGGAAAACGGGAATTTCAATTTCTCATTTTACATTGAGTAGGAAACAGTGTTTCATTTAACCCTAGAGTAACCATAGAATACTACTGACGTGTGAAAGTAATGATATAGCCTATCATCAAGCCAAAGCTAGTAATTATGAAATTTTAATTACACAAAATTCATGGTCATAGAGAAACACCATCCATTATCCCCTGAGTGGTTCAACACCCCCTTGCAGGTTAAAGTCACTCATTCCCAGGTATATTTCATATAAACAGATTCTGAAAACAATAGTGCACGCGATATGTAAACTGCAAGGGATGATACTCTGCGAATCCCAGATGACTCTCATGGACATGCCAATTACTCGCATCCCCTTAGCAAACCCAGAGGTTGTTATTTTTTGTTAGTCCAAGACGTAGTGGGAAGATCTTTATTGCTGTTGTCTGCCTATTGTACTTTTCTTTGCATATGTACTTTACAAAATATTTCGTTTCTTCAAAAGTACTTCTCATATTAATAATTAATGGAACCAGGTGGTTGTGTGCGTCAAAACTCGGCATTAAGAAAAGTAACCAATTGGGTAAAACTGACTAAAAAAATAAAAAATTTGTTTGACTCACCTATTGATCAACTCGGGCCATCTTATTAGCGGACATCCGGTATCCGAGATTTATAATAGCCAGCCCGCACAACTTTCATGTTTATCGTATACCACGTGTATGTTTGGCTTTGTATAACAACGCAAACAGCCAGTCAGTACAAATAATGAGATATCCAAGGAATTGCAATTGAATGCAGCAAGATATAAAAAATATGGGCTATTTAGCCCATGTCTCCAAAGAAATCTCGGTAAAATTCCGATTGAAATCAGTCGTCTGAGTGAAAAATGGCAAGCTTTAATCATCATCAGCCAAAATTTATCAATGAAAGTTTCACTGAATATTTTTTCCCTTCTTCTTTACTGCCCTCTCCCTTTTCTTCACAATAATGTTCAGTCGCTTAAGGTCATTGTCGAAGCCACCAAGCCCAGTCGATGATGGTCCTTCCACCAACCAGCCAATTCTTGACCCTCCAACAAACCTGCTGACTCCTGTAGCGTCACTGGATGATATTCAGCAGGAGAAACTTGCCAGTCTTCGTGAACATGCCAATGAAATAATGTTGCCAAAGGATGATGAATACTATGAGAACGAGAAAGGTTTCCTAACCGACAATACTTTGCGCCGGTATCTACGTGCAAGAAAGTGGGATGTACAGGTGAGATAGTGATTATATGCTTGTGAACAATCGACCAAGCTCTGTAAGACTCATTATCGTGAGATAGGCTTCCACTAAGATGCTCGATGCAACTATCCAGTGGAGAAGAGCTGAGAAGCCAGACCTTTATGACCCTGATTACATTAGTCCAGAGGTAAGCTTGAAACATTTTTTGGGAAAATCTGGGTTTATGATATCCCGACCGATCAAGTACTGCGCCGACAGTACCGTGGCTGCGGGCGCCTCTGCGCACATATACAGAATACTCATTATACCTTGCAACTAGGCTGAGACTGGTAAAATGTACTTTTCTGGCTTCGATAAAGTTGGCCGACCATTGTGGATTATGCGACCTCGTTTGGAGAACTCCAAAGACGCAGAGCGTCAAATTAAGCATATCGTGTTCAGTTTGGAAAGGGCTATTAGACTTATGCCAGCTGGAGTAGAGAATATATCCATCATTGTTGATTTTAAAGATTCAACTAGTGGCCAAAGTCCAAGTGTCTCGACTTGTAAGAAGTTCTTGGACATTCTTGCGAATCATTATCCGGAGCGATTAGGGAAGGCATATGTTGTGTCGGGTAAATATATTAAAAAGATGAAATGGGACATTCAATTGTGAGCTGCTTATACTAAATTTTTTTGTGCCACCTTTAGCTCCATGGGTTTTCCACGCTACATTTAAAGTTATATCTGTTTTCATGGACCCTGTCACCTTCAACAAGATCAAATTTGTTTATGAAAGGAAAGAAGATGATACTAAGGAAACCGAAAGGACAGAGACCGGAAATGAATGGGTTCATCTGGAAAACTATATAGATCTCGATCAGCTGGAAACGGTATACGGAGGAAACTACAATTACAAGTTTGATTTTGATGTATACTGGAACGCATTGCTTGACCACACCGGACGGCCACATAAGATAATTGATTATTAGAAGTTTACATCGTGCTTAAAGTAGAGCACAGAGTTTTTGCAACCCATACAATAAAAGAACCCCCATTTTGCATTTTTATTTAAAAGTTTCGGTAAGCGCGAAAATTGTGACCTCCATATTGCAGGCACACCACGCGCGTTTTTTCGAATCCCAACTTACATCCAACCATCCACCTTACCCTCGTCAAACATTGCTTACTCTTATATCGACATAAAGTCTTGCATTGTGCTTATCATAATCTTGACTGAATGGACGAGCATCAATGTCAAATGTGAACGGCACCATTGACGCAACTAGTGTGCCTCCTCATAATATGTACGTGTCTTGATATGCAATATTACTACATTCCTTGACAGGTTCAAGCATGTTGATACATATTTATTTATAGCATGCTGTATAACGAAAAATCTCCAACTAAGCAAAGAAGCGCCTCTAAGGATTACCAAGACCACCACTTTGTGAACAGTGCAGAAAGCGATGACGATAGCAATCGCTCTCCTATGCGTTACGTGAATCCTTTGGAAGAGTATTTAAATTCCAGTCCACTTGACCACGGTCCACCAGAACTATCAACACTTTCTGAGAGATATGGGGATCCTTCTAGCCCGTCTCAAAGAACGCCTGGTGCCAAAGCTCGACAAAAGGTAATTGTTCAACGCAACATTCACTATCAGGGAGATATCTATAACTTTGCTTATTTAATACAGTCTATTGCTCCATCGCCATTACAAAAATATGAAACGCCAAGATTTGCTCGAACGAGAGAGCTGAAATCAAGTCATTCTCGTGCTCTCCACGATTCTTCCAATACAAGTGGAACTATCTCCAACAATCAAACAGCGAATGTAAGATATACACGGCTGTGTTTGGACTATCTGCCATTTACTAATCATGACACGTAGGCTCCGCCAACTGCATCTAATTCAAACCTTGTCACGCCAGTCAGTAAGCTACCGCCATCTAAACCAACTCCATCATCGCACAATTCTGTTAGCAGGCGTTTGAGGCTCTCTGGTAAGTGAAAGTGTTCACATATTTTATATGTAATTCGGACATATTTAAACGATATGCTAAATATGTGTGCTATTGAAGCGTCTCTAGGGCCTGCTGAAAGATTAAAGAGGAAAGACGACATTTCGCCCGATCGAAAAGGTAGTTCTGCAACGCCACCTGTTGGTGAGTTATGTAGGTTATCAGCTGTTATAATACGTTCAAATTGCCTTGGACTGGCTCTGGCTAACACCTTTATATTAGATATGAAATGGAATCGGCAATCACTGGATAATCTGCCATTACCAAAAGAATCGCTCGAGCCAGAGATAGGTGAGTATTTTATCACTTGATGATTATTTAATCCTTCAGTTCAGCTGATATTTTTCAGCACGGTCAGATAATCTACGGCTATCGAACTCCTTAAAACAAGTAGTACATAAAAGACAATCCGTTGTAAATTATTCACCCAACAGCAGTAAGTAGAAGATATTGGGCTGAAAGTTATGCTTTGCCGGACTAACTAGTGGCAAGTAGGCTCCCTTTCCGATCTTGCGTTATCTTCCCCTTCGCCTGAAACCAGTCCAGAAGTGAAAACCAGCCCACGGAAGCGCCTTCGAACCGCCGTAGCAGATGGATCATCCTTGACGAATAATATCAGTCACACTTCTACTAATGAAAGATCCAAGTTGAAAGAGATTGTTAATTCTGGAAACCTGGTATGTATCACCCTAAAAAAAGAACCTTTGAAGCCAAGATCATATCAACTCAACTTTTTTGATAGGAAATTCCCAAGTGGGAGGATTTACAGAAAACATCGGCCAAACATACCCACACGTCACCTTATGCGACTACTCCCTTATCGGCTAATTTTAACACACGCTATGAACGACACAACAATACAGATTCACGTTCTGAACGCCATAGAGAAAATTCTATTGAGAACTTCTTAGACAGTTCACGGACATCTCTGCCTGGCTCTACAAATTTGGGCAACATAGTCGATGCTCAGACTTGGCAGCTTGGTGATCGTAGAACTTTAGAAGGCAACCGATTCTTAACCACTACTGAGATTCAAACCAAAGAGCCCGCGACCACACGTAGCTATCTATCAGAGCATGAGCGGCGAGCTTTGGTTCGACAGCAAGAGCAAGAACGATTGGATCGCGCCGAAAGAGAAAAAGAACGATTGGAAAAGATAGATCGCGAGAGGATTGAGCGTGAGCTAAAAAGAAAGGGCCGTGAACGTCGAGATCTGGAATACAGTCAACAACATGAACAGGATCAAAGAAGCAATAACTCCATGCAGATCTCAAATTTAGGGCATCCTCAGGATAAGCAACTTGGCATGCCGCCGCCTAAGACTCCATCTACGCCAAACTGGAAGACTACATTGGTAAATACATCCCAAACACAGAACAAGAATTGGTGTGGCGTTATTGTCAATTTGACTTAATTCATGCCGCTCCTTAACAATAGGTGAACAAACATTGGTATACTGTTCTTGATCAACTAGGTAAAGGAGGAACTGGACGAGTGTGGCGAGTCATGTCTCATACGCATCATCGCATATTCGCCTTGAAGCATGTGTCATTGGCTGAAGTGGATTCTGAAGCGACTATTAGCAGTTACATCAACGAAATACGACTTCTTGAGCGACTTTCCGGCCATAGCCGGATAGTCAAACTATACGACTATGAAGTAAATCAGCAGAACGGCTATATTCAAATGGTAATGACTTGTTCGCTAATGGGGTATAAATATTATTACCGCTAACCTAACATTTGCTCGCGTATATGTAGATTCTTGAATGTGGTGAACTAGACATGAATACTCTGTTGGCAAAACAACAAGGCAAGCCAATCAATTTGAATTTCATTCGAATGTACTGGGAACAGGTATGTGATTATAAATCTGTATAGCTAGAAGACAATGCTGAGTCTAATTTTTCTGACCGTGAATCAAACTGTTTTATCGTAGATGCTCGAAGCTGTACACGCAATACACCAACAGAAGATCGTGCATTCTGACCTAAAGCCAGCGAACTTTATTCTTGTTCAAGGAGCACTAAAGCTGATAGATTTCGGTATTGCTAAAGCCATTCCAAACGATACTACCAATATTCAGCGTGACATACAAGTAGGCACTTTAAATTACATGTCTCCTGAAGCTATAAAGGATTCTCATGGCGGGCAGGCCAATGGCCGTGAAATGATGAAGGTAAGTTTCGATCATAGCGATATTGGTGCCAAAGCTCGATTTCACTGAAAACAATGTCTTATTAGCTTGGGAGACCAAGCGATGTGTGGTCATTAGGATGTATCTTGTATCAAATGGTGTATGGAAGAACTCCATTTCATCATGTTAAGGGCATGTGGCAAAAGTTAGCTTGCATCTCCAATCCTACCCATGAAATCGACTTCCCAAAGGTAGCTGTGCCGGTTGCCTCGCCAATCAAACAGCCTGACGGCACACTTGTGCCGGCTACACCATTGTCACCTACCAAATTCGGGGTGAAAGTTGAAGCTGACCTGCTAAATGTTATGAAACATTGTTTACAAAGGGATCCTAAGCAGCGAAAAACCATTCCTCAGCTATTGCAAGATCCGTTTGTTAAACCAGATCAAGTATTAAAACAGCTGTATGAACGAGCTTATCAACAAGGAATTGCTGGCCATCCTCTTGATGCTGATTCTGTTGATAATGCTATTGAAGTAAGACACTTTAAAATGTCTGATAGCCACCTGATTTGCCTTATCACTAATCGTTCTCTGATTTTCCCTTTGAAGGACATACTTGGCTCTGTATAACCTGTAATATAGCTTTCTACCTTACCGTAACGTTTCCCTCCGTTCCACTATTGCATCATATAATTACCCCTCCTCTGGAATTTTCTTCTTAAAAAAAGGCGGGCACTGATGCATATAGCATGCATGTATATAAAAATCTCTGGTCATCGGACAACATATTGTCTTTGATAGTAAATAATACTCTTTTTTTTTATGAAACTCAAATAATCACTCTCGCTTAAAACGTTTTAACAAAAAGTGGGAATACGGATAACATCAGGGAGCGCCTGCCCAAAAAAATCTTGATAACTAAGCATATGGAAGCATTTGGCTTCCTAATGCCCTCTCCAAATATATACACGATTCGCACCATCAACGGTGACGATGTACTCCATGTTGGGGGATACAGTAATATCTCTGATAATGCCTTTGCTCTGAGAATGGCTGATAATCTATTGCTCGACGTTAGTGATGTTTCAATCAAAATTGACAAATTCCATTACCCCGTCAACCTTACCCTAGTGGTCTTGATCTTATCTTTACTTCCATCAGGAAGATCTTTGCTTCGCTTTCCACTGCCTACATCGTAAATTCGAATGTTTCCAGTGCAATCACCAGTGATGATAGCCTTTTGACCTACAATTGCCCTTTAGCTCACGCAAACTTACATATCCCGGTATCGCTAATACGACTAACCTTTGTCTTCTAATAATTTCATGCGTAAGCAATTAACAGGTCCTTCTGGCCAGTCAAAAGAAGCAAAGATGTCTGCATCTTTGTCTGTGCTGTTCAGAGGATTCCACATGACAATCTCCTCATCACCAGAAGCTCTCGAAACTGTAACAAAAATTAATATATCTAATACTAGTCGTTTGCCCAAAAAAAATAATAATTGGAGAATAGCACATACTTATAGCATTATAGATTTGTCGATCTACTCCAACCTTTTCCACCATCAAAATATCATCAACATATGATTCGTGCCATTCTTCCCCGGCAGGATAGACGACATCCGGCGCGCTGTATTGAATGATGCCCTGACCCCTACGCTTGTGCCCGGGCTTGAACTTGGCCATAGCAGCCTCTTTGCCTCGCCTAAATCGATTGATAGCTGCCGTCCCTAGATTATATCGGTACATTTGACCATCATCACAGCCAGCCAATAACCATCTCATATCATTGCTAATACAAAGTGCTGTAGGTACACTCGGGTGACCAGGCGAAAATTTTGCCAAGCAACTATGTAAAGGCCCACGTCAGTGTTGTATTTCATCAAGATGTCAACAAAAAATGGTGCTTGTTACTTACACGCTACTATCAATCTTGCTCTCAGCTGATCCGATATCCCATAGTCGAATTGTCAGATCCGTGCTTGCACCTGTACGTGCATTTAGTCTCTTGAATCGTAGAAAATGGTGGAAATAGAGTTAAACTTACTTAAGAGCCAACGGCGTTTTGCTTTAGAAAATGCTAGGCGTGAAATTTGTTTAGAGTGGCCGAATAGGTACCGATAACACTCTGACTGGGTCGGATTAAATAACTTGATGGTGCCGAGTTTTCCAGCAGCAGCTAAGATATTGTAGGATTTCTCTTGTGACCAGGAATCCAGAGATGTTAACGTTGTCCAAGCTAAGCAAAAGAATTCTTCTTTTTGTTCCATATGCGAGTATTTTTTTACAACTCGACCTTGAGCAGCATCAATTAGTTCAACCGTATCTGCGCCGCAAAGAGCAACAATATTTGAAGATGCTACAAAATCATGTTAGGATCAATGAGTAGTTCATTCAGCCTAGCTATGATTCATTACCATTGTCGATAGCAGGTTCGAACTCTGCAGCCCAAATGTCTGTATCTCTGCTGCCATCTTTTTGAACTTGAGAAAGCTTGGATGGTCCTCGCAATATATGCACTAATCGATAGTTCGAATCTGTGAAAGATGAAACATGGTTATTGAAGTGTCGATATGAATTGGATGATGTACATCATTTGTGCCTACCAAGTAGCGGGAACTCGTCAGAATCTTCATAATCATGTTCAGAGTCCTCTTCATGCTGTACCTCCGATCTGGTAGTTCGTTTTTTTCTAGATTGGCTGGCTTTCTCAGAGTCAGTGGACTTCTTCTTGTATCCAGGCCCACCAATGTTGACTCGTCCTTTCTTTCCTAGTTTGTAGTATTGTTGTGTGTGAGGGTCGTACAGCGCCTTATAATATAACTCTTGATCGTCATCACTATCATCCTCCATTGCCTTTTCCTTCATTTCTTCATCGGCTTCGTCAGAGCTATCAGGCTCAGACAAAAGAAAATCATCATCATGCATCGCTACACCTTTTCCCTTGCGTTTTGATTTGCTTTCTCGAGCCACAACATTGTCTGTTTCTGATGCCTCCTTGCCAGTATGTTCTGTGCCAGACGCCGTCAAAATTGAGCTGTCACCTTGGTCCTTTCGTGGTCTGCCAATTGGTCGTTTCGGCCCTGGAGGTTTAGGTGGATGTATACGAGGTCTTCCCATTTTTTTCTTCTCCGGGGGATGTTCATCCGACAAGAGGGATCTTCTGATTTTCATTTTTTCCATGTCTGATTCCTCGGAAGTAATTTTACGAGGCCTGCCCCTCGGTCTCTTCTCTATTGGTTCAATTGGGATTGGATGAAGGCGTGGTCTACCAATCTTTTTCTTTTCTTTTGGTTCTGTTGGAATTGGATGAATGCGCGGTCGGCCAATCTTCTTTTTTTCACGCGGTTCTGTTTCAATGGGATATTTTCTTGGTCTGCCAATCTTTTTCTTTTCCTTTGGTTCTTTTTCGATTGGATGAATACGCGGTCTGCCAATCTTCTTTTTTTCACGCGGCTCTGTTTCAATGGGATATTTTCTTGGTCTGCCAAGCTTCTTTTTAACTCGTGGCTTGGTTTCAACAGGGTATTTTCTTGGTCTACCAAGCTTTTTCTTTCGCTTGGAAGTTGATTCGTCTGTTGCTATTGACAATCATAAGTTTCAAATGAAAAATGATACAGGGTAGACAAAGTACGACTTACCGTAATTTTCGGACGACGATGCTACGGTAGTTTCTTGCAACGTTGAATATTGTGTTGCGGATCCGCTTGTAGTCTCTGGGTCTGATACAGAACGCGCCTTTCTTCTCTTGAGAGGTCGCCCACGGCGCTTTGAGGATGAGTCCGAAGTGGCTGTCTCATCGTTTGACTGAGCATCGGACACACCAGACACTGTATATTCACTCTCTGAGGTACCAGATAATATGCGCCTTCGCCTAGCTGCGGGTTTCTTGAATTCGTCTTGGCTGTTACTGTCAGCACTAGCCGCGTTTAGTGACCTGTCACTTAGCGGTCGACCGCGTCTTCTCATGTTGCTGCCACTGGTAGAACCTTCGTCCTCTCCTGAACGAGTCTGATCAATTTGTTCACTAGCTCGTTCACTAGCTGATGCTTGAGACGATTCTTCATCGGTTGACAGGTGTTGTGATTGGGATGTAAAGGTATGTAGGATGCGTTGGAAAAATCCTTCAGGCTGCTTGTGCTTGTCCGACTTTTTTTGTTTTTTCGTGACCTGCGACGCCCTTCTTACCTCAGCAGAAGTAGAACGCGTTCGTTTCGCAGAATGCCGAGGTGGATTCTCGCGCTCAGTGTCGTGTCGAGCCATGAGAGCAAATGTGATTGAAACACCTGTTCAAAATCAAGTTTACTAGGTTGTGCCTTTTTAGAATCTGGCGGAGTATGAATATTGTTTGCATAGCTTTTGATACGTGCCTGAGCTTGCTTGGACTGTTGCGTGTTATTGCTGCCGATAGTTTATATTTGAAGCAGCTGCGAACCTAAATCTTCATTTGAAGCAATCTCTAATATATACTTAAAGAAAAATTATCGGAAAATCTTATGTAGCGAAGGAGCATGTAAGAGATATCCCTAGCATTGTCACACAGCAACAATGTCGTATGGTATCACTTTATATAATCGTGCTGAGAAAGTAAGCAGTTTTATAATTCATACAAGATATAAACTTAGAGATTTTCAGCTGCTTCCATCTTGCCCATACGGTAAGACATTTGCATAGATTCTTTTCCAACCTCATTATTTGGTGTGTCATGGGTATCGATATGATTTTGGCGACTACTATCAGCAGCAGAAGGGTGATGATACTCTGTATCTCCATGTTGCCATTCAACTGGTGCTTCCTGGTAAGGAGGCATATGGTGAGGAGGCATACCATTTTTCATTTGGTATTTACTGAGGCTGGCGCCGCCAGACCTAGGTTCAAAGGCAGAAGCAGGATACTGAGGGGTTGGTAAATGCGGTCCAGCGCTACTTGGAGTTGTAGGGTAAGGTGAGCCATAATACGAGCTGGAGCTATCTACACGATCATGATTCCAGTTCTCGGTATTGGGATGAATATTGAGACCTAACGGCTGTGAAGCAGAGTGATGTTGAGATGGATGAGGACGATAAATAGCTTCATTCTGATGCACATCTGGAGTTGGTGAATGCATTCCAACATCACCCGGCGAGTGGAAAGCTGGAGAAGGCGTCTCATCAGAATTAGCCATATCTAGCGATGATTGTGGGTATCGGTGCACCATCATGGGTATACCATCAGATCTGACAGGTGGTGATACGAGCGGTCCATAATGATAAGGATAAGGGCTGGAATAAGGTGAATAGTTGCCACCATAGGCATCAGGTGAAACGGGGCTCATTGGATGATGGTGTGCAACCGGAGAGGGAACATAATGGTCATTGCTGTGATCCATATATGGCTGCCTTGTAAGATGATCAGAGTAGTGACCAGGACTGCGTCCTCTAACGACAAGTGGAGCTGTATGGCAAGTTGCTATTTTGTAGAGCTGATTGTCTTGGCCCTGAACAAAAACATCCACGCTGATCTCATAATACTGTTGCGCTGCCCGCCGTTTTCCATTGTTAGCAGTTGCAGTTTTGAATTGTAAGCGCTCAAATGTCACAAGTGCTGAAGTTGTAGCTTGGCCAGGCAGTGCCGCTCCGGCTCCTGTACTCAAATGACCGCCTGGACGTATGGGTTTAGGTGCTGGCACGACTTGTGGTCCTTTATCGCGTTTGGCAGTATGTTGAACAAGATCGATCGCTTTGTTGCTCTCCGAAACACGAGCTCCAATTCCAAACAAAAATTGGCGTACTGGTATATAACCGCTTTCTGTTCGAATGCAACAAGCTACATCATCCAAAAGTGCCGGATATCCATTATCTTGATAGAGATCGAACGCTCCGCTGATCTGGAAATAGTTTCGACGATAACAAGTCCAATCATTTTCAGCAAGAAAAAAGCCACGATCAATTCTGCCATTGATTTGCACTTGAAGTCTATGTGAGATGAGTTGGACATAGGATAAGGAGAATTAATGCTTCAACTAGATTGGTATTGGGAAATGAGTTTGGGCTGTACGTACCCAGCCGATCTATCCATCGTCCATAGTTCTATAAGCTGTTTCGTTGGTGTGAAAAGGGGTCCTCCTTTTACAGACATACCATGATCAGCTCGACGAGACCGTCTACCAGAAAATATTGAAGACATTGAAGATGAACGTGAACTACCGCTTGGACGACGAGAATCAGGTGTGATGGGAGAATTGGGCTGGCTCATACTCTCTGAATAAAGCGGCGATGCGTCTTCCGGACGTGGTGTGCTGGGTTGCGAGGCAGAATTAAATTGACAAGAGAGTAGGAATATAGATCCATTAGAATCAATAAAGATTTGACCGGCTTCCAGGAAAGGCGGAATATTTACCCTGCATAACCAATGTCGGGCTTAGATTCGCCGTGCCTGAAACGCGCAGATACCACATTAGCCAAATACAAATCTATTCTCGATATTAAACGAACCAAAACAAAATTAATTATTCACATTTCATTCGAATGACTGGCTGTAGGATAGGAAGGATAGGGAGCATAATAACCATCGCTCATCTCGGAATGGTTAGTGGCATTTTGAGGCTGTTCATTCATCGACCACTTGTCATCTTCCATACTGCTGCTTGTTTTCGATTGTAAATTTAAAGGAACGACTTGGGACGCTATACAGTATATTAGTTAAGAAAAAACAAGAAAAATAGCAAAAAGTAGAAAAGAAAACAACAGGAAGAAAATTCGTTGCCCGTATGGCTTAATATAAGAACGGGAAGACAAGGTTGAAAAGGCGCCGCCAACAAGTCCAGTAATGTAAAGTATCAGGCGTTTTTTTGGTACAATAAATCCTCATCACTTTTTTATAAACTCTCTATCCCAATTATGCTAGAATCTAGAGTACAATCTCGTCATGACCATCCAAGCCCTCCACGTTTGCCACCATAACTCTGCTTTCGCATTTTTAAACCGTCTTGAAATTGTTTCTCCAAGTCTTTCGACATTTTCTGATTTACATTATCGTCGATGGCACTGCTTTGATTAGAGAAGCTAGAGCCAGAGCCACTGGCTTCGTTACCAGATTTCTTTGCGCCTAGTAATCTCAAAAATTTGTTCTTTTGCGCATCGTCACCTCCGAACGAAGCTTTGGTCCAATCGTTCCATCGTCCACTAGCCGTTTCTTCAGTCGAAGCCGCGGGAGGTGCCTTATGTGGAAAGAGGTCATAAGTTATTATATAATAAAGTTTTTTGCATCTGTCTTGCTTTTTTTTGTAATATATTCTGCAAGGCCACTTGGCATATCAAAATAGAACAAAAATAATACCTCTTGAGCTAATTTCTTTGTTGATCTGCTGTCAACAGGCTCGCTGACAGCATCAGATTCAGTTTCGCGTTTTCGCTTCTTCTCCTTCTTATCCTTCTTGCCTGTAATTATATACGATTAGATAATGGATAGGACATCATGAACATTCATTACTATGCTTACCTTTGGTATCTTTGTCTTTCGAGCTCTTTTTTTCTTTTTTGCTTTTTTTCTCTTTCTTCTCCTTTTGCTTTTTTGGCTGATCCAGATAATGAACTTAAACATGCTGGTCTGAGATGTTATAGCAACTTTGTCTCTTACCTTCGATTCAACCTTTTCTACAACGTCTTCTTCAACCTTTTTGTCTTTCTTTTCTTTCTTTGATTTCTTAAGTTCACTTTTTCCCATTTCAGCAATGCTCAGTGGCGAATCAGAGACCTTATAAGTAGAATTTTTTTCTTTATAATTTTTTTGCCTGTGATTTCGCTGGTTCTGAATTTACCAGGTACGCTACCACAAATACCATCCTAGCAGAGTGTATAAAATCCAAAAATATTGCGGTAACCTATAGAGTTGACGGTAAAAAAAGTTGCCATATTCAAAGCCTGCATTAGACTTCCTGGTAATTGATCTGAAAGAAAATGACGAATTTTCAATGATATAGATGTTTTCAATCAGTACCCAAACTGTCACACTATTGATAAGGGTTAATCTCCTGCTAACCCGCAGAACCATATTTCACTCTAACGTGCACTGATTAAAACAGTATATACTTCAGTCTTTACTTTAAATCTGCATTCTATTATTTTCTAATTTAGCACTGGATCGTTCTGTCCAAGTAAGAGCTACATCCAGTCGAGTTATTAAAATTGATGGTGTAGTTGTTAAAGCAGTAATTCAATTGGGTCAGATTGAACTGTTCATTTTGAGTGAGGTAGAAATCGCCATTGACGTCGAGAGAAGAACCGTTTGTGATACCGGCAGTCTCGTTTTGGAAAACGGTAGCATTGTTAAGACAGCCAAAAATACACTGCGTGTATTGTGAAATACTTCTGCTGTTGTCCATGACGTTGGAGACATCAACGTTGGTGTTGGTGTTGGCATTGTTACTGACGTCTGCTACATTGCTATTCTCAGCAGCTTGTTGCTGTTGAATATTGGAGCTGTAATTCAATCCACCCATCAAAGTGTTCAACAATGTTAGTGTAGTGTTCAAGTTATTCATGAGATCAACTGAACTGTTGAGGTTGTTGGCAAGTTTGGCGGTACCGTTCAGCTTTTGGAATGTTTCGGCGATATCAGTGATATAGGACTTGAAGCGATTCTCAATGCCTTTGTTCTCGTTCTTAAGGTAGTTGATAATGGCATCAGAATTGCTCAAAGAATTGTTGACATTGCAGTTGTTGATAATCTGGGTTGGCCGACGATTCCAGTCGTCCTTGTCATCCCAATCATGATCATAATCTTTATCCTTTTCGTGATCGTCCTCATCTTCGTTATCGCCGGCACGAACTAAGGTGACGATAATCGCCAATGTAAACGCAAGAAGAAAGAGCAATTTCATGAACGATTTTGCCATTGCTGAGATATTGTAGAGAGATGTTTATTTAAAGTGATCGAGATCTTAAGTACTTACGAAAAATAACGATATTACCACTGTGGTGGTTGCTGTGATCGCGAATCCAACATACCTCGGTTTTGAAATTTAAATTTTGTCTCGAGGACATTCTCAGGCATTGGGCTTATGATCCCTCAGTGCGCGAGGACCGTACATTACCATACATCGTTAGAAAAGCGAACCAAATAAATGTGAAAATGTTCAAATTTAAATTTAAAACAAACCTGTTCAAAGTATGTTATAGCATAAGGAGTAAACGAACATCACATTCAGGTTGACTGTTCTCAAAACATCAAAAATCTTACCAAATACTACTATCTGTGGATGTTTTGCCGTTACTTGATTTAGTAAGGCGTAGATACGACACTGCCTCCGTAAAAGAAAATGAATAAATCATGTTCAAAATAGAATGGAAATCTCATTGATCTACTGCATCTAAGTATTCGCTGAGGGCGAGAGTTGTCAAAGCGATTAATGCAACTACATACTCCATTGTGCCCTCGTCATGTCAGAACTTCAAATTGCCGAACTTAACAATGTTGTCATTGATCTATTATGTATTTAGCCTTGCAAGATGAATAATTATTCTAACAGGTCGGATGGTTTTATTTCAGGGAAGTTGAGACGGGAAAGACTGGTGGTGAAATTTCACGTTAAAACCTTCGGCTCCATCGATTGCCAAAATATTCACGCAATTCAACAAGGGTCTCAAAGCCATTATAAAAGTTAAAACTGAAGGTGGCAGAATTTACATGTAATAAGCTAGGGTTATAGACATTCTCTACAATTCTACTGTCTACTGCTTTCAATTTGCTGTCTATCCTTCGTTTTTTGCATTGCCGCTATTTCTTTCTCTGCAACGCTCTTATAGGTTGCGGTTGCACTTGCAGGTACAGTGCCACGTAAGCCCAGTGTTGCCGTCGAAGTGGCTCGAGAGAGCCCAAACCAGCCGTATCTAAAGGCTAGCTCGTTAGCCGCGATCTCACCAAAGCCTAGCATGACTCCATTAATAAATGGAAGTAGAAAGTTGATGGCCGTCGACTTCAAAACATATAATAACGTTGGGTGGCGCCACCAGGGTTCACTGCGCATGACTACTGTTTGTGAACGAAAGCCCTCATCGTCCAGTTCGCTTTCGGTGACGGTAATATCAGTGACGTTGGCCATTATGTTGAGAATGTAGCAAGCTCGGTTGAGCCTTTCACAGCGATACTCATTGATAGTCACAAAGTTTCCTACGCCGCTCAAACGCGCCTTTGGGCTTAAATTGTAGGGTGGCTCGAAACCACTGGCTGGCTGCCTTTCAATTCGTTATACTTTCTAATGTCTGCCATGGTACAGTCATTGGTCTGATAAAAGTCTACAGTTAAGGTGTACTCTAATCAATTTGCAACACAATTCAGGACTTATGGAATGAAGGCACTCCCGTTGGCGTGCCCATTCCGCCAAGCTTGTTCCCTCTTGTAGCATATGTCACTGTTTCTGCTGGACTGGTAGCTGCCGGTGCCTTCGCAGTGTAAGTTATGGAGCGTGATGCAGTTACAACAGTGCCTTGAACGCATACTGAAGTTTTTATTAGTCAGAAACGAGGAACTCCTCTCGCAGAACAACTCACACTCGCCCTTCCTGCTTCGATAATGCTTGGCGTTGGAAGTGTTTTCACTTTCCTTTCGGTTGGCATATACGTTTAGTGCGTCTGGATCAGTAATAAATAAAATATACACATGTGCTTTATTATCGGTCTTCACAACTTTTTATAATCATCCAAGCGGAATGATAAGTTCAGAATGGCCTGTGGCTGAGAAGACTTCACTTTTCCGAACTCTTGTTCAAACAGCTGCTGATCGGTCCAAAATAATGCAAATCGACGCTTTTTCTCAGTAAATTCACTGTTGATTGTGATTATCTGTATTTCCGAGTTAAACTGGTTGTCTGCCGACACGTTTGATTAAATCAAAGTGATAAATACCTTTTGATAATGCTGTATTTCGGACTGCAAGTCTTCAACGAGCGTCTCAAGCTGTGCCTGCGTCTGTATAATGCCGTGCAAGAATATTTCAGTATCACTGTGGATCGGTGATTTGACAAAGCTCCTCATATGTTACATACAGCTGTGATGCGTCCGTTCGAATCCTGATATTTATAATATAAGGATGCGTATCGTTCGGTATTCTCGACCGCTGTATAGCTATAGATAAAGACATATAAGTATTTGAAAGCAACTGAATAGTGCGCCAGTATAAGCGCTGACCTGTCCACCATAAGCCCATTAATTGATGTCATTGAAGCCTCCGTTCGCTTTCTTGTAGCTTGGTCATCCAGCTGCAGCTTTTCAAGGCGATTCACTATTGTTGTGGGTGTATTATTACAGTCGTCGCTTTCAAGATTCTCCAGTATATCCATATCATCACCTATAATCTAATTTAAGCTCGCGAAACACTTCTCAAAATGACCGAATTATTACTTACTGTACTTCAAGTTGAGTATCTTCTCCAAACTATCGAAAAATACTTGCTCAATCTGTTTCCTAGATTCTCTCACTTTTTGGCACTGAGATTGTGTGAGCTCGCAAGAAGCAATGATTTTTTGGTAATGAACTCCGATTACCTGCAGAGTATCGGCGGTTTTGACAGCCTCTTTATTGTCTAACAAGAGAGCTTCTTGGTGATCGGTTACAAGCTTCAATTGCTCTGCTTCCAGCTCCGTAATGTACAAAAATAATTGCTCTATTGCAGCTTGCTCCAATAATATGTCTATCACCTTGTGCCACACATATCAGCTAAAATCATCGTCATCAACTACCAATTCTTTTCATGTACCTCATCGTAAGTATCGTGCTTGCTTTCATTATGTACAATCTTTTCCATTTTCTTTTTAGAAGCCGAAGTGCGTACTTGTTGCTTTGTGTAGGCTTTAATGATAGAGGGTAGCCTAGTATCTTCCAGATGTGAGACAGTATCACGGTGCTTCTTGACAGCCTGCTCACATTCTTTTATCGAAGATCTGTGTGAAGTATTCAGTAAATTACTTGCAAGTCAATTGTGTGAATATGCCATATAATTACCGTAAAATAGGAAGAATTTGGGGCAATCCGTTTACTTTTTGTAAATCCTTCTCCAGTGCCATGATCGCCCCAATTTGCGCCTCAAGCTCAACTTCAGATGCCAAATGTGTCTTATAAGATTGAATAATCCTAAAAAAACAAACTGAGGACTTTATGCTTGTATAACTTCATTTCCACAGTTTCATTACCTCTTTTGTAAATCGTCCAGCTCAGTATTTCCTCGTTTTTCTGACTGTAATTATGAGAGTTTAAATTTACTTAAACTTTAACAAGTCCATACAGAAGCACTACCTCGTCTTTTCTACATTCGTCCAGTCTTATTAAATAACTCTGTATACCACTGGAAACTTGTTGATTGTTGTATAGTAATCGGCCAATCGCATCGTCACACCTGGCGATTGAACGAAAATTGGAATCTTGATGAAAGCAGATTTCCGTTAAGTATGAGGGTATGCTATATTTAGTAGACTCATTTACATACTTTGCGTGTCCGGAGTGTTTAGATGATTCCCTGAAGATAAATTTGGCATTTTTTGCTTGATCTATATACATCAGATTAATTATCAATTGGTGGTTCAATAGCAGATGAAGCTCACCTTCTCTAGTTCGGCAAGAGCTTCCCATCGTTCATTTTCGAGTTTGTCGTTGCCTTGCTCGAGTACTTGTTGCAGTTGTTGTAGCTCCTTTTCCAAGTTTGATGTAGTGTTGCTTTGTAATAAATCCATGTAAGCATGTGCCGTTCGTGCTATAAGTAGTTTTTGCTTTTTACTTACCTGAGGCAGTGATATTGCTTCTCGAGAATCTTTGCATAGTGGGCGTGACAATTCGGCTCAGATCGTCTGTAAATAAAGGGTGTTACAATGGAGGTTTACAGAATTGCGTCTGGTCTGAAAGAATAGCTTACTTTATGGAAGAATTTTCAGAAGATGGTTCCAAACTTGGCTTACGCTTATTAGCGAATTGCCTTGAGGTGTGACCAATCATATGAAATGTTCTGTCCAGATGTTAAAGATATTCGACAATTGACGCGTCCTACTAATTTTGGGAAAAATCGCGAAATTTTTGAAAAAGCGCGCTTGACCGTGTTCATTTGCAACATGGAGCCACCTGTCTCACAAGATGCCGATGATACACTCGGTAAACGCGCAAAGAAGCTTAATCTGCTTTTTGAAAAATATATGCAAAGGATAATACAGTCACTAAGGTAATCATCGTTGTACATTGTGCTTAGTGCTTTCGTCAATGTTTAAATTGAACCAATCTCGTAAAGCTACGCCAAATTCGCTCTATGCTTTCCCGAACTGGATCAGCATCAGCACGATGCTTTAGTGATGGCTCATAAACAAGTTTGCGAGTATCTGGAGACCTCCATGAAAGTAAGTGTCAACAATCTAGAGCCAATGCCAAATTGTAACATTGAACAGTACCCATCACACAGGAAGACTTTCAAAACATTGTTGCTGAGCGAGAGCTAATTGAAAGGCTGAACGAACTTGACAAGTTAGTAGAAGAAGCCAAAGTAAAACATAAATTTGGAGATTCAAAGAAAGCTGGTGCAGGGTATGTATGAATGACGATTATCTAGTGTCAAACTCATATTCTTGATTTAACCATATGATGTAGCATCATATTTGAACCTGAACAAGCCCTACGAGCTCGCACTGTTCCACTCAAGATAGCCGAGCTTGAGAGATTAAAAAAGCAGCATTCTGAGGTAAATACTCAATACGACTTCCTTTCTCAAATTATTTTAATTGCTGACCTAGCTTATAAGTTACAAGCTGAGAATCGGGAACTAATGACAGCTATTGTGACCCAGAGAGATGAATTGAAAGGGATGTGTCATACAGTTTCTACATCACTGAATCAATTTGAGCGGGTAGGAGAAATGTGTCAATTATGAAATATATTCCACACATTTTGTTTAATAGCTTTTGCTTTTGCTGGTTTTAGGCGGTAGGAGCTGCAGCTGCTATAAGAGACTCATAAAGAAACATAATGAAGGGCATGAGAAACTGAAATGACATAAAAATGTGCTGTTCTACTGTCCGCTCTGGTACGTAGAACTCAGGATGATTTGTACGCTGCAGAGAAATCGATATTCGAGTTTCGAGATTCCAAATTCTGAATATACCATATTACATAAAAATTCTGAATATTTAATTATAACATAATCTATGCGTTCATTTTATGTAACATGGTTTTCAATCACATGAAATAAAATGTTGCATTCTGTTCAGAGAACTTGGAGCGTCGCTCAGAAAATGAAAAAGCTGACATAAAACGGGTCACGTGGCGACCATAGGTCTTCCTTTTTTTTTTTTTGCTCTACCTATTAACAGAATCTGATTGTTTGCCTTACCCTGAGAGCTGCTTGACCTGGCAACTTTTACTGCTACTGTATTATCCTACTTTTCTTTTTTTTTTTTTAAAAACCCCCCCCCCCCCCCCTATAATATAGCAACGTATCATTCAAAATGGCGTCTATGCAACCTTCAACTAACAACAACCCTGGGAAATCTAAAGCTGATTCTGGACGTTCGCAAGATTTGACGTTGGAAGCTCTGAAAGTGGATCATAACGTTGTCACCAAAGAGTTAGCCAAATTCAGAGCTTGCGATCCTCATACTCGCACTCTGTACTGCCGCGAATGGGCCCAACTTATATATAAACGACATTTTGCTTACAATGCTAAAACACAGGAAGAAATGGCACAGTTAAGAACCATCTCAGGGCCAGGCGGCTACCAATTGTGCGTTGGTGGTCCTGGTCCGGACACTCGCGAGATTGCTTCCAGTGTCTGTACACGAATCTCTAAACAGATGGAATCTTGCTTCTTGGGCAGCAAAGATTCTGATCTTGAAGCAGGTGAATTCTTAAGTAACCTCCTAAATGAGTGCGAGTCCTGGCAAAAACTACCCAACAGCATGTCCTGGCTACCCGAATACTTTGATTACATTGTCTTCGATAGTTTTCCTGATGCCATTCCTTTACCTGATGATCCGAAAGATCCGTCACAGCTGCTGGATGCCGTGGTAATAGACAGAACCTCACTAGCTTTACCAAGCACGTGTTTTCATTTGTTGAAAAACTTGTCGGCTGAAGTGTTAGCGTCTCAATCCGAACCCATTTGCGGTCACAGAAAACCAATGGCGAAAACACCTGCAGACTTGGAGCTTGAACGGACCATCTTCACCGAGAAATTCGAAGAGGTTACAAAAACTGCATATAACGACATTGAACGGCTTCTTGGTGATGTATGGAAGGACCTCAATAACACATTACATGGACTTAAGTCTCTCATGACTGAGTGGCGGAAGGAAATGGGTCCTGATTTGTTAACGGCAATGTCCGAGTTTTGTCGCAGCAATCGAGACCACATGGTTGGATTCAACGAATATTGGAATGCTCGTGCCGAGAGCTTCAAAAAGAAAAAGGGTACTACATCATTTGAAGATGTTGATGGTGCCTTTTTTCAGTATCTGGAAATAGTCAGAGAATTTGGACAAGTATTTGATAAGGAATTTATGCGACCGAGATATAAAGCAGCAACTGGACTGGTATCGTCACTGCAAACGCTATGTGGAGATGTTCTAACCAAAAAACTAAATGATATGGAACAGCATGGTATCGACAAGTACCACAAGGCAGTATTGGAAAGTTGCTCAAGTGCTCGAAATTTTGTTTTGAAACCGGAACACGTGGAGAGCGTTCAAGAAAATGTAGAGGCTGTTCAGCACAAGATGGAAGCTTTGTTGCAAGAGTTTTACCACGAAATTGACACAGTAAAAGAGCAATACTCCAATGAGTCTCAAAAGACGGTCATCGGACGTCTAGAGAAGTTAAGTCACAAAGACTTTAAGAAGCGAGTAAAAAAACTGGAAAATTTGCAACAGAACTTACGACAAGTGTTTGCTGCTGATTTCATGATCAGCATCTTTCCCGAGCAGCAATTCGCACAGATGGCCTTAGTTACATTGATATCCATAATGCAAGAAGGCGAGCAAATGGAGTGTGATCAGATGGACGATTATATGTTTGAGTTTGTGGAGGAAAACGAAGATCTACTTGCTCAAAGAGATGATTTGATCTTGGATTTCGAAGAAGGAGTGCATATCGGCAGAACTCAGTTAGCAGGATTGATCGGAAAGCTCTTTTTGAATGAGGGCATGAGGCTTCAAGGCGATAGTTTGGCCTTAAAACGCCAAAATAATCTTCTAAAGTCAATGGGTATGGCAAGCGAATTTGTCACCGATACCTCAAACTCTGAAAGTGGTAGTTCCAGCAAGAAAAAGAAGAAAAAGAAGAAGAAGAAGGCTGCCTCTGGTGTCGCTCCTGCAGAAGGCGATTCGTCAGAGATGTTAGACAAGTCAAACCCTGATGACGAAGCTGAGTTACAAGAAGAAGATTTAAGCATTGTCAAAGTAGAGGAAGACGAACAGTCTATGTCTGCATCAAGCCCGAAGGGAAAGACACCGGCCAAAGAGCAAAATGCTAGGGATACAAAATTAGATCAATGCGCGAAGAAGACCGATATCGCCACAAATCCCAGTCAGAGGGTACTGACTACTAAGCCGCCTGTGCAAGAAGCAAAAAAGATGCCTGCAGCGTCAGTGTTTGATGGCAAAGCAAAAGACATAACCTCTGAGCCAGTTACGAATGAGACAGTGGACTACAAAAAGTCGAAAAAGGCGAATGGTAAAACAGTACTGAGTGACGCAAAACAAGTCGTTGGAAGTAACTCTTCATCCAACCATGTTAAGCCATTGGTAATATCCCAGACACAAACTCCAGATGCTCTCTCTAGCTGGAATGACTCAAATCAGAAAGTGCCTTCCTCCACTAGCCAAATTTGGGGACAAGGAATTATGTCTTCACCAAAGTCTGATTCCAATGTCTGGCAAGATCTGAAGACTGAGGCATCTGACCAACTTGAAGTCAATGACTCGGATGTACAACTAAATTTTGATCTCTCCAGTATCATGGATGACAATGAGAAGAAAAATCAAAAGATGACCAAACAAGACGTACAGAAAGTGCAGGACATGCCAAGCGGCAGGGAGGATAATGTTATGGAAAACACCGTTCGTTCTGCAAATGATAATAGTGCGCGATTACCGCCTGGCCTTCAGATGGCAAGTCCGGCAATCAGTCAGGCTTCGGCGGCTAGCTTAGACAACATATCTCAGCAACAATCAACTAATGTTTTGGCCATGGTTGCAAATCTTCAAGCAGAAAATAGCCAGCTTCTCAATGCTCTTCTTTCCGTTCAACAGGATTTGAACAATATGAGCATACGTTACAATGAGTTGGTCAAAATTGCCAGAGAACGAGAAGCCATAAAAGCAAACGAAATGGAGGAAGCGCGACGCTATATCTTAAAGCTGGAAGCCAAATTACATTTACTAGAACAAGATGACACCAGTTCAATTGATCCGCACGATCATGCCACTGGACAAAGACGGCAAGAAAGGAAACGTCAACCTCTGAGTAAACCAAATCGACCGTCGTCAAGCGGAGGTGGGGATACTCAGGACCGTCGGCGCACCAATAATATGTGGCGAGATACGCGAGCTGTGAAGTGTGGAAATTGCGGAGAGCCTGGACATAAAAGTGCCGATTGTCAAGTAAGGAGAATATAAGCGGCTGAGAATTGATATAGATGCTTTTACTTATTTTTCATATTCTGGACAATAGGGAGCCTGTCGATATTGCGGAAGCAAATCACATTTATCAGAATCATGTCAATTAATTGTATAAGCCAAAATTAATTATACCCTTGTAAATAACTTGTTGAATAGTAACGATATATGTTGTTTCAAATAGATTATAAAAGAGCTTGAATAATTGCTGTTACCTAATAATGATCTTGAGGTTACTGCCATCAGACCATTGTTAAGTTATTTTGATGGGTCAAATACTGCTCTGATTGGGTGAATTTACACATTGGACCACCGACGGAAAAATGCTTTTTCCATTTTGGCTGACTACTACAGAAATTGTTAAAGTACAAAAAAGGAAACGACTCTAAAAGTTGGTTCTTTGCAACCAAGTCTTCACACCAAAAGAATACTTGACGATAGACTATGGCAAACAGTGAAAGAGCTCGATTTCCGAAGCTTGAACCAGCTAGTCCTCAGGGACATGAGCTGCTAGCAGCTGAACGTAAAGGTGCTTCCTTTGATCCCCAAGAGCTATCACTTTACATGCACGGCAGCGAATATCTTCAAGCTAGAGAATCCATTCTCAAGATCCTTGAAAACGACTCTGTGCTTGGGGACAAGAGTCAGAGATATTATCAAGCTAGGCCAGAGAGATTTTATAACTCTATGCGACATGCCAGACGGTTCGCAGAGTTGATCCAGTAAGTGCTTACCCCACACTTTATTTTACTGCCATAACCTTTACACCGACCAATCTAATATAATATTGACCAAAGAGAACACAAATGGAATGCTGAAGAAATTCTCATCGCAGACATGTTGATTGACGAGTCTAATCAGGTAAGATTCGCGAAACAGGTAAATTTACTGCATCCCGATCTAACAATAAGTCACAGTTTCGTCTGCACCGCACAATGTTCATGCCTACCATTGCAAATCAAGGCACTGAGGAACAGGTAGAGCACTTTTGGAAACCGGCATCAGCTTATCAAATTATTGGTTGCTACGCCCAAACGGAGGTATGAATTTTACTGCAGATCCCCTGCAGGTTTCCCCACAATTTTAATTTTTTTGGTGCATAGCTCGGCCATGGCTCTAATGTTCAGGGTCTTGAGACAACAGCGACCTATGACGTTATCACCAAATCATTTAACCTGCATTCGCCTACACTAACTTCAGCAAAGTGGTGGATTGGTGGATTGGGAAAGGCAGCTACCCATGCTATTGTCATGGCTCGCCTTATTACGCAAGGAAAAGACCATGGTCCTCACCCATTCGTGGTACAAATTCGAAGTCTTGAAGATCACCGTCCTTTGAAGGGTATCACGGTTGGTGATGTAGGACCAAAAGTTGGAGTATGTTGTTGACAAAAATGTTTTAAGCTCTTAGGCTATTGCTGACATCTTGCCTTAGTTCAACACTGTAGATAATGGATTCGTCATGTTCGATAACTGTCGTATACCTCATATCAGTTTTCTTGCCAAGTTTTCGCAAGTTGAAAAGCATACTGGAAATTACATCAAACCACCAAACTCCAAACTATCTTACGGTACTATGGTTTTTGTACGAGCAAACATTGTCATGGGTAAGCATGGAGATAGTAATAGACAATAGGAATGCAGAGGGCAAAATTCTAATATGGTATAGAGAGCCGATATGTACTTGCTAGAGCCGCCACCATAGCTGTTAGATACGCTGCTGCTCGTTCTCAATTCGTAGACTCCAACAACCCCAAGAAAATTGCTGGAACTAATAAGGTGGTGGAAACCCCCGTTATTGACTATACAATGGTGCAGTATCGACTGTTCCCGGTCATTGCGCAAGCTTATGCTTGTTTCTTCACCGGCCAGAAGATGTATAAAATGTACTATGACAACCAGGAATACATGAAGCGAGATGATTTCTCGTACCTTGCCGATTTGCATGCAACGAGCTCCGGACTTAAAAGCTTGACTACAACCATGTCTCTGGCCGCCATTGAACAATGCCGGTATGTAATTTAAAAGCTGTTCTGCATATCCAATCGTGATATATAACTGACCTGCTAAACACTAGTCGTGCATGCGGAGGACATGGTTATTCTATGTTTTCCGGACTTGGCCATTTCTATCAAGATTATCTACCTAAAGTTACTGTAAGTGATAGTTACTGCACAAAACATTTGCCAATGACTGGTCTATTAAGCATCTACTATCTCTCTATATAAAGTGGGAGGGTGACAATTATCTTTTGACACAGCAGACTGCTCGGTACCTTGCCAAGACTTTCCGTGCTGTCGCAGCTGGCAAAGATGAGGATAAAAACATTTCTTTCTCGGCTGGATATATGCGAGACTACCTTGCAAATAAGGAAGCTCGTTGTCCAGCTCAACAGGCTACTGATTTTTTGAATCCCGAAGTGATAATTACTGCATACCGATATAGAGTTGCCAAAATGATTGAATCATATGTCCACAAGAGTGATTATGAAAACAGAACGTTCAACTCTTTGCTGGTCATGGTCTATCAGATTTCCAGAGCGCACTGCGAACTCTTTGTGGTATCCAACTTCTTGTCTGCCGTATACCCAGGACCTAGTCAAGGAGAGGCTTCCAAGTCTGTCTTGGAAGCTATGCGAACTATGGCCATGTTATATTCTCTTAACACCATGGAAGAGGAACTTGCGGACTTTTTATGTTCTGGTTATATTTCGCCGGACCAAGCCATCATGATCAAAGAACAGGTTGTTAATCTGCTTGAGAAAGTTCGACCTGATGCTGTAGCGTTGGTGGATGCATTTGGACTTCCTGATTTTCTACTTCAGTCAGCCTTAGGCGATAGTCAGGGCCGCGTGTATGAACGAATGACATCCATGGCTGAACTGGAGCCTCTCAACCATAAAGCCGTGCATGATCGCTACGAAGATGTTATCAAACCTTTGATATATGCCGGAAAGGAGCGTTGGAAGCGAGATGCCAATGGGGTAGCGAGACTGTAAATAAAATCATTCTATTCACAAACCCATAGTCAGACCTTTACTATATGCGCTTGTTATCGCCAATAAATGATTTTTTCAAAAAATAATAATAGGAAGATCCTTTAGTGAATATGTTACTAGGCGTCTCAAAACTCAGAGAGTATATGTACCGTGCATTAAATGTGATTTTGGTCAACAATAATTCATCACTATAGTCACTTAGAGATTCCGCACGTGATGACGCAAATTCCATTTCCTTCCTCCAACCAACAGACCAGCAATTTTGAAAGCTCTGAACTAGGTTACCAACATTATGGAGCAACAGCAGCAGCAGAATTCGCGCACACCCACTGACTTTTTGAATTCTGTTATTGGTCGCGAGGTTCTTGTCAAGCTCAACTCCGGCATAGATTACAAAGGTTTGCGCTACTTTACCCGTGATAAACGTACACACAGTCAATCTCTGATCGGCTATCTACAGGTGTTCTCGCGTGTCTTGATGGTTATATGAACATAGCTTTGGAAAACACTGAAGAGTATGTTAATGGACAGTTGAAGAATTCGTATGGTGATACCTTTATTCGCGGCAATAACGGTAAGAGCTCGCCAGCACAATTAGTACCACGTTATGACCTTTCTAATTTTCGTTTGCAGTTCTCTACATTAGCGCTGCCAAGTCTGCATGAGAACTCTAATTAACAGTTAGACACAATAATCTCTGACAGCAGTAGCATGCTCTTGCATTATTGCTTATTTGGATCTTGTATTATATAAAAACTCACACAACTTCGAATCTTATCTTTGATTGTGCCACCACTCATACAAATATCCCTTCCCAACCATCCCCTCAACGCTTTTAACAGGTGTGAACAGTCTACTTTAGTGGGCCTACGAGATTACCGTTATCTTGTTCACGTATTATAAAGCGGAGATATCATCACCCTTCTATTAGTATTGAATATCAGTGTTTTGGGTTGCAGGAGCCTATTTTAATCGCATTACAGAGAACGGCATCAAGGCAACGATGCCATTTTCGTAAAATGGCATATCCAAAAGCTTATCAATTGATTTCAGGCTGCATTTCCAAAGAGTTATCAATATGTTTCTATCAGAGTTATATACAAAAATGGTGCTATTTATAATTGGTTACACGATGCTCTCATGAGTATTGTGGTTTTTTCATGTCAATGCTTGAAAAGATTAGATTCTGGTGAATGAATAATGCATATGGGTATTGGATGAGTTGATTTTGCTTGCCGATCACGTTTGAGTACGTTTCGCTGGAGGCACAGTAGCGTAAAACTCTGTTCCTTTCCGGGTGAAGCGCTTGTATAGCTTTGGAAAGTCTCTCGGCGTTGGATTATGGCCATCTTGAAAAAATTGCGTAATTTTGCTATTATGAATTGCTGGTTCAATCTCGACTGGCACTAGTGAGAAGTCTTCCTGGTGTTGAAGAAGCATCTCTACTGCATGATTGGCTGTCAAAATCTCCTGCCGATCCGGTATTGAGCCTTTACAATATAAGATGTTGGGAGTTATGACAGTAGCTAGATTTCTAAGATCCATCTTGTTCTGCGCAGAAAAGCTCGCTACCCATTGCATCAAGTCGCTTAATGCCTCTAGGCAATTTCGGTTGGCCTGTGGCAGTATGCAACAAAGAAGATGGAGGGCTTTTCGTCTGTCTTCTTCTGAATCCAAGCCTGCATTATAAAAAGGTTAACATCAGTCTCAAGAGCAGGGAATAATCGATATACATACTTTGTGAATAGATAAATAATCCATATAATTTTTGGGTAAGGAGTGGATCTGGCAGACTTCGAAGAAACCTCTTGAAAAGTGCAGCAAGTTGGATGGAATTGTCTTCTTCTACAATTTGTTGTCCGCTGGGATTTGAATCAATGCTATCCGCAGTTTCTTGCAGAACTCTGATATTTCCATTTTTTCGAAAAACACCCTCGACAGTCATATCTACAAAGGTTAAAGTTAGAGAATGTAATTTTATATCATTAGTAATCTACATTCATTATACAGCTTGTTGCCCATCTCAAATCCTCATAATATACCTAGTTGCTTCAATCTCGTTATAGACTGGCTAAAGAATGATGGTAGTCGTAAAGTACCAGGGCCAAATCCTAGCTTTGTATCTATACAATTTTGTTCCAAAAGGGTTTCGATAGGGACTCCAAAAGTTGCCGTATTTCTGATACCGCGCCGATTTGCCCTGAAGGATGTAAACAGCTTGTTCCACACATTTTCGCGTTTCTGTTCAATCAAATCAAGCAGCTCATCCATGGAAAATTTGTCGCTTACAAGTGGCTCCAATTGAAGCACGGCTGCATGTTTGGCCACGATATACTGTAACTGTGAAAGCTCCGCAAGGTAAGTTTGTAATCTACAAGGATCAGCCGTTATAGAAGGAACGCGTCTTAGGGAGGGATTCGACTTTAGGCCCGAAGCCCCCATTTGTACTTCAGGTTGAGGAATATAGTTAGATATATCCTTCTCCTTGATAGTACTGCTTAGACTGCGCCTTGCAAATTTTGTCTCTAATGGACTTCCAAATATGCTGATCTTTTCACGTCTTTGAGACAAGCGTTTAACCAGGCTAACAGATTTTTGGGAGGCTGGAGTTTCGAGTCTCAATCCTTCTCCAGTCTCTTCGGGGATGGTGCTGCTTTGAGCGTCCTGGCTGCTGGCATGAAAAGTGTTTGCTCGTCTGGATGATCGCGAACTCGAGCGAAAGACTTTGTATTGCGGTTGTGGAGATCGCATGTCCTTTAATTCAGAGTCTCTGATAAGACTCAGTCGTTTGTCGCCTTCTGTCATCGTTTTGGACCTTCCTCCATGGTAATAGAATTGTGAATGGAAGTCTACCGGCGAGGATTCTTTATACCGCTTAAGGGAGTGCTCTGACACTGTTACTGAATCATCTTTAGGGCAATATGGTTATTGATTATACGTATAATGACATAATTAGCTTGTCTGATACTCTACCTGGAGCTCTTAAGAGGCTGTCTAATCGACGCAAGGAAACCCAGAGAAGAAATGAATATTGCTCCAGTAAAGATACTTTCTCAAAGCAAGTCAGTACCTTTTCTGAATCGCCATGACCACAAACATTACAAAAAACGGTCAAGGAACCAAGATCAAAAAGAGCACTATCCATGTTATCTGCTAAAGCCTCATCACATCTCGTACAAGCGAAACAATCGCTATGCCATCGATAGCGCTTCATTCTGATACAAGGCTCCTCAATAATTTTGTTGCATCGATAACACAAATCCGTTTTAAAGTCCATACAAGAAGAAAGTCGTGAATCGGATTGTGAGTATTTTGTCCGCTGATTGCTATCTACAAGTTGCTTCACATACACAGAAATCGCATCAGTCATACCATGCTTCTGCTCTAGTTTCAATGCGGATTTAAGACCAATTCGAATGAGCGATTTGAGATTATTAGCTAGCCCCGTTATCAAAGTTAGCAGTTCCTGAGTAATTCCAATTCTACGAAGTCCAGACTCCTGGGTTTGTGATAACAGCGCGAAAAAATCCACAGTCTTGCGACTCAGATCTCGAGCTTCTCGCTTGAAATGGGGCCCTGGGCGAGACCGCATTAGCAGTTGGCTCCTTCTGTGTGAACCACTTTGTAAACTACGACTAACCTGATTCTTTCACGTTGGAAAACATTTCGTTCAATAAGTTAATTGCTTTGAACAATTTGTGCACATGGTCGATGAACCGTTTTGCCATATTGACGCCTTCAATGTGTTTTCCAATAGAGACATGCAAAAGCATTTCTGATATTGTTGCAGCAGAAGATTCCTCAAATGCTGATAAAACTGTCCAAACTTGATATACCTTTTCTTCAGTATCCCTCTCCATTTTCTTGGCCGTCTCAGCATCCTCACCCAAAGCGGCTGATTCACCGAATACAATATTAGTATTTTATAATCCTGTGATCTCAAGCTCAAATACTTGTTGATTATACCATAGCGTTCATGCCCGTAGTAATCCGATAGTCGAACATTCCAAAACTGAATGCAAAGCCATCAATTTCATTGAAAATTTTTGGGCATATCTTGTTCCTAAAGACCAATTACCTTATTAATCATATAACATTCTGCATGCCAGCGCTCATTATTGATGCCTTCGACATATTGTTTATATATTATGATTGCACAACCTGTGCAGCGTATAGCATACTGTGTTGAATAATGATAGTGGCAAAGGACAGCTCCATCATGTTCGTAATAAAGATCATCTGGACCAAAGTGAGTATCGCATTGTGAACAAGTAAAATGGTTTAGATGATATTTTGAGTCAGCTGCCACAATGTAGGTGTCACGCAAAGCTTCACCACACGTTCGACATGTTAGATCTAGTCGTTTAAAATAGTCGCGCTCGCATACCGGGAAGACGTTGCCGTCTTCTTTTAGAGGAAAGAAGCGGAGTGAAGTTAATGGCTCCTTGCATATCTATGTTAAAGTAATTTTATCAACCTTACTGCGTAAGCCAGTGAATCTGCACTGGTTTTTTTTTTTGCAATGTAGACATGGCGCAGACTTGCAGAATGCACTTACTAAACACTTGAAACAGTCATAGTGGTATGCAGAACCCAAAGCACGGACTGACTTTTTGCTTAATGGTTTGGCACACACTGCACAGATATTTGATGGCACTGGGTCCGCAGGTGGAGAAGCAATCAACGCAGCCATACGACAACGATAGAGTAAGGATAAAGAAAAGAACAAAAAGTTATGAACAACAAAAAGGTAAAAAACGAAGGAGAAGCAGAACTGGAGCCTAGGCCAGTTGCCTTATTTATTATGTGGTTAGCTTTGAACGAATGGCTTCCTCGAACCTCGTATGTAAGCCCTTGCCAATAGATGAAGCCAAGACAGGTTTCCCTAACTGCAAATCATTTTCTATCTGACAGCTCTGTTCTTGCGTTATCTGAGACAAATGCCGTCGAACACCTCTTCGTCTCATACTTCGAAGTTGGCCAGGGGCAGGCAGAGCTTGTGCCGTTAACATAGCATTGTCGGACTTACACATTGACACCACAAATGGTAAATATTCCGTTGCAACTTGTTCTTCGCACTGTACCTTTGTTCGAAACGAAACCAAGTTGTTTATACACGATTGAACGTGATGATTCCTTTGAATGGAGTTAGCCATCAAATTTTTTTTACATAATTACACTTTTAACATGGACAGTCTATACATACCCTAATGTAGTTATCGTTCCATTTCTGCCTATTGCAGTTCCCAAATCAGGAAGAACCTTCTCATTTAATGAACACGCAGCTTTCACGATCCGATCATCTATATCCCAATGATCGTAATCTGAAGGAACCTTCCAAATGAACTTATGACCCAATGTATTATCTCTGCTTGGTCCATACTCGTCAATTTCGTTCATCTGTGATACAGAGGAGAGTAATTAGCCGATCACATTGTAGCCATTTCGTAAATGGAAAATCATCTTTCCCCTTTTTCTCCTGCCATCCCATACTCATATTTAATATGCTGAAAAATGTAGCGTACCTGATTCGCTCTTCCACTACGGCAAAAACCATCGACAAATGATAAAGTGTCTATCTTAGCCGTAAAATCGCCCATGTCGACATTCACTTGGTTGCTTTTTGCGTTATACATTTCATGTCTTTGCTGCATTATAGTGGCAACGTGGCTATTGAATGTTTCATCCCTCCCTATAATTTTCTCAATTAAGCATCGATGAACATATAAGGATGTCCTGTCGTTGTTAGATAATTGGTTTCTTGACCAAAGTTCCAAGGAGTTGAGCAATTTGCGCAGATCGTGTCCTAATATAATACACAAATAATATAGTTCACTGGGATCTATTAGATGCCCTTCTGCTAAACATACTAGCTGTAGATATTGAGTAGTTTCTTCAATATCAGGCAAGTCAAATTGCAGTGTAGCTTGCAAAGCCAATATCTCATAAGGTACCATCCTGATATCTACAAGGAATGATGGTTAGCTACGACTCTACTAGAGTACCTTACAAGAAAATTTTTTCGAGTTTACCATTGCAGGTCATAATAATTGGACGCTTGCTTTTTTGAGCCAAATTAATAACCCCACTCCAGAATGTTTTGTCTTCATCGTAAAGAATGTCAACTTCTTCTAACAATATCAGACTCTGCCGTGGACTACGAACTTCACTGGATGTCACATCTTGGCTTGGAATTTGCGAGCTTGACTCACTTTGACTAGACGTAGTGACACTCTGTGAACCTTGGTTTTCAGTCGTAATTGCATCTTCTTTCAAAAGTGGTTTGTTTGTTGGCACTGCTGTGTACACAGCATTGCTGTCTACATCCGGAGTATCTACAATGGTTTCTATATCGATCATCGATGGATCATCTTCTTGTTTGTCCACTACTAGTATGGTTGGGTCAGGTGGTGGGGAGACGGATTTGACATTCATTCTTAAGAAATGTCGGGTGATATCCCCACTACCACTTGGGGCTTTAGCCATTGATTTGGGCTTCTTCACTTTTGTAGTAGAATCATTTTTTCTCGGCCTACCCCTTTTTCTTTTGCCCGTATCGGGAGCAAGTTGAGCTGATTTTGCGACTTTTGCCTGATCTGACGTTGTCGATGCCACTGCTTGGACTTCCATCTGTTTTGCAAAGCTCGCGAAAGGATCAAACGTTTCGCGATCAACGTTATCAAAAGACACCTGATGACTCTCCGCCATTTCCCCAACCATCGCCAAAATTTCTTTAGCATTGCGCTTTTGCCCGGCATTGATCTCAAAAACATCATAACCAACTTCGCTGGCTGCCGTATACACCGCTGCAGTTTTTCCAGTTCCATGATCCCCGACCAGCAGGATCAAATTTGAAGTTGCCCTGCCTTCCATTTTCTTTGTATTTTTTGAATCTTGTTTCCGTGGTTTTCGTAAATGAATGACATCAGGCTGAAAATCTTCATCATTGTCGTCAAAGTCAAACATAGGAGCATTCAAGAGTTCTAGAAAGCTAAAACCGTTCATCTCCTCATCACTATCTACAATGAAATCTTGAAGATCATCCGGGATATTCAATTTGCGTTTTGTTTTGTTTGGCTCAAGTTTCAATTTATCGCCTATCTTCGGATTTTTTGACAAAGGAGCAGCAATAGGCGATACCTTCATTTCTTGCAGCCAATCACGCAAGTACGTGCAGTTTTCCGGATTGCCCACCAATCCGTCTATTGTTAGAGGGCGATACTTGTCCCTCCATGGTATAAATCGAGGGTCCTGTATTGGTAGTCCATCATCATCGGTTGGAACGGGGTATAAGTAGTCAAACAAGGATAAAAAAGAACTTTTGCGCCAGCCATCGGGATACATGGTATCCAGCAACTGTGTCATGTGCGATCTTGTTAACAATGGGATTCGCAAGTCTATCGGTTGTCTGGGCGGTTGATCTTTCGATTTCAATTCGGTCTCTCTCTTGTCTCTTTGCAGCTTAAAATATGAATGTACCACATCTTCTGGTATAGCCTTCGGTCTTCGCAGATGTTCATTTGGGCCAGATGTTATATTTCTATTATAGTCGCCGCCGCTATCGCCTACATTCGTTTTATACGTATCGTTATGCTGAGAGTGAGTTTGCCGAACATGGCCACCATAGTAATAATCCGAGTCCGGCCATAATGGAGACGACGGGCTCGGTTGTCTTTGTTTAGAGTATTGCTTTTTGTGCTGATTATCTTTCTGAGGGTTAGTTTTCGTTGGCTGCTGCTGCTGAAAAAACATTGCAGGAATCTTGGCTGGTGGTTTTGGAGGTTGAGATTCCTCTTCATGACTCTTTTGTTCGGCAACTTGAGCCACAGAATCGGCGTCTTCTTTTGGCCGTTGTCTGAAGAACGGGTGCAGCTCTTCATTCACTGGACACTCGGCCATTGCCATTCTATAGCATTCGGCTGTGCAATAATAAAAAGCGCGTCGCGCCGGATATTTCAGAATACTAGGCAAATTTTCAACACGCGACGTGATCAAATGCAGTACTGCTGGACATTGACTTTTCCTGGCAAATTCCAATAAACTCCATAAAACTGTACAAAATCATCGAGTATGTACAATTCCTGTGAAAGCACTTTAACGAGCTTTTTGCAGCGACAATCAGAAAATATTCCAAGTCTGCTTAAAAGCATGTTTCTAGGAAGATTAAAAGGTATTCACCTTTCCTCTGTCGGATAACTGAACCGTTATCATCGTATAGACACAGCTATAACTCCTCATTAGTATAGATAGACGTTAACTGACAGACACTGTTTGCAAAACCCTTTGAGCTTGAGATTTTGCTGGTAAAATTTCAATAGAATGGTAGCCACCTAAATTGGCTCAAAAAGCGCAACTCCGATGGGTGGCAGGGCCAACTTACCTTGTCGCATGCAAACATCCTCGCAAGCCGTTCCTGCATCGCAGCTATACACCAAGCTAAAAAGGGTTGGGAAAGGTGCTTATGGCTCAGTATACAAGGGGTTAGTACCTTTAAGATATTACATGATTTCTTGTCATTATTTAACCTAGTATTTGTAGCCTCGACAATAAGTCAGGCAAAGTTGTAGCAATCAAGATTCTTAATCTTGATACTGCAGAGGACGATGTTGTAGACATACAGAAGGAGATTACTGTACTGTCGGAACTCACTCGGTCAGATTCCGTCAATATAACTCCGTATCATGGATGTTTTTTGAACAAGACAAAGCTATGGATTATAATGGACTTTGCTGGTGGAGGAAGCGTTCGCAACTTGGTATTGAAGACGTGCGCTCATTTTATGAAAGGGTTTAGTACAATCAATTTCTAATTTGCATCATTTAATTTACAGATGAAGGCGGGAAAAATTGAAGAGAAGTATATTGCAGTCATTGCAAGGGAAGTGCTGCTGGCATTGAGATATCTCCACAAAAACCAGATTATACACAGGGACATAAAAGGTATAATTCAAAAGCAACTGTGTACCACCCGGCGCTTAGACTTTTAAAACCTCAACAATCTCTACAGCTGCCAATATACTTTTGACTGAAGAAGGACATGTTCAATTATGTGATTTCGGTGTTGCTGGAGTGACGTCCATGAACAACCTCAAACGAAATTCTTTTGTCGGGACGCCTTATTGGATGGCTCCGGAAGTCATTCGAGAAGGCGCGCTATATGACTTCAAGGTAAGGATCTTGGTTATGTCATGCTACAATTTAACGCGTTACTGATGTTGTTCAGGCTGACATCTGGTCCTTTGGAATCACCATGTATGAAATTGCCACTGGCAATCCACCCTTGGCAAACCAAGATCCCATGCGAGCCATCATCTTAATACCCCGATCCAAACCACCACAGCTTGAAGGCAATTTTTCTGCAGCCATCAAAGAATTTGTAGAGCAAAGTGTTAATGAAGACCCAGACGAGGTGAGTGCTCAGCTGTACAGAAGGCAAATTTGATTCCTAATCTCATCCTCCCCTTTTGCCACCAGCGTCCCTCTGCAGATGAGCTGCTGAAAACGAAATTCATACGTTTTGCTAGTAAAACTAGCTCTACCATTTTAACCGACTTAATACAAAGATATGAGAGGTGGAAGGAGTCTCAAGAGTCTAAGAGAACCAGCTTCAACTCTCAAGACATAAATGACAGGTACAATGGGAATTGAATATGCAGGAGTTTTTAATGAGACTCTAACAAACTTTGATAGTGATGTGGACGATGAGTTCAATTTGAGTGATTTTGAAGATCTTAATACCGATGCTTGGGAGTTTGATACGTTAAAAAGCGAACACCCTGGACTTATCGGCTCAAATAGCAACATTTCAGAGACACCACAGACCAGCAACAATATACCCGCGAACATTTCACCTAGTCAGTCTGATCTTTTACAACCTTCTAGTGAACATCGACCATACCAGCGAGCCTACTCAGATACTCATCCGCTTGTTCGATTGTTCATAGACACAAAGTCTGCACAAACTACGCATAACATGCCTGTAAATACTCTAAACACGTTCTATGGAAATGCACCGCCCGCGCCTTTGGCTTCGGGTGCTACTACATCGAGTACATTTAATGCTTCTCCACCGTACCAGCCACCGGTATTCATGGATCCCAAGTTTAATCTTTCAGCACCAAACCTTACACCTTCCACTCTTACTCCGTTATCAACATATTCTGCATCATCCGCTTCAACTGCTAGACCATTTGATATGTTTCTTAGTGGAGAATTGCGTGCGGGTCTTGATCAGTCTGACTTCTTCAATTCACCTAGCCCGGCTTCAACGGGTATGGCGACACCAACACAGCAGCAGCCACATCCACATCCATCACCACATTTACGACCCTCTGACGCATCGATTTATGCATCTCCGAAAGATAAATTGAATGAGAATCACCTAGATTCGTCTATACATGATCACCATGACTCGCCTTCACACTTTGATTTTAATACTTCGACGAACATAACGAGTTCAGCAAGACTCACTCCACAGCAGAGCTCGCTGGCGCCGACTACTCCTCGCTCTTTTGAGAAACTCTCTCCCACTGGTTTGGGAGTGGGTAAACCAATGATGATGCGACAAGGATCTCTACCTGATCAACTTCCTCCATCTCGCCCTGGCTCACGTCGGCCGTCTCGCGCTGCTGGCATATCACCGAATTCTGAAGATTTAGATACGGACTCCATCGACAATATGTTAATAGGAAGAAGAACAAGATCCAACACCAATGCTCACCCCGAAGATGAATTGCCTCTCAAAGCTCTTATTTCCAGCAAGCATCAGATGCAGAACGAAGACAAGAAATCTAACATTAAAGCTGGCAGTCAGAGCGATAATGGTGCTGTAAGACAGCTTCAGCATATCAACACTAGTGCACAATTTGTTGCATCACCTACCAATAGCCCAACTGCCACAATGCTTCCAGACCTTCGACCTCTACGTTTATCATCTATGAGAGGAAGCGAGGATGTTTATCAAGAGTTGTCATTTACTTTGAATCACTTGGATGAGCATCTAGAAGCCTTAGAGCATGCCTTGTCTGTAGTGAAGCTCTAGAAAATTATACCAACTCCGAAATCATAATTGGCCCTTATCTGGCTATTATCAAAGATTACATTCTTTAAGTTGTCCATAATGCGGTCAATGTCAATGCTTGAACTCTATACCACTAATGGTTAATACTTGACGAAGTTGTGACCCAGTAGATTGTGTCATATATAAATTGTGTACAGTTTTATGAGAGAGTTAGATAAAACTAAAATTGGTGCTCATTACGGGCATCAACTGTCATGGCATCATGAACACCAGAATTGCCATCGACAGATGATTTGGAGGACGCTAACGGAGCTAATAAAGGTGTATTTACACTAGAGTCTTGACTATTGTTGTAGCCAGGAGTATTAGGTTGAGGTGTGTTGGGTCTATATTCAGAAGCAGGCTGGCCAGCAGAGTCAAAAAAAAAAAAGAAAGCGTTGAAAACGTACTTGTACATTACTAATGTTGCTTACCCGATGATCCAAATTAGTGGATGACCTTCCTTTTACACTCGCTGTCGCTGCATTTGAATACAAGTCCAAGATATCAAACACAGCATCTATTTTTACTACATTGTCAGCGAAGGTACTGCATTCATATCTCAGGAACCTAATAACTGACCTTCGATTTCATCCAATTTGGATGAAACGAGCTCCCACCAGTCACTGTCCTCGTCCGCCGTTAATTCATGCCCAATGGATTTAGAAGCAAGGTATATCGAAGCACTTGCTATTATTTGCGGAGAATATAGTAGGCAAAGTGGTGACTTGATGCTAAATCTGTATCAGTACCGTTGGAGTATATTTGACTGACCATTAGCTAACTTACCTATCATTCACAAACATCCAAGCTGTCTGAGCAAGTCGATTTGATTCTGTCACGTATAAGTTAGAGGTAATTTTGACTGAAGCCACTCATTTCCTGCAACTTCATATGATATCTACCTCGAAGCTCACCAATGTATAATAACAAGTAATGATATGGGTGCTCAACCGACAGATCGAAGCAGATGGCTTCCAAGAGAACGCCTTCATCGTACAAAATAATATCCCTCCATCTTTGAAAATCCTTGCTCTGTTCATCTAATACTAGCTTCTCGTTTTTGGCCGCTTTCTGGGCACAGACTGTAACGATGTCACGTAGTTTACGACCCGACTCTTCGACTTTGGTTGCCAAAAATATAGCTGTTGCTCCAATATCCTAAATAACCAACAAGTCAGTTCTCATATGTATATAGTGTGAGAGTTGCCCTAGTAAGACTTACATAAAATGGGTAATCCTTGAGAGACTTGCGCATGAAAAATCGGTGAAAGAACACCATGGCAGTGGCAATCGTAATTTGAGGTCTAAAGAAGATCACACAAGTGTTGGTAGCTACTAAGAAGTGCTGAAGTTCAGTAATCAACTTACAGTTTGAGCGTCATGCCGACGGATTGTATAAAATTGCAGCCTTTGGCTCTATCCTCCCGTTCCCTCTTGACAGTGAACCCATCATTGGCAACCGACGGAGTGTTGACCAAAGCATCCTTACGGTAATACCACTATAGCCATTTATTATAAGATTCCTTTGCAGGGGATATAGCTTTTGTAATCTCGAATGAATACTCTACCTGGCTCGCTTCCGTTGGTGAAGCCATGCACAATGTCGGTGATGTGACAGTCAACTTGCAAAGAACAATATCCCAATTTCTGGGTTTCATTCTCAATTATGCTTTGCAACAGTAGACAAAAGGTCCTTTTGGAGGCCGCTGCACCACGCCCATTGTCAACATACAGAAACTCATACAGAGCTCAATGAAGAGAGCCAGCTGAATAAAAGACATCGTCGTTGTTGAGCATTTTGTCTAACAGAAAAGGTCAACTGAACATAGGATAAAGGACGGCACGCTCTTTGCTATATGATGTTGATACAGTGTACAGGTTTGTTTACATAGGGAATAACAAAATATTATAATCATACAATTCTGGCAGTACAAAGGACATCCATATCCCATTCAATCTACTTCAGCATCAAATTTGCTAGTAAATGTCATTAGCTGACCTTTGACAAGCACCTCAATCCGAATTTCAGTATGAGCAAAGATGATATCAATTTGAATATCAACTCGATCTCCTAGTCGAACTCCAGGTAAATCAGGTATCACAATGGGAAAGTCACCTATTTTTCGTACACCAGGATCAGTGACTTGCCGTGGTATTGGGCCATCACCATCATAAGCATATAGATCACCTGAACGTTGCGATTCAAAAATCCTTAATATACAATTGAAAAAGATTACAAGTCAATATGCTTGCTGTACTTACATTCAGTGTTGGCAGGATATGAGATCCAAAAATTCTTGCGAATGCGATGATCATGCACATTAATTCTATCTCCTTTGCGAACATACACGTCAAACCGCGTCGGGCATCGCCTTACGCCGTCATTGGTGAAAACCGCACTCTCTTCTGGATCCAGTCCTTCTTCAAATCTCATTCGAGTCATCACTCCATACGTTCTTCGAGCAATTTTACTGGTCACTTTTGTAGGGTTCAAAGCATGCATAACTGCTCCATGTAAAACAGCTAGCTCTCCACGTGGAGCACTATAGATGTTTTTCACTCTATCCTGAAACCTTTTTTCCACCAACGCATATAAATAGTCAGATGACCCAAAACCTCCTACCAAGAAGATGGCGTTGATATAGGCCTGAGTTTGCTCTAGTTGCTGGTTAATTAACCGCAGCACTTGATTCGTAACGGGCATGAAAACTTTCTCATTTAGCTCGTCAGCCGTCAAATGAAAGACCCCATCCTATAGTATTCGAAATCGTCTTCAGCTAGTATCCATTACTCAACATGATGTTATTTTAGTTCATACCTCTAATCCAATGCTTTCGTCTGTTTGTTCACAGCCTGCTGACGCTGGCAACTGTAGGTAAGACATTTCTTGTCCATCAAAACTAGGCTACAAACACAGGTGTCAATTTTTTTAAAGACCAGGAACAATGTGTAACACTTGTTTTTTACCTTAATCATCTGAACGAATTGGTCCATCATTTGTTCCAGTGCACAGGCCGGTATAGATTTGATATACTTTCTCAATTTCGATCTAAGGAGTCTGCGCATGTTCTCGTCAATATATACACTTCCACACAGTCCGCCATGGCCACTGGTAAGCTCTTTCAAAGTCCGGGGCCGAGTGGAATCGAGATGTTCAATTTCACTAGTTCACGAGAAATGTTAAAACGAAACGATGTATTCAATCACAACAGTCTCAACATGCACATACTAGACAATTAAATCCACGGTACCACCTCCTGCATCCACAATCATGAACTTGTCGCCATGTCGAAGGTTACAGGATGATATAGAGTTTTCACAATACAGGGAAGCTGCTTCAGGCTCGCTAATCAACATCAGACGTTCTACTGGATCATCTCGGGCGATGATGCCTGCTCTTATAGCAGCCTCTCGCATAAGGGATTTTGCTCTATCAGACCATATAGCTGGTACTGTTAAACAATACCTGAATCTGTCTGCGCTATAATTGCTTGCGAATCCTTTTTGAAGCTCCCCGAGAACATATGTATGGAATTCTCGCAGATAATCTTCAATTGGAGTGATAGGGTCCAGCTCTTGTTCGCCAACTGTCAAAGCAGGAATTTCTCCATATTCATTGTGATCTGACAGATGGAGTTTGAAACATTTGAGCAATGTCATATCTCTCATATTCGGCGTCAATGCAGCCAGACGGGCTCCATTTCCCCAATTTTGCAACCTTTGATTGCGGTTCCTGTAAAGAAGTAATGTCGGAGTCTACACGAAAATTAATATGAATTCTGCATTGATAAACGAACACTATGACCATGTAAAAACCTTTGGGTATGCGCTGTTTTCTTTATGCCATTTCGTGATGTCCTGTATTACTTGGTCTTCAGCAAAGGCGTAACTGCAACCCTAATGGAGTTGACGTAAACATATATGTCAATGCAATGCGATGCTGAAACTTCAGCCTGTTGTCTTTTCATCATACCGAATACGTAGTTCCTGTTATATGCCGTTAATAAGCAACGGGAAAATAAGTTAGATACCGCCACTTGGCTCTAAAATTTGCGTAAACAAGCGCAGCATACCAAAATCAATAGCAATCACCACAGCGTACTTTTTGAAGTCATTGTGCGACTCGATCTCGGCCAGTTGTGTAGCGTACGGTGGTGGCAAAGGAGCCTCGCTGGTGTCTCTTGTATTGTCGTTTGGTATAAAGGAATGTTCTATCGCAGGGGAGGAAGGTGCGGGTGAAGAAGTTGCCGGAGGAATGAGAGTGCTGGCAAAGACGTGATTCAATTTAGTTGTTACTGAATGTACCGACAACTCAAAGTAAGATATGTAAGAACTTTCAGTACCTCTGCCTAGTGCTCCTTCGAAAAAGATTCATCAGCAAACTTTCGGGATGCCGCGATGGGAAGAGGCGTTCACAAAGATATTAACTAAAGCGGCAAAAAGCCAAGACTACGCATTTTTGACTATTTTAAAAATAGCAGCTTTATCAATTAGAGGAAAAGGGAAGACGGTCTTTGATCCAGTTACATTATCTATGCTTCTTCGACTTCTTCATCGTCTTCTAACAAATCAACAACAAGTGTAGCGCTGGGCCACAATACTGATTGCTCCTTGATGGGCAGGTTGCTAGCTTGAAAAACGGTTCGCGGGTATGGCGTCATGATGGTGAATTGAAATTTGTGGCTATAATTTGATGGAGGTTGTGTATAACTCGAAATGGCCGAACCATCCCGAAGAAGAGGATATATTTCAACAAATTGATACAAAGTCTATTGTTAATCAAAAATGAAAGATAAATAAATACAGATCCCATCTCTATCACATATCCAGCAAACATACAACGTACCTCGATAGTATCTTCTGCTTTGAAACGTCTGATGACTCGGCTGCCATCTGGAAGTCTAAAACTCAATTTTGCTATGCCACCCGGATGGTTGACATCAGGCTCTTCAGTAAATTGATTACAAAGGTAATATCGATATTCCTCCTTCTTTTTGGCTAATTGCTCCTTCTCAAGCTCAGCAAGTCTAACTTGTTCCTCCGCACGAGCAGCTTCTTCCCGAGCAAGTTGAGCTTTGCGTTCCTAAAATAAGGATGAGTACACAGAGACATCAAAAAATGACATCTAGTAACTATTCTACCTTCTCTTGATCTGCTTTCAAGCTCTCTTGGTAAGCCCTGTCTTGTTCATCTCGCAGTGATCTCTCCATGTCCCGCTCCTCTCTTTCTCTTCGCATGCGCTCCAAAGCAGGACCATACCGTTCCTTGGCGTTACCAAGACGACGGATAATAGTAGCAGCATCATTCAAGCCTTCAATTCTATCAACCACTGTCATTTTTGGCGTTGCAGTCAGAGAGCCTCCAGGGCGCTGAAGTGTAATGATGGCAACGAAAGGGTATGTTGTTGCTTGAAGTGTTGTGCTCACTGCAGTTATTGTATTAGATTTGTAATTCGCTTTGATGGAAAGTAGATAATGATAATGTTATTGTTTACCTTGATAGCCCTCCGTTTCTTTTACATTTCCACCCCATGTTATGATGTTATTCTCTTGCAAATAATTTATCAGCTCCTCCGATGTCAACGTGTCACTATAATCTTAACGTTAATAGAGCGACAAAATTGAATTCAGCCTTTCAAATTAAATAATCACTGGCTAAAAGCAGTAGTATCATCATGTTCGTCACTTTGTAGAACTACCATAAGAAAATTCAAGTTGCGCTTGGCGGTTTCTAATGCTTGTGAATAGCCACCTGCAAAGAATGCTACATGTGTGTGGCCAAACTGGTCTTCAAACTCACGCAAAAAGCGAGCTGCTGTTGCTTGAGGATCTTGACGTTGCTGCGATAATGGGGTTCGTCGATTGCCTCCTGTGATTGACTGCCGTGAAAAGTAGCGTGCTGCAGAGATATGGTTAGTCGATCGTTTTGTCATAAGTATACTGTCAGGTAAATCTGATATTTACTCGCAAAGGACAGCATAGCCCATGTAATATTCCATGCAAGTCCAAATGGCCAGGCCAAAAATGAAAGTATTCCCCATCTTCGATTGTTTCGCGCGTGCGGTCGATAGGGGACTGATGGCTGCCCAGCTTCGTGGGAAGTCAATGGAGTAGTCTCTGAGGATGTGGAGGCTGCTACCTCTTCTTCCAGTTTCTCGCGGGAGGCGGTAGCAGATTCTACAGCAGCAGAGCCATCGAAAACGCTTTGTACAGCTTGCTGTGACTAACTTAAGTCATACAATTCATACCTTTCAGGTACCTTGTATCGGACAAGGGCAACTCACCTCCAAATTCCAGTTATAGCGAGTCAAACGAATAAGAGCATCGTCTAAATCGTCTATTTGAGTTACAGACTAGATATGCGGCGCAACGAAGGTTAGCTAATCAAGTCAATGTCTCATTACACTTTGAAGGTCGGAACTATGACATCGGTGCTGAACGATCCAGATAAGTCATGATAACGAGCATCATACCTGAAACTGTTCCAATATGTCTTTTTGTTCGCTTGTGAGGGAATCCAAAGTATCCATAGTAGTGATTGTGGATTTTCGATAGAAACCAAAGGATTCAAGAGACTATCCGATCCTGGCGAGCCCATATGCTGTCGTCACCATTAAACTCCGAATGGGCAACCATAATGAATTTTTCCCGGTCAGAACAGCTGATTCACATTTTATCTCAACATGACCGACATAAACGCAACTATACCAGACACTGGTGCTGTGGAAGAGCCCATTGATTTAGTCAGACTTTCTCTGGATGAAAGAATTTACGTCAAATTACGCGGTGATCGAGAATTACGCGGTGTGTTGCATGTAAGTTTACATTAGCATGTTACCCATGTTTGAATCGCAGACCACTCAATTATAACCTCACACAGGCGTTCGACGGCCATATGAATCTTGTTCTTGGTGAAGTTGAAGAGACAATCACATTAGTTGATGTTAATGAAGATACGAATGAAGAAGTCATAAGGGTTAATAGCATAACTTCGTCCTGTTTAGTTTTGAAAAATGTCACTGATCAAGATTGCTAGATTGTGAAACGAAACTCTGATATGTTGTTTGTACGCGGTGATGGTGTTATACTGGTAAGTTCAAGAATGGATTCGAATTTAAAATGAAATGTACTGCCGCTAACTCCAACCATAGGTATCTCCACCAAGCCGAGCGTAGATATTGTCACTTTCAATGTGGTGATTAGACCATCAAGTTCATATCAATTGCACATTAATACACACCTTTTTGAACCTGCATCAACGTCTTCTTTTACGCCTTGTCTTTTCAGACGGACACACTTTTATCATATTGCTGCTGGCAAACTGCGTAAAAATCTCCATCAACGATCGGATAATGAAGAGGGATAGATGACTGCTATTAACGTGAGGCTTGACACAGCTAGCAGTTTTATTGAACAATAGTACATTTGATGCCAGGATTGTTATTATATTAAGGGTATATGCGTGTTTTTAGTTTTACGAATAATGAATGTGATTTCAAACCCGGTCTAAACCTCCATTCCATATGTGCTTCCATTGGTCTGTTCATTCCTTTGAGTTTTTCTTGCACTCGCCAGTTCAATTGATTGGGGACTGGTAGCCGACGTGTATCCTAGTTGCGGATCTTCGTCATCTAAGCCATAATCGGCTCCAAGTCTTTGCGAAATACTCGCGCTATCGCCTGTAGTCGCGTCATTGCGCATGGGAATTCGTGGCTCAAATGGCATACCGGTTCGAGGAGAAAATATCGATGGATAGTACTGACGGTAGGCGAAATTGGCAAAGGTGATACCCAACAGGGCAGCGATCACCACGTCCCAAGTGTGGTGCTTGTAGTCCCTTATGCGAGAAACTCCAACCAATACAGCTCCGAGTATTGGTACAGAGCAAATGAACGCTCTATAGAAGTATCCGGTCTTCACCACGAAAAGACGCAATTTCCCAGCTAGATATAAGGAGAGATAGACGAGACCTGCGAATCCAACTTTTTCGCCAAAGTTTAAAAAATTTAGGTTAGCTGACGAAACTTTTGCATATTCATATAAGCGTGAAAAATATATTACTGGACGTATGGCCACTAGGAAATGATTTAAAGGCATCTTTCAAGAGGTAATCAGTCATAGGACGGGTACACACACTGACGTTGCTCAGCCCTAGTGGAGGATCGACAGCTCCCGCTTTTGGAGCACAGACGGCTAAGAAATCAGGGCGATGAGCTCCTACAGTGAGCTACGTGCAAAAAAGATAAGAGTCACTATTTTGCATTTTAGACAGTATTACACGGCTGGAATACGTACTTTGATGATCTCAGTGAACATGAGTGTAAATGAAACCGAAACTAGTAATCCAAGTGTACCGTTATGAAGATCGACAGGGTTTCGGTACAGAAAAATAGCTACTAGAGCTATGATGACAAAAGGAGCTACAACAGCGATGACCTGAACTTGTATTAGTAAATAGTAATTTACTTTCACTATCAGGATAGATTTGAAGTAGGCATGCTTACAGCTAGTTCTCCTATAGTAATAGTATCATCCTTGAGCGAATACATAAGCTGACGATTTTGCAACGGAAAGTCAGAATAAAATGGGTCAACTGAGTCAATGACCAAGAATATGACGATAAGGGCAATGACCAGTACCCAGTCTTTTAGGTACGATAAAAATATATGCTTCTTTCGCTTTGTTAAAGTAGTGAAACGCATTGTTCAAGAAGCCAAATATAAGAAAAAGGAAAAAAGGGAAACAGGTGAGGTGGCATGTTTCCCCTTTGAGGTGAAAGAGAAATTTCCAAATTCCGCCGCCAAGCTATGACTTAGGGCCCGTGACGATATTGCCATTTAGCAACCGGTAAAACGGAAAGGTAGATTGAGTAATTGAATGATACATTACCTAGTTGGATTAATTTACATTTCATTCGTGATTTGTAATTATACTCTCAGACATTTTGGATATTACAGAAGCAGAGTGGACAATGTTTGTCTGCATATCCCTAATGTTAGTCTTGCAGAAGATGAAACTGGCGTTCGTCCAAATTTGGAAGCTACATTTGTATTCCTGAAACTATATTCAAATAACTTCAAACGTTATGTCAAAAGAGAAAGAACGTTGCTCAGAAGAATGTTTAAAATTTGATTTACAGAGTGGGGAAAAACGTTAGGATACAGAAAAGGTAAGGTGATTATCTACAATAGAAAAGGCCAGGGATACAGGAAATCGCTTTTGTTGATATGTACAAGACGACAAGGGAGTAGTTACATACGAAAGGGGGGTTCAAGTGGTGCTGATGCTGCTTTCAGGGGATTCCAGAAGAATATCTTTCCATGGAACAGCAAGTGAATAGCCATCGGCAAAGCTAACTCGACAATTCTGCTTGTTGCTTGCACACGATTGAATGGTACCTATTAACAAAAGAAAAGCAATGAGAAAAAGCCGCGAAGAACCTTTGTTCTGTTTTATTAATATACAATGCCACCTACCAGCAAAATACGGTCCGCCTTTCCAGCGCGCCCATATATGAGTGTTCGGCGTTAATTTCGCCACCATATCTTGTACATACTGTGCTCGTTTCGCCAATTTCTCCATTTCACGTTTCTAGAGGTTGGTATATTAGCCAACTATTTCCACTAATTCATTTCCTTCACAATCAATTAGCTGTAAGTACTTACTGGATCATGCATTGGGCAATAGCCTTCTTTAAGGATAACTCCATCTTCTAGTCTTTCCACATGTAATGTTATACCAGCATTTTGAGCACAAGTGGTGTGAAATGCACGACAGCACCGTCCCTTACGGCACTGTATACATGCTCCATCCGCCTTTCCGCACAACACACATTTCTGCATAACCAGGTTTGTCAGTATTGGCTCCACAGATGCTATAATAGAGCATATATACGCCACAACAACTCACCAGCTTCCATCTTGCGTTCGGTACGTCATCTATACCAAGTACCATATCACCTTTGGGTCCATACACGACACGAGTCTCAGGGACAAAATCAGCACATAATCGATGAACGCGACGTCCATCTTCAGTAGGCAAATCCGCTCCAAGCAAAGGACACAATAAGCACTGTTTTAACACCCAAACATGGTGTTGTTAGACTCGAGACACCCTACTTTTTGTTTCAATTAATCATCAACTAACCTTGCTGGGATTGCTCTTCACTGCATGTACCGGTGACCTCTTTACTTTTCGCTTCTTTACGGGTGGCTCAATCTCCTCTTCAGGCGGTGTTGTTGGGCCGTGTATTATATGCGGCTCAAAGATGGAAACATCGATCTTAACACTGTCCTTAATACAAGTGCATGCTTTCGCATTGCGACCAATATCCACCCACGAGTCCAATGCAAAGTTGGTACTCTCAGCACAGTTGAATCCCAGATTATATCCTGAGTGATATCCATATGGAAACGTCACCACGAATTCACCTTCATGCTGCACAAGCCGGCTTACTGGAATGGAATTGTTGGCTAGCACTGTCGGAGATGCAATGAATGTTTTATGTCGAAGAAACTCGCTGCAAGCCTTGTATGCCGGAGAAAAGATATCTGATTTTTGAAGATTAATCAACTTCATTGCACAGAAACGTCAATCTGAATGAACACCGCTACTTACTCTGCATGACCGTTTCAAATCGCTTTCGATAATCGGATTGTATGGCATACCATTGCTTTGGAGCACCGAAATGAAGATAATTGATGGAATACAAATCCATGTCCTACCAAGACGTAATGTCATCTATATTTAGCACCACATCAATGACCTTTTAACCCTTTCCTTTCTGCCGACTTACCTCCACATGCCATGCAAAAGTAGCTTTCCATTGTCCAAAATATAAATACGCAGTGTTAACACCAGGTAGCTCCACCCCAATCCTATTCAAAATATTGTCTAAATGGTTGACATTCCATGCTTTGGTGGAATCATCGAATAGCGCTATCATTAAAGAAATTAGCACCGAATATCACAAATTTCTGCAGCTGTATCCCACTTGAATAACTCACTTCCTTGCATGTCCGCTCCGTACATTGGCTGTGTGAAAGTTAAATTTCGCCAATATGTACGCTCCAACTCCTTACAATATTCAACAGTATACTTTGCATCATCCTCACAATGATAATTGAAAGATAATGGATCATGCTTGGCAGAATGCGCTAATTCCAGCTCTTCCGCCTTCAACTCCCTCTTTGTCTTCACCGGTTTTTCATTTACTAGCATGACGGCTGGCTTTCTTGGTGGTGATGGTGGGGGTGAGCGTAAATGAGTATCTTGAGGTAGTGAAATTGTGTTGCGGGGAAATTTTGAAGTAGCGCCATAACTGCCATATTTTGATTTTTTTGATCGGGTCTGCATTGATATAAAGCGAATTTTAGTTAAATTTCAAGTTTGGAGAAGGAGGAGTTTCTTACGAAATATGATAGATACACTCACACTTGCCGAAGGTGGCGCAGAGGTTTCTTCTATAGTTAATTTTCAATTGGTACGGATTACTTCAATTTTGCTGCGACATGTGATCATTTTGGAGTAGTTTTTACTCACTCTGCTGGTTTTCAGCTGCATTATCAGCTGCATTATCTTGCTCAGAAGCATGTATTCGGCGCTTCTTGGTAGCCGGAAGTGATTGTGGGCGATCTACTTTGACCGTGGGTGGCCGATGTTCATCAGATTGACAGAGGTTATACCATTGTTGCACGGTGTAAGGTCTTCGTTTTTCAACATTCGTTTGCGTATATATTCCTTGGCTGCCAATGATATGCTGGACCTATGACGATAAAAAGATTAAATTGCATGTTGATGAGAAGAAGTCATCAGTGAAGTCGATAATTACGATTGGATTCCGAACTCTGACGGTTTCTAACAAGTTGTTGACATCTGGCAGAGCTGAAGACCTAAAGGGAAGGAAAAATGGTTTAATGAAATATTGCCGATAGGATGGATTTGAAGGAGTACATGCTAGAAACTAACCATTCTTTTGGCGGAACAATTTTAACAATGCCTGCATGTCGTCCGTATGCGTCTATTGCTTGAATGTAAGAGAGAAAGTCTTCAAATTCGGCCATGGTAGGGCGAAAGACTGGAATAGTACCACCATTTTCCTAACACAATGTGATATTTTCGTCATTCATATGATTTCAAGACAAACGGTTACTTGTCATGAGAATTGTTAAGGAGTAACTTACTTGGTCGTAATATTCAGAAGGCTCAATATGTCCAAGGTTTTTCATATATGAGTCACCGATATAACTTTTTGAGAGTGTGATGGATGTTATAGTTGAAGCTGATCAATGCTAAGGAAAAAAAAAATAATAAGGAAGCATTTAGCCCAAAAGGCAGCTTGGGCCGTCAACGTGACTTTTTTTTGGCTTCCTTAGTTGGGCGCTAGCTTTGATGCGCTGGCGCACAATTAAATCCCGGAGGTTCTGAGCTGACCAAAAGGGGTTTTGTGCTTTTGACCACAAGAGATGCGACTATATAGTGCTCTGATCCTAGCAATCGTGTCGAGCGCACTGGCTGTATCAGATATACCAGAACTTGAACATGGCAAGTGGCTCGTATTGTGTGCTGATTGAATCAAGTAATCAGAGTCTGAACGTTTCTCTCACTAGGCTTTGAGCGGGTAACATGCGGTAGCATCATCAAACTTACCAACTTGGACTCTGGTTTCAAGCTCCATTCTCATAACATTGCCTATGGTAAGGCAGTGTGAAAGTATATATCCTACAATCGCGTATGCGAATTTCTAACTTGCCGTTTTACAAATCCTCAGCCTCGGGATCAGGACAACAGTCAGTCACTGGCCATTCATCGGCTGTGGATGCAAACAGCTATTGGAAAATTGAAGCATCTCACGGTAGAGGTTGTCATAGAAGGTAAGAAAAGACACGACGGGCTTGGGGGAAAAGTTACGCGTAACCTGATTTCTTCTGGCTTTATTTTTTTGTCAGCGAGCCTATACCGTGTGGAGCGGCGATTCGCTTGCGTCACGTCAACACAAAAGGCTATTTACATTCCCATTATCACAATTCCCCAATATCTGGTCAACAGGAAGTTAGTTGTTTCGATAAAGAAGATCATGGTACGTTAAAATGTACACTCTGTAACGCTTGTTATTTTCGTATGCTTCTTTGCTGACAATGGCAATTTTTTTATTGGTTTCTAGGGGATGACTGGCAAGTTGTCTGTACGGGAAAGAGTCAAGAATGGATTCGAGAAGATGGTATCAAGTTGATGCACATTGAAACTAAAAAGTATCTAAGTGCGAACGCGAAATATTCATTCGCTGCACCTATTCCTGGTCAATTGGAAGTTGCTTGTTCAACCAAAGACGGCTCATCCGCGTTGTGGGCGGCTCAGGCAAGTCTTCTCAAATAAGCAAGTGATATTATTCTACCAAGTTTTAATCTAATTTATTTTATTTTTGGAAAACAGGAAGGAGTCTATTTTGCTTGATTAGAGAAATAGAAAAAAAGTTATAAAAATTATGTGTTCTTTTTGTCTTTTCAATGACTATTGTTACAAGAATGAGTGTTGTGTTTGTTGGATAAAGAGTTTGGGGGTTTCGTCTATACAATGACTTGTGTATCACCGAGAGATACTGGTTTATAGTTGACTCCGTCCAAAGTATCAGAAGGTAACATGAAGTCCTTATTTTCGACCAAATAATGCTTTGAGATACCATCCATACATGCTCGGAACTCGGCCATCTTCATGGAGCTTCCATAACCTGAAAAGAACATCGATTAGGGTAAAGCTAGATGGGTTAATGAACCTATGGAATTGAATACTGTACCTTCACCGAGTTTCTCTTCACCAGAGAAGACACCAACTATGAAAACGGGTGCATTGCTTCGTCTTCCAGTCTCTTTCAATAATCTAGACACTGGTTTGTCTTTGCCGTATCTCTGTGTAAGGCGTGTCAGATGCGCTTTAGGGTTATCGACTCTGATAACATCGTTGATCTTGACATCTCTTGATAGGATGTGAGCATGGACAAATTTCTTTGCTGCCTCGGGGCCCTTTTCTTGACAGATCAAACCAACAATAGCATTCAAGGCACCGCTCAGAGTCTCTGAATGATATGCTCCATCAGACTCTGATGGATCCCAACGTAATACATGCTGTAAACCGATTTCTCGACCATACTTTGCTAAGCTTTGATTTCCGATATAAGATGCCAAAACTTTGTCGAAAGCAGAAGGTGGTAATCTGGGATATTTGGCACGCAAATACTCAGTGCAAAACAAACCTAAGGTTCTTTTACCAAGAAGTTCCAATTGAGCATTGTTCACTTCAGAGATAGACTTGTGTGTCACTGCACGCTCCAGTAATGAAGGTTGCGAGAATTCTACACCAATACGAGCACCGAATGCTGAAAGTGCGGGAGATTGTGTCGCAGCTGAGGAAGTCTGAATGCTTCGAAGTTGGGAGGCAACTTTGGGAATAATAATCAATAAGTAAATCAAAATAATGTGTTTTAGTCGTTTCTGAACATGATACTTACACAAGCCACGGGAGACAAGACAGTTCCTTAACATGACAGTAGTGTTGTATGGCAGAGCTTGTCCTTGTTACAATTAGAAAATTTCGAAAAAAGCAAAGTTGGCAGTCCTGACAATAAATGATGACACAACAGTTTATATGATACAAATCAATATATTGTAATAAATTATTCAGGATCATCAGCGCCCTTTGTTGGTGCCTGATTTGAGGTTCCAAAGGTGGAAACGTTCCCATTTGAGGGCACGTTTTTTGTTACCTTTCATCAAAAAATCCTGCATCTCAGATACCGAAACGTCCTTGTTTTCCCCTTCTCTTGACCTTTTCCCTTTCAACTCTTTGCATAGTATTGCAGCTTGCGTTGGATAATACTTACCAAGCGTGCGTTATAATTTTAATTTTATTTTTGGGTCTGTCTGTTGCCAGATTTTTCGCCTTATGATGACATTGGATCAGGAACAAGACCGACTTGAGCCGCTTTCAACAACGCAGCATGTTCCAATATCATCTGAAAAATCTAGCAAATCTTTGCTGCAATCCGCATCTCTAGATTTCTTACATATGCCACCTCATGGCTATATGAAAAGCACTAGTTTAGATGATAAGGACACACGAGCATCTTTATCTGTCTCCTCGTCTATCTCTCCTAGATCCTCTACTTCCACTCTCTTTACCCGTGCACAGCTTCGATTATCGTCAAGGTTTCCAAAAAGAGTGCAATCCACTTTGTTCCCATTGCGAGAGAATACTGAACATAAACAAGGCAGAGGATTCTTTGGCCACAGGGGATCTTCGTCAGTAACCTCACTGCGAGACACAGCCAGAGATGACGAAGACAGCTGCGATGAAGATAAATTAAAAATGTTCTCCGCAACAGAATCCATTAATGGCTACCATGTCCCTTGGAGGCATTATCAGCGTAATAAGGTAAACTGGTTATTCAGAGTCTTGTCGCTCTTTACTGGAAGTGGAAACAATCTGCGTGTGAGATTGACTTGCCGCTGATGTATTTTGTCACAGTTTATAGCAGATTCAGATAATAATCACAACTTGAACCGTGATTCAGCCCAGTCATTGAACATGCCTCTGCAATTGACGCAGTTGGCAGACCAACGCAGTTTGACTGACAATCCACGACCTCATAGTATATCAGCTTGGCGCACTCCTACCGAAACACTTGACGACTCCTCCTCTCCATCCCCTACTCGCTGTACTGATCTCATTCCTGGTCATCTTGCAGTAAACCTAAGACCATTATCACCTTTTTCTGTGTCGGATTCATCTGATGGAGATCAATTAGATATGATACCATTTGGCGTTGCTGGCCTGCGTCAACGATGCGAATATCTTTTAACTCAGGAATCGGTCTCTAAAAAAGAGCTGTTTACTATTTTAGAGTCAATAGAATTACTATCCATTGGCTACGATGACGAAGTCTGCCAAAAAGAAGCCAAAGATATCAAAGAACAACTTCATAATGATTCTTACGAAGCAAACTCCATGGTAAGATCTTGATATCATTTAATTTTTTTGGGCGGGCGGCAATTCCGCATAGTTTGAAGACTAAATGAACGATCATCACCAAATTCAATAGCTACACAACTATCTTGGAATCCTATCCAAATTACGTTACGAACCGCTAATGGCATATCCAGCTGAAGGTTATGTGATTGAAGACATGTTTCCAGCAAGGCTACCTACTGATCACCTTGATTTCCAAACTCGATGGTTTCGACGGCATTTCGTCGGCAAAGCATATGCTACATTTGTTGGTCCAAATCACATTATATCGGTGGTGTGTGAGGAAGCTAGAGAGTTTTGTGGACCTGGAAATGCAGCGGCAAAATTGTTGGGTCAACAATATCGGATCATCATTAGAACTAACAAAGTAAGTTTGGGTACATGCCCATCATGACCCATCCGGAGTTGTCCATTGTGTATCCTCGGAGGATCGTCACCAAAATAATGAACTAACTCAAAAATTATTATTGAAGCTGCCGGATCAAAGACACGTTATTCATGAGGTGGTAGCAAACGAAATGGAAAGTCGCATTGAAACCGCGAAAGGAAATGGGATGAGCTCCACTCATAGCACTCTGAATGGACATTCAAAAAGAATGCCTTTTAATTCTCGTCAGAACAAAACGCGTACAATGCGCGCTGCTGTGGCATCTGTCTTCACAGAAGTTGATTTTGCCAATTTCAAAGAGTTAACCGCCGACGAAACAATACATTCGGGATTAGAACGGGAATTGCTACGATTTGATGAAGCTGGTGTAAGTGCTCAATTTGAAATAAAATTAGTACGCAACAGATGATTGACAAATTGCATCAATTTATATTTAGTCTCCTCATCACTACAAATTTGGCGTTATGGTTGTCAAGCCTGGCCAAACTTGCGAAGAAGACTGGTTTGGAAACACAGAATGCTCCCCATCGTTTTACCGCATGATGAGCGCCATTGCTGATCAAGTGCAATTGAAAGGATATCTTGGCTGGGCCGGTGGGCTGGATACCAAGAGTAAGAATGAAAATTAATAAGCCACTAGATGGCAAGCAGGGGTTCTAAACAGCGCTTCTTTTTTTAATCTAGCTGGTGAATCTGGTGCCAATGTTTATGTCTCTAAATGGAAAGAGTTTGACATTGTATATCATGCTGCTCCGCTCATTCCCGCTCGTGAGAGTGATCGACAGCAAATTCATCGTAAACGGCATGTTGGAAATGGTATGTGTAACTGATAACATGTATCTCGCACATATGCCTAATGACCTTCTCGACTAGATATTGTCACGCTTATTTTCTTGGAAGGTGATGCCAAATTTGATCCTACTGTGATTAAATCACAATTCCTACACGTCTTCATCCTGGTACGTGAAGAAAAGATTGACGGCCAAATTGCCTGGAGGTAAATAATTCTTGCAATAGTAAACTTCGTAAAGCTCTATAAGGTATTAATGATTCTTGGCAGAGTCGAGGTTATGTATAACGAAAATGTGCCTCCATTTGGACCAATACTTCCGTCTCCAGCTCTGATTTACAGTGCACATGATCTTCGAGCTTTTCTATCTACGAAATGTAATGCATATACAGTTGACAGACTTCGGTAGAAATAAGCTAATTTTACTCCTTCCGTTTTTGTAGTGATCAATGCTGAAAATGCTGCACTGAAATCGCCAAAATTTGCTATCCCAAATTCTAGAGCAAGGGAAGGCATTCTGGCCAATCTGATCAAAACTGGAATGCAGCCAGGGTCACCACATAGCATAACTAGATCTTCCAGCGGTGCTGGAAGTGATACGTTATCAAACCGATCACGACGTGCGGAAGTGCGCTCTGAATCGTCTTTATCCCCGCCCAATTTGCCTCCAATGCCTACACCTTCTAGATCCAGTATGCTTAAAGAATTGACTAGTTTAGCTCGAAGACGTAGTGGCATTCAGGAAAAGACAAAGAAAGAGCCGCCACGCAGAGCAATATCGGCGCCTTCCAGAGATACAGATGCAAAAAACAAGCCCTCCAGTAAGTGAATGCCAGATAGTGCTATTCAACTTTTGAACAAATGACTGACACGTTTCACCTTCTTTCATTATAAGCTGGTCGCAGTCCTAGGCATGTGGAAAGTAGTACAAGTGTACAGCCGCAGAGGTCGTTTTCGACAATCAAGTCAAGCACCGCGAAGGCGATACCTGTGCGATCTCGTACGGCTCCTGAATGCACAACAACGGCAAACTCCTCTAATGCGGGTGATGGTAAGTCACAGTCGTTATGCAGGTCAGACCACCCTATCAGTCACTGATCATTATTTTAATTAAATTGACAGCATTCAAGTCTCGTGCACACAATCTGTTTATGATTGGAAGACGTGAGACTCCCAAGCAGGAGAAGCCACAAGAAAACACCAAAAGATTTTTACGAACATCAACCTTTCATAAACTGACACCTAGCATGACGATCTCTACGAAATCATCTAGTCACCCGATGGAAACCCAGAAATCCTCCAATAGGACGATACCATGATAACCTCCCTCATCTTTCTCAATTATCCTCCAGCAGCAGCCTTTCCGTTATAATGTACTATCACTCCACTCATTTTTGGCCTCCATTCGCTAACTCATACAATTCATGCGCTACTGCACCAATTGTTATGCCATTCTCATCGCTCTTTTGATGCTAAGATATTTTCGAGTATTCAAACACAAAGATTATCGTACTACTTCCACAATATTATACACATGATTCATTTCTGGCAATGTTTACACTACTTCACTACTTGGAGTCTTGCAAGCATTGTCATCGTCAAACTATTCTTAACAATAAACCAAATATTATAAATTTTTGGCTTGGCGTCATAATTGGCCAAAAACCAAATGTTAACACTATATATATCAATCTTTTGCAGTCGACATCGATTAGTCGCTCACAAACGACAGAAAGTAATGTATCTATAACAAATATGACATAGGCAGCAAATGAGATTTCATGACTTGTGTGCAATCTTTCGGTTTAATCAAATAGTTTGCTTCTGCCGTCACTGTATATGCCGATCATGACAACTCCTTTTGATATTAAAAAAGGTGAAAGGTAATCGTATTCAAATTTACAATGGAAATACTGAGAATGATTAAAGAAGGAAAAGATTGGGCATTTCAACTGATGAATATAAAAGCATTACAAGCAACCAAATAGAAAAGGAAGAAAAGACAGGTTGGAAAAAGTTAACGTCTCAACATAGTGAGGTTGTGCACCATTCCAGCTCTTATTGGTGAAGGGATAAGGAAAGAAAGAAAAAAGCGAGAAAAAATTTCAGCTCTTGCGGCACACTTCATTCCTCATCAATCCAGAGAACCAAAGGTATTTTCACCAGAGTACCTGTTTAAAGAATTTGTCCGACGTCAGTTGGTTTGAATTCAGATCACATTACTGTCACTACCACCATCCTCATTAAACTTACGTGATATACAAAAATCCGTCCTCATCTTTGTGTTCTTCATACATTGAACTCATTAAAGCTATGGATAAAGGATGGTGAGACATATGAAATATACATCCGATGGGCGCCGAAATATTATAACACCCCCCACCAGTACTTACCTGCCGTTGGCGGCAAAATTTCATTGACAAAAATGAAGATGGCCTTCTCCGGGCTCAACTTGATTCTCTTGCGAATAACGTAGACGAATTGACCGACTGTCAAGTCAGATGGAACCAAATACTTCTTCTTGTCGATTGTAGCAATATCGGACTTGTCAACTTTCTCACAAATGACTGGGATTCGATCTGGATACTTTGTGCGAATACGATCAGCTTCAGCCTTTCGCTTCTCTATTAGAAAATGAGTCAGTACAAGCTCTTCTTGGCACAGATAAGTGTCGGAGGGTCAAACGCCTTTCTTTTGAAAGCCCACTTACCAAAGGGATGCTCGTCCTTAAATTTGGATCTCATTGTGGGTTAATGGAGTGGTGAAACTACTGAAATGCTCAAGGAGAATGGGTAAAGCTTAGGAAGAAAATTGGGAAACGGGTTTAAAAAGGTGGGCGGAAAGCTCTGCAATAATAAAAGCCCATATATTTAACGAGACTGCGGTGGAGCGTGACCTGGTTCAAGTCTCGTGATACATATGATCTTTGGAGTGGTCCCGTGAGGCTCAGCGCACTGACAGTCAGTTTGTCGCATTGCTGACTGTACTCGTTCATTTTCAATTTCATTGTGCTATTCCCTACATTTACGCGCAGACATTGAGATTTGAAGAAAAAAATATTGCATATGTATTGTCTATAACTCGTCATGAAACAATAAGGTGAATAAAACCAAAATAAAGTCGGAAATAAAAACAAATCACAAAAATGAAAGAAGGCACTATCATATATTCAATCTGAAGCGACTACTTCTTTCTTGTTACCACCACCACTGCCAATTCTAAACATCTTTCCAATAGAAAATTTCAAAGAAGAGGTAGAGTTGACAGAGGAAGAATTAGAGAGAGAACGAGATTTTATAGATTTGGTGGAGCGTTTATAGGTGTCCTAGAAAAAGCACGACAGCAGGTTAAAAGTGTGTTTTTAACATGAAAGAAAGGATATCACAAAAGTTGTTGATAACTCACCAAAAAGGCAATCTGAGGCTTATTAAAAGCACCTCTTCTCTTTCTGCGGACATATTCCACAGCGTCCAAAGGTTGCATGCCCATCTCAATCAAGGCGATGGCAACGAGAACAGGAGCACGGCCTAGACCAGCTACGCAGTGAACAGCAATAGTAGGTCTCATATCAGGATCATCCTGGCTGGTACTGGCATTCATTCTTGCTTCGCGATCACGGGTTTCAACCAGCTTAAGCCATTGGCCAATTACGGTGGGAGGCGGGACGCCTCCGTCACGAAATGGCAGATCCAAAACATTGATGCCTTCTTCGGCAAGTCTGTTTGAATTATATGTTGCTTGACAGCAGCGAACGACGTCTGTGACATTGAGACGACGGAATTCATCCATATACAGATGGAGGGTAGAATCAGTAGGGCAATCCAAAAGAAGGAAGCGCAACGGAGAAAGGGATATAGCTGGTGTTTCGATGACAGAGAAAGCACGAGAGAGTGGCGAAGAGCGAGCTCGAGAGCTGTAGCGTCCGTCTGTAGTGTTGATCATGTTCATGGATGTGGAATAGAACAAGTTGCTGTGAAAAATTAAAAAAAAAAAAAAGTGGTGTTGAAGAGTGGGGTAGGGTATGTGGAAGAAATCAACAGAGTTTTGAAGCAGTGGGATGTAGAAACCTAAAGCGATTCAGGTGTCTTTTGTGTTTTTCAAAAGGTGGTAATAGGGTTGGTTATGTTAAAAAGTATGATGATCAGTAGCAAGACCAATTAACCAGGATCCAACAATGTGCAAGGGAATTCTTGAAGTTGAATCAAAGGGAAAGAAGCAGCGGGAACAGAGAGTGATGCGATCAATGAGCAGCCGACAGTATTAATGTAATCGTACTGAGGTTGTGTAAAGGGTTGTCTCATAGGTTAAGGGAGCAGTAATCAGCAATGTGTGTTGATGCTTTCCAAGAGGAAAGGGAAAAGACGTTAAACAAAAACAGAAAAAAAAAAGAGTTATATCTTATAAAAAAATCAGACAACTTGATTGGTGAAAAAAAAAAATTTTCCCTTTCAAGAACGTTGGCCGATTTCCCTAAATAATCAGACCTACTGATGTAAAGCATTGATAAGCTTGTCAGAGAAAAAATATTACAGATTATGAATGTATATAATTCGCAGCCTCATTGATGGACTCATGGTTTCCTGTTCACATACTTGAGATCAAACAATTCGATCTGCTTCTTCTCCTACCTTTCCTTGCGCGAATTTGGCCCCCCCCCCCTTCTCATTTATAACCTCCGCTTTAATCGATTGCGAAATGATACGTGAGCATATATTGAGAGATTTTTATTTTTCTTTGTTACTAAATAGGTATGAACAGAACAAAACTAGATAACATGGGAGCAAAAGACGGGGTATCACCATAAGAACTTGTAAAGTACAGCCATCTGCGGATCCATAGCTGCCAATGGATCTTCGTATAGCTGCTTTATGCCACTAAAGTCGGAGTGGCTATAATTTTGTGAGATGCTCTCCGTAGCATTTGGTACTGGAACTGCAGGAGAGTTACTGTTTCGACACTCTCCCATGATCTTGGATATATGCTCAAATGCGCTTTCCCATTTGCTAAGTCCTACGAGGTTATCTGCCAACATGTACATGCGGCTCTCAAACACTGGAGGCTCTCTAATTTGCTCTTGGTTGCTTATGTCGGCACTAACACATTGTTCGGAGAATTGTAATGCTAGCCCCATGGACCCTACGTCAACTTGACGGTCATCGTCATCGACTGATGGATGAAACGCGGATAGGAATTTACGAAGAGGGATAATTGCCAGTGGAGAGCGATCCTGTTGACCAATAATACAAAGAATGGGGGGTCAGCTATTTATTGCTCTTTCACTTTGGCTTTGTGTTCTCATCCCATCTCTCTTTTCTCCCCCCCCCCCCTCTGTACACAAGACCATGTAACCCGTGAACCACTAACCTCTTGATATTCAAAATCAAATAGTTGAAGATTGGGGCCCTTTAATACCGCCCAGTATCTTTGCCATCGCTGCAAAAAATAAATAATAAAAACATAACAATCAGAACACCTTGGTTTTCCATGAAGTTTATATTTTGATCATGAAACGCAGATAACTTACCGGAGTTAATCCTCCGCGTACATACATTGTGACATAATCTGCATGATACCGAGTTTCCTGGATAACCTCCTTCATTGTGCTGTTCACATGTAGTCCAATGCTAACTAGAATTTGAAAGTTATCTGTTGAGTTATTTTCAGGACTTCCTTGTAAATCAATGCGGTGGATTCTTTTGTCCATAGGCCATATCGAATCAAATTTCAAACTTTCTTGGCCCAAACATATTTCCGAGGGTGTTCGATTTCCACCAAAGAGATTGGTTCGTTTGGATTGACAATAAACCTTCAAATTAGCTGTGAAAGGAGCATTCACATCACTGTTATCATTTGAGAAATTAGAGTCAGCTATCCTGCGCTTGTTTATGTTAAAACTATTGCAAAATTTGATACTTGCAACAAAAAAGTCTCATCAAAATTCGCTTGAGCGCTTGATTTGCCACATTTCGTACTTTTCATTAGCTCACTATAACAAACATCGTTTTCCAATTCCAGCTCACATCGCACATCATAGCCTAAAATCAATGGTTAAAAACAGTAATCCGAGCTAATAGTTGTATCCACAACAAATACTTGCATTTGGCGGAGGCTTTGTTGGTAATTTGTAGAACCCTCAAATAAAACAATCCCTTCGGGAGAAACAGGAGTCTGCTATCATTTTTTCGAAGTTTTTGGCCTTGCGATGTAGCCTTTTTAAAGGTAACATGCCTATTGCTGCTGTCACCAAGATCTGAATCTTCAGCAACGGTGCTTTTTTTCAGCCATTCCATTGTTTCTTTCGGAAATTCGTCAAGTGAACGGGCAGGTCCGTTGTAATGAACAATGGTGCGAGTCAAACTAGAAGCTACACGAGGGGTCAAAACGGAATCATCGGAGGATATGGATTTTTTCAGATCTGTTATCAGACTGACTGGTTTGCTAGATTTGGCCGGTAGATTGGGCAAAATTTTGTTGGCTCGAAGACGTTGAGCGGAAGCAACGGCCAATTTCATCGTAGACTTTTTGAAGATAGATCGTACAGACAAAGCTGGCGATGAAGCTACATAATTTTTGGTGTTTACGTTAAAAAATGTCGCCGCATTGATTCCCCTGGGGCTTGCAGGCGTTCGTTTAGATCGAGTCTTTGGAGAAGGCAAAAGTGGATTTCGGATTCCGTGTGCGTAAGACATCAAGGTTAACCAAAGCTGCAAACAATAATGAAAGAAGAAAGATATCAGCTAAGTTCAGGTACCTAGATATACATAATAATAATTTTGTACACTTTTGCACTGACTGATCCTACTTCATCAATTTAAAACTTCCGAAAAGCACTAATAGGATATCGGAACAAATCTGGAAAAAGTAGTAAGGAAAGTGAAGATTTGACCGGTTTAAAGTTATATTTTCTATGGTGCTCTTACTGGTAATTTGGTCGAAACATGAGATCATGCTAATCATAGTTGACTTCACATGATGGTATCTCAATCTTGGATTTACCATGTCCTAAACTTCGCACAGTCATGTTTTGCACTTTTGCTGACATAGCTTCAATATAGTCAAAATCACATAAAGTGGAACAAGATGTACTTTATAAAAGAGGTCATGGAACCATAAATGATTTTATCAATAGGCTTTGCATAGCTATATGTCTGCGCAAGTGGATAAAAACCAACGGATATCTTTGGTATGTCTGCTTCCGACTACTCAACTGCTCAGTGTTATACACTGACTTAAACTGGGTTTAGGAAACAGATAAAATGGATCATATTTGAACTTATCAGCACAGCAGGTAGTCTGCTTTTCCAAGCACAACCGAGTATCAATCTATTGCGATTGTACCTTTACTTCTCAACATATTAAACTGAGACAGTTTCTGTTGGCGAAAAACCAATAAAGATTTAAGTGCCAGTATTCGGAACAGTCGAAGAGAACTGGCTGGCATTTTGACCATGACTGCTTTTTTAATGAGCGCCGCTACACCAGAAGAAGGCCATTGCCAGTGTGGTACAAGTGGTGCTTCTCTGTGTGAGGTTGCAATCGGATGGACATGCTTCCGTCTCACCGTATAATGAAGCAAGGAAAATCTGTATATGACGACGATGATAAATATAGTAAGCACGACAAGCCTTGGTCAGTGCGAAAGGCATGGCGTCAGGTACGATCTGTTCTTCATCTTGAATTGCTAGACTCCAAGTGAATAGAGCAGTCTAACGAACGATCTACTTGCCCTGTTTCCAGAAACCTATTTTTCGGTATACCATATTTTCTGCAATTTTTGTCGGCATAATACTTTTGTATGTTTATGGATCCAATCCAGCGGAAAAGATAGAGCGATGGGAAAAAAATGGAGGTGTATATAACGCTGGCAACGATCCTCAGGCCGTACGAGACGACAAGAATAATGAGGTAATCCCTGTTACAACGACTGAGTCCCACGCAGAGAATGGTGGGTCACACAAGATGGAAGATGCCATCAACAAAGTTACTGAAGATGAGCAAGATTATGCCAAGGTTAAAGCGTTGATGGACTTGGAGGCAGAGAAGTTAGGCTTGTCTGGGGCTCGTAAAGGCAAATATTTATTTACCCAGAATCCTCCGCCTGCCAATCTTTACAATTTAGATCCCAAATGGGCAGAGAGACAAGAGAAAGTTCGACAAGCTTTCAAGCACGCCTGGAAGGGATATTCCAATGATTGCTTTGGAATGGATGAGTATCAGCCATTGTCGCACACTGGCCATGATTGGTCACCTGGTGGCATTGGTTTGATGATACTGGATTCGTTGGATACTATTATGCTTATGAATCTCGAAGAGGAATATGCGCAGGCTCGCGAATGGGTCGAGAAGAAGCTCAGCTTTGATAAACATCAAGATGTCAACTTATTCGAAACAACTATTCGAGTTTTGGGTGGGTTGCTGTCCGCATATCATTTATCTGGAAATGACAAACTATATCTAGAAAAGGCCGTCGATCTCGGTGATCGGCTTTTGGGTGCCTTTGATTCGGATTCGGGCATACCATATGCTGGTGTGATATTGTCCACAGGTCTGGCTCACAAGGTCTCTTATATATCAAGTAGCACTGCAGAAGTAACGACTGTGCAGATGGAATTCAAATATCTCAGCCATCTCACTGGAAACAAGAAATATTGGGACAAGGCTGAGCGCGTGATGAAGCATATACAACATCTCATTGATACCGATCATTCACTCGACGGCTTAGTGCCGATTATGATAGAGTAAGTTGATTGGTGTCTATGTTGAGTTAATCTGGATTTCATAACCTCTGTCTGATCTCACAATGATTTTTACTTTTTTGTTCAGTCCAAATTCAGGAAATTTTGCGGGGGCCGAAATACGGCTTGGGTCCCGAGGTGACAGTTACTATGGTACGCTATGAGCATCGAGCTATGATGTTATATGAGAAGCTGAAATTTGTTGGGGGTGCCACATGTGTTAATGCCGTCAATTTTGGATTCATAGAATACTTGTTGAAGCAGTACCTACAGACTGGAAAGTCAGAACCAATCTATCGGCAGATGTACGACCAGGCGACCGATGCTATGAAAAAATACCTTATTGGTCATTCTTACCCTAGCAATTACTTGTTTTTGGGAGAACTACCAGAAGGAAAGAACAACCCATCCAATCTCTCACCAAAAATGGATCATTTAGTTTGCTTTATTGGTGGAAGTTTTGCCCTAGGAGCAACCGAGGGTCCTTCTCTTAGCAAGACTACGAAGATGTTGTCGGATCGAGATAAATATGATGTTAAATTGGGCCAAGAAATTACAAGATCTTGTTATGAGATGTACAATTCTACTGCTACAGGGCTGGCAAGTGAAATTGTCTACTTCAACACTAAATCATCCAATGTACAAGGATCCAATCAAGATTCTCATGAAAAAGATATCATAATACAGCCCCGAGATACTCATAACATTTTGCGGCCAGAGACGGTTGAGAGTTTATTTTTGCTATGGCGCATAACAGGTGATGACAAATACCGGTGAGTTCAGTCCCTTTAATGCATAATGTCCAAACTGAGTAAATAATGACGCTTAATGTGGTTTTAGGGAATGGGGGTGGAAGATTTTTGAAGCTTTTGAAGAGCATACAAAATTGCCCAATGGAGGTTACGCAGCTCTGCGAGACGTGACAGTTGTACCACCACCACAGGACAACCGCATGGACACGTTCTTTTTGGTGAGTTGATGATTTTTTATGATTTTGGGATCATTGGCTGTATATCTAATATCGCGCTTCCTTACTTAGGCTGAGACATTAAAATATCTGTATCTGCTATTTGGGCCAGATGATATCCTTCCATTGGATAAATACATTTTAAATACTGAAGCACATCCATTACCTGTATTCACACCTAGATGGTAGAATGCTATTAATAAAATGTGTTTTGAATAAAATCATGTTTCGTTCAAGCAAAGTATTTGGTTGACTTTCCAATACTGACATGCAGAAAAAACGGCTTTGCATCAATCAAGCCAACTGCAGCACATACGTACAACACGTGCTCGGGAAATGAGACTCCGCATGTTAAAAGTCTTTAGACTTCAAATGGTAAATTCAACTTGCTTGCTCCTTTCATTCACTTTGTCACTCATGCTGCAATGAAATTTGCGAAATACTTGGAATCTGAAAGTATTCCAGAATGGCGCAAAGCATATATCGACTACAAAGGGTTAAAGAAGAAACTCAAGGTTATTGAAAAGGTTTGCAGCGTTGTTCCTTCGCTTGTCGATCACACAGAGTTTTGGAAGTGGAACGACCACAAAAACAAAATAAGCTATTTTTTTCCCGGTACTAACTATGGTTTATCCAAAAATTTAGTATAAGAAGGGGCCGTCGAAAAGATTTTCAATCGCACCTAATATATCTGATGAAGAGAATTCAACAACCAACGATAATGTCGGTCAATCAGATCACATGAGTAGTGATCAAGCGGCGTATAAGACAATAATGCATAGATCTCGGACAGAACCATTCCTGCCTTCAGAATTCAAGAACAGAAATTTCACCACTAGTTTTTGGGAAAGACTATCTTGGAAATCAGGAAAAGATATAGGGCTCAATCAATTTGAATCTCGACCAGGTGAGCATAAACCCCACAATAAACCAGGGCTATACGGGGACGACTGTCAACCAACGTTGAATCTAATCAATCAGACGTCTCAAACTTTTTAGCCTCTATCCAAAGCCGTCAAGGAAGTGTGTTAGATGATGTGCTCGAGCATGCGACTCCACCTGAACGAGACTTTTTCGAAGCCCTTGACGCTGAGCTTGAGAAAATTACAAACTTCTATTACGGTAAGAATTTTTATATTTATTTATTCATTTCATCATGATTTCAACAGCTAAGTATTTGCCCCTTAGAAAAAAAACATGAAGCAGATTCAAAATTAGCAGCTCTCAAAAAGCAAGTGATGCTCATTGAAGAATATGGAAAGCATCTGGTACAAATTGGGGTAAAACACATTTTATATGTCTGAGTTAATTATAACTCGCGAACTCATGACATCTAAAATCATTTTTTGCTTGATCCTGTCCAGCCAACAGACCCTTACGAACATCCTAAGTTGAGTCAGTTTGTGATATGGATGCGCAGGCGTGTTCCAGATCTGTCAGAAGACGCAAATGCCATGGAGACAGGCGACCCAAACCTACCTCGCATGACACCAACAAAAGATGAGGATCGCCACAATCACCATATCAGTTACAAGGTAAAATTACATATATTGGGAAATGAAAGCCAAAGATTCCGAGACTCATTTTCAATATAATCACTCAGGTGGCAAGAAGTCGTCTGAAAAAGGCTCTTTTTGAATTCTATAGGAGCTTGGATTTCCTTCGTAGTTATAAGGTCAGTATTTTATATTATTGCTCAGACGGGTCAGACGAAGACATGTGTTTAAAAACTTGGATTTCACAGGCCTTGAACGCCACAGGTTTCGCCAAGATTTTAAAAAAGTTTGACAAAGTAAGCTAGAATGATGTTATAGTCAAATGCGGTGGTCTTGTACTCATGTAAGTTTCTCCAGACTGCTGGATGGAAAGCAACCAACTTGTATACACGCAAGCTACAAGAATATAATTGGTATCGCTCCGATGATTTGCAAGCGCTGATTGACGAAACTGAGGTAAACCTTCGTTGAGAAAAACAAAAAGTGTTAGATCAAAAATATCTATGGCTAATCTTCTTCGTCCAGAAATTATATGTCAATGAATTTGCTGGCGGTCATCGGCGACGGGGTATGCGGAAACTACGCATACCAGAGGTGACCAGAGACTATCACTCCCCGGTCTTGAGGACTGGTCTTTACCTTGGATTAATTATACCAGCCTTGGTCAGGTCTTGCGAAATAGGTAAATTTTGAACAACGTTGTTGCGAACATTGGTTATTTCAAAGTACTCATTTATCTCCCGCCGAAAGCCCTAGACAAATCTTCCCTTCTTAGACTACCTAATCTATATACCAACCTACAAATCTATGCTTGTTTTGTTTTGCCACTAATTTTTTCCCTTGGATTTGCTGTTAACATGATGGTTTGGAGCAAGTCAAGAATCAATTACAAATTTATTTTTGAGTTTGATCCAAGAGACAATTTAAACTACCATCAATTTGCTGAGGTATGTGGACGACTTCAAATCTTGACTGTTCGCTGTGGATTTCACTTCTAATATGGGCTTTTAGCTTCCAGCTTTACTCTTACTGATCATGACTTATGTCATGTATATTGATTTCACCGAGGCATTTGCACCAGCAATTCCCTCTGAAATATGTCCCTTGATATTTGTTGTAATCTTAATCGCCATCATGTTCTGTCCATTTGATATTTTGTATCTTTCGGCTCGAAAGTGGCTGGGGATTGCGCTGGTAAGTCTTACAATATCGAATCCCAAGTAGTGATGGCTTTGATCTAAGCACGTCAGATTACTAGGGACGCATACTGCTCAGTTTTTGCTTCCGGGTTGAATTCAGAGACTTCTTCATAGCTGATGAACTCAATAGTTTATCATATTCTTTTTGGACTCTCTCATACTTCTTTTGTGCTTATGGTTGGCACTGGTCAAATCTAGGTATGTAAATTGTCACAGCGCTATGTAACACAAAGAACTACAGTCTTGATTGAGTTTTAACTTTATTCGAACAGAACAACACTGCCAGGTCACTAAGTTTTGGATTACTCCTATCATCGCTTGCTTACCTGCATGGTGGCGTTTATTGCAATGTATACGGCGTTATAAGGATTCTAGAGAGTATGTACATCTAGTCAATGCTGGAAAGTATTTAACAAGTATCTGGGCAACTGCCTTAACTGGAACCAGGCGTATACACAGTAAGTTTCCACGGTTACTTGCACGCTTACTTGTCATAGAGGTTTTAGATTTTACAGCTATTAACAATATCAAAAGACTTTCCTCAAATGCAAGCTGCTTGGTTGGTCGCATGTATCATCAACAGTACATACACTGCAATATGGGATCTCAAGATGGACTGGGGACTTCTTCAAGTTCATAGCAGATACTTTTTGCTACGCAATGATCTTGTATTTTATCACTGGGTAAGCAAGTAGCAAACGTTATTGACTCAATTCATCATAGATATTAAATTGTTTTGGATTCTAGACATACTATGTTGCAATGCCGGTCAATGTAGCCCTTCGTTTTGCCTGGGTAGTGAACACGGTTGGCCTGCCTCTTGGTGGTCAAGTCCTAGGCTTTATCTTTGGATTTCTGGAATGTTATAGACGTTTTCAATGGAACTTCTTTCGCTTGGAAAATGAACATTTGAATAACTGCGGTCAATTCCGAGCCATCAAAGAAATCCCTCTACCATTCTCAGTCATGGAAGAAGTCACAAGTCGTCGAGGAAGCCAGATACAGCTACCTGCTGCTGAAGATGAAACGTATCCTAGAGTGGAAGATACGCGGCCGATTGGTCGATCACACACACTCAAAAAGCTGGTATCACGCTCAGACACTGCTTCAGGCACTTTTTACGGCCGACGTGATTTTGAAGCCAAGCAAGATTCTGACAATGATGATCAAAACAAACCTAGCGGCGACAGCATGTTCCGCCGCATCACTAGGATTACTTCTCGAACTCAAGATAGCGATTCTGAAGAAGATGATGACGATGACGGAGCTCGGGAGCATGTAGAATAGAAGCATATTGCCCAAATCATTCTTATCACTCATTTTATATAGGCGAAAAAGCATCTTCGTTATAGCGATGTAATAGAGTCGTCCTTCGCCATTACGAAATAACATCACCAAATTACCAAAATGCATTGATTTTAATCTACCAGAACATCTTTTTAAACTTTGGTTCATAGTATGATGCAAACAAAAATAAGTGTTTAAATATTGTTTACTCATAACAGATATTGAATGTATTTTGAGAACAGCATGAAAAGAAAAGAAGCTACAAATAGAGGGAATGGAAATTGTTTTTGCTCTGAATTAGAAACGAAGGATTTAATGATACCTTGAGAAGTCATCGGCAACGAGATTTGGCTCAATGCCTTGCTCTCGCTCGGCCTTCTTGCGGTTTTCGACAGCTGTGGCCATTTCAATGAGGGTATCCATCTCGCCAGATTTCTCGCACATGGCCTTGAACATGCCAATGCCTGCATCAGTACATAACAGATTGTACGGTGTATCAAATTCGGCAATGGTGCCTTGGTCTAATACCAACACTCTATCGTAATCGATGATGGTACGCAAGCGATGGGCAATACACAACAGGGTCTAAAAAACCGCAAACAATGATTAGTCAGTGCCACAATGGTTTTGCTATGAAACCGAAGAGCCGTTCTTACCGATTCAGAAAACTCTTCACGGATAGTGATCTGGATTTTTCTGTCTGTGTCATAATCAACACTAGCAGTGGCTTCATCCATAATGATAAGACGACTGTTACGCAGTAAAGCTCTAGCCATGCAAAGCAGTTGCCTTTGACCTTGAGAGAAGTTGTGACCACCGTCACTAACTGGGGCATCCAGAGAAGTGATTCCGGTGTTACCATCTTCTTCAATAGCAGTGGCAGAGTCAATATTATCACTACTGCCGATGCTATTTCCTTCACCGGGAGTAGAAACAGGGGAGTGACTGACGAGGTGCACACGCGCCAAAATATCCCATAAGGCTTCATCACTATGGAGACCCAGAGGATCAAGATTGGTACGAATGGTTCCTGAGAATAAGATAGCGTCTTGGGGAATAATTGTAAGCTTTGATCGCAAGCTCTCAATACCAATTTCAGTGATGTCAACACCGTCGATTTTGATGTGGCCAGACGAGGGATCAACAAAACGGAACAAGCTGAGAGCAAGAGTGCTTTTACCAGAACCAGTTCTGCCAACAACGCCAACCTTCTCATGAGGACGGACATTGAAGCTGACGTCTTTTAGAACTGGATCAAGGTCCTTTGCATAAGAGATAGTCAAATCCTTGATCTCCACAGCGGCAGTAGTTGGCCACGCGGCTGCAGGCTGGCGATCTTCAACAATATATGGAGGCTCTTGTTCGATGACTAGATATTCTTGCACGCGCTCAACGGAATTCAGATTCATTTCCACCTGAGTGTATTGTCGTACAAACCAATAAACACTTTCCAAGAAAGATCTAGAGAAGGTCAGTGACAATCCAGCAAGACCAGCATCGATTGTTCCAAATTGAAGAATGATAAAGATACCGGCAGCCAAAGTAACAATTGCACCAGTCATTTCAATTCGACAATACAACCAACGGTTGCTCATCCAAAGTAGATAAAAGGATGCAGTATAGGTATCAAGCCGGTGAAGCATCTCTTGCATAAATCGCTCTTGAGCACCATAAGCGCGAATAGTTGAAACACCAACCAAAGTCTCGGAAAAGTGACTATAGATGGGAGATCGGCTGACAGAGTTCAAGCGCTTGAATTCTCTCGAAACGGTCAAGTACAACTTTCCAATAAACAAGTACAAAACAGCTAAGGCATAAAGGTTAAAACTTGAGTATTCAACCGTCACGAACAAGAAGAAAGGTACTTACAAACAATTAAACAAGCAAAAATGAATAGCGGGGTAACCGATACCATAACGGCGGCAGCAGCAATAATTCCAGTTGAGCATTCGAACAATATTAAGGCGTTTCTGGCCAGTTGAGTATCAATAGTAGCAATATCTTTACCGAATCTGTTCAAGATTCTTCCAACTGGAGTGGTATCGAAGAAACGCATTGGTGCATGAACAATGCGATCAAGCATTTTGTGGAACAGGACTTGAGCACCAAAGACAGAACCTCTATATGTCATGATGGCTTTGACTATATCAACCACAATGGTGGTGAAGCAAATCAAAACATAAAGACCAATGTAATAATCCACATTCACTGGACCACTAGTGGAGGCAATCCAGCTTTGTAGAAATGACTCTCGAGGTACTTTGTCTGCAATGGCACTAGCAAATTTAAGCGGCATATAATACATAGGTAAGTCACTTTGAGAGTGCATAGAAACATCAAAGCTGCTGATAGAAAGATTTGCGTTGCCTGATGTTGAGTAGGCTGCGGCCCATACACGGATCCAGTATGATTGAGCAATAGCAAGCAATCGTGTGATAATAAACAATGCAATAACCACACTCCAGAACGTCCAACCGCCACACGCGTCAAAGTACGCCTTATAGACCTGAAATTTGACACGACCTTCCTCAGAAGCTTCCTCTTCAATGAGCTTCTTGGCTTCATGTTCACTTTCCAATGCGATTTCCTCTTCAGCTTCATCTCCAGTCTCTTCAATGTCCACGGCATCGTTAGCAATTTCCAAATTTTCGTCTTCGCCAATTAGTTCTTGAAGGATCTTTCTATCGCGTAGATCTTGAGTAAAGCCACAACCGCTGATTGTGCCATTCTCTAGTTTGACAAGATATTTGGAACGAGGCAAGCAAAGTTTGACATGATGAGTAACAAGAACCACTGTGCGACCAATCATGAGATCACCAAGAAGACATTTGTTATACAGATGCTTGGCGGTGTGAGAATCGACTGCGGAAAGACAATCATCCAACAATACTGTCTTTGCACGGGAATAGACAGCTCTGGCAAGAGCAACACGTTGCTTTTGACCACCAGATAGAGAAATACCCTTTTCACCAATTTCTGTGCGATCGCCATCGGTTAAAACTGAAAGATCCTTGGCCAAAGCACATTGTCGCAGAACCTTCTTGTAGCGCTCGGCCTCAAACTTTTCACCAAAGAGAATGTTATCCCGAATAGATGCATGTTGTAAGAAAGCAGTTTGACTGACAAAGGCTACATCAGTCAATCTGAGTCCAGGGTATTGAGGATCAATTTGGGGATATCTTGTAAAATTCTTTGAGTATCGAAGTTTCGATGGAAGATGGACTTTGCCATTTACACAGTCCATTTCTCCGAGTAAAGCGTACAGCAAGCTTGTTTTACCAGAACCGGTTGGTCCGCAGACAATGCTCAATTCACCAACAGGGAACTCCAATTCGGGGATACGTAAAGTGAAAGGGATCACTTCTTGTTCAACGCTTGCAGTATCTTTGGCTTTATCTTTTCCATTTGGTTTGTTTTCAGGTACATGCCATTGGAAAGCTGCTCCTTGCTCAAACCCAGTGCGAGTAATCTTATCATATTGGGGTTTACCGGTTTCGTCCATGTATTCGGTATCATCAATCACAATTTCCCTAACTTCATCTTCGTCAAGATAGTCTGCAATACGCTTCATACTGGTGTAAGCCTCAGAAAAGGTACTAAATGCATCTGGAAGTAGTAATAGCGGATTGCGAAGCATGTCGAAAAGAGCAACAGCGACAAAAGCAGTACTATAAACTGAAATTAGGAAAGCAGCCCACTCTAACATCATGATTATGATTGTTCACTTCATCTTACCTAGCTGTTAGCTCTTGTTGAGCGATTTTGGTATACCAGATAAACGTTACAACGGTCACCATTGTAGGCGTAATCATGTAAATAGCCTCAAAAAGGATTTCAAAGGTGACGACTTTCCACAACTGCTTGATTTCCATGGCACGAGCATCGTTCACCTTTTGAGTCCAGCTCTTTTCCCAAGCAAAGAACTTGACCATACGAATGCCCTGAAGCAGCTCATTGGTGAGTTCATTGCGCTTGTCTTTGGCAGTCATAAAATTGGTGTAGACAGCGTTTAGTTTGACGCTGAGCCATCCAGCCACAGGGAAAGACATAAGCATGACAACCAAACCAATAAGTGCAGCAACTCCCAAAAGCTCATAGAGATAAAACAACGAGATACAGATTTCGACAGGACTGTTGTAGAACATCTGGATATAACTCGGCAGCATGCCCAACCGATCAGCATCGACGCTCATCAAGTTCGTAATTTTGCCGACGTTGCTGATGGACCCTACATCTTCCTCCTCTGCAGCTTTATCGTCATCTTTCTTTTCCTTCTTACTGGCTTCAACCTTACCAGCAATATCCTTTCCTTTCAAGGTTTTGGCAAATATCTCAGCGTCAAGCTGGTTAAAAGCTCGGATGTTCCATCTTCGACCGTAGAAGAGTTGGACACTGGCAGCCAACATTTTGACAAGACTAGCCACAAACATCATAAATATATAGAAGTAAGCGGTGGATATAGGACGGCCGTTGGGCGCTTCGAGGTATTCCAAGAATCTTTGCAAGAAGAACGGGATAGAATAGGAGACGAAAATAGTAGCATTTGACATGATGACTTGCCAGGTAACAGCATTTATACTAGCCCAGACCATTCGCTTGGCTACGCTAGTTCTGGAAAACCGTTTCAAAGTATCTTGGAAATCGATAAAGTTCCATCTTGCTCTGTGTTCTACACCAAGAGTGTAGACATCCTCACGTTTTAATGCCTGGCGGTTGCCGAACATAACCAAAGGGGTCATCCACTCGAAAATGGCCCACGAACCAATACTAGCCCACGTTTCTGGTGAGAGCTCATGTTTCTAATAATTATTGCGTATCAGTTGCCACTCAACCAGCATTCACATATTTGCATCTTATGTATAGTACTTACATCTTTTAGGATCTTGCCATCGGCTGTTATCTCCAAGGTTTCGTTATCAACCAGAACAAAGTTTTTCGGATTGATTTCTTGTGGCTGCACCAAAGTTATGAAGAATAAAAGTGTGCAAAGCACTGCATATACCGGAGCTAGGATTTTTTCGACGCCGACAGTGGTGTGCAGCCAAACAGATCGCAGACGAACCAAAGAAGCAGAAAAGACGATAGTGTAGAATACCATGAGAAGGATGTGGTGTCGGTTGGCATTACTTGCACCTTGCTTGTAGGTAGAAAAGATTATCGACGATAACAGTAAAAAGATATAAGTCTAATACAGACTTTGTCAGTTTCGCTGTAGCAACATATTCAATCCATAAAAAACGCTCACCCATGATGCAAAACTAAGCATTGGATCGATTACGGTGTATAGAGGTAATCTATCCCCCGAAACAACATCTTTCAACCTCCAAGCGAACAAAAATGTGTATTGTCCCATTGCCAAAAGAACAAGACATGACTGTACAACTTGGGGAAGGGGCTGTTTCCACCTACTAGGGATTTCTGGGACTTTCACATCACTAACTACCTCATATTCCTTTTTCTTATAAAATTGCTTCAATAACTGAAGTGTTAACGCAACACTAGTAAAGAGCAGAGGAACCATGGTATCTAGAACCCTGTTCCAAATCAAAATAACACAGATTGAGCAATCTTGACTCTCTTATCTGCATCCCCATTCAATACATATCTCCAGCTTACGTTTCTCTGAAGCATGGAACCAAATCCTGCCCATTGTCAGTGAGTGGTCCCTGGTAGTGATAACAGAGTCAATCAGAAAAAAATCCTCTGACCCAAAAGTCAAGCAGCACAAGCACAAAGAAAAGAAAAATGGAACATGAATTGTACCTGATATTGTTCACCGCATATTGCTCTGAACAATGTCATCGACGAAATTGAATGATCGTGATGAAAGATGGAGATGTTGATTCTTTCAAGACGAGATCCAAGTTGCCTTTTGTAAACTTTCTTGATAACTTAAATAAGACTTTATGGGCTGCGGTAGAGCGCCAGGTTTAATCTGTCCCTCAAGCTATAAACGGCAATTAATTCTGGATTTAGTGGCTCTTGCGATTTTCTGGTGTAACATTCATTGCGCGCAGTAATAACAAGATAAGAGAACAAAGTCATTGTTGGAGTATCGTCGAAAAGTGGCAATTTTGACGTTGTTCTATATCAATGCGAGTTGGTAATACCATGCTACCGATTATCTACTTCAGGACAAATTAAAATAGAATTGAAATTGAGCAGAGTTTCAAGAGAAAGTGCTATGTTTGGTGACTCTTTGTGTATTTTGCAAATGAATGCTCGTGTGACTTTAGTGTCTCCATATTACTACCTTTTCTCGGCGCCATCGCTCATGTCTCGGAACGGACACACGCTGCCACATATAGTGATATTTGGTACAACGTGTCATATTACCATTTGAGCAGAACATCCTGCTGACTGCGGCATCTTCTTTTCTAGAGATAATTCACCATAGTAACCAAGGATCACGTTACGCTCGGATTGATACCATATGATTGAAAGAAACCAATATTTGTTCGTTCACCCTAGACTAGTAACCTTAAAGCATGACATCGCCGTATTTTGGCATTGGATACGCGGCTTCGGATAAGGATATTGGATTAGCGATTTTCATTTTGATGCGGTGCAACCTTACAGTGCCTTTTGACATTCGGGTTAAAAAAAGACCATGGGCGTTCCTTGTAACATGGTCAAAGCACTTTGCTAAGCCCCGATATGAGCGGCTGATTATCTCCAGTTGGTATCGATCCATCGAGATGAAATTGCTACCGCGTGCATCACACGGTCGTCCATATATATCAATAAATCTTAATTTAAATTCGTAAAATTGATAAATCCTTTGATATACAAAGTGCCTCATCGTAAAAATTGGGATGTAAGCGTACTTTCAAAGAGCCCTTGCATTTTGTACCTTTCATTGCCAATCTAGGCATTTGCATAGATATTGCTTGGCGTCCACATCTCTAATCAAACCACTAGCTTTCTATAAATTGAGTAACGCACCGTTTGCCTCCACGTATACTGCTCCAAGAATTTTCCTTATTAATTAGAGTTTGACTTTTTTGTGATTCGTACAAGATGCCATATGCGGAGATATTGATGTGAAAAGTCACACTATCTATCTAACGATACGCTTGAAAGTTGGAGCAAAACTGGGTTACCGAAAAAGTATTCTGATCAGTACTTAGAGAGTAATTTTGGGCTACAGGCATTTTTCCCTACCACTTTTTTCAAATTTCCACGATGTGTTATGACTTATAAACCTTGTAGGTGATGCTTGTTGCGCTTTCAAGGTATATAAAAAACTGCGTTTACTACAGAATATAAAGGCTGGCTCGTACCCATGCTGAATCGAGATTGTCAACGAAAGTGAGGGTTCAGCATCAAGGTGCTATATTTATACACTGGCAATACTAGTTCTCCACAAAATTACTTCGATCGAATCCAGCGCCGAATTTTTTCTTTATGGAAAGCTTTTCAGATCAACTATGCTACTTTTTGTGTCAATGTCATAGATATGCAGCAAATATTCAGAGACTGACGTGCGTGACGTGAGCTACTACAAATTGACGCACATTTTATTCAAATTACTATACTATCTGTTTAATTAGTCGATAAGTCATAACAGATTTGAATTATTTTGAATTATTTTATTTAAAATGCTGTCGGCATGGACGATATGGAATAGGAATCACAAGAGGTCATCACAAGTGCTCAATTTGGTACGAATATGATTAACACGTGACGACATTCTGAATGCCTGGGCCAATAATGCAGGTGAATGGTACGAGAAGATATTTGTGACTCAGTCGAAAGTACTACTCACTGTACCCCAGTTTAACATTTCACAATGACTGAATCTAAACCGCTCAGTGACCCTAATTTGAGTCAACCAGAGGTTCTTGGCTCTCAAGTACCAAACGGGCTAAATAACGAGCTTAGCAATAATGATTCTGGCGTCCCGCAGAGCTCGTCAGTTACACAGGAACCTGCAAAGTCTGGAGATGTTCAAGACTTTGGATCCACAGGCGATGCTCATCATCAAGACAGATGGGCTACCGACACCAATAACACCGCTCGACTTCAAGTCGTTGACGAAACCCAAAAGTTTACGTACGTATTAATATATTCCTTTTCCACTTTGAAGGCAAATGCTCACTGGATTATGCACAGTGACGATCTCCCAGAGTATATGGAGAAGTGGGGACTCTTACATGCAGGTTTTGACTACAACTGCGTTGCTGTTTTTGGTTCACAGAGTACCGGAAAAAGTAAGAACTCGCTTTATACCTCGCTGTAGTCCTGCACATGTAAGGCGCTAAACTCTTACCGTATAGGTACACTACTTAACAGACTTTTTGGCACTACCTTTGATGTAATGGATGAGACACAACGTAGACAGACTACAAAAGGAATATGGATGTCTCGCGGACGTGGAATGGACGTTCTAGTCATGGATGTAGAAGGTACAGACGGCCGCGAGCGTGGAGAAGATCAGGATTTTGAAAGAAAGTCCGCACTCTTTTCTATGGCTACTAGTGAAGTCATTATCCTGAATTTGTGGGAACATCAAGTTGGTTTGTATCAAGGTGCAAACATGGGGCTACTTAAAACTGTATTTGAAGTGAATTTACAACTCTTCCAAAGCCAGAGAGGGTAAGTAGAACATTGCATGAATGTATCCAGTCACGCAAGTTTACAAACTTTGTCCCTAACGTAGAAAGGAGAAGACTCTCTTGTTCTTTGTTATTCGTGATCACGTTGGCTCTACCCCTCTTGCCAACCTCTCAAATACACTTCAGGCTGATTTGGAAAAAATATGGGCTGGTTTGTCCAAAGTAAGTAATCAAGTTAGAACATGGCTTGCTACAACGGCTTTTAACACTTTGATTTACAGCCAGAGGGACTGGAGGATTGCAAGATCCAAGACTATTTTGATTTCATGTACACCGGTCTTCCTCATAAAGTGCTTATGCCCGAAAAGTTCGATTTAGAAGTAGATCAGCTTCGTGGAAGATTCATGGACCCCAAGGATGCCAACTATGTTTTCCTTCCCCAGTATCATAAGCGAATTCCCGCTGATGGGTTCCATGTATACGCATCTGGTATTTGGGAGCAAATAATGAGCAACAAAGATCTCGATTTGCCGACACAGCAAGAGTTGCTGGCTCAGTATAGATGTGATGAGATTGCAAATGTAAGTTGAAGCTAGTATGCGTTAGCCTTTAGCTCAAGATTGCTGACATTCTTGCACTATCAGGCTGCGTCTGAAATTTTCATGGACACTGTTTCTGTTTTGAAAGTCCCAATTCTGGATAAAGGTCAGCTTGTCCATGATTTGGGTCCCCAAATGACAGAAGCTCGAACACAGGCCTTGAAATCTTTTGACAAGGAAGCTTCTAGATATCATGCTGGCGTATACGAGAAGAAGAGATTTGATTTGCTCAAGAAGCTTAATGCTCAACTTAGCGTATACTTTGTTGGACAGCTTCGCAATCTGCACAAATCTGCTGTAATCATGTTCCAAGACTCCATCAAAAGTGAACTAAAAAAGCCCTCATACAACTTCGCAGAGGTCGTTGACAACGCTACAAGAAATGCCGAGAAGCACTTTAAAGAAGGGGCCCAATCAATTATCTTGCCTGATACAGATTGGTCTTACGATTCTGAATTTGATCAATTGCAAGAAGACTTTGCTGAACTTTCTGCTCAAGCTCGATCTGATGAAATCAAGAAGATGACAAAGATGTTGGAGAAACAAGTTGAAGGCGACTTGACTGAACCTACTTCCCTTGCCCTGAACAACCCGTCAAGCGAGATGTGGCACAAGATATTGACTGTATATAAGATGGCAATAGCCAATGGTCAAGAGACTTTGATCAAGAAAGCCAAAAGTATGTATTTTACTACGTAATTATTGCCATGGCTCATTCCTTACGTACAAAATCTGATGTATAATTTTAGGCTTTAATACATCTGATGAAGAATTGGACGAGTCTGTAAAGAATCTTGTCAAGCAATCATGGCTTCTTCTTCGGCGGAAAATTGATGAGGAGCTGGCTGATAGCATGGTGCTTCTCAAATTGCGATCCAAGTTTGAAGACAAATTTAGATATGATGATGAAGGTTTACCCAGAGTCTGGAAGCCTGAAGATGACATTGATGCACACTTCAAGAAAGCGAGAGAGGAGGTACGTAGCATGAACATCGAGTTTTGCACATCTTATCTATGACTAATTGGAACATATCATTAGACTCTTGCTTTGATACCTCTGTTTGCAAAAATTGATACTACTAGAGACTCGGATCTTGAGGTCGAATCTGACGAAGACTTTGATTTTGCAAGATCTCTCACCGTATTGGGTGAATCGAAACAACAGGATATCACCAATCGATTTAAGAGAGAATCTGATGCATTCTACTTAGAGGCGAAGCGATCCATTGTCGCAACTACCGCCAAAATTCCTACCTGGCTGATTGTGTTGTTGATTGTTCTTGGTTGGAATGAGTTTATGGCCATTTTGACCAGTCCGATTTACCTCATTACATTCGTGTTTCTCGTTACAGCGGGCTACGTAGTGTATGCTCTCAACTTATGGGGACCGCTTGAACGCGTCTTCTCAGCTGTAGCAGGCGAGGCAACAAAGATGATTCGAGAAAAAGTAGCAGAAGGCGTTGATAGGGCTAGAGACCAAGGTATCGAGCTTAATGCCATGAAGAGTTTTGCGGGACCAAGCAAAACCACAACTACATCTACTCGCGAAAAAGATGATTAGAGAGCTATCATAATTAACACTATATCTGAAGTTCGCTCGTTTATATGGGATTATGTTGCAGCTATAGAAATTATATATACATAGCAAAAGAAACCGCAAGTAATTATAAAACGCTTTTAAATTTACAAATAGGTTATAAATCCAGTATCAGATCTAGCCATCATCAAGCATGTCTGTTCCATCCTCTAGGTTGAGATACTTATTAGTCAAGAAGTCGAATTGCTCATCTTCTCGTAGAGCCTGGTAAATGTGATGCGGAACAAATAATTTCCTCTTCGACTGTTCTATTTTATCGGTAACCGCCAAGGTCTTGTCTTCTTCCAGTTCATTACGGTAGACATCTAAGCCACGATTAACAATACGCCTCAGAAACACCTTGGTCGCCTTCAAAAATAGCATAAGCTCTCCATTCACCAAAAACCGTATGGTCGTAGCACCACTCACCTCATATAAAATGGAACCAGCAATAAGTCGCTGATCCATAGCATCATCTAAGCTACTTCTTTCGTCTTTAACAGTGATAGAACCATCTCGCATCTCCACTATATTGTTAGCTATGACTCCGGGAAGTCGAAGCTGGTCAACGGTCTGCCAAATCCAATCTATGCCGCGCTCCCTGATGGCACTACCGTCCTCTACCAACATTTCATTCTCAATCTGCCTGAGGTCGCTCACTAATTTAATTGTTTTCGGATCGCTTTCATTATTATTGCTGGCGCCTTTATTCCATGACATTGGATGATCAACATCAAGGTCCATGTCATCTAAAAAGACATATTAGTTTTTGGTTATGTGAAGTATAGTTGTGATTGAGCGTCTACCTTGTTCTTGCATTTGATCCCAACCACTTCCAAGTTTCTGTAACAATGGTAAAATACTAGTTACACTACTAACGCCTCCAGTGCGCTTTCGAGAGCTCCAAGTCGAAGGTCGATGAGGACAAGAATCATCTGTTACATGGGTATCATACACATGCAACCCTCGAAGAGTACCACAGAATTTACAATATCCCAATGCAAGCTCTTCTTGAATATTATTAATAACCGGTTTTCCTACCGAAGCTCCTTCTGGCTTTGCCGGTGTGAATCCATTTGTTCTACACCATAAAACACACTTCTTAGTGGTCAATCCATCAGCTACTTGTCGCAAAATTGCATCATCCTTCTCTATAGCTTTTTGCTGCACTCCTAATCTGAAATCGCGAGCTCTATGCCACTACCAATGGACATCGATTAAGACACGAATTGACACAATATGTTTAATACCAACTACTTACTTCCAGCGCCTTTCGACGGCCCTCGTGATATTCAAAGTACATATTGGTAGTCGGAGCACAACTGTATGTCATTAGCTGCGTACTTGGTAGGGGACTAATTATGGGGTAAGATATGATCATTTCTCTCATCAAATCATCTAGTGGATCTCGACGCTGTACAACTTGACCACTTGGTAAGCTCTGAGCATTGGGTATTTCAGTTTTAGCTTTCGCCGCCTTTGGATCCACAAATTCAGTGTTACGGTCCAACTCCAGGTCTATATATCTTTCGGCACCTAATGTTTGCTGTCCACTGTGAGTATGATCCAACTACAAAGGCAAATTAGTACTGGATCATTCTAGCACTACAGGTGCAGAAAGCGTACCCTCAATTGATGGAAAACATCTACGACTTTGTTGCGTCGACTGTCACAGAAAAGAAGTTGAACGCGTATAGGAAATTCGCCCCAGCCCAGCCTCGTCAGGTGAAATGGTGGTTTCGTTATGTCTATAACGTCGTTTGGCTTATAACTAGGATGGAGATGATAGCGAACACAAGAGAGAAAAGAGGCTATATCTTCAGCTCCAGGAGGTGTTGTAACGTATATCATCCATTTGTGCGTATATTGGCGTAACCCTCCTTCGCGTTTATCTTTAGAGACAGTCAGTTTCAAATAAAAGGCAAAAAAGAGGCTTCCCAAGACGAAAATCGAACAAATACCTATAGGTATGAATTTGCTGACATTTCCTAGGATCACGCGGCGCTTTATATAGAATCTGGAGCCATGTTCAGGTGCATGATTCACAGCTACAGAAATGGATTCTACCCGATTGCTGTTAGCTTTGTTGTCATTTTGGACATCATCTGTATGATTATTATTCTTGTCATCTAGAGGCTTGGTAGCTGGCCCATTGGTTTGTTGTTCCGTTGCAGTACCGTCTAGATTATTCTGGGTATTTTCAGTTGATGCAGTCTCATTGTCCGGCAATTTTGCATCGTTAGCCAGTGGCAGTTCCCTTTTGGGAAGTTCAAGAGCATTATCTTCATCGTCAGAATCCAATACCACATCCTCATCATACTCTTTAATGGTTGGCTGTGAGGAAAATGTCATTGTTAATTTCTCCTGCTATCATTTGTGAATATTCAAAGCAAATAACAACCCGTTTGATGTTGGCTTTCTTCACGCTTATATTGATTCTGGTCAGGTCTCAATCGCAGATGGAATACATGATAGAAGCAAAACTTACTTATTGAACGACAATGGCTTGGTAATTGCTCGCAATCTTATGGGATGATCCAAAGGCACTTCCGACTCATCGACAGGAGTACCACACTGTTTAATCATTTCTTCGTAGGGACCGAACTCCAGTCCATGTGCAAGACGGCAATGATTGAGAAATCCTTGTTGATTGGCAAAGTCATCCCGATGACATCGTGGACAGGCAAGACTGTAAAATTGCATCAGATAAAAGCAAATCGCGGCCCAAGATGAAGAAAGTTGTGTACCTCACATATACGCCGTCGGCTCGTCTCCCATATAGCCATTTGGTCGTTCCATTCGATGACCTTCGAGAATTCATGCGTGCATGACGGGTCGTATCTTGGCCCAATGAATTAGATATGGATGGCAAAGGAAAGCTCATATTAGACACAATTGTCTGAAGCGCTGATCTGCGAGTATTATGGTGCGCGTCTGGAGCTGACGCGGCAGCAATGTCTTTGAAAAGAGGTAAAGCTGTCAATAGCTTGCATTGAACTTCGGTATATCCTTTAGATATATGCATACCATTGCGAACAGCCAATCGGATATCGGACAAAAGGTCTTCTGCTTTTCCAATCTCCTCTTTTATAGCAGAAATTTCTCTATGCTTCAAATAGATCTCCAGATCAAACTGGTGATCTATTATACGTTTTATTTTCTCTTGCATTTCGTCTTTGGGAGAAGGCGTCAGCGTAAAAGTAACTCATATACTAAAAAACATCCTATCATACCCTGTGATAATCTACTGGGGCTTTCCGATTCATTCTTCGTGTGTGTAGCTCCATTCATGAAGAAAGTAAGTGAAGTATGATAGATGCTAAGCGTAAATTTTGCAACATCTAATTTATGTCACCTAAATGATGACATCACCCAACTTGACGGTCCATTCGACTTCCAACTCAAATTGAGGCAGTGCAATCGCGTCTGCAATCGACAATGTCGGTCACCATGGCAGCAACAAGTAACGATTCCCAGCAATGGTCTATTCTGGAGAAACTTCTTCTAGCACAATGTGTTTATAAATTTGGTGAAGACAATTGGCCACTTATCTCGAAAACACTGAGACAAAATGTTCTGACAAGTAGAGCGCAAGATTTCTTTAACCAGAAGGTATGCAATTGATTCATTGACAGTCTTTTTGGGGTCACGAAGCGGCAAGCTAATTCTCTATTTCAAAAGAATTGCTCGTTGGAATATTTTACGATGATAGAGCAGTTGGACTCAAGCAGGTGAGTGGGCACTTGCCATAACAAGTGAAGAGATTCATAGTTGGTACTGAACTACTTTAATACCTTTTGTAGGCGCTTTTCTGCCCCAGCACCAACGACACAAGAAATGCCACCAGTAGTCAGGCTTGCTAAGCAATTGTATCTGGAACGTATGGACGAACTCAAAGCTCAAATTAAGGCCGACGAGGACTCGTTCCGCAAGCTTGTGACGGAAATTGACGAGATTCGATCCGGTAAATGGGACAGCAAATTGAAGGAATTGATTCCTGCTTCAGAAATGGCCTCAATTGAAGCAACACCAATGCAAATCACAGATGAAAGTAGCGGACAAACTGTTCATACAAGCTCAGAAACTAATGGTGACATTGCACCAGCTACAACAACGGATGAGTCATCTATTATAGACACGAAGGTAGAAGCAGGAATACCAGACCTGGAAGCCGGTGAGCCAGATACGACACCTTCATTGGAAACTGAAACGTCTGCGGCGATAAATGAAGATGTCAACATGGATTTGTTTAACACTCCCACAGTCACCTCTAGTGCAGATGGTGCTACGGAAAGCGAGATACCACCATTTACCAATGCTGACGACGTCAAGACAAGCGATTCAACCAACCCTTCTGCAGAGCTTCCTAGTATTGATGAAGCTACCGTGATATCTGAAGACCAAGCGATATCAGCTGAGTTAAAACCAAACACACCAGCAGAAGCAATTACCATGCAAGAGGATTCAACGTTGGAAGAAGAGACAGCAGCTATTGATGAGATCGCCGGTAAAATAAACGGTGAAGATGTACTGGAATCTGTGACTGATCAGCAAGATGAAATACCTGCAAAACGCAAACATGACGATACTGACATGATGAGTGTTGATGCATCGCCCAAGCGAGCAAGAACTAAATCCAAGTCTCCTATGCCAATTACAGAAAGCACTGCAGAAGTAGTTACTCCAATCGTTGAGGCTTCAGTAACTGATACAAACGAACAAACCCCGGAAGGAAAAGCGGAGACTCCAGCGACAGCAGCGGAAGAATCAGGTGGGTTGATCAGACTCTCAAAGAATGAAAAACGGTTTGATGTGACTGACTATAATGATTTGTAGACATGTATGCGGCACGCGTGCCAAATACGCCGGAGGGATCCATGAGTGTAGCTAGCAACGCAGGAACTAGTACTGTCACAACACCTGGACCTTCTGGAGGTGAACGCAAGAAGAGCATTCCATATTCCAAAGAGCTTGAGCAAAGGCAAAAGTCCTGGCTGAAAAACATTAATTTGCTGTGGCGAGAAATTTCAAATCATAAGAATGGAGCTATGTTCATGAATCCTATCAAAGAAAACATTGCACCGCGATATTATGAGATAGTCAAACGGCCAATGGACCTCAAGCAAATCAAGCAAAGAATTCGAGACGGGGTAGGACATATCACAAATCTTTTTTGGGTTTTCCTACCCAGTAATGTGACCTAATATACAAATTTTTCCATTGATAGACGATCAAGAATACTGCGGAATTCGAGCGTGACGTATTACTGATGTTGACGAACTCTTTAATTTATAACAAGGAAGGTACTGAAGTGTACCAGATGGCTTTGGAAATGTTGGAAGATGTTCAAGAGCAGATAAGGGTTTTCAAGACAGCTGATGCATATTCATCAAGCGGTAATGTACCAAAGGACACTGGCCATGGTTTGCGACGGCGAAGCATCGTTAGCGATGGCGGGTCCATCCCAGGCGATGCCGATAATGCATAACCTTTATATATAACCCGTTGACTTCTTGATATTTTGAATTTTCGGATGGTTGCACAAAAAAGGTTGTCGGTACTCAACATTGGGGAAGAGCTTTCCAAAAGAAAAATGAGGCACACACAAGTAATATCGGAACCCCGATAAACACAACACTTTTGCAAATCGGTTTTCTTGCTGCAGTAATAATTCTTAACAAAAGACAACACTAGACAAAATCTTCTATAATCTCAAATACTGTAGAATAGGATGTAATAAAGAAACATTAAATGCAGAAAGAAATGAATTATTGCCCCGTATGCAAAGTCATCACGCCAAAAGATTGCGCTTTAAATTGTCCCGACAGTGACCTGTATCACCTTTATTTCCCTTGAGCTCTAAACCTTTCACTCCATCTACCACTTTTGCGTCCATCATATACCCTCATCATCCTCTATGGGCGCTTTGTGTTGTAAAGAACACGACATTGCCTTTAATGAAGAAGGTGAGTAATTTGGTCCACGAGCGTCATTCGTATAGACCAGAAGAAAGTTTCACTTTTTTTTTGCTGCCCCTGATTCTAACTTTTGCCCGCAATGTCATTTCCTTCATTCTCATCTAGTCGAGGTAAATAATATTTCATGATTAGTTGATAAGATGCCATGACAATCAGATCTTAACCAAATATTCTTTCGTATGGTACATAGCTGAATCATTTTTATCTTTTGCGATCAGTGGGCAAAGGCGCTTTTGGCAAAGTTCGAGTCGTACAACACAAAGCTACAAAGCAATTGTATGCATTAAAGTATATCAACAAGGCAAAATGTATCAAAATGCGAGCTGTGGACAATATTATCTCGGAGCGTCGTCTTCTAGAGCAGATAGATTATAGTCTAATTGTGAATTTACGATACGCTTTCCAGGACGATGAAAATCTTTTCATGGTCCTCGATCTTATGCTTGGTGGCGATCTACGATTTCATCTGGAACGAGTGGGCTCTTTACCTGAAGAACAGGTGCGGTTTTATGCTGCCGAATTAGCACTTGCATTGAATTACATGCATAGACGACGAATTGTTCATCGGTAGGGTCAATCGATTGGAGATCTATAATTTAATTTTGCTCAAGCACATTATTAATAGTTTTCTCTGACATTTAGTGACATTAAACCGGATAATATATTGTTAGACGAAAAAGGTCATGCGCATTTGACCGATTTCAATATTGCCGTTCATTATAGCGAGAAAAAGCCCCTTACTGCCGTAGCCGGGTCTATGGCATATATGGCACCTGAGGTGTTGCAAAAGAAGGGCTATTTCTATTCAGTAGATTGGTGGTCGCTTGGCATCGTTTTATTTGAATTGCTTTTTGGAAAGGTAAGTCATCCCATAAAGGTCTAGCACTATTATATTTGCCTCACTTGTACTGACAAGCAAATGTATTTAGCGTCCTTTTCGTGGAAAAACCAATGACTCTTTGACCAAGTCCATCACCTCCGACCCTTTAAAGTTTCCTGATAATGCCCATGAAATAGCGTCGCTTGCATGCTTAGATTTCGTGAAAGGTTTACTCACTCGAGATCCTGCCCAGCGCTTAGGAGTGGACGGAGGTTTCGACAAGCTAAGGAATCATGGATGGTTCAAGGGCTATGATTGGTATGCCTTGGAAAGGAAAGAAGCCTACCCTCCATTTACACCGGATGTAAGTATTCATGCTGGATGTCACGGCTTATTATACATATACTGACAAAAAATCTGTAACAGAGCAAACGCGCGAACTTTGATCCGTCTCACGAGCTGGAAGAGATACTGCTTGAGGATAATCCATTAAAGGTAAGGAAGCGATCAAAGCCCGTCGCGTCCAATGCTGGAGGATCTATCAAGAGTCAAATAAGCCAAAACCCCGATCAACCGCCGGAGATGCACATTATGGACACCAAATTCTTAGTTTACGATTTCACAAAGCCACATGAAAACACCATGCGTCGACAAGAGTTTGAGCAGCAGCGTTGGGCCCACAAGGCACCTCAAGTGAAAACCGACATGCCCTCCCGTCCAGTCATGGATGCCAGCGCCTATCATAAGCCTTCAGGATCCAATAAATCCAATGTCCTTGATCAGCTTAATAGTAAACCGGCACCTCCTATAACAGCTGGCGACATCTTAAAGATGGATGAGTTGGCGAGAATGGCAAGGGTTAGCGGTAGTCATAGCACAGACGCTGAATTCCGTCCCCCTTCTGGGATTCTATCACCTACCCATCTTGATAGTAAATTGTATCAGCGACCCGTTCCAAATCCCTCTTACTCTACGCCTTCCATTCAAAAAAGAGATCATTATATACAACAAGAGGGTGGTATACCACCATCCTCTCGGCCTCCCCAAACCGGATCCCGAAGATACAGCGAACCCCGTTACAATGATGAACTTGACCCGTTTGTCGATAATCCTTCATCTCCGGGTACGGCTCCTAGTTATACTTCTGAATATCAAGTACCTAGTGACCAGCGGCAGTATGATCGCGCAGAAGTAGTTTATAGGAGACGTCTGTCTGAGGAAAGCAGCAATGTTCCTCCGTCACCCAATCCAAGTGAAACAGCTTTGTTGAAATCACATAGATATTTTACCGATGCATCCTCTCAAGCTCCAATGCCACCACCACAGCAACCACCACCTCCCATTCCTTCGCATCAACCAGTTTATCTACCACATAGAGTATCTAGTCGACCAAGTGGAGAAAAGCTAAACATGATCTCTACTTCTCTTCAAAGTGGATTTGCCTCGCAATCGTCCCCATCCACTCCTATACCAGCTGGGCCACCGAGATTACCTCCCACTTCGCCTATACCTCCCGTACCAAGTTCAGGTTTCAATCCTCCTCGGCCGGCATATAGTTCTTCGAACTCGAGCAGTCGATCAGCTATGCAACCACTTCCACCTCCACAGACATCACCTCCGCCCATACCATTGCCGTTACCACCATTGCCCAGATGAATGAGTGTATAATAATTTAAAAATATTAGTTTCTTCTTGTTTGTGCAACTTCCCAAATAGTTTTTAATTCACTGTAACAGTTTCTATATCAAAAAATGTAACTCAATTTTTGTAACTTGTATCTAATACTGCTTTCTCATTCAGCTCGGATAATCAATACGTTTTCGACAATAGATGTATTGCTCTAGTTTTACACTATTAATATTTTCTTTTGCATTTTCAAAAGAGAGAAATATTACAAATAGAGAAGAGAAAGAAAAGTATATAAAATAAAACGAGGTTTGATGTACATGATTTGACTGTTGTACAGTGGCAGGTCTATCGACTGTAAATCAGGTTGTGTATAGAGATGAGATAGATGATTATAAATGAAATGAACACGGAGTAATGAATGAGGTATAACGCAGCAATCTAGTGGACATTGTTTGACAAGCTTTGCATGGACACTTAAGATCGCTTCGCATACGAACCAGCGTTGTCATGGCAATAAAAGTGCATGATAAAGACAAAAAATTGGACCAGACAAGGCGGAGTGTTGTTTGTGGATAGCCTCGCCGAGTTGTGTAACTATTGGCCATTTACGTATGCTTCTTGTCGGATTTGCGCATCAGTTTGGCATAATCTAAAGAAATGATTAGCACTACGTTAGCGTGTTCCAATATAACGATTGATATAGAGCTACAAGATGAAGGATGCTTACGTAGCCCACAGGCATTGCACAAGGTTCGCGCCCCGTCCGGCCCTCGTCTCCATTCTGGGGTATCGGTGGTGTTACATGAATGACATCTAGGGCTACTCGTAGCTCGCTTCTGTTTTAAAAGTAAAGTATTTGCGTTTAGTTATCTAAAATACAAACACACAAAGCTGAACGAATACTTACAGCTCGACGTCTATAATGTTTCATAGGCAATGATGCGTTGCTATCCTGACCCGTCCGCTTATGATCATACTCATACTCAGACTGATATATCGAGAGTTTAAAATTAGATACTCGTTCCTCGCAAGGCACTTCTCACCAAAATCAATAACTTACCTCTGGTGACCGCTTCCGTATTGCTCTATCAGAATCATGCAGCCATTTTAATTGGGTTCTTGATGTCTTCATATTTCTCAAAGATTGTAGCAGATTGTAAGCATTTCGGTTCATATTATCAAACATCTCGATTTGCTCAGGACGTGCTTCGTTGGAATGGATCAATGATTTAAACCGATCCATGTCATCGCACAAAACCTGACATTGGTCAATGGCCTAGTAAACACAAGGTTAATTGATTGATTTTACAGGCCAGACTTTATGCCTTCCAATACATCCATATCCCGAATTATTGATTACCTGTTCAACATCAGATGGTTTTCCTGACTCATATTCATGAAAATCACTGTTGGAGCTATCATAAGAAGTCCGTGAGGGCAGGCTCCATAAGTGCCGTGAAGGAGTGGTGGAGTGTACGGCACCACTTCGTTCATTGTAGTATGCGGGGGGTTCGGTGGGTAAGATGGGTGGTAGCATTGGTGGTGTCCGGTCATCGGATGGTCTTAAAAATTACCCAGCGTGATTTAAGTTTAACAAGGCTCAGACCAAACTATAAAATCAAGCATTCAAAACAGATTTCCTTACATTTGATCGCTGGCTATTCGGTCAGTAGCACCCTTTGGTGACTGTATCGTGTTTTCAGTATCGTTCGGTGAGCATAATTGGAATACTTCCATAATATTGCTTAATGGAGTATGTCAAAAAAAAAAAAATGGCATCAGCGCTTTTATTCATTATCTTGACGGTGATCGGTGTGCGGTGTTTAAAAATGCGCGGACAAGTTCATTGCCTGTATCCTGATTCTTGGCTGCTTCCAAGACTCTTCCCCCTAACCCAACCGCTGTTGCCATAAAGTTATTACAAGAAATGAGCTTTATTTACTAGCTTTTATGTTATATATTACATCTACAAATGATGGACATCAATCTTTCCTACAGGCTGCTTGCCAGTAAGTCCACCCAATTCCCCAGTATCAGGTTGTTCTTTAATGTGGTCCTTGGTACCACCAGTGTTTTTGGGTTGTGCCTTTTGCTCGTCGTTTTCGTCGTTATTTCCATCCTCGTTTGCATTTGCATCGGTGGCTTCATCTTGTGGTTCTTGCTGGTTTTGAGTCTCTCCTTGTGGAGGAACTGCTTGCTGTGCGCCCTGCTGTTGGGCTTGGTCTCCTTGTGGAGGAACTGCTTGCTGTGCGCCCTGCTGTTGGGCTTGGTCTCCTTGTGGAGGAACNGAACTGCTTGCTGTGCGCCCTGCTGTTGGGCTTGGTCTCCTTGTGGAGGAACTGCTTGCTGTGCGCCCTGCTGTTGGGCTTGGTCTCCTTGTGGAGGAACTGCTTGCTGTGCGCCCTGCTGTTGGACTTGATCACCTTGTGGAGGAATTGCTTGCTGTGCGCCCTGCTGTTGGGCTTGGGGCTCGGGTTGGTCGACTCTTGGTTGACCCTCGACTTGGGCCTGTTCACCTAGACGATGTTCCTGCCCTTGCGGTTGAGGGACTTGCTTGTTAACTTCCACTTGTTGGGATGTAGCTTTTCCTTGGGGAGGCTCAGTGTTGTATTGTTCAGACATTTATGACGAGATAAAATAGGTAATACCGGTTGTTTGAGGCAGCCGAACTGTGAATTTATACCTTTCAGACAATTATCACAAAAGGAAAAGAAAATAATGTCATTGGCTCATCATTGTGCTAAATATGGTAAAACAAAAGGTCAAGCAGCCCTCACCGACTATTTCAAAGCCAGCCACGTGACGTGCCAGCTTACAAGCAGCGGCAGCGGCGCGTTCAAAGTTTTACGCCTGCTTGGGAACAAAAGCGCTTGCGCAACTTTGGCTTCTTTGTTTCTTTATTACCCTTTAGCTTACTCTTGTTGGACGGCTGACTCGACTCTTATATAATCTTGTCGCATATACCTCAACATGAAATTAACAACATCCCCACAAGACAGATTCAGTCACTTCAATAGGCACGTTGACCGACCGGCCCGCGCTTACTCTCGTAATTCAAAGTCAAGTTGGACAAAGTCTCGGTGCAAATCACCTCTTACCGCCGAATTGGATTCCAAGCAAACGCACTCATGTCTTCGTAATAAGGTATGTGGGTTGTTATTTCAAAATTCATCATACCTATATTCTCATATTCGGTTTCCTTGTGTAGCGACGGCGGACAGGACCTTGTTCTCAAGACGACTTGGCATATCGATCTCAACATAATCCAGCTCTCAATGAGGATTATTTATTGGAATTAAGAAGACAAGCATTTTCTGAATTGCATATACAAACACAAGCTTATAATGATACGTTTGTGGCTCGGATGCAACATTTGGAGTCACTACCTCAGGAAGAACAACGGCACCTGTGGGCTATGTTGGGTGATCATGACCATAATGTTAACCATGACAAGGACGCCCAGGCTGTTCTGGAAATAATAGATATGCTAGACAGAAATTCTATGAACGATTATGGCGCCTATTTGGAACGCCTGCAGGTAGTTACCGAGTTCAACCCGATGACTTTGCTTGCAACTGATGACCTTCTTACTAATTATGATGTTGTAGGCACTCGATGACCCATTATCTTCGCCTGAGCACGATATTGGCGACTTTTGGTAACCAATGCCACTAAGGAACCTCGTATGTGCATCCTTTTTGACCTTTTTGAAGGTGCTGTTATCCAAAAGCAGCCTATTTGCTGGGATCAATTGTGTGCACAAATCGATCTATACACGTTCAAATTCTCAACACATCTCATTCGTTCATACTTACAACTACGACTACACAAAACCTGCTCAATAAGTCTGGTTTTTCTATCAGATTGACCCAAAAAGCAAACTTTCTGCAACCCATATATATGTTAAATATATATGTATATAACCACAAAAACAACACATATAACCCATCATTTGCACTGATATCCGGTAGGCCCTCTGGAAACAGCGCTTTGTATACACCATAACTCGTTTGGTTTTGCCACAGAAAATTGACCACTTGCTTTTTTCTGGATTTGTTGCAACTCTCTTTACACATGTATCACTGTAATCTCAATTTTACAATATTTATATCAGGGTAGATCCAATATCACAATTGACATAATAATACATCTCGAAACATAAAAAATGCAAAAAAAAAGAAAATGATCGCTGCCTTTCCCCACCAACAATATCAACTATAATATGATCACATCTGTTGATTGAATTGGCAAACTTGACCTCCCAATATTTGTTGTTGTGAATTTTATGATATGGAAACCATAATTGTACATTGTAGTACTGCGCCACGCACAAAAGGCAATGTCTCGAAAAATTTCACACCACCCATGGGACGTCTCCGGATATGGCTGGGGGAAGAGTAGTTTGCCCATAGCCAGACCACTCCGCAGCCATGTCCAATTCTAATGTGGTATCTTCTTTTAGGTTGAACATTTCGCCATGTCGTATCCAGTTGCGCTCAAATCTCGCACCGTTCAACTTGGCTGATTTAACGTATCGATTTGTTTCGGTCAAGTTGTTGGCAATGATAGTAAAGGTGCTGTTTACGCTCAGGTTTAAGGTCATCTTTGAAAACAGGGGGGAACTCAGCAGGTACACGTCGGTTCCAGCAACAGGATAGAACCCCATCATGGACCAAACTACGAACGACCCCTCTGCACCACTGTCATCGTTGCCCGGCAGTCCCGTAGCATTGGTCCAAAAGTTCGTTCTCAACAAATGCCGCACTATATCTGTCGTTTTGTCCATCCGACCAACCCAGTTATACAGATAAGGTACTAAAAATGCTAAGACAAAATCAAATCGGTCAGCATGTACATTTGGACTTGTCGTCACCAGCCTTTAACTTACCGGGCTCATCGCCCATGTCATGATAACCCTTCTCAAAATAGTGGTCCAGCCTCTTTGTATATATTTCTGGACCACCCATGAGTTCTATCAGCTTGAATTGATCTTGTGGTGCCGAAAAGCTATAAATCCATGATGATTCTTCATAAAATTCGCCACCCTAAATATTTATGAATGAACTTCAGTAGAACATTTGAAAGCCCTACTCTCAGATGCTCACCCTTCCATCAAGAAAGCAGCTGAAATGGTTCAAGGTTGGCCCACAAAATTGTGGTGGATAGTTGTCCCAAGTACCATTCTATGGGGATATCAGAGTTAGCTTCAAAAACACATGATGTAATGGTGTACCATTACATACCTTATATTTGGGCATAATAAAGCCAGAGAATTCATCCTCTTTGATATCCGGATTCCATAGATTGATCCAGTTGTTTGCTTTTTTGATGTACGTTTCGTAAGCTGAGCTATTTCCTAGTGCTATTTACATCATTCTTTAGTAGTCTTGAAACTTGTCTCCGCAATGATAGAACATATCGGAGTTCTTTAACATTAGATAGCAACCAACATACCATGAGCTGCTAGAGCTATTGCAAAGTCATTACGAGCATATTCCACAGTCCGTGATGCGGATCTTGCTGATTGCTGGGGACGATCCCATGTAGATCCGTCGGGTGCTGGAACATATCCATTTTCATTGTAAAATGCAACGTCTCCTCTTCCATGTACAATTGCACCTTGGTATGTCGGTTCCTAGAGTTTCATGTTAAACTTTACGTTACAATGATCAAAATTTCAGTTAGAAACAGCCTTGACTTACTACTGTAGCATCTTTGACCATTGCATCAAACCCGTCGTCCCAAGAGATGTCACCATACTCTTTTCCGTGCTTGAGGAGAAAGTCAACTAAGGGCATTTCAGCGTTACTACCACCTTGAGTAAATCCTGGTCCCAAGCCCATGTAACAGTCAGGCATATATCCTTCATTGCGATATATATCTATCAGCCCTCTAACCATCTCGGCTAACGGCTTTGCGTGAGTAAGTGCATATAATGGCATAACTCCATGATAGGTATCCCTGGGTACGAGGACATGTCAGTTTTTGTTGTTGTTAGCAAAGAGATTGGAATAGCCGCGAAAAATACCATAAACAGTAGAAATCGTCGTAGTAAGGTTCCGTAGAATTCCATTTTGGATTTTCTCCTGTTTTGTTAACCGGTGAAATGAAGTGTCGATATAACTATGATGATAATAGAGCATTTAGTTTAGTTGGCATATACGGTCAGCGCGAAAGAGATTGGACCTACGCTGGAATAAAAGAGAACCTTGTCATCCAAAGAGGCGCTTTCAACTTGAATTGTTCCTAGCGTCTCTTCCCAAATCTTCCTAGCTAATTCTTTCACGCCATCAAAGTCGAAAGTAGGCACTTCTTTTTCAGCGCTTTCACAGGCTTGACTTGTAGATATGAAAGATATACCAATTCTAGTGACCAAAGGGTGTTCTTTTGTCACTTTGTCAAAGTAGACTAACGCTCCCAAACCTAAATGTTTTGCAACGTGTTGAGCAATGCTTCGTTTCAACGTATGCACCGGCTCATACTCACCTCCGTACGACCCAGTCAAGGTGGTTTGAGTATTGTTGTGTACTTTTCCATCAAAAAGGCTGGCGTTGGAGGCAGCCAAATTGAAGTCTGAGCAGAAGTAGACCTTGAAGGTGCTATATGGAGCAAAGCTTGGCCGATACATTCCGTTCCCGGTTACCCTGAGATTTTGCCTGCTATCTTGGTCTAAAGAAATGGAGCCACCCATGAATGAGCCCATCAAGTCGTCTCCAACATTAATAAGTACAGTTGCATCATCAGAATCATGAAAATCATATCTAAGAACACTAGTCTTATGTGTCGCCGTCATCTCTACAGTTGTGTTAAATCTTTCTAAACCAATTGAAAAGTATCCAGGTGTTGCCTCTATAGCAGTTGACAAGCAATTGTTACTTTTTACTTGACATTGTTTGCAAATTGACCATTTAATTCCTTACTTTCTGAATCTTCTATTCTCTTTGAGCGATAATCATAGAGAGCCCACTCTGTCCCGGTCAGTGGCTGAACAACGATATTTCCATAGCTTTCGATGACAACAGGTTAATCTTGGCTCTCCTCGTCTAGCAATTCGTTTTTGTTTCTAACATACCTAGGATTCTGTAAGATCGATCCAAACATCTCGGTTGAGTCACAGTGTAATCACTTTTCCATGTGCTTTAAGTTGTAACTTACTCCTCCGGTCTGTGGCATTAAAAAACCAATGACGATAGAAAGTAATGTTGAGTTTCAATGCATTTTGTATGAAATCTTAATATCAAATACACTGACCCCATCACTATGTAATTGCGAAAAGCCTTTGATCATACCGTCTGGATTGTATCCAGCTTGATTGTCACTTCCCGCCATATCTGGTCCAGGTTTAGCTATGCCAAATGGTATAGTAGCGCCCGGGAAAACATGTCTGAACATGGAAATATGAATTAGGACTATCCAAATTTTCTGAATTTCTTTGACAAGCGACATACCCAGGACCGCTGGTACCTATCAGAGGATTGACATAAATGGTATTATCGCGCCGATATCTGGTGGCAGGCGAGGGTGAAACAAATTGAAATTGAGGTTCAAATTTGCTTGTATCTACAAAATATGCTATTGTTAAGACAACTATGATGATGATGCTTGCACGTAGCACTATACGGCGCTGGCTGAAAGATAAGCGGCTTTTTAAGATGGGCATGATTGCGCAATGGACATTAAGCTAGCATGTAGGAGCAAGGACGATATGCACGGGCGGGTCAAAATTTGCTGTATTAAAACAGTCTGTTCCTGGTAAGCGAGCACAGTGCGGCACATTGCCACAAATAGCAGTTAAAAAATTATTTCTGGACCTCGCGCATAACCAGATTCTCTCAGGTTTTTATTTATTAAATTGTTCCTTGAGGAAGATTTCTCGGTATGCAAAAACCGCGTAGCCTCTCATCTATGAGGAACATACCCGCACAAAATTGCCTTTTATCCAGCCAACCGTCTTCACGAATATCAACCAGTTGGCAAATTTGTCCAAGATTCTCATCGCCGATTCGACTGGCTCGCCATAGATCAAACGCAGCCTCATAATAAACATAGTCTTGCTCACAGTGTTGATCAAACAATTTTTCATACTTTATGCGGTCAGCAACCGCTATATTCTTTCGAATCGATGCAGTAGCGGGAGGCGGCATATGTGAGGTCGGCCGTGGTGGATTCGCCGAAGAAGGTCGTTTAGACGGTGTGGGACGTGGAGAAGCTGTGGGGCGAGGGGGAGGTGTGGGCCCGGATCTCTGTGACGAGGTGGTCGAGACTGATTGTGGTCTTGAAGGTAACGGTGGACCACTTGGCTTATTGCTGGGGTATATTTGAGACTGAACTTCCGGTCGCCGAGGAAGTGTTCTTGGCGGCACTTTGAGTTCACGATCCGAAGAAGAAACAGGTCGAGCAGCATAGTTAGTATTTTCGTCTTCTGTTACAGATGAGATACTCGATCTGCTGGATGTGTGGGACAACGTGCTTGGCCGTCTTGGTGGAGTTGGCGGTGCATTAGCAATCGGACGCGCTTGGAACATAGGTATATTACCAGAAGATGATCTAACTGGAGTAGGGACAAATTTAGAGGACTTCAAGTAATTTGTATCGGGTATTGGTTTTGTATCCATTGGCATCGTATTGTCTGCGAGTTTAGGGGCTTCTGCGACAGTTGATTTACGCTTGGTGTTTGTACGCAATGCCGCACCAACTGGCTGATTGTGCTTAGAAGCTGCATCTACGGCAGCCCATTTCTTTCGCAGCTCAGAAGGCTTCATCGTTTCCACTGGTATCTCCTCCGCCTCTTGATCATTTTTAGCTGGCGACGACGCAACAGGAGGGGCGCGGGGTTTTGGTACTTCCTGTGAAATAGGCTGCTTTTTGGGTACATTTGCCGTGCCAGTGCTCTCGAGCTTAGCTCTCAAAGCTTTGACCGACATTGCTGGGCTATCTATTTCCTGTGATTTTTCTGTGGTATTTGAGTCATTGACTCCTTGACTTGTTGATACAGAAGCAATCTCAGGGACTTTGCTTTTACTTTGGCTACTGGAAATTATTGAAGGACTGCTTCTGAGGGTAGAATTATTCTTGCTTGCAACAATGCCAGGAGGCTTCGCCGCGATTGCAGGTTTTCTTGGCTTCTGTGGTTCTTCTTTGTTTGAAATAACTTCAACGTAGTTGGCAGGAAATAAACCTTGCTGCCCTGACTTCTGCAGGACACCCACCAACCAACCATCTTCTTCAGAATCACTTATTTGATTTATGACATCGCCTTTCTTAAATGACAGTTCATCCGAGTTTTCCACGCCTTCGCAATCGTATAATGCTCTGGCAGTTGACATTGCTTCTCCAAAAATAGCTGTGCGTGGTCGGAGTCCTCTTCGCAACCGTATCCTGAGTCTTCTTCGGCGAAGGCGAAAGACAGTCACTGCCTTCCATTTTGAGGTTGGATAAAAAAAAACTTGGTATGGAGAAGTCTCTGCCATCCTTACATTGACATGAGGACATTTCCGACCAACGAAATGTTGGCGGAAACCTTTGGTTATATCAGTATTGCATGCTGGATTGTGGTGCTGACACCGTAAGTAACTTTCTCAATATGAAGATCCAACGTTTCACTTTGTTTACTGACAGTATGTATCACCAAAGACAAATCTACTTGAATTATCGCAACAAAACAGGAGACGGCATATCATTCAACTTTTTGCTACTTTGGCTGATTGGAGATATTATGAACATTTTGGGAATAATTCTACAGCATCTGATGTTTACAGTGGTAGGCTGACTGTTTATGTTTTCTTATCATTACCCCCGTATCTCCCAACGCTAATTCTGATCCATCTACAAAACTAGTTTCTTCTTGCGGTGTATTATATCCTTAGTGATTCTATTATTGTCATGCAAGTTCTTTATTATCGAAAAAATCAAAACTATGAGCAACTTGCAGAATGCGAATTACCGACTGACTCGTATGGATCCACTGAGAGCCGCAGTGAAGAAGAAGAGTATGAAGCGATCGTCGATGAAGGAATTAAAAACGAACATAAACAAAAGCGGATTATTGGAAGAATAGTAACATTCTGGGCAGCAACTGCCTTATTTATAATTTTTTCAATCATATATATCATATGGTCCCTGTGGCCAACTGGATCGCCCAACGATGTAGATCTATCACAGCTCAAGTTTTTACCACAACTACTAGGCTGGATCAGCGCATCGTTTTATATTTTCAGCAGAATTCCTCAGATTTTGAAGACATTCCATGATGAGTCCGTTGAAGGGCTCAGCATTGGGATGTTTGTATTTAGTGTTATCGGGAACATCACATTTGCGATTGTAAGTTTAGCTACTTTTGAAAGCAGTACTCCATGCCAAAACCGGCAATGCACAATACTGAAAATTAACACTTTTTTCCTTTGACCTGCAGTCCATCTTACTGGAATCTCAAGATCCAACTTATGTCGCCATCAATATGCCCTGGTTATACGGTAGTGCTGGCACTTTATTTTTTGACTTCACAGTAAGTTTAAAGTGAGATAGGAACTACGCCGTTTGACAATGTGCTTACAATGTGACCTTTGTTTGCATTTTAGATTTTTCTCCAATTTTACCTGTATGGCAAATCGACCACAAATTTGGTATGATCTACATTTGGAAATACTAAGCGCTGTTGGTGATGACAAAAAGGGTTTTGATCATTTGGACTTACTTTCTTGTTAAAGTAAATGATAATCAATCATAGAATGTATTATAGATATGCAATGTGGCAATTTAGAAGAAAGGGCAAATGCCGCAATTATACAAAATAACTATGGAAATTTTTCTGTTTTGAATTTTTTTGATTTTCTTAGAGCAATGTAAAGTTTTTTACAGTGAGGTTGCAAATGTAATTGGGTATATGACTAGCACAGCCTGTCATATAGATGTAGCGCGTCCTGCAGAGCTCGAGTCAATCGAAGCTTTTGGTTTCCATTGAGGAGGATCATGGCGTAATCGATGGACTCGCATATGCCTCCTTAGGTTACTGCAAACACTAAAGCGCCTACCACATGAAGCATCAGGGCATGCATAAGGCTTTTCACCGGTATGCGAGTATGAATGAACTCGTAAAGATGATGGTCTAGCAAATGTCTTGCTACAGTGTTGGCATACATAGCGGTGTCCAGAAGGGGTCTGCTGTGCGTTGCTCTGTATAGCTTTGGTACCAAACACTATGATACCGTTTTCATGAGGCGGCGAAGTCAGGTTTTCTGGGGTGTCTTCGACGGAGTGTTTGCGTGTATCCTTGAAAGCCGATTTCGTAGAGCTCTTATTGTGGGAATTCATATTAGGATGAGGTCTATCTCCATCAGAAAAGCGGCGATGGTATGTATTTAAATCTTGAAGCTGAGATGCCTCGGAAAACGATCGACCGTGCTTTTTCGGCGCAAGTTGAGGCGGATGATCGATTCTTGTCGATCCGCGCATATTGTGCTGTGGCACACTATTTTGAACGAGTTCACGATCATCGTTACTATTTGGTGGAGACCATGTAGACGGGGGCGACGAGGTAGGAGTACTAGTAGGTGAAGGTTGTAAATCTAGCGCAGGAGAACGTTGGAAATGTGAATGGTAAATAGGCTGATGCAAATCTGACATAGGTTTATGAAATGCTGGCGGCCCAAATGGTTTATCATTGTCTAACGATTGATAATCTGTTACAACGTGTTGATGCTGAGCCGCTGAAATGATTTTGATGAAATCAGTTGGGAGACACAAAAAATCATGGGTTCAACAACCTCGAAGTGAAAAAGATTTTTTACCTGACCACGGATGATCATTATCATCTTCTTCTCTAAGCAGTAGATGTTTTATGGACGGAAGTAATTGTCTATCGGCAGGCATTACAGATAAAACAAAGCAAAAACTAGAGCAAGAGACTTTAGCAGACGAAAGCAGGAAGAAAAAAGAAGGGAATGACGGAAGTAGGCTAAGAAAACCAGTTTATATAGGTCTTGAGCACGAGTGCAAGCGGCGATCATGCGTCGGCCGATCATCAACAGCTAGGAGGATAAACTTTGAGAGGCGTACACCTCATGAGCTATATCATGGGATTAAAATGTAACTTACTAACTATAGGTCAAAAGAAGAAGTCAAGGTCTGTCTTTAAGATGTTGGCATCATCACTAGCAGAGACAATCATACAGCACCTGGCTATGTTAAAGACATTTTTCATTTTTAAATTACAGGAAAAAAACCTTTGTCAAAATGAAGATCGTGAGCGTAGAAGGGTTCTCATAAGAAAGCGGCTGCCATGCATCAAGGAGTGTTTGATCTCCTGACTTGGGTAGAGAGGTACCCAGAAATATACAACTCCTTGAAAGAATCTGAGCGCACCACGACGCCTCCTGCCGGGGCTGATTGCCCGTTCGCTATTCTTCCGATCATGGGTTTTCGGAGCTGACTGTAACGGATAGTCCGGAAGGGCAGAGCAAGCTGTGCGCTAGGTAAAGTATACAAGCATGACCCAGCAAACCGATGGCCCACCAGGCATTTGACCCCGTTGATTTTTCATCCGAAGCCCGCCCGCTTTTGTTTATCTAACGGAATCGTGTTACAAAGACTTAAAAAATACATACATGACCATTACAAGATGTTCTCTAATGATGTATCCTTATGATTGGCTCTTTGATCTCTTCTTGCTTAGTATAGCGTTGATAGTTGTTGGCTGTATCACTTGTTCCTGCAATAACATCCACAAACGCACTTGGCGCTGTTTTAAATATTCAATTTTTGTCGCTTAACTTTTCATGTGATGAACTTCTGCTTCAGTGGGGCCAGCATATCATTTTTACTAGCAACAAATACTATAAAACGAACGTTGCTCTTCGTGCACGAATGAATGGACGAGTCACCTTATGCTCCGGTGCACCCACCGCCTTCGGTCGTAACCACAGATTCAGAGCTTTCCTCTCTTCCCGTCAAGAGACTTCAACGACATTCAGATCTAGATAATCTTTCTACGCTCCAAGATCGCTACGCTCGTACTCGTTTGGATCCGGAACAATCAAACGCCATGATTGACAATGTCATGACAATCGACACCATACCTCTGACACCTCGTAGCAGATCCAGTTCGGAAGTGCAATCTCCACGTCGGAGCTTGACTTCCACAAAGAAATGGCCACTTCAGGACAGTCGGTTGCAGGTACTGAGAAGCGCTTTTATGAGATAGATCCATGTTTGACAGCGACATAAATATTAATAGTTCAAATCCCGAAATCACTCAGATAACGATCATGACTATTCAACTAAATGTGCCTATCAAGCGTCCATACATTAAACTCACGTTGGGAGGTATGTGCGTCATTTTGATATCCAATTGCGGCGCTTTTTATAACCAAACTTGGATTTTACACCTCGTTAGACCAAACATTTACCACTTCCGTAAGCGAGTATCAAGAAGGAAGGTGGTACGAAGGGTTTGAACTCAAGGTTAGTTGCATTGACGATCTTGGCAGCTTTTTGAACAAATTTCCTGACATTAAGTGCTATTATTCAAAAACAGGTCACATATCATGCTCAACTATTTGATACTATCCATATGGATTTGTACGACCATGGCTCATTTTTTTCAGACCGCCATGTTGGAAGAGCTGAAATACGATTACGCCTTTTGGAAGGTCTGCCTGAAGTCTTCACCAGCTATTATGAGATTTGGGACAAGAAGCTATCCTCCAATTCAACTTCTGCAGTGGGAAGACGAAAAGTCCTTTCTGCCAACATCGGCGCTATACAAAGTCGCATATATTACAGATATCAAAAAGACGAGTATAGTCTTATAGACAAAGCACCACATCTCCGGGCACCAGGCTTTTATGTTACGACAAGCCAATCGTTGGTGACCGAAGAGCAAATTACTAGCGAATTCGAGCGCCACTTGAAGTACCAGCGTGAACGCGATAAAACTGGCATCACTTTTAGAAAATATGAAGAAAATAATGCATCTGGCGAGAACAACTTGGATAATTATGAAGAATTTGAGGACAGGGATTATGAGGATTTGGATGACGATGAAATAAATCTTTCGCGGCCATTATCGTCCAAGCCAGAAAAGAAACCGTCTGAGGCAACGTTGACCGAAGATAAGCCGGAGCAACTAGCTCCAGTGAGGCGATCATGGAGCAGCATGCTAGGATTCGGCGGTAGCAAAGTAGCTGCCGATGCCTCTGCATCATCAACGAGGACCTCATCATCAGCAACACTACGAAATGTAAACGCAATTGGTGGCATGGTTGATGATGATGAAGCACTTAAAACTTATCCACTCTTGGAAACACTTGGATCATGGGCTACAACGAAAGAAACAAATCAAGTCTTGAGATCGATTGGAAAGCTGCTGGCGGCATTTGTAAGTTGAATTTGTATCATGAATTGACAAGTAAGTTTCAATAAACTGATGTTCATCCTTTAGGGTCAAGGGTTTGAACTTTCACACCTGCAAGTCTTGATCGGCTTTACAGTCTTGGAAAAATTCTATGCAGAACTACCAAAGTATGTTTGTAAATGCCGTACGGCATCAATTCAACGTCATGCTTCATGCCTAACTTTGTATCAATACAGGAATAGAACTTGGGATCTGGTCACAGATCTTGGAGAGATTGAACCAGCTGCCCACTTTTGGAAGTTTTCCATTGCTGCTTGTGAGTGAATATCTAAACACGTGTAATTGCGCAAAGAAACATGAAGCTAATTAAGGATCTTTTGAATAGATGGTTGGAAAGGATTAACGTTCATAGGCAAGAGCACTGGCATCTTGACCAATGCAACTCGTAAACATTCCGATGCTCTCAGCGTTGTGGAATACCTCTCACTTCCCAAAGAGGATCTTCTTGCTTACGAATTCAGAACTGGAGAAGTGTTTCGGCCTTCGTACTTTATTGCCAGAGATCGAGCGACGAATTCTATTGTGCTGAGTATAAGAGGAACTATGGTAGGCAATTGGCTCCATTTGCTTATGCTACTAAAAATATGTATTAATTAATTTTCACATCAGAGTGCATTTGACACCTTGACCGATTTGGTTTGCGAATATGAACAATGGAAAGGCGGCTTTGTACATAAAGGCATGAAGGTAGAGTACAATTTTGAAACTCTCCCCTGGATTCCCTATTCTGATATCGAATTTTAGTCGTCAGCATTATGGTTTTTTCGCAATGTTGCTCCCCAGCTGATCGCCTACACAAACCAGCATGCTACTTCGGCACTTTATATTGTTGGGCACAGTTTAGGATCGTCTACTGCTGCTATACTGACGATCATGCTTCTTGATTACATTGATGAATTTCGAAAATCAGCTGACAATAATGACAATCAAGATTTTCAGATCAAGTGCTTCGGATATGCTCCGGCGTGTGGTCTTAGTTTAGAACTTAGTGAACGCTACAAGGATCATATTCAATCTTATGTCTTTGGTGACGATGTAGTTAGCAAAATGAGCTACGGATCAATGATGGATGTCAAAGAACTCGTAATTGCAAGTTCAGAAGCTGCACGCGGGATGAGTTTGAGCAAAGTGTTTCTAAGCGGCCAACCAGATGATGCGGCTTGGAAACCTGTATTTGAAGCCATTGCAGACTGCCGAGTAAAATGCTTAGATTCGCTGGCAAATCCAAGAGTAAGCATATAGAAGAGCGCCGATTATATATTAAAAGGCAATGGACAAAATTCACTAAGCTTTTCTTTTTTCCTATTCTAGCTTTATGTCGCAGGAACTGTGTACCAATTTTGGTTGGATCCAACACCAAGTAATCCCACTCGTATGGTAGTAGAACGCACGAGTGCTAAACAAGTGTCACGAGAAATGTTGGTCAGACGCAGCATATTTTTAGATCATTTGCCAACTAACTTTGACGTGGCTTTCACTCGAGCTCGTGAATCACTCATGATACACGGTGGCCAGCAGCTACGATTGAGTACTGAAGAGAAGAAACAAGAGGGAGTACTAGACGAATCTTTGGCAGAAAGACGCGGCCGGTTATCTTTGGATGATAAGGTGAAGGAAGAAGCAAGTGAGCAGCAAAATGAGCAGCAGCAAGAAATTGCAATGCCTTCCATTGCTACCGAAACAACAGTTGCTGAAGCCGTGGCAAAAGATGAAGAACTGTCGTCAAAGGCTTTAAACCTTGACTAAAATAGATAAATGATCTCAACTTGTACAGCATACTTTTTAACAATAGCTACACTTCAATACAATTAATGATATTTCATAGATGTGGTTGCCCCGCTGTTTAAAATCCATGGCTGGACTTGAATTTCCAGTCATTGCTAAGCGTTTGCCTCACGCTGTAACAGGACCTCTGCAATTTCAACATGAGCTTGGAGCAAACTGAATTCGACTATATTGTGCTCGGCACTGGGCTCGTAGAATCAATCCTGGCTGCGTAAGTACAGCTAATAAATATCTTTGGAGTAGTGGGCTATTGACCACTAACCACACTACTACAGTGCTATTGCAAAAAGTGGCAGATCTGTTTTGCACATAGATGAATCGAATTACTATGGTGGTAAATGGGCTTCGCACTCGTTCAACGACCTGCTAGCATGGTTAAAGGATATTAATTCAAGTAGGCACTCTCATTAAGCTTATTATGGGTCACAGAGTTTCGTCTAACATCCATTTTACAGCAAAAGTTGATAACGAAGACACGTCTTTGGATACGCCTATTACCCTGAACGGTTAGTACTGAATGAAACTAACTGACAGAGGAGATTATAAGTTAATGAGTATGGCAGGTTTGAATATTGATGGTCTACAAACGGTCGTTGTCGATGCCATGAAATCTCGAAATCGCAGTATGCAACATGTAGAATTTGAATACTTTGTTGAAACTGCTGACCAAAACAAGGACGGAGTTGCCGAAGATAATGGAAGAACTGGCAGCGTTGTTATCGATGCTACCAGAGCAGATGTGCGACAACAGATCGAAGAACACGTCTTGGCCACGCTAAACGACGCTTTTGACGCAGCTTCCAAGAATGGCAAACTGGCCATAGAATTCGAGATCGACCGAGTTATTTGCTCCTTACCACCAACATCTGCAATCACTTTTAATGTACAGGATTCTGTAGATCGTATTTTGGTTTTGAAAGAAGGACTGGATTCTTCTCGTCATTACAATTTTGATCTTGCCCCGAAGCTAGTAAGCTGCCGCGGAGAGATGGTGGAAGTTTTAATCAAAAGTGGGATTGGTCGATACCTGGAGTTCAAGGGAGTTGAGCAAAGCTTTGTGTACGATTGTGAATCCAAGGCATTTGACAAGGTTGGTCTTATAAACAACGCTTATTCCATATCGACAAATCAAGCTAACAGCATTTTTCAAATTACACTAAGGTGCCTGTATCAAAGGAAGATGTGTTTTCTACCGAATCCATTGCTCTCATTGATAAACGCAAATTGATGCGATTTTTGACATTTGCAATGAATGACGAAGAGGATACGCAAGATTTAGGAGGTGATTATCGTCTCTATTGAGGAATCGCCAATGGGTATGATTAGAAAGCTGCTATATACATTAACTGACAAATGAGTACTTTTAGAATACGAATCGAAATCTTTCAAAGCGTTGTTGCAGGAAAAATTCAAAATCAATGGTAAACTGCAAATGGCCATTATATACGCAATCGCTTTGATCCAAGATGACGAGAGTAAAGGTATGCTATGAATTACAGACAGACTTTAAAAATATAGATGTATTCACACGGATCGTCGCAGTGATGGCTAAGGAAGGATTAGAACGAACGAGAACATACTTAAGATCCCTTGGACGCTTTGGCAAATGCGCATTTTTACGTCCTTTGTATGGAGGAGCAAGCGAAGTTGCCCAAGCATTCTGTAGAGCTTGTGCTGTACATGGCGGTGTCTACATGTTGAACCAGCCAGTAAAAAAGTATTTGCTTAACGAAGACAAAAGCCAATGCGTAGGCATTGTTACTGGGGAAGGACAGCAGATCAAAAGTAAATGGGTCATAGGAAGTATGGAATATATGAATGAAGGTTGGTTAGATACTGAGGGTCTGGACATAGGGTAAGATAGCTCTTTTACTGCTTGATTGTTAAATTGTTCACTAACCTTGGATTTTAGAGCAACCTGGGTATCAAGGGCTATAATCGTCAGTAACCAGCCGCCAATCGTTCACGAAGGATCTGACATGGAAGACATTTCTTTCGCAGTATTCCCACCTAGTTCATCGACCGATTCACCACAGACCGTGACAGCAATACAGTTGAGCAGCGAAGGAATGACTTGTCCTCGTCAAAAATGTAAGCATACTGTCTTGGCATCCTACAGTCTTAAATTTACAAATTTTCTAATCACGACTATGTGAAAGACATGACCTTTCTGTCGACATCTAGTACTAATTCGGAACAAAGTAGCAAAGTTGATCTAGCAGCTGCTGTAGATAATTTACAAAAGAGTAATAAGGGTGAGTACTTACCACAATCCAACCAGCCTGGCGCATTGGATTTACTGACATTGTTACATTATTAGCAATGAAACCTTCATTCGTGTTATACTACAAGCAGCGCTCACAACAATCCAGCATCATTGCCAGCGACAAAGCTCCTAAAAATGTTATTGCTTGTAGCGATCCTGACAAGCTTTTGGATCTTGAAGCACCTTTAGCAGAAGCTCGAAAGACATTTGCGTATTGTATTGGAGAAAATGAAGACTTCTTGCCAGCTCCGGAAGTTGACCCAGAACTGGAAGAATAGAAAGCTTTGCGCAGGTTTGAAACATGAACAATATTTTTTAATAGATTGTAATCTTATAAAAGCATATAATAGACGTTTGTACATCAAACTCGAAAGTTTCGTAATAGTCGTTTATCGTGAATTTGGTGTTCGTGATTAACAGACTTTCACTGCATTGGTGTTCAAAGACTAACATGTTTATTAATTTTGAAAAGTCTGTTATATATTCGTAATTAAAACATAGATAAATGGCACATGCAAGCAAGTTGCTACTTTCATAACACTTATTACCATCATCCATTCTGTCGTGACGAAGCTCAACATTGTTCACCATTTGCTTTTGCAATTCACAAGTTGGCCAGATTCGGTACCAAGCGCCAAGATTTCCACTGCAATGGCCAATTCTTTAAAAGGGAGTTAAATTTTGGGTATGAGGCAGCTTACTTCCTTTTAACTCTGGGCACTTACAAATGGGCAACCAACCTTCTGCCATACAATTCCAACCTGCAATCGATGAACGCAATGAGAAACTGGAAGACGCCACACATCTGAGGTACCTGGCGACGGAAGAGTCAAAGTTCATTCGAGAAAGTGAACAGGAAGCAGAGACTGCACGACTACAGGGCCATATAGCTGCAGGTAGGACTGATGTCGAGTCCGACACCTCTAAAAGACTCAGTTAAGTTAATCATTGTTTGTAGCTGAAGAAATTGAGAAGCAGGCGGACATTCATCGTCTTCGAATGCACGAACATAATCAAGCAGCTGCCAAAGCCATTTTCTTGGCCAATAACCCGTCCAGAGATAGCCATGTACTCCTCACACACGGCTTGTCAAGCAATGAAGCTATACCACTTGTACGAGATCATTTGGCGCGATTGTACAATATTGACTCGATAAAGCATATTGTCATCTTGACTGGCCTCGATGTTATACCCCAAGATGTGATCGAGACCTTCTGGCCGGCAGCTGAAAGAGCGATGCGAGATTTCGATGTCGACATTCAGTGTAACAAACCAAGCGATGGTGTAATATACATTCGATTCGGTGATTCAAACGGTGGAGACAATTCAGATAACATCTTATCCCAAGATTTTTTACAATCTGACATGCCAGTAAGTTTGTCTTTTCATGTACTTACAGCTGGTGATATCCTGGAGCTAGTATTGAACAACGATAACTTTCAGAGTAGACGAAATGACGACGATAGCCCTTGGTCTGGTATGTTCACTGCATCCAAGTCTACCGAGGATATGATGAATAAATGGAGCGGCGTCGCTGTTGGAGCAGCAGCATTGTTTGGATCTGCTGCAGTAGCCGCCATGGTCTATAGCCGCAAGCGGTCAGAACAACATAGGCGATAGTCTGTACATATATATTATCATTCTTGTCTTTTATATAAAGCATTTGAAAAGAAACTTTCCATATTGACTACCATCAGCAATTCTTCCCTGAATTCGTCGGAGATGGGTGACTGGCCTTTCAAAAATGCTGTGCTGTGGAGACTGTGAGGTTTTACTTTGAACTTATAGCTTGCAGAATGGTGGCGATAAATCTATGTGGACCATTGAAGACAGTTGTCACAAAGAGCATAAGAAACTTGACCACTATAACAGAGGTGATTGTTAACAACGCTCATGACCTTACTTTGATCGTTATTCTCATGTCATGGAAATAAACAACACAGCTTAACAAGCTTCGCAATACACACCAAGTGGACGCGAACGAGCTTATTAAAGAGTGCCTTGGTAATATCAAAGAGCGTGGAAAAGCTGTAAATGCATATATCAGTGTTGAGGACAAGGATTATCTTCTGCAACAAGCGAGCGAAGCACAAACACGATGGCTAAAGGGTATGCAAAAACACTGCTCAAGTCAATTGTTGTCGAGACTTTTGAAACACCGTCTTATGCATACTACTTATACAATTAGGTCAAAGCAAGAGCGTCCTGGATGGCGTTCCCATAGCTATTAAGGACAATATTTGCACTGAAAGAATGAAAACTACTTGTGGATCCAAGATTTTGCAAGGTAAGCAATTATCTGCTAGGCAAAGTGTTGCATTGAAAATGTATACGACATTGACCAAATCTTTAGACTTTCAGTCTCCTTATGATGCGACTGTCATCAAGTTGCTTCGTAAGGCTGGTGCTCTCATAATTGCTAAAGCTAATATGGATCAATTTGGCATGGGGTATGTTGATTTAAGTTAGATAGTTTAACATGTACCTACGTACTAATATTCGAGTGATAGATCCGCCAATGTATATAGCCATTTTGGTCATGTCAATAACCCTCAAAATACTGATGGCCACTTCCATCTTTCGATGGAATCTCTTCCTTCTCACAAGCGTTCAGCTGGTGGAAGCTCTGGTGGTAGTGCAGCAGCAGTGGCTGCTGACCTATGTTTTGCGTAAGGGTGCTTCTATTTTGATCACACATTTTCAACAATAACTGACAAAGCGGACTTCGTAGTGCTTTAGGGTCGGATACAGGAGGTTCTGTTCGGCTGCCAGCTTCCTATTGTGGTGTAGTAGGGTTCAAACCGTCCTATGGTCGAATTTCTCGTCGTGGTCTAGTTTCATATGCAAATTCTTTGGACACCATTGGAATATTAACAAAAGATGTTGCGGATGCTGAATTATTATATGGTAGCAAGAATATCATATATTGTATCTGCTTTACTGTGAACTAACTCAGTATTACTACTAGGCATACTTTCGAAATATGACCAACAGGATCCAACATCCATGTTGCCTGATTTACGCGAACGCATCGAGCAGGAGTTTGCTCAACACTACGATGACTTGGATCAGGATAGTCTAAAAGGCATCCGCGTTGGCATACCTCAGGAATATCGAGTCCAAGAATTAAACGAATCAATTGTGAACATTTGGGAAGCAGGCATCAGACAATTGAGGGAACTTGGAGCTGAGATTGTACCAATTTCTTTGCCACATACCCAATATGCTTTGCCAGCATACTACATTTTAGCATTAGCCGAAGCTAGTTCGAATCTTGCAAGATTTGATGGTATGCGCTATGGTTAGTCAACAAATCAGTAAAAAGCCTGCTCAAACCTGTGTGATTGTTCTTAACCTACTCTCCTCTTAGGCTATTCGCACGACAATCAAGAATCAGATCTTCTTTATGCAGATACTAGGACCGAAGGATTTGGTTCTGAGGTAAAACGACGTATCATGATGGGAACCTTTGTACTATCATCAGGGTAGATTATCGTGCCACGCAAATATTTCTATTCTTGTCTAAATGTGGCAATACTAATACATTGACCGATGCTTAGACTATATGAGGAACACTTTTTGCCAGCTCAAAAACTTCGTCGCCTGGTTCAACAAGATTTTAATGATGTTTTCAGCTTGCCTAATCCACTACTGGAGAATGCAGTGGCAGATCTTAACAATAAGAAGAAAGTACATGCCATATTGACTCCAAGCGCAATTACAACTGCCCCTAGCATCAACAGCTCTATTCCTGAAGCTGATAATCCCAAACATCACAGCAAAATCAAGGCTGTCGATGCATTTGTAAACGATGTTATGACTGTCCCTGCGAGCCTGGCTGGTATCCCGGCCATCACTGTGCCTGGTGGTGTTTCTAGAGTAGACGGTTGGCCCGTAGGGTTGCAAATGCTTTCACAATATGGAGATGAACGGACGCTGTTGCATATAGCCAACCAATTTCAAAAATCATCTTCGTAGATACACTCACTCACTTTGCGATGAATAAATGTTAATAGTCATAATGTATGTGTGACAATGGCCTCAATTTGATTTATCATTTATGGAAGTTTCCCGGTATTCATAAAATATTTGTCCAAGAATTGTTCTAAAGCGAGAAGGTAAAATGACCAATCAAAGTATGCACGTGCCTCTATAACACGTACTTTCGCGGTTTGGTCTCCGCCTAATACTCCACCAAAAAAAATTAAGAAACAGCTCAGCAAGTTGGCAGTGGCAGGAAGGCGATCTTTGCTGTACTCAATTGCAAATGGCATCGTCCGAGATATCCGTAGGTAAGGGTTCCAATCACCCTTCTAAGCCTCCTCCTACTCAAGTTGACGGCCCACAAGTAGTCATGCGACCATACTTTGACGACACTGACAAAAAATATGTACAATACCTATTCTTCTCGAGTTACCTGAATCTGGTTACTCTTGGAGTGAAGATTCGTTTGCGATCGCCAATTGTTCTGGCATCCTGGTTTATAATATCTGCCATGGCCTACATAGAGCTTCCTAAATCTTTGGAAGCCCTAAATCTTGGACCATGGTTAATGATAGGTATCAGAGGGTTTTTGGTAGTAGCATGTTTCGCTTTCGGCATAGCTGGGCTTCTATGGTATGTCGACAAAATGGTTGTGTCTCCAAGAGTTGAGCGTGGATTTGCAAACGATATGGGTGATATCGAAAAGTACTATCTTGGCTGGATCAAGGAAGAGCAGACCGTGGATGGAGAAATTCAAGTTCAGAGAGTACGAGCGGATGAAACAAACTATTCAAACTTTTGGGTTCTGACGGTAAACGGTGATGTTGTTGGATGTGCTGGCTTGCATCACCATCAATCAGATATTACAGACAAGTACATGAGCCAACGACCCAAGCCTTCTGAAAGCTTGCAATCTGATCCCGCTGTTCGAAATGCATCATGGGCGACGTTGTCATATATTTTGGCCATCATCGATGATTTTGTTCGTCTTTCTATAATCAAGTTTCATAACATTTTGCTGGATGTCTATGAAAGAGTCGTTCCTGCAAAGACGTCGGAGATTATTTTTAAGGCTCACAAAGAAAATGAAGCTACATTGCAACGTTTGGCCATCAAGACTGAATATCAAGATCATGGATTGTCCACTGTACTCGTCAAGCGTGTTATTCTCTGGGCTCACTCACACAAAATTGAACATTTGTTTGCTACTACTGACGAGCTGCAAGTGAAAATGGCCGAAATTTTAAGCAAACGACATGGTTTTAAGCAGGTGTCTACCAAAAAAACCGGCTTTTTCAGTCATGAAACCCTCTGGGAATTGGATGTGAAAGATTGGGCAGAGAAATTCACCAAGGAACGTGCCGAGGAGCAAAAAGCCGTGGACCAAAAAATCGTCAATCGAAAAGTCGTCAAGCAATAAGCATTGGTTCTTATCCTGCCTATTACTTTGTCAATATATACTGTATGTAATCTAGTTTGTTTTGAATTTAAGTTTCTACCGATTTAAGAAGCAATCTTCGTTTTTTCCTCGTCCATTTGTAACCCATAGATTTACAAGCACTCATTACGAGACAGATTAGCTCTTAACTCCCATTAAAAAACAACATTTGCAACGATATGTGTTGCTAAAACTTCTGGGTTGTTAGTAATAGTTGGAATTTTCAACCGATGCACTGGGCGCAAGCTTTGAGAAGAGTGACGTCTTTCTGGGCTCCGCACACTAATGGTAGGTTGAACATTGTTGGACCCCGCTGGGTTTTCGCTCGTGCGTTTATTCTCTGGATCCTTCTTCCACCTTGTATAGATGTCTGCCGATCCAACAGGTCCCACCGGGATCGGTCTCGGTAGATCCAATGCCACCAAACTAGGAAAAGGACCTCGCAACAAAACAGGACTAAAACTTTCACCACTTCATTTGAATACCCCGTCGCCTTCCGTTTCAACGAGCTCAACAGCATCGCATTCACCAGCCAATAGTCGACAATTAACGCCATCTAATAGTTCGTTTAAAGACAAGATTGGTAATCTGTTTAGTGGTAACAAATCTGGACTTGTTCCGCCCACATATGATCATGTTGAGGAAGAGGAGCAATCGACAGCGGCGGCGATTCTGGCTGGCCAACTATCTTCGCTATCCCTTCAACAACCAAAAGCAAAGGATTATGCCGTTAGAGCAAGCTCCCCACCTGCTCCACCTCCGGCTCTTTTCATAGACAGTGCTCCACCACCAACAAGTTCTTCCAGCTCATCGTCCCTAACCCCTACAGCCACACAAGCAGCTTCCGAACAGGACGGAGATGAGCACTTTATGGAATTAAAACCTGAAGATTTCGAGAACCTAGATAAGCTAGGTGAAGGAGCTGCAGGTACTGTTCGGAAAGTTATACATAAACCAAGTGGTATTATAATGGCCAAAAAGGTATGTATTTACTTTGTTCCAACGTTACCCTAAATTTCTGCCCATCACAGTAATTAATCACTGGAAATTTTCTAAATAGTCAATTACCGCTGATCCCGATCCAGCCATTCAAAGGCAAATATTGAGAGAATTAGCCTTTCTAAAGACCTGCAACTCTCCACATATCGTGTCATTTTACGGCGTCTTCTTAGACGATGGTGATACCACGATTGCGATATGTATGGAGTACTGTGAGGCTGGCAGTCTCGAAGACATCTATAAGCGAGCTCGTGACTTGGGAGGTGCTATTGGCGAGCCTGTTCTCGAGCGTATTGCAGAGTCCGTGTGCAAAGGACTGGTTTATTTGCACTCGAAGCATGTTATTCATCGAGGTAAGTAGATCATATGCTATCAATCACCTATTCTTATGTTTTAGCTCACATTTTCCCAATACCAATTCCATAGACATAAAACCATCAAATATCGTTGTCACTAGAAAGGGTGAAGTCAAACTTTGCGATCTTGGTGTTTCTGGAGAGCTTATCAATTCGCTTGCTCAGACTTTTACTGGCACCAAATATTATATGGCTGTAAGTAACCATGACAATTTCTCTCAGGATATTCACTGTCTTATCTCTTGACTAACGTACATCGCCATCATCTATAGCCTGAACGCATCCAAGGAGCTCCTTATTCTGTGCAGTCAGATATCTGGTCGTTAGGTCTGACTATAATAGAAGTCTCACAAAATCGACCAGCTCTGCCACCAGCAGGACAACCTCATTTGTCTATCTTTGAATTGCTGGATTTCATTGTACACCAGCCTGTTCCTACCCTCAACAGTGATCATGTATCAAAAGAATGCAAAAATTTCGTTGCTGTATGGTAAGTTGATAAAACCTCTCGTAGCTAGGCAACGAAAAATAATAATCTCGGGTTACTAAATTTGACACTTTCGCGTGGCAGTCTGACTAAAGATCCTCGAAGCCGACCGGGACCGCAGCGTATGCTACAGCATCCGTTCATAAGGATGTGGGAAGATGTGGAAATAGACTTGAGTTCTTGGATTAAGGAAGTTTGGAATTGGACATAACGCATCCACTTCATTGTTCAAATCAAAGCACAAAAAATAAAAAATATATAATAATTATGATTTTGTATGTTTCAACCAACCAGCCAGTAAAATTTACTGGGCAGAAAGTGTGCCCGCCGCAAACACGCCCCTGCCAACCGAGCGCGTCTCCTGAAAGATGGCGCAGAAGCTGAACTATCATATTTTATCCGCTTCTTCCACTTTTAACACTTTTAGTTGACGCAAATGTCCCTTGCGTTGGCTTCATCGACTCCACGAACACACAAAGATCAAGTATCATATACCCCTACGGAACCGTCCACCCCTTCACGACAAAAAAGAGCCGCTTCCCAAACAAATGTCAACGAATCTCCCGCTGACCGGTCTACTAAACGCCCATTCTTAGAAAACCAAAACTCCACCCCCAGGCAAGATAAGCAAAGTAACCGAAGATTATCTTCGTCCAAAGTCGTGATTCCAAATTCCTCGCCGTCTGGTAATCAATCACCACAACCGCCTCCGGAAGAAGTAAAAAGAGTACTGCCGTTGCAACGTGCCTTCGACTCGTCTACAGTCAACTTGCGTAGAAGGACCAGACGACCCCCTGATTTCCGAAAAGCTCTGCTGCCTGATACACCGTGGAAAAAACCGGCAACTCTCGAATCATTCTCTCATGCTGCACATTCTAATCATACGCCAATTCGGCAAACGAATAGACACGATGCGCAGTTGGTCATCACTTCGGATGATGAAGAACTAGCAAATGTTGGGAACCATCAAAAGCGAGGGGACCCCGAAGACGAGGACATGGTGTTTACGCAACCATTTGCTTTAGCTTTGCGGGATTCGTCAGATACGGATCATACTCCACAACCAATTCGACGTTCCCTGCTTAATGAGCTTTTAAGCAGTAGCGGGATATCACAACCTAGCTCAGATTTAGAGCCTTATGACGGTTTAGAGGATGAAAACCAAGAATTACCGTTAGATCGAGACGATGACGAAACGGATGACGAGCAAGATACAGGTTTATTTGGTGTTGAATGGCCAAAGGAAGGTCGTGTTGGCGATGCCGATGACGAGGATGAGGATGAAACGAACATTTCCAACTTGCGATCTAGTCCCCCGCCAGTACCATATCGAGACAGCATCTGGACCAGCAATGGAGGGTTATCTTCATTTACAAATGACTATGATGAAGATTTAGATGAAGTAGATGTGTTTTTCTCGAGCAGTCGCCCGAACGAGAAAACCACAGATGTCACCATCAATGGAAGTAGTTATGCGACGGCATGGCCTCATTTCCTTACGCTTGAGTATTTCGAAAAATGCAAAGAGAATGAAGGTAAAATGATAAACCACAAAGGTTATCTGCAATACAATAGTTCCTAAATAATTTTCCTATTACGCAGCAAACTGGGCATTGCCCGAGACACCAAAGGATGGTCGCACCACAACATCCCCATACTTTGAATCCAACTTTCATATTCTTGGCAAAATAGGCTCTGGTGAATTTGCTGAAGTCTGGAATGTTGTGGACATGAGGACGGGAGAAAAGTATGCCATCAAGAAAACCAAGCAACCATTTTTCGGTAATGCTGATCGGAGGAGGCATATTGAGGAAGTTAGTCATATGTGGGCTCTGAAGGAGAGTCGACATTGTGTCGAACTGGTGAATGCTTGGGAACAAGATGGTTTTCTTTTCATACAAATGGAGTTATGTAATGGTGGAAGGTAAGTCAAAATTATTAGTGACGTTAAGAAGCATCATTTGTTTGAAGTGACTCATATGTCGCATCAGTTTGGAAGGATACCTTGGATTCGAGGAGATGGATGACCTTTCAGAAGATAGAATCTGGCATATTGGATATGATATTGCAACGGTAAGCTGTCAGCCCTTTTCATTCTCCATTGGCTTCCTGCTCCTGTAACTCAAATATGTTCTTGATAGGGACTTCGTGATATACATCGAGCAAACTTAATTCACTTGGATATAAAGCCAGCAAATATCTTATTAGATGATCTTGGTTCTCTGAAAATTGGAGATTTTGGTCTGTCTAGTGCGTGGCCAGTGGTGAGTTAACGTTATTCGGAACAATCATTGGTCTATTTGATTTATCTAACTGCGTATTATCTGTACAATCTTATGTAAATAGCAAAGTAAAGGTTATAGTGAAGAAGGAGACCGTAGATATATGGCCCCAGAACTCCTCCGTGACCAATTTGATAAACCTGCCGATGTTTTTAGGTGAGTAAATTAGTCAAGCTATGTTCAAACTGGTTCTCAAGCTTAATATCTAATTTTATGTTTGCGACCCGCGTCATTTTTTAGCTTGGGACTGATATTACTAGAAATGGCTGCCAACATTATTCTTCCAGAAAATGGCCAAGGATGGCAAATGTTGCGAGCAGGAGATTTTTCCAACTGCTTGGAACTTAAAAACGTATCTCAAGAACTTCAAGACTTGATTGCACACATGCTTCATCCCAACTGTGAACAACGTCTGACAGTACAACAGGTTCTCGAACATCCCAAAATGAAAGATATTCACATGGCAGAACAGAATGCCGAAGTCGGAGTTCTCTATCAGCATATTCAACGTTTAGAAACCATGGCCGCTGCTGCTTTGGGCAAAAGAACTGATCTCGACGATTCAGTATTTTGCACTCCTGTTGATGAAAAAGAAACTTGGGAAGACGACGATTGAATACATATTCGCAAACCAACCATTCTTATTATTGTTTTTTTCCTTTTTACACCACACAGAAAAAGACAAAATACCAAAAACGTCCTTTGTAAATAAGTTTTATCTCCACGCGCTGTATATAAAAGTCCAAACCGCTGCCTTTCAAAATTTTTGTTACATTATTCTTTCTTTTCTTATCTGCAAACTTGACCATAATGGCAATCAATCTCGAAACTCTTCAAGTTAAAGCCAAGCAACAGCTCAAGGATTTGGATGTTGAGCTCTCCAAGTACAAATTTTTCAATGATATGGAGGCCAAGACCAAGGTCCACAAGACTCACATTGCCTTGGGTGGTGCCGCCATTCTCTTTGTCATGGTCTTCTTCAACTTGGCCGGCGGTCTAATCACAAACACTATTGGCTGGTTGTATCCTGGTGAGTTTCCTTTTATTCATCACACTGACTTTCTTTGTTTATGGTGTATGTGAAGTTATCGGCAAGGGCGGCAATCGGTATCTTTGAAAGAGCAGCATGGTGTGGCGCGGCGTGTATGTGAGACGAACACGAGTTTTCTTGGCTTACGCTAGAGCTGCGCGCGACGGTGTCTCTACTACTACTTCCAAAATCAAAGTTGCCAAACAAACTTGTCGAGCAACGAAATGTTACTAGTAACCATATTTTCAATGCCTGGTTTCATCGATACGACTTGGCATTAACTGCGTCATTATCGGCTTATGCACTCATTTGAAATCCAAATTCAAATACCGCGAGCACTGAAATAAAAGTCTCTAACAATTCTATCTATTATAGCTTATGCTTCTTTCAAAGCCATTGAGTCTCCAGGCACAGCTGATGATACGCAGTGGCTGACTTACTGGACTGTTTTCGGATTTGTTCAGACTATCGAATACTTTGTTGACGTTGTTTTGTATTGGTTCCCATTCTGGTATACTTTCAAGGTCATCTTTTTCCTTTGGCTCGCACTTCCTCAATTCCGGGTAAGACTTTAGCTTTATCGTGAACTTTGTGTGCTTTGACAAAGGTCTCTAACATTTGGCGTGTTTTTAGGGAGCTGAATTCTTGTACACACGTTTCCTCCGCCCCGTCTTGATCAAGTCTCAGCCAAGTGTTGACGCCAGACTCCGCACTGCTGGTACTGAAGCTTCCAACGTTATCAACGGTGCCAAGCAAGATTAAAATGCAAAATAACAATCAGTGGTTCAATCAATAAAGTGAAAAAATTTAGGTGTTCTTCTTTGTAATCCAAGCAGAGACTTAGGTAATCAATAGTTAATGAGGTCAGCGTTGCAGCAAAGAGTGTTCCATATGTTGTGACCGACTATCACAACTCACAAGTTTCCGATAGTTTTTGCTAGTCTTTGAAAAACGTATTCTTAGTCTACGCATAATTGTCCAAATAGAGCATCCAGTGAAATGACTGTGGATCAAAACGAACAGATCTTGAATCTGATGAAATCTCTGAACAATTCACAATCAACTCGAGTTGAGTTATATCAGGAATTCGACGAGTAAGTAGCAGCAATCAACTAGAACCTTCAGATCTCGATCTTTAAGATCGCCCCATACCAAACACTTGCTTACTTAAATATAATCTCTCTTTTCACAGTGCCTTTAAAGACTACAAAAGCGAGCGACTCCCAATCGAACAATACCAGTCTATCTGTGGTATAGTTACTGAAGGTTTTCAGGAGGTATCACAACAAATACAAAACGTTGAACGGCAGCTTAAAGAAACATATTCTCGACCGGATCTTGCTGATTTGATTCGAAAACTACAAGAACGGGAACGTCAGAAACTCAAGCTTGTACGTATTCCTGCTTTCGTTGCCCTTTCAATTCCCTTACTGACCGTGTTCCCTGCCTAGACTGTGAATCTGCAAATATGGGATATAAACTCTGTGAAAAGTGAAGTAGATTATAGCGAACTCATTTCAGAGGCGCGAACAGAGTAAGTACTAAACTATGCTTTTGCGGTTGTTGTTTTATCATCTAATATGAATTGTACTTTTAATGGTGCTATCTAGGCTGGCAGAGTTGATGGAATCAATTAATGAAATCCTGGAAGCAATCCGGGAGGCAACATCTGAATTATCTATATAATAAACTCAATTGTATTGTCTGCAATCACAACATATGGAGTGTCCGTTGATGATGGATTTCACGTGCCATGGTGGGACCTTCTTTTATGAATTTGAGATTGGTCAGCTCCGCCATCAACACCACTTCTCTCTTTTGTAAGCTTTCAGAAAGAAATCATGAAAATCGATCCACAAATAGAGTCCAAGTTCTCTAGATTGGCTGAAAATGTTCAAATGTGGAACACCCATCATGATAATACCTGGGACGCTTCTATATCTGAACATCTAACCATCATCGAAGCTCGTCCCAACTTTTTGGTGTTTGAATTCGAGGTTGCTGAAAACCATACCAATGGGTATGCTTTTGCTAGAAACATGTATGCTATTGAATTATTACTAAACAAATATTTGCCAAGTAGAATCGGAAATCTCCATGGTGGGTGCGTGGCTACTCTGATTGATCTTTGCAGCAGCCTGGCTATTCTCGTCAGCGATGGAAGTGAGTGTACACTTTATATGAGCTTGATTTGAAAATCTATGCAACATACTCAACCCCAATTCCTTCTCAAGAAAATGTCGAGTGGCGTACTCCAGGTATATCGACCGAGCTTGCTGTATCTTATATCGCTGGAGCACCTGAAGGAACCAAGCTTCGAATTGAGAATGAACTTTTGAGATCTGGTAAAACGCTTGCCAATCTGTATACAAAGATCTACAACGAAGCTGGAAAGCTGTGCTATAGCGGAACCCATACAAAGTTCTGTATGGATTCAAAGCTCTAACGTGAGATTTATACCATACCTGTTAGAGATTTAGATAACCGACTTGAACTATAGGTACGGTTTGTGACATCGATCATGTGATAAAGCCGTGCTTTTTTGCAAAGCATGGTCCTCCTTTTACTTGACCATTTGTAATAACAGTTAATTAATTTATCTGAAATGGCACTAAAGCACTACTTGTTTTAATAAAAATAGAAATGTCTATTCCATTTAGTTGCAAATTTTGGCATCGCGACGTTGTTTGCAGCCCTGTATTGAAATCAAATCCAAGCGTTATACGAATTGTTTCTCATAGTTTAATACCTCATTTGTACTGCTTGTTGTAGTGTGCAACAGAATTTTCGAGCTGGAAGTGCATTGGACTTTTACTACTGCTATATAACTTTCTAGACATTTGCCGCCATATTTACCAAGTTGACATGTTGAAAAGGACTAGTTACACTTGAGTTCAATCACTTGGAGCATATTCCAATGTGAAAAATATTGAGAACATTGTAACGTGTCTGCAGACCTTTGTAAACAATCGTCGATGGTCAACCAGTATTAGCTTTTGTAAAATGTCATATCTCAGTACATCAACATTTCAAGGGGAATTTGGCAGACAGGTCAAACCATGTGACCAATTTCCGACGGTATTCAAACTGCCCAATATTCAACACATTGTTCGGCTCACAGACACAGACACCAACGACACACGACATTAGGAGAGAAAATGAAATCTCTTCGATTACGGCATTTGCTGGTGCTGTTTTGTGGTTTAGCTACTTTAACTTTCTTCACGCCAGTCATCCTAGCGGAAACATCGAACAATGCTGATGTTGTAGAAGGATTCTTTCAGCAAGGTGGTCATACAAACAACTGGGCTGTATTAGTAAGAATGTCTTTTGCTTGCTCTAGCGTTCAACGAGTAATATGACAAGGAATCCTGTATCCTGATATATTCTATCTGCTGGCTAGGTCTGTACGTCAAGGTTCTGGTTCAACTATCGACATATAGCCAACACATTATCGATGTATCGCACTGTCAAGCGATTGGGTATACCAGATAGTAACATCATCCTCATGCTTGGCGACGACGTCGCTTGCAATCCGCGAAACAAGTTTCCAGCCACAGTTTTCAACAACGCAGCTCGCTTATTAGACCTGTACGGCGACAATGTTGAAGTTGATTACCGTGGATATGAAGTAACAGTCGAAAATTTCATACGCATGCTTACAGGTGAGCACAATTTCTATATGTGAAAATGTAGAAATGTAGCTGAATCAACCCTTTGATCCTTATCAGGGAGAGTTTCCGCCGATACCCCACGCTCCAAGCGGCTCTTGTCCGATGATAGATCTAACATCTTTGTCTACATGACTGGACATGGTGGAGATGAATTCTTAAAATTCCAAGACGCAGAAGAAATAAGCGCATTTGATTTAGCCGATGCTTTCCGGCAAATGTGGGAGAAGCGAAGGTAGCATAACATCTGATTTTGCACTGCATTTGCTGATCACAGATTAATTGATCATACGTGCTGGCTTTAAAGATACAACGAGATGCTGTTCATGATTGATACATGTCAGGCAAATACAATGTACAGCAAAATAATGTCGCCTAATATCCTGGCCACAGGCAGTAGCGAGTTAGGGGAAAGCTCTTATTCTGTAAGTAGTCAATGAAAATTCGAGTATACGTAATGAAAAAAATAACAGAGGATAGACATATTCACGCATGATTTTAGCATCATCCTGATTGGGATATTGGAGTTGCTGTCATCGATAGCTATACATACTATAATCTTGAATTCTTAGAGAATATTGACATGTCAAGCAACAAAACGTTGCAGGATCTGGTGAGGAAAATTTAAACTTTTTTGTTTGTTTATTGCGATTCTAATCAGTTACAAATAACTGATCGCCGAATAATTTTTTTCTCCTAGTTCAACTCTTATGATGCTGAAAAAATTAAGTCTACGCCTGGGATTCGCAGCGATTTATTCCGTCGACCATTGGACCAGGTAAGGATGAGCAAAACGATAGGGGAGACAAAGGGGAGCAGGGAAGTGGGGCTGTCGGAAATATATTCAGTAAAAGGCAATGAATGCTAAAAAGTGATTTACCTTCTGTGTTGATCCAGGTCCGCGTGACAGATTTTTTCGGAAGTGTTCAAAGTGTGGAATTGACGCCAACCAGGTATAATTTGACTGCTGCAGAGAATATCAATTCAGTATCATATACAGACAAGGTAATTGCGAAGTATAGAATTTGTCTGCGATGATGACGAAATCACCTAACGGTTTCCTATGGCTATGCAGGCAACTGTCGATATTCAATCAAGCCAAAGTGATGATAAGCTACGACATAGATCCCACCGCGTGTTCCATGTCAAACAACAAGATCCAACGATCTCGACATATATTTTATATTTTATTGGTGCTGGAGTGATTTTGATGGCCATGAAAGCCGCCCAGACTTGGCCATAAAAAAAACGTGCTCTACTCTTTCCAGTAGGATAGGTTACACGTAGACGCAAGATACAAATAGCCTATTGAAATAGCTTAAAAGTCGTGTCCTCAAATTACCTCACCTAAAATTAAAAAAAAATTCGCAAAAGCAAAAGACCAAGTGATTATGTGTCTTAGTATGACAATGAAGTCATGAGGTCTGGTTCATCAGATACTGAAGGCTGCCATGGGAGACTGGCCGTGTTCAGAATATTAAATGCGGCAAGATCAAATATGGAATTAGAGCATGGAGGTGACACGCCTGGTCCCACCGCTCAATCCAAATGAGGACTTAGCCAATCCGCTCATGGAGGAGAACAATGTGTGCAAGGCGCAAATTATTTTTCTCTCGACCTGTTTCACACAAGCCTATAAAATCCACCTACTTCACCATCATCTCATTGCGCCTATCCTCCTCTTTTGTTTCCTTCCTCTTTATTTCCCTTTATTTTCCAATGACTCACTCTATTCAAACAGACTTTACTGATAATGGGTCCAAATTGAAGGATGCCTTGACTCAGACAACTCCGACTACCACTCTTTCTGGTCTCACCCTATCTGATATCCACAAGGTAGTCGCCAACACTCAACCCTCCCCTCCCAAGAGCCCTGATAGTGAGGAAGCCAAGAAGCCTTCAAAGAAAGGCGCAGAGGATGCCAAGACTGTCGTTCAAGGAGATTTCGAATCATCAGAACACTTTTACCCTCGTGTTTTGAACGCTCAAATTCATCCTTTGGTGCAAAGCTTCTTTACTCTGGGAAATGAGCGTATTATTGCTAGATACACCCACTTGAACCCGCAAGTTAAGCCTGAGACGCTCAAGGAGATTCTGTCATACACCCCAAAGTATTTTCAATGGGCAGGTGAGTTATACCTTTTATCTTTTTCACCAATTGATAATGTGGGAAAGGAGGGAAAAAATTACCCAGCCTTTGAAAGAGTAAGACAATTACCCGCGACAGCATGCTGCAGCGACAACATGCAGCAGCGACAACATGCAGCAGCGACAGCATGCACTTATACATGAACATCACCGATAAGTGAATTGGCTAGCAATCGACCGCGAAGACTTTGACCGATCTTCAAGCAAAATGGCCAAAAATACCAAACGGAGCCAAAGTTGTATTTGAACGCCACATAGCCTTTGCGACCGAAGTTTTTTTTTTCCTATAAACTGGATTGGGAAAAACGGGGAGAGACAGCATCGTCAAATATGGGAGTGGCCAACATCGTCTTGCAAACACCAATGTATCAGTACGCCAAACAGACTAAAGTTGTCACCGCATATGGGCTATCCGATATCCTTACATTTGCTACCTCCTTGAAAAAAAATTTTCACTAATTCCATCTCACATGTCCCTGTTTTGGGGTCCATCCTTGCTATGTCTAGGTTCAGATTTGTTCAACGTCACCACTGCCTCAGGCCAACGCCAAATGATTGTTATCGAGACCAACTCGTGCCCTTCGGGTCAAAAATCCATGCCCTTGTTGTCGGAAATTGATGAACATAATGAACATGGTGGATACCGAACTGTTCTGGAGTCAGCTTTCCATGAACAGCTTAGCAAGGCAGATAAGTCTCTTGGTGATCTTGCTGTTATTTGTGACAAGAACATGATGGAGGCCAGTGGTTATGCCGCAGTCCTCGCTGAAGTCGCAAAGGAGAAAGTTTGGCTCGCCGAATGGCATGATGGCGAAGAAGACGTACCCGTCAAGTGGGTTGACAGAGTTCTCCACGTCAGAGACGCCAACAAAGGTACGTGAATTTGACAATATCTCCTAAATATATTAGATTTCGCTTCTGACTCTTTCCTATTAGAATGGCATCCGATCCGCGCCTGCTTCCGTTACGTTACTCAGAAGCCCTGGAATCGTTTCCCACTCAACACCAAGACTATTGTCATGAACCAAATCATTTCTTGTCTTGCTGGTGGACGCAACAAGATGATGGCCGCCCGTGCTTACGATTTCTACAATGCTGAGTTGGTTGACACTGGCTTATCTGTACGTGTCCCCGAAACTATCAACAACGTCACGCGTGGTGAGATTCCCCTCTGGATACACAGTATGGGTGGTCATGCCGTCCTTAAGGTTCCATATAGCAATGCCGGTGAGCTTTTTTGATAAAGAATCTTGTCATTGACCTCAGATCTTAGCTGACTTTTCCATATCTTTCTCAAAGGCCAAGGCGTTTATACCATCACCAATCCTAATGAACTCAAGGAATTTTTGGAGCAAGATCATCATTATGACAAAGTAAGTTGTTAGGAATATTATATTGTGGCTTTGCAACTTTTGCTAGCGACTTTTGCTCCCCCCAAGCACTTACTAACTCTTGGCGCTTTAGTTTATTGTGCAATCTCTTGTCGGCAATGCTTCATGGTCCAGTGTTACTCGAAGCGGAAAATTTTACCATGTTGGAACTATTCCAAACAAGAAGTCCAACACTTTTGTTAGTGACTTGCGAATGATGGTTACCGGTAAATATCCTTTTTTACCGTAAAATAACTCTTGGCATAAAGCTAATAAGCTCTTAAATTTTACTTAGGTAATGCTGATGGTTTCCGACCAATTTGTATCTATGGTCGCAAATCTCGATTGCCCTTAACTACCGATCTAGACCCAAATGCCAATACCTGGGATATGCTTGGAACCAATTTGAGTGTCAAACTTCCTGACGGCGGCTGGACCACTGATACAGGCAGATTAATCCTAATGGACCGTAAAGATTTCAATCAGTTGGGATTGGGTATTGACGACTTGATTGATGCATACATTCAAACCGTTCTCGCTGTGATTGCTATCGACCGTATGGCTGCCAGACTTATGGCCAGCGGCACTTTCGACTACAACTTGTTCTCTAGTCTTAATCCTGACAACGCACTAATGCAGGAAATCAAGATGGCCAATGAAGACTGGTAGAGGAAACCTTGTTGCTGTATATAATCTTACAACTCCTTTATTGTGTGCTTCTTATCACCCTGCCCTACCTTTTCTTTTATTTTTTCTAGTTTGTTTGGGATGGTTTGCTGTTTTCCGTACCCTTCTACATCTTTATTTCAGATATTTGTGTTATCTTGCTATCCCCCTTCATCTTTTTCTTTTTGACAAAAAAAATATGGTTACTTTTTGATTCTTTTCTGACGGAGGAAGAGAAACTTTTTGGCATTCATGTTTGATCAATTCCTCCATGTTCACGAGCTCGAGTTTGAATATGGCCGTCTAGTCTCGCAACGAAGTTTGCTCATGTTCGGTGAACATCAAAAGTACAACGGCCGTCCTAAAATCTTGGGCTTAATAGGACCAAGAGCTTCTTAATATTTATATATGTGCTGCGGTTATTCATAGAGCGGCAGCGATGATCTAATAGACAAGACTGACTAGACTCAGGGAGAAAATAAATAATGAAATGATTACTGGTTTATTAAAACGCAAATCCATCAAGTCTGTATCTTGAATTTGCATCATGAGCAAACCGAATATTACATCAATCCCTGTTCCACATAGGAAACGGCTCTAAGGGGTATACAATTATTATCGTACTTCATTGAACAATAGTAATCTCATCGCCATTTTGTAAGTCATAATATTTGAGTTCTCGAAGTGCATCATCTATTTCCTGCACTGCAATTGAACCTTCTTGACTTGTTTGTACGAGAAACAATCTTTGATGCGAAGAAGGAATTTGAAATAGCTTTTGAATAATGTTCTGCAGCGTTCGAATAGTCATTGTACCTAGTAATCTCTTCTCTACAAGCTTCACGCTTTCTGGTAACTCTTTCTCAGATTGCAACTTGAGCATCTCCTCAGCCTTTCCACTTCTATGACACAATTTGACATCTGCAAGGAGGAAGCGTTAAGATAGCTGCTGAAACAATAATAAACAACTGTCTCCCGACCCTTACTTAATAATCTATTCTTCAATGCAGAAGATGCGCTTTCTTCTGGCTTATCCACCATCGGCCGTCCATTCTCTGATTAAAATAACAGTTTTACGTGTTATAATTGGTTTTATAGATGCCAGTGTTTAGTTAAAAACTTACTATTGCAAAGCTTAATATATCGGGGATGCTTTTGGCTTATCTCCGAGTCGCTAGCTCCATCTTTTGTACAAAGCTTCAAATAATATCTCTCCATGTCTATCCTGTCCTTTAGTAAAATCTGAAATAAAAGGGGAATGAGCTTCGCAGTGACAACATCAGCAACCCCGTTTCCGGTCATACGTACTGTGTCGCCATTGGCCCTTATTAAAGAACCTATCCGTCCAACAAGCTGAACATTTATCAGATACACTTGAACGCCTTCCAAAATGGGATTCTGCTTGCACCTAACATGCTCTAAGGTTTTATAAGAGTCTAATGCATCAATACTTTTCCAGTCGGATATCAAATTATTGTTGAGATGAAGATATCGCAGACTGGGAAAGTCTCCTTCCCGCCGAGGCTGGATGGATGCTAGTTTGTTTGAATTCAGATTGATTTGTTCAAGTCTTTGCAGACGTATTAGATTCAAAGCGATAGACTTTTCGAGCACATGAATGAAACTTACCGTGGAAGCTTGGACAATCTAAGGACTTTGTCCCAATTATCAATGCTGTTCTCCTCTACTTGTACCAGTTTCAATTGTTGGAAAGAAGAATTGTCATCCAAGACAATATCAATGTCTTCCAAGCCATTGGAGCTGAGCGTTAACTCTTCCAGCTTGATAAGAATTGGTGATAAATGTCGAATTTCTTCAGTTGTTATCGCGGTATTTTTCAAGGAGAGGATTTTCAGCGAAGCAAAAGGCAAATATGTTTGTACACGAGCGTTCAAAGCTGTATCCATGCGCATATCACTAATTACATTAGAAAGATCAGAAAGGGTTACGCCTATAAAAGGTATATTGAAAATTTACAAACTTTAGCCACAGTACTCTCAACTTCTGTAACTGCGAAATGATCTTTAGAACCGTCTCCCAGTGTGGAATTAAATTTCGTGATAAGTCGAGATCATGCAAATCTAAAGATATGCGCAAGAGCGTTAGGCTTGAAACATAATAGCTAATTAGATTACCATGGTAGCCGCCACTTACTTGGACAGGTATTAGCTATCTCTAACGGCGAATCGTCACTGGCCACTCGCATTAATTTCAATCCTGCCACTGCGAGTGTCTGCAAATTACATTGCTTGCGCTCAATTTTCTCAAATCCGACGGTCTCGACAGTAATCCCTATGTTTCCTCCAAATTGTATATGTCCTTTGTCTTGCCGAGGGTCGTATTCTTTTTGCAGTAATTCCGGATTACTGGGGAGATATTTGTCTTTCAATGCTGTCAGGAACGATACACCAATATGGACCCGCTTTGGGCTGTACCGTATGAAGGAGCCTGCTCCTTTTCGCCTAAGTTACCAATTTATTGATTTATTGTGGTTAGTTGCTAGACATTATCGATTGCCCGAATCGCCTGTCGTCAGTACCTGCAGGAAAAGTAGTATCGCCCATCCTTGTCACCATTATGTTTGCCCCTAGCCGGATCATCCCATTCAATACCTAACCAATCGCCATCCGTTTGATCCACTGGGCCAATATATCTGATGGTCGCCAGATCCTGGTCAACCTGTATGCGATCGCCGAGATGAAGGCTCGAAGGTACTTTTGGAGGCATGGTGATTGCTGGAGGAAACCTTGAAAGTACGGCGAGACTGACTGTCACAATTGAATTTCAGGTCAGCAAGATTTCCGCGTAATGTATATATCAAAGCTGTACGTTATTTCTGAATATTGATACAGTACACAAATATAAGGTATGCTTAATTAATTCGCATGATAGATAAAATGTTTCAAACTGATGCTGTATTGAATTGTCCAATGTCGCGAATGCGTTGAAATAGCGAAAGAACAAGACTCATTAGTAAATGACTGGCGACTACATTATTAACTTATCAAATAAGCCAATTAGACCTCTATATGGTATCAGCCAGCCTATTTCTGGTACTAACGCCAATACTCAATGCTGTTACATCTACTAATAATGTTTGAAGGTAGAAAGTTTTTTGCGTTTCATTCTAGCAAAATATGAGTCTTCTGGTGTACACTTTTGCCAATGATTGAAGTATGAGTTCCTGTAAGAAGCACTCCTGCAGTCCTCGGAAACCATATTAGAAAATTATGTTAATTACTTATTGCGCGGTTGATACATATCAGGAGTGTCAGACAATCATGGTTTAGAGGCACTGATACGCAAATCATCTTGCAAAATTCGAATCCGATGGCTTAAAACTTTGAAGGCTTGTGCTACCGAGTCCCGCATAACATTGCAGTCCGGTTCCCGTCTACTTACGTCGATCTCATTGGCCACGGGGAAACGTGGGCCCAAAAATAAAATGGCCAAGCGTCTAAATTTCAAGTCACTAATTTTCTGACACAGCTAATCTGTACCTTTCATCATGTCCACCTCCTCATTTTCCGATCGCAAGAAGCCTGACACTATCTGTCTCTTTGACGTTGATGGAACCCTTACTCCAGCTCGTTTGGTAAGAGTTTGGCTACTAGATACCTCTCTATCTCTTCAGATTGTTAATACCACTGTACCTGATCTAGAGCATGTCAGACGAGATGCGTGCTCTTCTCCAAAAGCTTCGCAAGGAGGTCGTCATAGGCTTCGTTGGTGGATCTGATTTCTCAAAGCAGTATGAGCAACTTGGTCCTACTGGTGCGTATCGTTTATTTCAATCATGCGAACTTTGCAATATTTAGACGGGGTATGTGCTAATTTAACTTGCCACGTGTAACCATGACAGTTCTTGAGGATTTCGATTATTGCTTTTCTGAAAATGGATTAACTGCCTATCGTCTTGGCAAACCCCTTGCTTCTCAGGTAATTTTGTTGTCCTGCTTTACAGGAACTTACTTGTGAATCCATATTGATTTCCAATATGACAGAGCTTTATTAAGTGGATCGGTGACGAGGAATACAACAAGTTGGTCAACTATATTCTTCGATATATTGCCGATATGGATATCCCAAAGAAGCGGTAAGGAAATGCAAAAGTAGAACTTTTCGTTTGGCTTGAGTCTTGCGTACTAACTTTACTGACCAGCGGTACCTTCATTGAATTCCGCAACGGTATGATCAATGTTTCACCTATCGGACGTAACTGCTCGTGAGTAAATTTCATAATAGGATGCGTACGAACTGAACGGGACTAACATGTATCTCAACTCCAGACAAGAGGAGCGTATCGAGTTCAACAAGTTGGATGATGTTAAAGGATACCGTACAAAGTTTGTTAAGGACTTGAGAGAAAACTTCTCTCACCTTGATCTGACCTTTTCCATTGGTGGTCAAATCTCATTCGATGTCTTCCCTACCGGATGGGACAAAACTTACTGCTTGCGCCATATCAAAGAAGAAGGTTTCAAAAACGTCCATTTCTTTGGCGACAAGACCTATGAGGGTGGTAATGACTACGAGATCTACTCTCACCCAGAGGTCATTGGTCACTCTGTGAAGGATCCTCAGGAGACTATGAAGACGTTGAACGAGCTTTTCTTCTAGATATGTATCTATGATATCTCTGTTATTTTGTATTCGCGATTTAATATATAAAAAGTTGAATCATGTTTAATTTGAAATTGTGCACCTAGTCGCATTTTGCCAGACATTGTCAAATTCGAACTGCAAATTAGCCATTTATTTTCTTGTCATTCTACAAGGTATCTTTGCTATAAACAACCTCACTACCAGTATTAGGACAACTCTGTCTCCTACACGAGAGTGAGGAACCTACTTGTCAACGATCTAGGGCATTCACTACTGTGTCGCATAAGTTCCGTAGTATATATAGAAGAAATAACTGTTGACATCAGATTCAAGTCATGGCTACTTTTTAATTTGAATCAATGGGTTCTTAAAAGAGTTCCAAAACATAAAAGACTGGGTGGGAAGTATAAAGTAATTTACATATGAGAACGGATCAATCGGGAAGAATCAATTGGGGAAAGTAGGATTTCAACATGCCATGTTATACCTATGATTGCCAAACAGTAGTGAATTTGCTAATAGTGTAAAACACAAAGATCCACAGCATTTACATATTCAAATGTTTACAACCGAAAGATATAGTAGAAATAGAAATAAAAAGAAGAAAGAAACGATCAAACAATAGTTGATTGCTGGTTCTGCTGTTGCGACTGTTGCTGTTGTCTGTTTTGTCCACCACGACGGTTGCCGCCGCGGAACCCGCCATGGAGCCCGCGACCACGGTGACCGCCACGGCCTCTATAGCCACGATGTCTGCCATGCTCAACAGATGCCTGACCAAACGTCTCTACATTAAGCTTTCTTTCTTCATGATACTTGCGTCTGTTGTCGCCATATCTGTTGGGACCATCTTGTCTCTCCTTGGCCTCGCAAGAGATGTTATCAAAAAAGCTCTTGCTACGGTCGTAGAAGTCATCAGGTGGAGGGATGACAACCTCTTCCTCGTCTTTTCCGTTGTCAGCTTCAGCATGCTGGTCGTCGTGTGGATGAGTGACCTCCTTCAAGATATGGTCTTTATCAAATTTGGCGTTGGAGCTTTCGAAATCGAAGTCGGATTTGGGTACAACAACACGATTATTGTTGTTATTAATATTGTTGCTATTGGGTTGATTGCCGTGAGCGTTATAACGAACATTGATTTTGGAGTTGCGATTTCCACGGTTGTTATTTTTGATTAAATGTTCACCACTGCCGGGCAGCTTACTTGCTTGTCCAGTTTGCTTATCGGCACCAACATTCATTCCGCTCACACTTTTGGCAAGTTTCTCAACATCAATGCTGGTGACCTCTCGGCTTTTGGTGGCCATGTTTGATTGTTGAGCGCCAACCGAAGCGGCTGGCTCCACTGGTGCGGCAACAGGCTCTTGAGGAAGAGCTGAAGGAGCACTGACACCTTGCTGATTAGGCATGCCACCAGACGCAGCTTGTCCATAGTATGGAGCTTGGTTATAGTTCGTTGCTACTGGGGGTTGTTGCTGTTGGGGCTGCTGTTTAGGTGTGTAGTTGTCCATGGAGGAATTCTAAATGATCACGAAGTTTAGTGACGACCTCAACATCTCAAGTTTTACTAACAAGATGCCTTACCATAATTGCTGGATCATTAGGATATTGCTGGGGTGTAGGCGCAGCAGGTTTTGGCGCAGGAGGTTCAAAGACTTGCAAATCCTTAATATCGGAACCTCTAAACACAATGAACTCAAAGACATTATCGGAGGGTGCAATCTCTTCACTGGGATTTCCTTTGCGGCCTTCAGTACCGAAAGAGTGAACTGCAGGAAAAATGAGTTTAACAAGTGGTATAACAGTAACGGAACCAGGAAGATAGCTTAGGATCCTTGGCAACGATCACCAAGACTTCAAATGACACCAAGTATTATATAATGCCGCCTCAGAAGCCATTTTGTAGGTCCCAAAGTACTTCAAATATCTAGCATATAAATAATTGCTCACCATTTTCCAATGCGACGGTAGAATCTTCGGAATTGATGCTGTGCAAGACACCAACGTAACGAATGTCGCTACGGCTGATCAACTATAATTACGAACAAGATCAGCCCTTTAATCTTAATACAAAGCGTCATTCTTCTATTGTTTAATCCCTGCTACTTACAGATATCTTTGATCCGATGTATCCTTGTCCACCGCTCATGATTATAAGTCAAATACAAACTGTGTGTGTTTGGAGTGAGCTTCCCGAATATGAAACCAGCGCGCAAGTCACATGTTCCAAAGCTTTTTTGTAATACTTTAATTGGCTCATCAAATCTTTTGCAGCTGAACTTGAAAGCTTCTGATGAAGGAACAAAACCTCGCCACGAATGTAGCACCACCGGCTGCCGGACTCAAAAGTACAAAGATTTGCGATAAAGATATTGTATTCTAAAATTGTTGGTCATACGGGAAACAAATCACTGTACATAAGAATTTTATTTGCAAAGTGTTCAGATTAAACGGTGGAAGATGGCTTTTTCTTCTTTTCGGCTTCTTCCTCCTTCTCCTTCTCAATTTCTGCCACTATCTCCTCGACCTCTTCGATTTCCAAATTCTAAATGGTGGCAGTTGGAAATATTAATATACAATATAGACATGAAACCAAAAGAGGCGTAGATCCTGTAACTTACCCTGACTTTCTGGTCCGAAGTCATTATCGCAATCTCAATGTTCTTAGCGCCAGTTTGAACAACCTGGAATAACCTGTTAACATATAGTCCAACATTGACGTTGATTCGCATCGTTCACATACCTCAAGCAGTGACTTGATGGCTAGCTTGATGCTCTCTCTTTGATCCATTTCAGGCTGATAATTCTTCTCTAAGAACTCGCGAACAGTTTTTGAGCTCCTTCCTATCGCATTTGCCTGAACGAAGTATTGGTCAGTCGATACATGGATTTGGCATTCCTCCAATTCAAAGATCTCTTCTCAGTCGTCTTACCTTCCAGGCGGTGTCAATTCCTGATGGCTCTGTCATGAACAGCTTCGGCTTGCCATCTGAGTCAAATCCAGCAATAAGTGTTGAGATACCAAATGGGCGTACACCGGGCATTTGAGTATATCTCTGCAAAAGTGACATTTGCATCAGAAATTAAATCAACATTTGGGAAGAGGTAATAACGCCAGGAGCATAAATTACTTGTTGAAGTTTAGCTACGAATCGAGTGATATATTCAATAGAGACTGGATCTTCAACGGTAAGTCTGTGACTTTGACATTCAATACGAGCTTGTTTTATAAGCACACGAGCATCTGCGCTGAGACCTGCGATATTAAATAAGTTTTGGATATCACCTGAAATGATAAATTCATTCGAGTAACATACCTGCGAATGCCAGGCATACGTGGTCGTCAAGCATGCAGATTTTGCGGACTGTACGTGGATCTTGCAGTTTGAGAACGGATTTCTTCTCGACACCAAGAACAACAACGTCCTTTCCACGAACACCAACCTGCAAATACAAAGGATGAGCTCATATTTATGATAGAAGCGATAGACTGTTCAACCACCTGTATCAGCACAGCAACAATCAAGAGTGGTCGTATCATAATGTCATTCATAACGTTTGGTGCTTTACTTGTTCAATGTGCAGAATACAGGTGGTCAGGGCCCGAGAATTTGTATTTGTGAATGATTCTTACCGCGCATGTACCCTTTCTTACAGCTTCGGACGCATATTCAACTTGGAAAAGATGTCCATCAGGCGAAAAGATAGTTAAAGATTGATCGTAATTGGACATTGTTCAAGCGTTTCTTGCGAGTTTGGAACGACCAAAAGGAAAGCTTGCCGCTTTAGTTACACTCTATAAACGCGTCGGCACTCAGAACGTAAGCTCTTTGTTAACGTCACGCAGTTTTACTGTGAAATTTCACAGGTTAAAAACACAAGTCACGAATCATCTCGAAGAATCTCGGCGGCATTATTGTCGAATATATATTTTTTGTTTCTGTTGCTGAGAAATATATTAGGACATAATGGAGAAATTATTGCAGTGGGCCATTGAAAATACTGATCAAGAACAGCTTAAGAAGGATGCTGAAGCTATCAAGAGGGGTGAAATGCAGCCAGATCCTTCAAAGTACGATCCCAAGGTCATTGAAGCCATTCTGGGCAAAGACGACGCAACTCGTATGAAAGGTGGGTGTTTCTTACATAGAAATGACAGCAAGCTGAATAAATTATTAACTTAAATGAATGCAGAGGCTGTCCAATGTATATCTGATCCCAAAGAAACTTTAGAGAATAAGGAAATCGCTCTAGATAACTTGGAGCTGGTGAGTTTGTGTTCAACGGGTAATAGTAATCCACTTGTATTGAATCAAGACTAACTTTCATGCTAGTTAATTGAAGGCATTGATAACGCAATGAGTAAGTACATGATCCATTCTTTTTTCATCGACATGACCGACAGCGTGACTCATGCAAGCGTTTAGATCTTGAAAATATGAACTTGTGGCCTGCAATCATCGAACAGCTCAGCAATGAGCATGCGGAAGTGAGAAAAGGCAGCGCTTGGGTGTGTGGCACAGCGGTTCAAAATAATCCAAAGGCGCAAGCAGCTGTAAGTACAATTCCAAATGGTGGTCGGGATTGGAAACCATTATAGCTAATTAGATTTATAGTTTCTTAAGAACAACGGTTTGGAACCTCTGTTGGATCTCTTGCGAAACACGTCAGAAGATAAAGAAGTCAGAGCAAAAGCTCAATATGCCCTATCTGGATTGATCAAGCATTACCCAGATGCTCTCAAGCAATTCCAAGAAAAAGGAGGTTTCGATGTTTTGGCTGAAATTGTGAAAAATCCAGATGGTGAGCTTTTATTGATATTTAAACATGTAGAAATGTCGTGAGTGTCGCTACTAACGCAATCGGCTCTTACAATTCGTACAATAGATTCGGCCATATTGCGAAAAACTATCTTTCTTTACAATACTTTGATACTTGAAAATCCTTCGCTGGCACAGACATTAGCCTCACAAGGTATTCCAGACGCGTTGGCAAACGTTTTGTCAAAGGCAATCCAAGAGGAAGACGAAGATTTGGCAGAAAAGGTAAATTAAACTTTGAGAGAACTGTGATTATTCTAAATGCTGTTGTGTACTGATCCGATATAACTCGCAATAGACATTGCGTACAGCATATACGCTATTTGAACAAGGCAGCATTTTTGTTCCACCTAAATTCGCGTCTGAAGCTATCAATGCTAGAGACAAGTTTGGTGCTGACAATCTGAACTTTTCTGCGGAAGAGTGGAATACGCTTACAAAACAGTAGAAGAAGCTCTTGCTTCTCATATATAGAATACACAACACTTGTCAAATAGCACTATCATAAAAACAAATCAAATCTAAGGAATTACCTGCTTCTCTAATGTTTGTGCAAGCTCGGCGTTGGAACCGGTATACTGGCACTACCAGATGGCAGTCACTTTGCATGAGATACAAGGAAATCTACACCGATGCGAGTAAATGGAGCTTGAATGCTAAGCACTAGTGTCATCTTGCAACTTAAAGACGTAATAATCAGGATAGAATACCTTAAGGGTAAAATTGTATCCTTATTGCCAGAGAAGTAAATCTGTAAATTTATAAAAAAACATATGCCTTGCATCAAGAGAAATGCAGCCACGTACATAAAACCTGTACCACTGTGTTAATAATCGAGCTGTGGCCAGGGATAGCCTGATGCTTTGCCCTTAGGCAGAGTATCTGAGTGTGAACTGAAAGCGGTTTACCGTGGTATTGTTCCACCAGCATTTCCGTCATCAGCGCATCACATTTCCATGCTCGAAATTTTTCACTGTAGGAAGATATTGCAAACTCTTGATTGGATGTAGAGCGAATTGATAAATAATGCGCAAAGTAGTTGACAAGTATTAGGGGGTTGGGTCCAGCAATTGGCGATTACGACTGTAAAAATTTTATGAAAGTAAACACCAGAACCGATCAGTCGGTAACTATACCTTATTTTGTTCATTGTGTGAATGATAGGGCACACAAGAATGGTTAGGACGAGGCGGAAGGTGGAGTGACTACTTTCAAAAGTGTTTTACCAATTTGATATAGCATGCAGCAAAAAGTAAGTTTGAAACCAAAGAAGGCCGGATTCTTGCGACGACACAAGTCAATCCAAAAAGTAGGGTATAATTTGATTGCTTTTTCTTAACAGCTATGAGCATTCAAATAATGTGCCTTTGCTGGCTGAGGACTTCGGTGGCACAGGTGGTCTAGGCCCATTTCAAACTCCCAAGGAGACAAGAGTAAAATTTACAGAGGTTTAGTTTTGTGCAAACGTAAAAAGACGAATATAATATGGTATGGCTTTTGATGAGATAGTGTATAGCTCTAACGCAGATAATCGATGTATTTAACGTGGGATTTTGAGCAAATTCATGATTATCAAGATGTTAAAAACGTATTGATTAGCAGCAATGAAACCATAGTACATAAAAAATAGGTGTGCATGGGTTATACAAGTGTGGTGGTCATGACCTTATTGACCATATGCTCAGATTAAAAAAATGTACTGTAAAATTAGCATATGATGAGTTTGGCGTAGAAAAAATGGATAAAAAAACTTTTTCTATGGGCAATTTGAGATTTGAAAATGCGGAATCTTTCTCAAATACAGCCGATTTGCCTTCTTTCTCCATCTTGTCTTACTTTTCTCCCGTTATTTTTTCGGCTTTTGGCTTACTTAATTTTTTCACACTTCTTCTGCCTCTACATCTACTTTTTATAGTTTGAATCAAATATATAGGAGAAGAACGAAATTTATCGAAATACTGGAAATATATACATAAAACGTTTGACATAAAACGGCCTCAGCCTTCTATGTATAAAAGACCCACACTAGTAGAGTCAAGCTCGTCAGCTAGTTCATCCAACGTATCATCCAACAGTAGTAGGGAAGGCTCATCTGGGCACACCTCCAGCACCTCAGCATCAAGCGTAACAGATGCTATAAATACGCCTTCACGCCGTAAAGCTGCCGCCAAGCCTCAGTCCACGTCTGGTAATCATGTACAGAGCCAAGATAACCGAACCACTGAACAGCCTAGCACAGGTAAATCAGAAAGGCAACGCAGCGTTACCGCCTTTTTAAACAAGTTGTTCCGGTATGTTGAAAGAGAAATAGAATTATTATGCCTCAGAAATCGGTTACGTATTGGAACTAACGCAAGCAATTTTTTTATCTTATTTAATATTTTTTAATATTTATTTGCTATGGATATAACGTAACAAAAAATCTCTATTCAAAACACCATTTACACATTTTTCAGGATGGTGAGTGAATCAACGACTGACGAACTTATACATTGGTCAAGCGATGGAAAGTCATTCATTGGTATGCTTCATTTATGATCATTATTTATATTTCTGCACATACCGTTTGCCATCGACTGATGCGCCATGTTTTTTTTTAGTGGAACACCAAGATGATTTCTCAAAGACACTATTACCGCGTTATTTTAAACACAACACTTTTGCTTCGTTTGTCCGCCAACTGAACATGTACAACTTTCATAAGGTTCCTCATGTCGAGCAACGAACTCTGATTTCAGATACCATGAAGGATATATGGGAATTCAGCAACCCAAATTTTCAACGTGGTCGACCTGATTTACTGAGCTTCGTTTATCGTAAACGCATCCAGGAACGTGAACAGTCAAAATCCGAAAGCAATGTTCATTCATTATTGCAGACGAGCGCCAGTATACGACAAAAGCAAACGGCTTTGAGTTCAGAAATCCATACCTTGAAGGAAGATTTTCAAACATTGTTTAAGGACACATTGACCATACGCGAACAACAACAAGAACGACAAGAAGTATTCACTAAAATCATTCGATTTTTGTCTGTCTTAACAAGACATATCATGGATGCAAATGCTGGTAAAGTAGCCAAGTCCATTGCTTTACTCCATCATCTTCAGGCTGACCCTAATTCTTGCCCTAACACAGGCAAGAATGCGTTGAATGAAGATATATCCAAAAAATTATTGTCCTCTCCAGACACTGCCGAGCTCATGAAGCTGGCAGAACGATCCAACTCCTTTTCATCCCCCTCCGACAATCGACTGTCACTCCAGCCACATATTCAAGCACAGGAGATCATAAACTTATCACAAGAAGAGGTTAGCAATACGATCGCATCGACAGTACGCTCAGTGAATGCAATTGCCAGTGATATCAATAGTCTGAATCGGAATGTAGAGCTTTTAGCGAAGAAATACAACTTTGATATTGAAGGGCATGATAGTGGCAACAATTCTTCTTTTGATACATCCAGTCGTCCCGATTATAAATTAAATATAATCCAGTATCAGCATACCGGAAAACGACCCAGCCATACACATCCCATGGTAGATAATCAACCAAAGAAGAGAGCCAGCTCATTAGAACTGGTTTCTGATCCAATAACAGGCTCACACTCGGCAACTTCATCTTCATGGCCGATTCTAAGAGACAGCATTGATCCATCGATGTCATCTGTCACCAATAACTTGGCCGGCGCCGGCGGAATGCCTACCATTGCTATGCGACGCGCCACTGCCCGAGCGGTGGTGCCACCCATTATAAGTGAAACCAGTTTGGCTGAACGATTCAAGCCACCACAGATCGCTTATGCGATACCGATGGTCGGTCTTGCCGACGCTATACAAGATCCAAACAGTATAGTGGATCTACCCAACGAGCCTGCTTATGACCCATCGGGTGTCGATGTTCTCGCTTACGATTTCGATACTTATGGTAATCAAGACAGCATGAATGACTTTTCTGGTTTTTATGGCACTCCTCAGCCATAAAAGAATCTATTATCTCCCATCTCCTGCGGCAAAAGCAACATATACGTGTATTTTTGCTTTTCAGGACATGCCCTCTTTTCGCCCCATCCTCTCAGCCAACCCTTCTTCAACAAAATATGGTTTGCAACAGATTCAAAACAGCTAGGGGCATATGTTTTTTATAAGAACCATCGTATATACCCTTTTCTCTATTACCTTCCCTGGGATTTCTTTGTTTTTTTGAGCAACATCAGTTAACACATCCAGGTCATCCAGAAAGCTCAAATAATGAAAAGAGAACCAAAAAAAAAAAAGAAATTTCCACCTAAAGCAATTCGCAATCTCTATTCTGCCTTGTCTTTTCTTGTTAAAATTCCCCAAGTAATCATTATGTACAAAGTCCCCACAAAAAAGGAATAAAGCAACTGATCTTATTACAAAAAAGAAAAAAAAACTTGATTGTGATGGGTGCTTTATAACAAATAAGAACTTCATGTGGGTTTAATTTTTCAAGATATTCATGACACGTCAGAGCCATACATTTCCTTCAGGCTGCCTGATTGTGGAAGGGGTTAGGGTAAGAGAATCGGATGAAATCGGAATGCAGTGTCACATGTTTCATTTGACAGGTGGGCCAGCCAACTCCCCCATCATTTTAGCCAAGGTATAACCCAATGCTCCAAATATGGAAGTCGGGGAGGTTGATTCTACGGTTGGGTTGAATACAGCACAGACAAAAGAACTACGATCGAACAGCCGATGTCTTATATTAGAAAATTTAAACCGAAATTTGTTGCATGGTTTTCCTTGTCTTACTACAATAATAAAGAAAATTCGGAAAAGTGAAAAGGCTTTCAGCTGTAAAAGCATCTTATCAGCATCATATGTAAGTAGGGTCCTCTATGACAAGTACAATTTAGTAAGTTTGATCTGGTGCGACCACATTGATAAGATAAAAGCTCAGTGTAACGCTGAACAATGGACAATGCTTATCAAACATTGCAATTCCGTGTTTTTCCTGCTCTGCTCCATCATCAAATAGATGAGATTATAATTTACCTTTTTGTGATACTGCGCTACGAGTTACTGGATAAGATCATCTTATATTTATCCACCTTTCCAGCCAACGTCAACCTGAAACAAAAAGCAAATGAATCGATAATGTACCTTCCTTATCGAACCATGTCATAAGCATATGAATTATGTTGCTGTTGTCATTTGGCACGAGCTGCATGTGGGGAATAAATCTCGTTAGCCAAGTTGTGCAGTTGAACCAGAAAGATCTTATCCAGGGCTGCAAGTGAGGTCGTCTTAGTCCGAGCCAATAAAAATGAACACAGTAACCAGCTACCCAGCTATATACCGTGGCATGTGACCAACATTTGGCTTATTCTGCAAACAAACTCTTTGATAAGCGGGGATTATTTTCTTCGCTTGTGGCTGCCTCCGAATCTTGTTTAAAAGCTTACATTGATTCCGAGACCAATACCATTTTCTTTTGCTTCTCTTCTCTTACGCTCCCTCCCCACTCTATATTTCTTGCTAAGCTTATCCATCGTCGTATACCTCGATCTGTACATAATTGTAGAGGGACAAATTTCGTAAAATCTTTGTCAAAGAAGCTAAAAAACAGAATCACTTTTCCCCCTTTTACCTTACATTATTAGAAGAGTTTTAACGCCTATGGCTAACATCAACGAGCAAAAGGAAAATACCTCATGGGCAGGAGCGATTCCCGTTGCCCAAGGATTGTACGATCCCCAATATGAGAAGGATGCCTGTGGTGTCGGTTTCATCGTTCACATCAAAGGTGGTAGATCACACAAGATTTTGAGCGATGCTAGCAATATCCTTTGCAACATGACCCATCGAGGTGCTTCTGGAGCAGATATTAGAGATGGTGATGGTGCTGGTGTTATGACCGGTATCCCGCATCAGTTCTTTGTGAACGAAACATCCAGAGAGCTTGGTGTACAGCTGCCCCAGGAGGGCCACTATGCCGTCGGTAATCTGTTTATGAAGGGTGATGAGAGTGCTGTCAAGGAATCAAAGAAGGTCTTTGAGGACTTGGCTGATGCTCTTCATCTCAAGGTCTTGGGATGGCGCCATGTTCCCCGAGACAGCTCCATTCTCGGTCCTGCTGCCAAATCAAAGGAACCCGCTATCGAGCAACCATTTGTGGTTCTCAAGGATGAAAAGTTTGATGAACAATATTTCGAGCGTCAGCTTTACGTTCTTCGCAAACATGCTACTCATACCATTACTATGAAGAAATGGTTCTATGTTTGCTCTCTGTCTAATAAGAACATCGTTTACAAAGGTCAACTCACTCCTAAGCAAGTTTATGCCTACTTTTACGATTTGCGCAATGTTCAGTACACTACCCACTTTGCCTTGGTTCACTCAAGATTCTCTACAAACACTTTCCCTTCATGGGACCGAGCTCAGCCTATGAGATGGTGTGCTCACAATGGTAAATTATATTTTCCCTTTTTTTACTCACGGGCATATGCACGCTGCACAACACCACCCGACTAAACTCCGAGCTTTCTTTTAGGTGAAATCAACACTTTGAGAGGTAACAAGAACTGGATGAGATCTCGTGAAGGTGTAATGACATCAGACAAGTTTGCCGACGAACTGGAGCTTCTCTACCCCATTGTTGAAGAAGGTGGCTCCGATTCCGCTGCTTTCGACAATGTTCTAGAATTGCTTGTTGTCAACGGTGTCTTGTCACTTCCCGAGGCTGTCATGATGATGATTCCTGAAGCTTGGCAGAACAATGAACTTATGGAGGAAGAAAAGAAGGCTTTCTACCAGTGGGCAGCATCTTTGATGGAACCCTGGGATGGTCCAGCTTTGTTCACTTTTGCTGATGGCCGCTACTGCGGTGCTTCACTCGATCGCAATGGCTTGAGACCTTGCCGATTTTACATCACGTCTGATGACATCATGATCTGTGCTTCTGAGGTCGGTACCATGTATATTGATCCCGAAACTGTGGTTCAAAAGGGCCGTCTGCAGCCCGGCAAGATGTTGTTGGTTGATACTGTTGAAGGTCATGTTGTCGATGACAAGGAACTTAAGCTCAAAGTTGCCTCTCGTTTCGATTTCAAGCAATGGGTCAAGAATCAGAAGATCAATCTCAGTGACATTGTTGACAAGTTCACAGCCAAGTCTCAATACCAAGTCGCATTGGACGAGACTTCTGTCAATGACGACCCCCGCCTTAAGGCTTTCGGCTATACCTTGGAACAACTTAATCTTCTCATGATTCCCATGGCTATCAACGGAAAGGAAGCTCTTGGCTCTATGGGTAACGACAGTGCCTTGGCTTGTTTGTCGAAGCAACCTCGTTTGGTCTATGAATACTTCCGTCAACTTTTTGCTCAGGTCACCAACCCTCCTATTGACCCTATTCGTGAAGAGATTGTCATGTCTCTCGAGTGCTATGTTGGCCCTGAAGGCAACATTTTGGAAATTGACGAGAAGCAAGCTCACAAATTGACTCTTCCTTCTCCCATCCTCTCCATGCCTGAATTGGCTGCTATCAAGAATATGGAATCTGACTACCAAGGCTGGAAGGTTGCCACCATTGACATCACTTTTCCCAAGACCGAGAGTGTTCAAGGTTATCTCAATGCTCTTGAGCGCATCAGCAAAGAAGTATCGGATGCTATTGAGCAAGGCTACAAGGTCGTTGTTCTCTCTGATCGCGCCACCAGCGAAGATCGCGTTGCTATCTCTTCTTTGATTGCTGTTGGCGGTGTTCACCATCACTTGGTCCGTAACAAGCAGCGTTCTCGTATCGCTCTTATGCTTGAAACCGCCGAAGCTCGTGAAGTCCATCATTTCTGTGTTCTTCTTGGTTATGGTGCCGATGCCATCTGCCCTTACCTTGTCATGGAAACCATGCACAAGCTTCACCGTGAGAACGCCGTTCGTAATGATATGACCACCGATCAATTGGTTTACAACTTCCGTAAATCCATCAACAATGGTATCTTGAAGGTTATGTCCAAGATGGGTATCTCTACTCTTGCTTCCTACAAGGGTGCACAAATTTTCGAAGCCCTTGGTGTTGACGATACTGTCATTGCTCGCTGCTTTGCTGGTACCGCTTCTCGTATCAAGGGTGTCACTTTTGATGTCTTTGCCATGGATGCCTTGACGTACCATGAGAACGGTTACCCATCTCGCAATGCAGTTCAGCCTGCTGGCCTTCCTGAGTCTGGTGAATATCACTGGCGTGACGGTGGTGAGCCTCACATCAATGAACCTAGCGGTATTGCCAATCTTCAAGATGCTGTTAGACAAAAGAACAAGTCATCTTATGATGCATACTCTCGCAATGCTCATGAGGCCATCAAGAACTGTACTCTTCGCGGTCTTCTTGATTTCGATTTTGATAAGGCCAAGAGTATTCCTGTTGATCAAGTTGAACCTTGGAGTGATATCGTCAAGCGTTTCGTCACTGGTGCTATGTCTTATGGTTCCATTTCTATGGAATCTCACTCTGCTTTGGCAGTTGCCATGAACCGTCTTGGTGGCAAGTCTAACACTGGTGAAGGTGGCGAAAAGCCTGAACGCTCACAACCAATGGAGAACGGTGATAACCGTCGTTCTGCTATCAAGCAAGTTGCCTCTGGCCGTTTCGGTGTCACAAGTTTCTACCTTTCTGACTCTGATGAACTCCAAATCAAGATGGCTCAAGGTGCTAAGCCCGGTGAAGGTGGTGAATTGGATGGCTCCAAGGTCTCTGAAGAGATTGCCAGCACCCGTAAAACTACTCCTGGAATTGGTTTGATTTCTCCCCCTCCCCATCACGATATCTACTCTATTGAAGATCTCAAGCAGTTGATCTACGATCTCAAGTGCAGCAATCCTCGATCACGTGTTTCAGTCAAACTTGTTTCAGAAGTTGGAGTTGGTATTGTCGCTGCTGGTGTTGCCAAAGCCAAGGCTGATCATATTTTGATTTCTGGACATGATGGTGGTACTGGTGCCTCGCGTTGGACTGGCATCAAGTATGCTGGTCTTCCTTGGGAACTTGGTTTGGCTGAGACTCATCAAACTCTTGTTCTTAATGACCTTCGTGGTCGTGTCATTGTCCAAACCGACGGCCAGATCAAGACTGGTCGTGACGTTGCCATCGCTTGTTTGCTTGGTGCAGAAGAATGGGGCTTTGCTACCACTCCTTTAATCGCCCTCGGCTGTATCTTGATGCGAAAGGTTAGTATTTGGTGTACCATTACATTATTACCATTAATCATTAACGTTATTAAATTTTCTATCATTGTAGTGTCATCTCAATACTTGTCCAGTTGGTATTGCTACACAAGACCCTGATCTTCGCAAGAAGTTTGAAGGCTCTCCTGAACATGTCATCAACTTCTTCTACTATGTTGCTGAAGAAGTCCGTGAAATCATGGCTAAGCTTGGTTTCCGTACCATCAACGAGATGGTTGGTCACACTGAAATGCTTCGCGTTAATGATTCTTTCCGCAATTACAAGACCGCCAACATTGACTTGTCTCCCATTTTGACTCCTGCTTCTACTTTGCGACCTGGTGTTGCCACTTACAATGTCCGAAAGCAAAACCACAACCTTCATGTCCGTCTTGACAACTTCTTGATCGATGAAGCTCAACCAGCTCTTGAAAACAAAGAACGAGTCGTTATTGAGACCGATATCGTCAACACCGATCGTGCTGTTGGTACTACTCTTTCCTACCACGTCTCCAAACGTCATGGTGAGAATGGTTTGCCCCATGACACTATTCACGTCAAGCTTAAGGGTTCTGCTGGCCAATCTCTTGGTGCCTTTTTGGCTCCTGGTGTTTTCTTCGAACTCGAAGGTGATGCCAACGATTATGTTGGAAAGGGTCTTTCTGGTGGTAAGATCGCTATCTACCCTCCTAAGAACGTGTCCTTCAAGTCCGAAGAGAACATTATCATAGGTAACGTCTGCTTGTACGGTGCCACCAGTGGTACTGCCTACTTCCGTGGTATTGCTGCTGAACGTTTCTGTGTCCGTAACTCTGGCGCCATTGCTGTCTGCGAAGGTGTTGGTGATCACGGTTGTGAATACATGACTGGTGGTCGCGCTATCATTCTTGGTAGCACTGGACGTAACTTTGCTGCTGGTATGTCTGGTGGTATAGCCTATGTCTTGGATCTCAACGGTAACTTCAAGGAAAATGTTAACATGGAGATGGTTGAACTTGAAACTATCAATGATGTTGCCGAAATTGCTGAAGTCCGTGGCCTCATTGAGGACCATCGCCACTACACTGGCTCCGAGATTGCTGATCGCGTTCTCCAAGACTTCAACAAGTACTTGCCCAAATTTGTCAAGGTCATGCCTGTTGAGTACCGTGCCCTTTTAGAGAAACAACGTCGTAACAAGATTCAAGACGATGTTCCCAAGAAGGCCGCTGCTGAGACTATACCTTTGACTAGTGCTGAACCTTCTCTGGTTGATCTCGAAGATCAAATTTTGGATGAAACTGCTACCAAGGAACGTCGTCTCAAGCTTGACAAGGTCCGTGGTTTCAAGAAATACAAGCGCCGCGGTGACAAGTATCGTGACTCTAAGAAGCGCGCTGGCGACTGGGACGAAATTAATAACCGTCTCACTACTGCTGAACTTCATGTTCAAGCTGCTCGTTGCATGGACTGCGGTGTTCCTTTCTGCCAATCTGATACTGGTTGTCCCATTGGTAACATCATTCCCAAGTGGAATGAACTTGTTTACAAGGATGAATGGAAGTCTGCTCTTGATCGTCTGGTGATGACCAACAACTTCCCTGAATTCACTGGCCGTGTCTGCCCTGCTCCTTGCGAAGGTGCTTGTGTCCTTGGTATCACTGAAACCCCTGTCAGTATCAAGAGCATTGAATGCGCCATCATTGATCGTGGTTTTGACGAAGGATGGATTGTTCCTCGCACCGACATTGTCCGCACTGGAAAGAAGGTTGCCATCATCGGTTCTGGACCTGCTGGTCTCGCTGCCGCTGATCAATTGAACAAGGCTGGTCATACTGTCACTGTCTACGACCGCAACGACCGTGTAGGTGGTCTTCTCATGTATGGCATTCCTAACATGAAGCTCGACAAGAAGATCGTTCAACGTCGTGTTGACTTGCTTGCCGCCGAGGGTGTTACTTTCAAGACCAATGCCAATGTTGGTGTTGATATCGATGCCAATGACATCCGTGGAAGCAATGATGCTATGATTATTGCTACTGGTGCCACTTGGCCCCGTGATCTCAAGATCACTGGCCGCGAAGCTAATGGTATTCACTTCGCCATGGAGTTCTTGCAAGCTAACACCAAGTCACTCTTGGATTCCGAGCTTGCTGACGGCCAATACTTGTCTGCTAAGGGAAAGAACGTCATTGTCATTGGTGGTGGTGACACTGGTAACGATTGTATCGGTACTTCAGTCCGTCATGGATGCAAGTCTGTGATCAACTTTGAGTTGCTTCCTCAGCCTCCCAACCAGCGCGCCAATGACAACCCCTGGCCTCAATTCCCACGCGTCTTCAAGGTTGATTATGGTCACTCTGAAGTCCAATCTCACTTTGGCCGCGATCCCCGTGAATACTGTGTCTTGTCCAAGGAATTCGTTGTCGATGCCGAGAACAACGTCAAGGGTATCAACATTGTTCGTGTTGAATGGACAAAGGATGAAAGTGGCCGCTGGAACATGAAGGAGGTTGCTGGATCAGAGGAGTTCTTCCCTGCCGATCTTGTTCTCCTCTCTATGGGTTTCCTTGGCCCTGAAGATGCCCTTATCAAGCAACTGTCTGTTAAGCAAGACGGACGAAGCAACATTGACACTCCTCGCGGCAAGTATGCTACCAGTGTCCCTGGTGTTTTCGCTGCCGGTGATTGCCGTCGTGGACAATCTCTTATTGTCTGGGGTATCAACGAGGGTCGCCAAGCTGCCAGAGAAATTGATACTTACCTTATGGGCAACACTTTCCTCCCTGTTGCTGGTGGCATTCGTCAACGTTCACTCGAACATCCTGGCAAGGCCATCGTTGGATCCATTGCCGCCTAAACTGTGAATTTTATCTGATGTTCAACCCACACATCACATATACATATTTGTACAAGCATACATATCAGGCTTTTACCTCTACTCGTTTTTTTCAATCTTGATTTCATACATATGTTGAAAATGACTCAAAGCAAAGTTGAATCTTTGACTTTTTAAACTTTTACTTTACTATGATATAGTCTATAGCTGTAGAGACTTGATTTTTCACTGCGTTTATTTTTATCATTGTTTAAAAAATACAGCATCAAAATTGTTTATTGAAAATCCGCAGTCTTAATGAAATGCAGTTTCACCGCTTTTTCTTTACGCAATAGTACTTTTACAAACCGACCTTTCAGCTAGTTTGACGCTTGATGGAAATGATGAAATTGAGCTCAGTGAAAGTACCAAGAAAAAAAAAACCTGTATACTTGTGCCTCGAGCCCATTTTTAGAAGACCATATGTTATCTGATTTAAACAAGAGACATGCTTGTTTGCTTGTATTTACATGCGTGTAATATAGCCAGATCGAGCGTTCCGAGCGATTGATTTACACGATCGCCAACAGCATGAAGTACTGAAATGAAGTCGCCTACTGTTTATAAATTCGTATCTCGCCTATCTTTTTTATCGGTACCCCCCAGATTGATGATCCACTGAGGTACTCGATATTGAGTGTACGTTAGACGGCGCTGAAATTGTAAACGATCGCCCATTTGCGTCTTCCCCATTCACTAGTAAGCCCGTGTCTCAGATATTAGCAGACCCACAACCTTTTGCAGAAGCAAGCCGAAATATTATTGTGATTTAACTGTATAATTTGCAAACGTTCTTAGGCTGAATCTGATATTCGAATTTATCAGCATGATGTTTGCTAGAGGTCTAGATGTTATGGAAGTTTTCATGATAAATAATGGACTAACATAAGCAGCTTTAATTTGAAAAAATAAACTAAACAAAAAAAAATAGATAATTACAATAGGCGTGCCTTGACAGCGCCATGGCACAGCTGCATGTCTTTCCGAAGTAAGGGATAGAGTCGCACCTGCAGATAGAAACAGTTGACTCGATTTTGCCTTATACTACAGCAGGAATATATTTGAGAATAGGTAAAAGCAGTTCTCATGGTTTCGTCTTGATGAAAGATGAAAATTGACAATGCTCATGTATTTGAACTTGAGGTGGCTCATACAACAACCATGATTTTGAAATGATAGATTTAAGGTTCAATTTTGCTTTGACATGATGGGAGATGTCAAAGCGGAAAAGGCGAGGCACGCCTCGATTGGCAATTCCCATGTGGTATCCATATTTGTCAAAGCGGCCTCACAACCATCATGTTGTCAACCTATCTCATCACTTCAGCCCACAACGCGTGCAGCGCCAAAAGTACTTGATGCAAGTTTTTAAGTCAATGTGATGGGGTAAACGCCGCCCGAGAATGTTTCATGGGTTCCTTTTTCTTTTTTGGCTATTCACTTTTTCGAATTTTGATACCCTTAATGTTTCACTTTACCAACTAATGTCAATGTTTAATTCTTGTGTAATTATTCGGCGCACAGTACCTTTAATCGATCAATGGCCTGAGATCCTATATAAGATAGCCGAGTGTTGACATTTGTTAGGTTTTGGACTGCCTTGCTCTAATTTAACGCCAAATTCGGTTACGGGGCTCTCCTTGGCGCCTTTTGACGTGTGTCTGGGCGCTGATGTACCTCCTGAATCCCCTTTTGGTCGGTGATGAGCACAAATACTCGACTCGATAGCATGTAGCCGAAAATAAAAAAGATTCAAAGACTGACAGCCTCGGGTAACCCCAGCTTCATATAAATTGTTTCAAGAAAGCAATCGAACTCCTTTCACTTCTCTTCTTACAATTAGCCCACGTCCTCTTACCACCTAAAGCATGTCATATGTTATCAAGCCTGTCAATCTTGCCGGCGGTCAATGTGCCTGGTGTGGCAAGTATGGTCACAAGAGACCGAGCTGTCCGTTGTTGAAGTAGACAGCACACTAATGGATCCAACTTCAATAATTCAAATCATGAGTCTACAAAGGATTTTCAAAATTTGTCACTGCTGAAGCTTAAAGCAGCTATCTTTTGTACAGAGTTTCCACACACAAAAAAAAACCAATCATTCGCCAAGTCAATACTGCACTTTATTGCAATTTGCTCCACTGTTTATAAGTCCCCATCCATAGATTTTGCAAATTTGTTATGTATATATTTAAAATCGAAAAAATAAATAAATATAATATGAAATACGGTTTTGAATCAAGACAACAAGGTGCAGGGCTTGACAAAAAACAGAGTGTTGTTGCCACGTCTGTCGGAGTACTATGATTGGCTAATTTTTTGGAGACGTCACGTCGGAAATCGCTCGCGTTCTTTGTGAGCCCCGCTTTAACCAGCAAATGCTGAGCTGTTCCTGTTCATCACGTCAGAATCAATTTGGGAACCGGTAGCATTACCGTATAATTAAAGGTACACTGGGATGCAAGATTGGAGAACTGGCAATGTTGAAATCAGAACGAGAGACTTCTGTTCCAGCTGTCATCTTTTTAAAGATGTCGGTTACTCCAATCGCACGGCAGTCTTAGCGATCCATCACCTTGAACCTTCAAAACTAACTCGTTCGTCCATTTCATTTTACCAAAGCTTTTCAAGTAACTTTGACAACCCAATTTCGACGAGTGTTTCATAAGCGACTCACTTTACGACAAGATGCAGATGCTAACAAAGGTGAGAGAGCCTCCATCCCAGACTTAAACATTGTGCTTATTAGCTGACATCAAATTCCATCACCTTTTAGTTTGAGTCTAAAAGCAATCGTGTTAAAGGCATTGCTTTCCATCCAAAACGCCCTTGGATTCTGGCATCCCTGCACAATGGTTGCATTCAACTCTGGGATTATCGAATGGGCACGTTGCTCGAACGTTTTGACGAGCATGATGGTAAGACTAATTGACTTTGACCTTGAGGCATCACGAAGAGCAGCATCTCGTTGTTCGTACTCTTTGGATGCCTTGATGCCCAAGTTGTAATTGATCTATTATCTGACTGACACTTGACTCCATTTTTCTCGCGCGTACAGGCCCTGTTCGGGGTATCGCATTTCACCCATCGCAACCTCTATTTGTGTCTGGAGGCGACGATTATAAGATCAAAGTATGGAATCACAAAACCCGCCGTTGTTTATTCACATTGAATGGTCATTTGGATTATGTTCGTACGGTTTACTTCCATCACGAAAATCCTTGGATTATCTCGGCTTCCGACGATCAAACCATCCGTATATGGAATTGGCAATCTCGAAACTGTATCGCAATCTTGACAGGACACAATCACTATGTCATGTGCGCGCAGTTCCATCCTAAAAATGACTTGGTTGTTAGTGCTTCTATGGATCAGACAGTCAGAGTTTGGGATATTTCAGGTATGTATAAACGTCATTAATAATGAGATTCTTCAACACTTCATTGAAATTTCAATTTTTTAGGTCTTCGGAAAAAGAACCAAGCTCCTGGCTCACAAATGCATGAAGATCACTTTAATCGTCAGAATAATCAAGCTGATCTCTTTGGCAGCACAGATGTTATGGTCAAATATGTTTTGGAGGGCCATGACCGAGGCGTAAATTGGGCTGCTTTTCACCCTACTATGCCGTTGATTGTTTCGGCTGGTGATGACAGACAAGTCAAATTATGGAGAATGAATGGTATTTGCTTTTGCAAGATGTATACTTCTAGCTGTAAGCTAATTTATTAACATATCTTCTTAATGCAGATATCAAGGCTTGGGAAGTGGATACATGCCGTGGACACTTTAACAATGTTTCTAGTGCTATCTTCCATCCACGTCAAGAGTTGATCCTGTCCAACGGTGAAGATAAATCTATTCGAGTTTGGGATATGTCCAAGAGAAACTCTGTCGCAACCTTCAGAAGAGATCACGATCGTTTCTGGGTTTTGACTGCACATCCAGAATTAAATTTGTTTGCTGCAGGTACTTATGTCTTGTGCTTTTAAGAAGCTTATTTTCATTTGCATCTGATCATCATACTAAGTATTTTTTTTAAACTAATTAAGGTCACGACAATGGTCTCATCGTCTTCAAATTGGAACGCGAACGCCCAGCTTTCCAAGTAAACCGCAACAACTTGTTTTACATTCAAAACAAAGTTCTCCACGTTCATGATTTCAATAACGGTAATGATCGTGAGCTATTGTCAGTTCGCAAGCTCGGCAGCCAATATGTGCAACCTCGCACTTTGTCTTACAACCCTGCCGAGAAGGCCGTCTTGGTGACCTCACCACATGAGGGTGGCACCTACGAACTTTACAACCTTCCTCGTGATGCCTCTGGAGATATCAGAGAACCATCTGATGAAGGTAGACGAGGCAGTGGATCGTCAGCAATCTTCATTGCTCGAAACCGTTTCGCTGTCTTTGACAAGACTAACCAGCAAATTCAAATTCGCGATCTTTCCAATACCGTTACTAAATCGCTCAAGCCACCAACCCAAATCAATGAAATCTTCCAGGCTGGTACCAGTAGTTTGCTCATGTCAACTGGTACTTCAGTCATCCTCTATGACATCCAGCAAAGAAGAACTCTTGCCGAATTGACCACTCCTGTGGTGAAATATGTCGTTTGGAATGCAGATTTGAGTTTGGTAGCACTTCTCAGCAAGCATAGTAAGTCATGGGCCTTTGAAAAGGTAGAATTGCATGCAATGTATTAACGGCGGTTTAAAACTTCAGCTATTACCATTGCCGATAAGGACTTGAACCAAAAGTGTCTCATCCATGAAACCATTAGAATTAAGAGCGGAACATGGGATGATGCAGGCGTTTTTGTTTACTGTACATTGAACCATATCAAGTATGCTCTTCCACAAGGGTAAGTATTGACTATAATGTTCTTTGCTGTAGTGACCACGTATATTGACTGGTGAATTATGATTTCAGTGACAACGGTATTGTTCGTACCTTGGATCAGCCTGTCTACCTCACAAGAGTTAGTGGAAAGAATTTGCATATCTTAGATCGTGATGGAAATGCTCGAGTTATGCATATTGATCCTACTGAATATCGCTTTAAGTTGGCATTGATCAAGAGGCAATATGATGAAGTCTTGCACATCATTCGTAATTCCAATCTTGTTGGACAATCCATCATTGCTTATCTACAAAAGAAAGGATATCCTGAAGTTGCTCTTCATTTTGTTCGTGACGACCGCACCAGATTTGAACTTGCTCTTGAATGCGGTAATTTGGAAGTTGCACTCGAAACTGCTAGATCCATGGATACTGAAGACTGCTGGCAAAAACTTAGTGCTGAAGCACTAAAGCAAGGCAATCAACAGGTATGTGATAAATAGAAATTTTACATTGCGGTGGTAGTAGAGTCCTAATAGTCTGTAACAGATTGTTGAATCAGCATATCAACGTATCAAGCATTACGATCGACTTTCATTTTTATACTTGGCGACTGGACACACTGAAAAACTTCGCAAAATGTTGAAAATTGCAGAGCTTCGAAATGATCCTATGTCACGTTTTCATAACGCTATTTATCTTGGAGATGTCGAAGAACGCGTTAGAGTTTTGAGAGACGTTGGCCAACGTAAGTTAATGTCTTTTGAGTATTGAGCTGAAGGACTTATATTAATTATTATCCTTTCCCAAGTTTCGTTGGCATACCTCACTGCCAAGAGTAATGGCCTTAGCGAGCAAGCCGAAGAGATTCTTGCTCAAGCTGGCAAGACTGAAGAAGAGATTGAGCTTCCGGAAATTTCTGGAGAGAAACTATCTGTTCCTCAGCCCGTCATTCAACTCCAAGATGCCAACTGGCCACTTTTGACAGTGTCGCGCAGTTTCTTCGAAGGATCCTTCTCTCTAGAGCAACAAAATGAAAACCAAATGGCTGCCCCCAACTTTGCCTTCAATGAGGATATCGACAATATTGAAGAAGCTGGTGGTGATTGGGGCGAAGATGATGATAACGAAGTCACAGGCATTGCTCCCGCTCCTCATGTTGGTGGAGAGGATGAAGAGCTGGAGGGCCTAGAAGGAGATGAAGAGGATGGAGGTTGGGATTTGGATGCTGACATCAAAACTCAGATGGACGCTGAACACAGCCAAGCTGCCGTACAAGAAACTGCAGAGTTTGTTGCGCCAACTGCTGGTATTAGTGAAGCTGCTTCCTGGACTCAAAACTCTCCTTTGGCCACCGACCACATCGCTGCTGGATCGTTTGAAACTGCTATGCAGATGCTCAACCGCCAAGTTGGTATTGTGAACTTTGAGCCTCTCAAATCGCGCTTCTTGGCCATCTATCAAACCTCTCGCGCATCCCTTTCTGCCAATCCTAATACACCATCCATGTGGGTATACCTTCGTCGAAACCAAGAGGAGACTGATCCTCGTCGATCTGTGCCAGCTGTAGCACACAATTTCCAAAACCTTCTTACTGCCAACCTTCAACCAGCATACACTGCATTTACGAAGGGCAGATTCGCAGTTGCTACTACGCAGTTCAAGAACTTGCTGCACTCCTTGTTGTTCACAGTTGTTAACACTACCTCGGAGTCTGAAGAAGTCAAGCAACTTGTTGGTATCTGCAGAGAGTATTTGCTTGGTTTGGCCATGGAACAAAAGCGTCGTGCTATCGGTGCTGAACCTGACTCTGCCAAACGCGCTTTAGAACTTGCCGCATTCTTTACTCATTGTCAACTTCAAACTCCTCATCTTCAACTGGCTTTAAGACAAGCTGCCAAGCAAGCTTTCAAAGCCAAAAATTATAACACTGCTGCCATCTTTGCCCGCCGACTTTTGGAATTGGCTCCGCCATCTACTGTGGCAAATGAAGCTCGTCAAATACAATCTGCTTGCGAGCGAACGCCGCGTGATGAAATCAAGCTGGATTACGATCAATACAATCCATTCGTAGTCTGTGCTATATCATACGAGGCAATTTATAAGGGATCTCCCAAGGCTGAGTGCCCATATTGTCAAGCCTCATACCTCCCAGAGCATGAAGGAAAAGTTTGTACAGTATGCGACGTGGCGAAGATCGGTTCTCAAGCCTCTGGACTGAGAGTGACAGTATAATAGGTTCTTTACTTCAACAAGCACCATATTATAAGGCCATAAGTTGTGAAACACCTGGGTGTACACCATTTTTTCTCTTTTAAACGCTTAAAATTTTGAAATTATAAAATATACAATTTGACTGATATATTGACCTTGTGTGTTGTGCGATAAAGGAGAAGATGGCTAATCTGTGAGATTTTTTCTTTCCGTCTCAATGGACAGTTTATTATCAACTCTTCAGGTTGGGATACTCCACTACAAGGAAGATCCACAACCAGTCTGAAAGAGAGAAGAAAGTTGGAAACTAAATATGACTAGGCAAGGGTGTGTCGCTAAGAGTGATCCTCACCTGTCGTCGTTGAAGGAGCGTAAATAGTGACAGCAGTGTAGTTTTCGGATAGGGGAAAGGGAAACATGAGTTTGTCAGGCCCGCCATCCTCGCCAGGGTCATAACTTATGGCTGCAAATTGTTATGTTGTTAACGCAGTCTTCAACATATGCGGCGAGCTCAGGGAAATTTGGAGTCATGGACATGCTAGTTTCTTCATTTCTTTGGAACAGGTCGGATAAAAAGTGGATGTCCGACTTGGGGAGGGCTTTCCTGGTCAGGGTCGACGGGTTAAAGCGAGAAGAAGCCTAATGGATGGGACAGAGGGAGGTAACAGTCAAAGGTTTGTTGCTAGAAGGCGGCCAGGCTACGTGCCTTGTAATCTTTAAACGATATAAGTCAATTTTTTTAATACCAAAACTGGCGAACATGAGAACCGCTTGAAAATCATGTGATTTTTTTCCTGAGTTGGCCAGCTTAGCTTGCTCTCAGCAGCTGGGTTGTTGATGTCGCTCGTACGACTGAGATACCTGGTTGTCAAAAATGCCGAAAAATGATGAATGTCAATGGATAATACTCGTCTGAGACGTAAAGTATGCTGTTATTTAATGACTGCCTTCCTTCTGAACTATCGGCTTTATCATCTTTTTGTTTTTCAGATTATATTAGTCTTCATAGTCTATATACGTTGGATTATTGTACAAATGGGGGTATCCTGGTATTTGTTCTTAGTTGTGCCGGAAAAACTTCATGCCCATCCAATTCCATAAAACAAAATAGATGAATACAATTGACGTTATTGGCACTAGCAGGCAATAATAATCATCGTCCTTAATTGCGTCTAGAAACTAAAGAAAGCGTACGCATTCAGTTATACAACGGTTTTTGCGAAACAACCTTGTGAATTTTACATACTTTGTTGCCAGTATAAGGGACGAAATACGTGCCAACATTAACATACACAGTCACCACAAAAGCAACAAATGTTGTAAACAGCAAAGCATATCCCCACAAATAGGTGGAATCTGGGGCTGTCTCTGGCATATGTACAGTCATCCGTCGCGAGTAAAGCGGCTGTGGTAAAGGTGAAAGAGCACGGCGATGCGTCATGCGTGACCTAGTCTGCCTTCTCCTAGTGAATTCGGGTAGAGGAGAGGAGAGGTCAAACTCGTCAATCGGTGACAGCGAGATAGGTGGGGATTCCATTAGCGTCAGTTGGCAGTCAGGGTTGAGAGAACAAGCTGTGATATGCTTTGTTAATGCCTGCCCATTCTGACCATGACCAAGCAGTCACAAGGAGGCTCAAAAAAAGTTGGGAATTTTTTGCGGTGGTTTAGAATACTTATACTCCATTGATTACAAACCTCGGTCACCATGTCAGCAAACGAGCAGGATCACTATGATGAAGTAAGCCTTATGAATACAAAACGGTTTATGTTGTGATTTGTCATTTTTGACGCAATGCCTTAGGAATTCGACGATACTGTCGACGAAGAATACCTTGCTGCCGACGAAGTTGCTGAAGAGGAAGAAGCCGATGGTGGCGAAGAGTATATGGATGACGAAGAAGAAGGAGGTAGGATTGAGTAACCTCGATATATTTTGCTTAAAACGCGCGGTATTGAATTCGTAATTTGTTAGATCAAGAAGAATATGGTGGCTTTCATGGAGCTCGGGAAGTAGAAGGTGATGATAGTGTGATGGAAATTGCAGATGATTCGGTCCAAGGATTTTTTGAACATAAAGGTACGCAACACTACTCACTCGGCACCAATTAGTATTAAATCTAACCTACTATTATTCATTAGAGCCCGTTTATGCTGTTGCCATGCATCCTACTGAAAGCAACATCATTGTTAGTGGCGGTGGTGACGACAAGAGTCATATATGGCGTGCTGATAATGGTGAGAAGCTTCTCACTTTAGATGGTCACACAGACTCTGTCACTAGTGTAGCTTTCAATGTATCTGGTGAATATATTGCCTCTGGTGGTATGGACGGAAAAGTACGAGTCTGGAAAACCCACACTGGCGAGTTTTGTACTCAGGTCGATGGCCCTGATGAAATTGTCGTAAGTTCGATTTTTGCATTTGTCTCGAAATCTAAGAAGATTGCTAAACCCGTGCGGACAGTGGTTAGATTGGCATCCAAAGGGTAATGTTCTCTTAGCGGGTGCTACTGATTCAACAATATGGATGTGGGCTAGTATGTATATATTCAATCTCGCACGACTGCTTGCCAGACGGCTAATCACATCTTTCTCCAGTGCCATCTGGAAAGTTCATGAACATTTTCAATGGTCATGCAGCTCCTGTTACCGCAGGAGAATTCACCGCTGATGGTATGCAATCGAAACAACAGTGCCTTTGTCTTGTAGAAGCCATTATAATTTCGATTTGCTGTTGTAGGTAAACACATTGTCTCAGTATCAGAAGATTCATCTTTAATTGTCTGGGATCCCAAGTCAGCAACATCCCTTGTTAAGTTAACAGGAGCAGATGCACGTTTTCACTCAGAGCCTATTATCGCTGTAGCTACTGACAAAGAAAGCAACCTCGCAATAACTGGTTCCGCCGATGGAACCTCAAAACTTATCAATCTGCACACCGGCAATGTTAGTATTTTATCTTGGTTCTGCGCAATTGAAAACAGCAACTAATGGGCGTCGTTCGTCTAGATAATTGCTTCCCTTGAGAATCATTCAGACTCAATAGAAACAGTTGCTTTCTGTGACGTGTAAGTACCATGTTAACAAGTTGCATTTAAGTATTTGAAAGTATTCTACATGCTGATTGCCATGACATCATTAGACTTCCGCTTGCTGCTACTGGATCAGTCGATAACAAAGTGAGCATCTGGGACGTTCAAACACATCGCGTTCGTCATACCTTAACGCACGAGGTAGGTATTTTGTAAGCCCGTCAATATGTTGTTAAGTCTATGCTCGCTAATCACAAGTATCAGGATGCTGTCATTCAAGTTAAATTTGTTGCAAACTCGGTCAATTTGGTTACCTGTTCAGCGGACAGAACCGTGAGACTATGGGATACCAGAACTGGCGAGTGCTTAAAGAAGTGGATGGGTCACCAAGACGCTGTTCTTGGATTTGCTGTTTCAAGGTTAGTAATAATTTATGGAAATTGTTGCTGCTTCCATCCAACAACTTCTTAATTTTTATCATTTAGCAATGGCGATACGGTCGTGACGGGGTCAGACGATGGAACCTGCTTAGTATTCAAGGCTTAGACATTTATAAATAAATTTAATTCGGTAGTTGCCGATTTTCTAGAGATCTAATCAAGGTTGTTGATATGCCATATGTAGGTCTTTGGTGGCATTTTACACGGCAATTGCTAAGGAGGGTTTGAGGGACCGACAACGTGCTCAACAAAAATGCAAAGAAATTACGGGAATTTATTTTCTATCATATCTTCTCCGCCTAGTAGACAAATGAACATAATTACCAACATCACCAGTGCAACCAAAGTTTTGTTCTATGGCACTGTACTGTTTGGGTAAGTGAAAATTTAAGAGATGACCATGTTAGCGTTTGGCAAACTGTTAACATACATTACTAGATTCGCCGGCGCCATGCATCTCTGCCAACTAACTTCCTTCGTTATAGCTCCATTCTCGGAGCGAATCGTATTCGATATCAATTCCAAAGTTTGTGGAACTGTCTGGGGGTTCATGCAATGGATTTTTGAGGTAAATCTTTCGCTATTGGCTGTATGGATCGTTAAACGCTCGTACCTGATATCATGTGCTTTTGCAAACTAGAGACGGAAGAAGGCGAGGATAACATATTCTGGTGACCGAATTCCTAATAAGGAGTCGGCTATGGTCATCAGCAATCATCGTTCTTGGACAGATTTCTACTTGTTGCACTCTATCGCCATAAGGCGTGGTATGCTATCTAATTGCAAAGTAAGTTTGTTCCCTTAGCAGGTTCCTACAGCTCTGTATTACTATATGCTAATGACAAGTCATGCGGGAACAGTACTTTATCAAGGACTCTCTGAAATGGGTAAGTACTCGTAAAATGAGACTGAGTTCTTCTCATCTTTTTGCTAATCGATAATACTCTTATAAAGATACCATTTTTCGGATGGGGAATGTGGCTAGCTGGATTCATCTTTGTGAGAAGAACATGGATGCGTGATCAACACAGGGTCAATGCGACATTTGCAAAGGTTGATAGATTGAAAGCCCCAATATGGGTCATGTCTTTTGTAGAAGGTTCTCGGCTGACACCGGAGAAGTTACGCGCTGCGCAAGAGTTTTCTGAGCAAAGGGATTTGCCTGTTATGCAAAATGTTATGGTTCCCCGAGTAAAGGGATTTGTAGCTTGTATGTCTAAATTGCGCAAAAGCCATGTCAAATATTTATACGGTAAGTTGTTTTCATATCAAGCGGATTATAAGGAATCGGCATTGACTTTGGCGCCTGTTAGACTTCACTGTTGCTTATCGCCATGGCGGAACAAAAGCCGGCTTTGGAGTCGCGCCAAACATGATCCAAATTCATGTTCTATCTCAGCTATCACCAGAATACGAATTTCATGTCAATGTTAAGCGATATGCCATGGAAGATTTACCCAGCGAAGAAGAAGAATTGACGCATTGGCTTAGAGAAAGATTCATGGAGAAAGATGCATTTTTGGAAAATATGAAGGAAAACTGGGTTGATGGTTTAGATGAAGAGATCTGGACTGAGGATTGGTAGCTTATTCTGCTGGTACAGCAAGCTCCAAGCACTCAACAACCCGGTACTAGCGTGCACTGACTACATAATAGATAAACTTTTTTATATCTGCAATGTTTGATGTAATAAAAAAAAAAGAAGAGAAAGTAGAATAGTGCGATACACTAACTAGAAAACTAGAAGTCGTCAGCTTCAAACTTGGACTCTTCATAGAAAGTGGCAAGTACAGTTCTATCAGCGAATTTTCTACCAGCAAGCGCCTTCAGGGCGGTCAATGCTTCCTCGTTATTTTCGTAACGGATGAAAATCTGTAACGGAAAGACGAACATCAATATATGAGCTAGGCAGTTGTTCATACCTAAATTTAAGCTTACCATGCCAAGACCAGGAACAGTCTTGCCTTCCTGAGGACGTGGAATCTTCATTTCGACAAGATTACCAAACTTGGAGCATTCCTCTTGAACATCCTCCCAAATTTCTATTATCAAACATATTAACACATTTATATAAACGTGATCTATGCTCGCAAGCGCAATTGTTTACCTTGGTATTCAGTCGGATCTTCCAATTCTTCTGGGAGAACCATGTTCATCAACTGTACAACTGTAGTTGCTTCTTGATCAGTGGCGCCAGTTGCAGTGACAGTGTATGGTGCAGAGAGGGGCATTGTGGGGTCCATTGGCATTCCTTTTGATCCGACGCTAGCTCTCTGTACAACCAATTTTCGATCACCAAGCTCCATGTTATTCAAGCCTTGGCAAGCAAGATCTGTAACACTGGGATCAACGTATTCGCAGAAACCGAAGCCCTAGATATTATTGAGAGTACAATGTATGAGTATATGTTTCCTTGGTAGTATAGCTCAAATGAGCCTGTTTACCTTTGACTGTCCAGTTTGCGTATCCTTAACTAGATTAAATGCTCGTAATTCACCAAATGATTTCAAAAGTTCCATAACTTGGTCATCGTTGAGGTAGGTGGGAAGACCACCGACATATATTTTGTTTGGCGTGTCAGGCACATTGGTTGAAACTAGGCCAGGGACATGAACAGCAGGGGCTTCGTTATAACCGAAAGCTGGTTGATAGTCTTTTGGTCTGCGAATTTTTAGAGCTTGTCCTTGGAAAGAAATGCCGTCGAAAGCCAACGCAGCTGTCGCTTGATCGGGATGATGAAACTGTTGAGCATAGCAAGTGTATTAGTATATCTAAAAAGCCGACACCGTTACAACTAAATGTGCTTACTTCAACAAAAGCATAGTTTTTGTCATGATTGACTTGCACAGAAAGTACCGGCGGCGATGTAGCAAGGTTCATTTGTATCATTGTGGAGTTGAAAAATTCACCAATGGCTTCTTCATTTATGTTGTAAGGGATTTGTCCAACATAAAGTCTTCGAGATTGCCGAGCCATCGTGGCATTGATGGCCACAGGGTTTGTACTATCGGCAGCACCCAGCATAGCAGCACGGCCTGGGTCCATACCAGTTGCCATACGAGTTCCCATTTGTGCAGGAAGAACAAAAAGTCCTATATTACGATGAATCAGCCTAGTTCATAGTAACAAAACGTTGCCAACGAAGTTTTACCAACCTGCTTGCTTCACCTGCTCAGCTGTCATGCCTTCCATACCTTCCGGTGGACGATCCCAGTTGTTAAGCTTTCTTGGCCTCAGGTGGAGAGGAACAACTGTGCTTTCGCTGCCACGGCTGTGTCGGCTACTATGTCTTGGGCTTTTGCTTCGTCTGCTGGAACGCTTGTAATCATCTCTACCTCGATCACGGCTGTCACGTCTACTACTATGGCGGTGTCTGTCTCTATCTCGGTCTTTATCTCTTCTGTCCCTTGATCGATCTCGGCGTGACCTGCGGTCTCTGTCTCTGTCTCTTTCTCTATCCCGGTCTCTTCGATCGTAATGTCGGTCAGAACCTCTGTCTGATCTGGAGTGCTCACGTTCACCGCGGCCACCATAGTAGTCGGCACCACCTCCATATTCTAATCAAAGTCGGGATCATTAAAGATGTAGTTAGCATAGTGTTCATTCTCTCGGTGCTAGGCACTCTTGAATCAATGGTTCCAAGAAGCAATTGAAAGATCGCTGAAAACTGCCAAGAATTTGCACTGACAGTCTTCTGATCAAACAATATAAATTTCAAACAAATAAACTAACCTCCGTTGCCTGGATAATAAGGATCGCCGCCAGAGCGTGAAAGTTGCTGTCCCATTGAATCAAGAAATGACGAAGCCATGTCGGCCGCGCTGCGTTCTAAGTGGCGAATAAACGTGAGTATTGATGACTTCAAAACATGCACTCTAGATCGAGTAGGTCCATACCTTGCCCTTGCCAGGACATTGCAGTTATCTGTAGATGGGTTTGTGGAATTTTGAATCTTAGATTGACGGCGAAAATACTTGCTTGTTGACGATACACGTGATATTGATGTTAAAAATAAAAAATGCAAACTTGAGTTAAAACGCTGTAAACCAAATTTTTGCGATTTCCAACTTGAACAGGAAATGGATAGAAATATCGCAGGTATGGAAAGATAATTTCAGGTTACGATTCTTGTTGAAAAGACCTTTTTCATCGCTGATACCTATGATGTGAGAGTATTTAGAGCTTATTCAAGAGTACATTTTGATTGTTAAGAAAGACATGTAAATAATCCAAAAAAATTTGTTTCTGCTTGAGCACTATAATAATCTAGTTAGTGTCTTTCTTGTACGATAATCAACATTTTAAAACATATACTTGATGAAGTGTTAGCCGGTTGTGCTACAAGGAAGTCTAAGCAAGTTCCATTTTCCCAAAAATGAAAACAGTTGCAATTAGCTACAATTGTAAAAACTTGACATCATCTATGCTTGAGAGTGGCAGCCAACAATGTCGAATACTTACAGCTATATTGGATGACAAAGCATAATGCTAGAAATTCGCTCTTTTCGTTACATAATTATGAAGGACTGGAATTTTTCGGCGAAATTAAATGCCGTTGTGGCGCAATGGATAGCGCGTCAGTCTCCTAAACTGAAGGTTGCGAGTTCGAGTCTCGCCATCGGTGTCCATTTTCTATTTTTGCAATCGCAATCCACTGCTACCTTTGTCGTCTCTATTTCAGTCTCGGATAATATCGCTGCAGACGAGTGAACTTCTCGTTAGGTCAATTGATGCTTATTTATTCATATATATACTTCTCTTTTTACACATCATCGATATTACTGATTTCTATCAAAATATTTAAATGTGATTATTCTAAGAGGTGTCCAGTATGACCGATCAAGCCAAAGTCACATTGGACGACCGTTCCAAAAGTGGAGCCGACATCCTAAGTTTTGTAATTTGATAATACTTGATCTGGCGTTTGGAGCCCAAAACCCTTCCTTGCAAGGATAACCCGATCTCTTGGGAGTGACAGTTTTGATCGATTCAGTTGTGCCACATGCACCAACCAAAGGTTTGGATCAAGATACCACTTAAAAAGTCTAGAGCTGCCTCTTCATTTATAGATGAAATAGTTCTCTTGCTAATTTTTCCATAAACTGATCATCAATGTGCTGCACGTGGGATTTTGGTCGATAGCCTTAGACGGCATATCGTCACTTCCCACCCTGCTGGACGGAGTTGCTTGTCTTTGTGTAAGATTGTCGTACCAGAATATTAACACGATCTTGTCTTCGTTTTAACCAAAAGCAAGTAAAGTTTCTGAGATATTTGCGCGCTTCACAAATGGCGCTTAGCTCCTGTTCTACTGCAAGTCGCAATCAACAGGTCATAAGGTATTTCTTATAAAGGAAGCATGTGTAGATCGTAGGCTAAAAGGGCATTTCCATTTGTTTGATTACACCAGATCAACATCCTCCACCTGTCAAAGAAGGAAATGCACCAAATCTTTTAAGTACTCTAGACACTTGACCAGGTTCTCTCATATTTTTTGAGTGGTATGATGTCAAGTAAACGCTGTTCATGCGATAACACATAGGCAATCCTTAGACAAAACTTAAT